>OY978014.1:16164711-16857211 GCA_963854515.1 Pandemis heparana | reverse complement strand
TAACCTAACCTAACCTAACCTAACCTAACCTAACCTAACCTAACCTAACCTAACCTAACCTAACCTAACCTAACCTAACCTAACCTAACCTAACCTAACCTAACCTAACCTAACCTAACCTAACCTAACCTAACCTAACCTAACCTAACCTAACCTAACCTAACCTAACCTAACCTAACCTAACCTAACCTAACCTAACCTAACCTAACCTAACCTAACCTAACCTAACCTAACCTAACCTAACCTAACCTAACCTAACCTAACCTAACCTAACCTAACCTAACCTAACCTAACCTAACCTAACCTAACCTAACCTAACCTAACCTAACCTAACCTAACCTAACCTAACCTAACCTAACCTAACCTAACCTAACCTAACCTAACCTAACCTAACCTAACCTAACCTAACCTAACCTAACCTAACCTAACCTAACCTAACCTAACCTAACCTAACCTAACCTAACCTAACCTAACCTAACCTAACCTAACCTAACCTAACCTAACCTAACCTAACCTAACCTAACCTAACCTAACCTAACCTAACCTAACCTAACCTAACCTAACCTAACCTAACCTAACCTAACCTAACCTAACCTAACCTAACCTAACCTAACCTAACCTAACCTAACCTAACCTAACCTAACCTAACCTAACCTAACCTAACCTAACCTAACCTAACCTAACCTAACCTAACCTAACCTAACCTAACCTAACCTAACCTAACCTAACCTAACCTAACCTAACCTAACCTAACCTAACCTAACCTAACCTAACCTAACCTAACCTAACCTAACCTAACCTAACCTAACCTAACCTAACCTAACCTAACCTAACCTAACCTAACCTAACCTAACCTAACCTAACCTAACCTAACCTAACCTAACCTAACCTAACCTAACCTAACCTAACCTAACCTAACCTAACCTAACCTAACCTAACCTAACCTAACCTAACCTAACCTAACCTAACCTAACCTAACCTAACCTAACCTAACCTAACCTAACCTAACCTAACCTAACCTAACCTAACCTAACCTAACCTAACCTAACCTAACCTAACCTAACCTAACCTAACCTAACCTAACCTAACCTAACCTAACCTAACCTAACCTAACCTAACCTAACCTAACCTAACCTAACCTAACCTAACCTAACCTAACCTAACCTAACCTAACCTAACCTAACCTAACCTAACCTAACCTAACCTAACCTAACCTAACCTAACCTAACCTAACCTAACCTAACCTAACCTAACCTAACCTAACCTAACCTAACCTAACCTAACCTAACCTAACCTAACCTAACCTAACCTAACCTAACCTAACCTAACCTAACCTAACCTAACCTAACCTAACCTAACCTAACCTAACCTAACCTAACCTAACCTAACCTAACCTAACCTAACCTAACCTAACCTAACCTAACCTAACCTAACCTAACCTAACCTAACCTAACCTAACCTAACCTAACCTAACCTAACCTAACCTAACCTAACCTAACCTAACCTAACCTAACCTAACCTAACCTAACCTAACCTAACCTAACCTAACCTAACCTAACCTAACCTAACCTAACCTAACCTAACCTAACCTAACCTAACCTAACCTAACCTAACCTAACCTAACCTAACCTAACCTAACCTAACCTAACCTAACCTAACCTAACCTAACCTAACCTAACCTAACCTAACCTAACCTAACCTAACCTAACCTAACCTAACCTAACCTAACCTAACCTAACCTAACCTAACCTAACCTAACCTAACCTAACCTAACCTAACCTAACCTAACCTAACCTAACCTAACCTAACCTAACCTAACCTAACCTAACCTAACCTAACCTAACCTAACCTAACCTAACCTAACCTAACCTAACCTAACCTAACCTAACCTAACCTAACCTAACCTAACCTAACCTAACCTAACCTAACCTAACCTAACCTAACCTAACCTAACCTAACCTAACCTAACCTAACCTAACCTAACCTAACCTAACCTAACCTAACCTAACCTAACCTAACCTAACCTAACCTAACCTAACCTAACCTAACCTAACCTAACCTAACCTAACCTAACCTAACCTAACCTAACCTAACCTAACCTAACCTAACCTAACCTAACCTAACCTAACCTAACCTAACCTAACCTAACCTAACCTAACCTAACCTAACCTAACCTAACCTAACCTAACCTAACCTAACCTAACCTAACCTAACCTAACCTAACCTAACCTAACCTAACCTAACCTAACCTAACCTAACCTAACCTAACCTAACCTAACCTAACCTAACCTAACCTAACCTAACCTAACCTAACCTAACCTAACCTAACCTAACCTAACCTAACCTAACCTAACCTAACCTAACCTAACCTAACCTAACCTAACCTAACCTAACCTAACCTAACCTAACCTAACCTAACCTAACCTAACCTAACCTAACCTAACCTAACCTAACCTAACCTAACCTAACCTAACCTAACCTAACCTAACCTAACCTAACCTAACCTAACCTAACCTAACCTAACCTAACCTAACCTAACCTAACCTAACCTAACCTAACCTAACCTAACCTAACCTAACCTAACCTAACCTAACCTAACCTAACCTAACCTAACCTAACCTAACCTAACCTAACCTAACCTAACCTAACCTAACCTAACCTAACCTAACCTAACCTAACCTAACCTAACCTAACCTAACCTAACCTAACCTAACCTAACCTAACCTAACCTAACCTAACCTAACCTAACCTAACCTAACCTAACCTAACCTAACCTAACCTAACCTAACCTAACCTAACCTAACCTAACCTAACCTAACCTAACCTAACCTAACCTAACCTAACCTAACCTAACCTAACCTAACCTAACCTAACCTAACCTAACCTAACCTAACCTAACCTAACCTAACCTAACCTAACCTAACCTAACCTAACCTAACCTAACCTAACCTAACCTAACCTAACCTAACCTAACCTAACCTAACCTAACCTAACCTAACCTAACCTAACCTAACCTAACCTAACCTAACCTAACCTAACCTAACCTAACCTAACCTAACCTAACCTAACCTAACCTAACCTAACCTAACCTAACCTAACCTAACCTAACCTAACCTAACCTAACCTAACCTAACCTAACCTAACCTAACCTAACCTAACCTAACCTAACCTAACCTAACCTAACCTAACCTAACCTAACCTAACCTAACCTAACCTAACCTAACCTAACCTAACCTAACCTAACCTAACCTAACCTAACCTAACCTAACCTAACCTAACCTAACCTAACCTAACCTAACCTAACCTAACCTAACCTAACCTAACCTAACCTAACCTAACCTAACCTAACCTAACCTAACCTAACCTAACCTAACCTAACCTAACCTAACCTAACCTAACCTAACCTAACCTAACCTAACCTAACCTAACCTAACCTAACCTAACCTAACCTAACCTAACCTAACCTAACCTAACCTAACCTAACCTAACCTAACCTAACCTAACCTAACCTAACCTAACCTAACCTAACCTAACCTAACCTAACCTAACCTAACCTAACCTAACCTAACCTAACCTAACCTAACCTTTTTTTTTTTTTTTTTTTTTTTTTTTTTTTTTTTTTTTTTTTTTTTTTTTTTTTTTTTTTTTTTTTTTTTTTTTTTTTTTTTGGCCTGGGGAAAATCCTTTATGGATACCACCGGCTTGGGGATGCCGGTGGTTATGTGGGAGTCCCGCCCCAGAAGGGGGGCGGTTTACCCACTAAAAACCCCAGGGTGTTCCACATCTCCGCCGTATTGCTTCCGGGGCTGTGGGAACTCTACGCATCCATGGCCCCGGTAGCACGGCAGTCTGCCCTTGTGAGGGCCCAGCCTCAGGAGTCTGTGTCTCCTGTCTCCTACGCTGTAGACGCACCGGAACACTAGGTGCGTCTACCAGCTCGAGGACTCGTTGGCGGGGACGGGCATCCCCATGCCCGTCACCCGCAGTCCTCCTCAGGGCGGTAATTGGCGCTCAAAATTGAGCCGCCTGCGCCCGACTCGCCTGCGGCGCTGGGGCTGGGAGGTTGGGTCCTCCTCACGCACCCTCTCCGCTTCCTCTTTGTGCGTCATGGCCTCCTCGCAAAAGGAGGCCACCGCTTGCCACGATCTTTCGCTGCCGGTCATGGCGCTAATCACGGCCGGCAGCGAAAGGTCGCTTCCAATCGTCGCCGTTAGGCGGGTCCGATTCTCCGCGAAGGCGGGACACACTTGCAGCGTGTGCTGCGCCGTGTCTTCCGCCCCGCTGCAGTGATGGCACATTGGCGTCGTTTCTCTTCTTGCAACCTTGCACAGATATCTGCCGAAGCAGCCGTGCCCCGACAGTACCTGTGCCAGGTGAAAAGAAACGACGCCCCATTCTCTATCCACCCATTCTCGCAGAACGGGTCGGACTCCCGTAATGGTCCAGTGGCCGGCGCTCGGCCGCTCCAGAGCCTCCAGCCACTTCCGGAAGAGAGTTTGGTGAGAGATTTCTCGCCATCGCCTTATCTCTTCCGGACACGGCTGTTCCCCTCTGGCGCGTGCTTCGGCTATCCGCCGGTAGACCTCCGCCAGCACCTCGGCGTCTAGCTCCCAAGGTGGGGTGCCCGCCAGTACGCAGGCCGCCTCGAACGAGGTGGTGCGGTACGCCCTTGTTGCCCTAACCGCCATGACCCGTTGCGGTTGCCGCAGGAGGGTCTTGTTCTGGGCGGAGAGGGCATCCACCCAGATTGGTGCGCCATATAAGGCCATCGACCGCACAACACCCGTATACAGTCGGCGGCAGCTCGCGTTTGGCCCGCCCACGTTTGGGAGAAGCCGACTCAGCGCTGATGCGGTGCCCACCAGCTTCGGAGCCAATCGCCGGAAATGCTCCTGGAAGTTCCATCGGCTATCGAGGACGAGTCCCAGGTACTTCATCGTCCTCCCGATACCGATGGAAACTCCCCCCACCACTATTCGGGCATCTGTCGGAGGTGCCCTCCGAGGGCCATGAAAACAAATGGCCTCGGACTTGTGTAGGGCGACCTCGAGCCCCAGCCTCCGTATTCGGTCCACGACGAGGGCCACTCCAGCGGTGGCCAGCAGGGACGCCTCACGGAATGTTTCCGCCATGGCCGCAGCGTCGTGGTCCCAGGGCGGTGTTCCTGCCAAGAGGCAGGCCGCCATGTGTGCCACTGTCACATACGCCCTGATGATTCGGATGGCACACACCCGCTGGGGCCGTCGGAGGAGGGCCCTGGTTCTCTCCGACAGCCGGCCGGCCCAGATTGGAGCGCCATACAGGGCCATGCTTCTAACTACTCCCGCGTACAACCTGCGGCAGGGAGTGTTTGGTCCTCTCACGTTTGGCAGCAGTCTGCCTAGGGCCGAAGCGGTGTCCACCAGCCGGGGGGCGAGCCTAGCAAAATGTTCGCCAAAATTCCACTTCCTGTCCAGGACAAGGCCAAGATACTTGATATTGGCCTTGACCCGGACAGATTCCCCGCCGATCGGGAGTGAGGTGTCGGCTGGGATACGCCACGTGGGGGCCCCAAACACCATTGCATCGGTCTTGGCCATGGCTACCTTTAGGCCAAGCGCTCTGATGCGGTCGACTATTAGTTCGGCCGCAACAGTCGCTCTTCGCAAGGTCTCTTGCATGTCTCTTCCCCGGACGGCCACCATCGTGTCATCGGCGTAACAGATGGTGGTCATGCGGGGAAGCTGTACTCCTCGTATTGCCCAGTCAAACCCAAGGTTCCATAGGAGCGGGCCGAGGATGGAACCTTGGGGGACACCGCACGCCATGGGCCGGCTTATGCGTCTACCACCTTGGTCATAGAGCACTGCCCGTCCCTCCAGGTAGTGCCCTATGATCTTCTGTAGGTACAAGGGGATCTTGTGGTACCGCAGAGACTCTTTGATTACGGCGTAGGGGAGGGTGCCGAACGCGTTGGCGATGTCTAGTGACACCGCCACCACTCCCTCCCCTTTGCTGGCCGCCAGGTCGCTGTAGTCTTTAAGCGCCTTCAGGGCGTCCACTGTCGACCGGCCCGCCCTAAAACCAAATTGCCGGTCAGATAAGTTTGGGCCTACCTCCTCCAGATGGTTGCGGATTCGGTAGGCGATCACCCTTTCCAGTGCCTTGCCAGCCTCATCTAGCAAGACGATGGGTCGGTGGGCTGAGGGCGAATCCGGTGGGCATCCCGGCTTGGGCAGGAGTACTAGCCGCCCCTCTTTCCATATCTTAGGGAATCGCCCCACCCGCAGGCATTCGTCTAGGAGGTCCCTAAATCGCCCTCCGAGGTGTTTTAGGGCAATAGGGATGACCCTCGCCTGTACTCCGTCCGGGCCCGGAGCCTTTTTACAGGCTCGGAGGCGATCCGTCACCCACATCATCTCGTCATCGCTAACCCTTGGGGCAGGATGATCTTCTTGTTCCTCCGAGGGGGCCGACATCCTCGGAGGTTCAAAGTCTGGCGCCGGTGGGAAGAGGACGCCAATGACCCTTTCGAGGAGCCCCGGCTCCAGGGAGTCCATGGGGGGGGCACGCTTAATTTTGTTTCGCACCATCTTATACGGGCGCCCCCATGGGTTTCTTTCGAGTGTTGCCAGAAACTCCTCGTAGGAGTCGTCCTTCGCTTTGGCGATGGCCAGTTGGAGGGCCTCTTTCGCCTCTTTGAGGGCCCTGTGAAGTAGCTCCTCTTCTTCGGCTGTATGCGTCGCCCTCCGCCTACAATGGGTGTAGGCGCGGCGGGCCCGGTTGCTGGTGGCCCGGAGATTCGCTATTTCTTCGGACCACCAGTAAACGCTCGTCTTAGCTGGAAGCCTTCGTACCCGGGGCATGGCGGCGTCGCACACTGCGGTGAGTGATTCACGGAAGCGGACCGCCTTCTCTTCCACGTCCAGTTCGTCGGATGGGGGTGCGCACCACGCTTCCACTACTGCTGCCTCTTCCGCCATGCCCGCGTCAAACTTCGTTATCACCCATCGTGGGAAGGTCGTCGTCCTGGCAGGTTGCTGCGGCTGCGGCAGCGGCGAGGCGGATACCCTCATCCTAATATAGAGGTGGTCGGAGAGGGTCTCTACGTCTCCCAGGACGCGCCAATCGGTGGTCCGTGCGGCTAGGGCAGGGGTCGCAAACGTAACGTCCACGATGGACCCACCCTGCCGGCGCACGCACGTGTTGGCGTCGCCCCGGTTCAACACTTCCAGCCCCGCAGCCACCACCCAGTCCCCGAGCACGGCCCCTTTCGGGTCTGTGGCGGGGGAACCCCACGCGGCGTTTTGGCGTTGAGGTCCCCTATTACCATTACCTGTGCCGGGGCGGCCCTCCTGACGACTCGTCCCAACCCCTCCAGGAACGCCTCAAAAGCGGATAACGGCCTGTTGGGGGAGAAATACGCCCCAATGACGACAATTTCCCCCCATTTTGCTGCCGCGTATCCCGGCCCGTTCTCTACTCGGGAAAGAGGAGCAACTACCGCTACTTTTCCGTCAGTGGCCCCAACCCAGTTAGGTTGGGGGGGAGCATAGTAAGGCTCCGCGACGACCGCCATTGCCAGTCCCCACTCCGCCATGACCTGCATAAGCAGGTCTTGAGCGCGGGCGGAGTGGTTCAGGTTTCCCTGGAGGATATCTAAATGCCGGTGTGCTGGCATTTAGATATCCATAGAGCTCCCCTCTTCGCCCCTTGGAGCGGTCGCCGGACCTTGTTGGGTCTTCTGCGTGTCCTCTCGTCCTTTAGTGGGAGGGGGGGCACACGACTGTCCCCCCATTACATGTCCTGCCGCGCGTTTAGCCTGGTGGCACACGCCGCAGAACGGCACCTCTTGACATTCCGCTGCCCTGTGGCCCGGTCTTGAGCAGCGGAAGCAAAGATCCCCCCTGTCCACGGCGGACGGACACAGTGCCCTGGTGTGTCCTGTGCCCATGCATTTGTAGCAGCGCATGGGTTTGGGATCTAGGGCTGCGACTTTGGCAGAGGACCATCCCACCAGGAGTCTTCCTGCTTGGACCAGCGTTTTGGCGATGGTGACCGGGCATCGTACCAGGGCGGAGCCTGTGCCGTTCCCGAGAACTCGGATTGGCCCCACCTTCACCATTTCGGACTGGCATCCCCCCTTGAGCACTATAGCCGTCCTGATGTCCTCCGAAGTCACTGACTCGTCAAATCCAGTGATTCGGAGGTCCGCCGTTTTTGTTGGCCGATGTACAGTCGCCATCTCGCCAATGACGCTCGTGATCTTCCTGGCGAGATCATCTGCGATTCGGCCACTATCCGCTCCCGGGACCTCGATTATGCGGCCCCCAGTGGCCGACTTGCGTATCTTGACGCTCTCTAGCCCCACGTCCTGTAGATTGAGCGATGTAGTCGCTTTCTGCATGACCTCTAAGTAGGTGCTTTTAGTCTCCGGCTTCAGTGTCACCACTACCGCTGAACTTTTCGGAGCCGTCATTTTTTTGTGGGCTGGGGTTTTCCCAGTCCCGGCAGGGTTTTTAGCCTTGTTTGGGGCTTTGGCAAGGTCTTTGTTCCCTTGTGGGGGGCCCTTTGGTTTGGTCTTCCTCCTGGTCACCTCCGTCCACAAGGGCTGGGCAGGTTCTGGCGCCTGGGAGGTGGAAGGGATGGGCGACGTTTGTCTGCGCCGTACCACTGGCGATGTCCTCGGGGCCGGCTTTGGGCCGTCCGCCTTGCCCGCCTTTTTGCCCCCTTGGGCTGGCGGGGTCGGTGGAGGGGGCATCAGATCCCTCTGCTGAGATGCCCTAAGGGGCTCTCTCGAATCCCCCCCTACCAAGCTTGATTGGGCTCTAGGACGGGGGGGCGGCGGCGTCCTCTTATCCGCTGCAAGTGACGGCCTAAGGACAGGCTCCGGCGGGAGTCGCGCCTCGACTTCCCCTAGGCGGGCATTTAACATCCCACCCAGGGATGTCAGGAGATCGCGCCTCATCTCCTCCATTGCCTCTTTCAGGCCTTCTCCGACTTCGGTGGTTGCTGCCTCCCTCCGCGTCGCTAAGGCAGAACCCTGCGCCTCTGCATAGGCCGCCTTAAAGGCCTTTAGTTCTCCGCGGACGATCTCCAGCTCCCTGGAGAGCCGGGCGTTGTCGGCTCGGATACGACGTTGTTCCTCGGTCGGGGAGAGCATCCGCAATTCCTCAATGGCCTCCAGGGCCCCAGCGGTCGCGTCATTTAGGCGGCCCTTGACCCGCCCGTTAATATTTGAGCACTTCGAGATGTCCTCTTTTATGAGGAGCACCTGGCGGAGTGCTGCGGCAGCGAGCTCCTCCCTGTTCTGTTCCTGGGGGGTGCGGCGATCTGTGTCATCGCCTAGTTTAGTCGGCGATTTCTTCGCCCGGCGGGAGTAATGCTTAGGGCGGTATGTCTGGTCACCCTGTACATCGTCAATGTCGTTGGAGTCCTCGTAGTGGGTACCGAGGCCCCCCAACTTCCTCCTTGCTGCGGCCATGAAGGCGTGAGCACCCAGAGGGTGCTTCCCATGTCCTCCCCTATTGGAGGTCTTGACCTTTACTGGGACCTCGTCATTGCCGCCAGATTTGGCCGACCGGGTCCGCTTTAATGGGGCTTTCTTCAGCCGAGAGTCTCCAGCTTCGAGACTGTCCGCCTCCATGTCGGAGGTTTCGGACATGCCGACAGATAGGGCCCCATACTCCGTTTCCGAGTTGCCCCCCTCACGCGCCTCAGAGAGGCTTGCTCCCTCCTCAAGGTAAGGCTCATAGAGCGAGCCATTCCCCACCCGTTTCCCACGACCCCCCCCATACTGGAGCTTTGGGAAATGCAGCACATAATTCCCCGCCTTCGGGGAAAAATTCGCAGACAGCGAAGCGTCATTGGGGCATGGTACTTGACTACCCTCAGGTGTAGCCGATGGACCGGCCTTCCCCCCCCCCATAATATCTCGGATACTATTTCGGAGTTACCCCCAAACCTAGCTCCGGAACTATGGTCCCCCATAGTTCTCCCCCCTCCCGTCCGATCTAGTCGATCGGAGAAACCCCCCGCACCCTTTTGGGCTAAAGCCCTCCACCCACCTATAAAAACCCCCCCCTACCGAGTGGTTTTGCCAGAAGGGCAAAACCAAACTCAAAACGGTCAAGTGCGAACCGTGGAAAATTACCAACTTATCAAAAAGTTGGTAGTTTCCCCCAAATTCCCACGAGACTATAGTAGCTACGGGGTCGTGTGAGGTGCCGTTAGGCGGCGCAAACTACCTCCTATTAGACCCCCCAGCAACAAAATCCCGGACCGTTACGGTATAGACGCAGTGATTTTTTGAAAGCCTCGACAAACTTAACAAAAAAGTCACTAGCGCCTATGGCGAATCTAGCCGCAACCAACGTTTCACCGAATAACTTCCGAATGGTAAGTTCGAAAATTATTCGGTGAACGGTATTTGGTAGTACCACTAATTCGCTCTATTCCCCAGCAAAAAGATTCTAAAAAATTAAAGCCAAAAAGAAGTTACGAATTTTTGAAAAAATTTGGAAGAGTTGTGTTTTGAAATTCCGACCGCAAAAACAGAAGGTTTTTGAGGTGAAATTTCAAAAATTAATTTTGGGGTATCCAGAGAAGCTAGAGTACCAGAAAAATGTCCAAAAAATCGAGTATCTAACGCGGAAGGCAGGAAGATATAAAAAGTTGCTAAAAAGCACCGGCAAGTATTAAATTTGAGTGTTTTAGAAAAAGGTGACCTCCAAGACAGCTCAAATTTTTCCTCAGACAGCTCAAATTTTTCCTCAGACAGCTCAAATTTTTCCTCAGACAGCTCAAATTTTTCCTCAGACAGCTCAAATTTTTCCTCAGACAGCTCAAATTTTTCCTCAGACAGCTCAAATTTTTCCTCAGACAGCTCAAATTTTTCCTCAGACAGCTCAAATTTTTCCTCAGACAGCTCAAATTTTTCCTCAGACAGCTCAAATTTTTCCTCAGACAGCTCAAATTTTTCCTCCAGACAGCTCAAATTTTTCCTCAGACAGCTCAAATTTTTCCTCAGACAGCTCAAATTTTTCCTCAGACAGCTCAAATTTTTCCTCAGACAGCTCAAATTTTTCCTCAGACAGCTCAAATTTTTCCTCAGACAGCTCAAATTTTTCCTCAGACAGCTCAAATTTTTCCTCAGACAGCTCAAATTTTTCCTCCAGACAGCTCAAATTTTTCCTCAGACAGCTCAAATTTTTCCTCAGACAGCTCAAATTTTTCCTCAGACAGCTCAAATTTTTCCTCAGACAGCTCAAATTTTTCCTCAGACAGCTCAAATTTTTCCTCAGACAGCTCAAATTTTTCCTCCAGACAGCTCAAATTTTTCCTCAGACAGCTCAAATTTTTCCTCAGACAGCTCAAATTTTTCCTCAGACAGCTCAAATTTTTCCTCAGACAGCTCAAATTTTTCCTCCAGACAGCTCAAATTTTTCCTCAGACAGCTCAAATTTTTCCTCAGACAGCTCAAATTTTTCCTCAGACAGCTCAAATTTTTCCTCAGACAGCTCAAATTTTTCCTCAGACAGCTCAAATTTTTCCTCAGACAGCTCAAATTTTTCCTCAGACAGCTCAAATTTTTCCTCAGACAGCTCAAATTTTTCCTCAGACAGCTCAAATTTTTCCTCAGACAGCTCAAATTTTTCCTCAGACAGCTCAAATTTTTCCTCAGACAGCTCAAATTTTTCCTCAGACAGCTCAAATTTTTCCTCAGACAGCTCAAATTTTTCCTCAGACAGCTCAAATTTTTCCTCAGACAGCTCAAATTTTTCCTCAGACAGCTCAAATTTTTCCTCAGACAGCTCAAATTTTTCCTCAGACAGCTCAAATTTTTCCTCAGACAGCTCAAATTTTTCCTCAGACAGCTCAAATTTTTCCTCAGACAGCTCAAATTTTTCCTCAGACAGCTCAAATTTTTCCTCAGACAGCTCAAATTTTTCCTCAGACAGCTCAAATTTTTCCTCAGACAGCTCAAATTTTTCCTCAGACAGCTCAAATTTTTCCTCAGACAGCTCAAATTTTTCCTCAGACAGCTCAAATTTTTCCTCAGACAGCTCAAATTTTTCCTCAGACAGCTCAAATTTTTCCTCAGACAGCTCAAATTTTTCCTCAGACAGCTCAAATTTTTCCTCAGACAGCTCAAATTTTTCCTCAGACAGCTCAAATTTTTCCTCAGACAGCTCAAATTTTTCCTCAGACAGCTCAAATTTTTCCTCAGACAGCTCAAATTTTTCCTCCAGACAGCTCAAATTTTTCCTCAACCTAACCTAACCTTTTTTTTTTTTTTTTTTTTTTTTTTTTTTTAACGCAGTGAAAACTCTTTACGAGTACCCCAGGGCCCGGGGGGACCCGGGGGTTATGTGGGACTCTCTCCCCCGACCTCTCTCCCTGCGGAGAGGGGAGGGGGGAGCATACCCACTAAAAACACTGCGGCATTGTCCGCTTGCCGGGTTTAGGAAGGCGCCGTGGGATCCCGAGGATTCGAGCCGACGACGCCCCCCGGCTGCCCCGGCTTTCGCCAGGGCCACCCGCACCAAGGAGGGAGGAGTCGCAATGCTTCGACTCCCCCCCCAGACGTGTAGGACCGTGCAATGCGAGCAAGGGGCCCCCGCCCCCCGCCCGCTGGTCCCACTAGGGGTTCAGGCGGGCAGCAAACTGCCGCCGCCTTCGCCCCGTTCGTCTGCGCCGGAACGGTGGCGCGTGGACACACTCCTCACGCTCCCGTTCCTCGGCCTCCTTTTGGAGCATTATTGACTCACAAAAGGAGGCCACCTCCTCCCAGGACTCGTCACCCCTGTCCAGCATAGCTTGCACTATGCTGTGGAGTGACAAGTCCGTCCGGCCAAGGGCTGCTTCGAGCTGCCCCCGTTCAAAGTCCCAACAGGGACACTCCTCAATGGTGTGCTGGGCTGTGTCATCCTCTGCACCGCAATTGTAGCACTGAGTGCTCCCCTCTCTGCCAATGCGGTGCAGGTAGTGCCCGAAGCACCCATGTCCCGTCAGAACCTGGACCAGGCGGTGGCTTAGTGGCCCGAATTCACGGTCGAGCCACAGGTCCATAGATGGCAGGATTGCCGATATGGTCCTCACTCCATATCGGCAACCCTCCAGTTCCGCTTTCCAGCGGTCTCGCATACGTCGCTCCGTTTGGCGGCGGGCGTGCAGGACCTCTTGTGCGGCTGGCCTGTCTCCCCTCGCCTGAGCCTCCCTTTGCCTTCTATATGATTCCGCCATTGAGACGGCGTCGAGATCCCAGGGAGGGGTTCCGGCAATCAGGCATGCAGCCATATGTGCCACCGTCACGTACGCGCGAATTATGCGGATAGCACAGACCCTCTGCGGCCGTCGGAGAAGGGCCCTGGTTCTCTCCGACAGCCTGTCTGCCCATATCGGTGCGCCGTATAAGGCCATACTGCGCACCACTCCCGTATACAGCCGTCTGCAGGGTGTGTTTGGACCTCCAACGTTTGGCAGCAGCCTGCCCAGGGCCGACGCGGTGGCGACCAACCGGGGAGCGAGCCTGGCGAAATGCTCGCCGAAGTCCCATTTCCTGTCCAGGACAAGGCCAAGATACTTAATGTTGGCCTTGACCTGGACAGGTTCACCCCCGATCGGGAGCGTCGCGTCAGTCGGAACGCGCCATCTGGGGGCCCCAAAAACCATTGCGTCAGTTTTCGCCACCGCCACCCTGAGTCCGAGCGCCTTGATGCGGTCAACCGTCAGTTCGGCCGCAATGGTTGCCCTTCGCAGGGTCTCCCGCATATCGCTTCCCCGGACGGCCACCATCGTGTCATCGGCATAACAGATGGTGGTCATGCGGGGAAGCTGGACCCCGCGTATGGCCCAGTCAAACCCAAGGTTCCAGAGGAGTGGGCCGAGGACGGAACCCTGGGGGACTCCACACGCCATGGGCCGGCTCATGCGCCTCCCGCCATGATCGTAGAGCACTACCCTCTCCTCCAGGTAGTGCCCTACGATCCTTTGAATGTATGCCGGCAGTTTGAAGTACCGCAACGCTTCCCTAATTACGGCGTATGGGAGGGAGCCGAACGCGTTGGCGATGTCCAGTGACACCGCCACCACTCCCTCCCCCTTGCTCGCCGCCAGATCGCAGTACTCCTTGAGGACCCCTATTGCGTCCACAGTAGACCGGCCTGCCCGGAAGCCAAACTGTCGGTCGGACAGATTTGGGCCTGTCTCCCTCAGATGGCTTAGTATCCGCCAGGCAATCACCCGCTCTAGTGCCTTGCCCGACTCATCCAAGAGGACGATGGGTCGATGGGCAGAGGGCGAGTCTTGTGGCTGTCCCGGCTTGGGCAGGAGGACGAGCCGTCCCTCTTTCCACACTCTGGGGAAGCGTCCCACCTGCAGGCACTCATCCAACAGGTCTCTAAAGCGCCCCCCCAGGTATTTCAGGGCGACTGGGATCACCCTCGCCGGTACCCCGTCTGGGCCCGGAGCCTTTTTACAGGCCCGGAGGCGGTCTGTGAGCCACATGTACTCGTCGTCGCTGACCCTTGGGACGAAATGCTCTCCATGATCCTCCGAGGGGGCCGACATCCTCGGTGGATCGAAGTTTGGTGCCGGCGGGAAGAGGGCCTCGATTACCCTATTGAGGACCCCCGGCTCAAGGGAGTCCATGGGGGGGGCACGCTTTATTTTGTCCCGTACCATCTTGTACGGGCGCCCCCATGGGTTCCTCTCGAGCGTAGCCAGGAACTCCTCATAGGCTGCATCCTTTGCCTTGGAGATGGCCAGCTGTAGGGCCTGCTTCGCCTCTTTGAGTGCGCCGTGAAGGAGCTCCTCCTCCTCCGCGGTGTGCGACGCCCTCCGCCTGCAATGGGTGTAGGCACGGCGGGCGCGGTTACTGGCGGCCCGAAGATTTCCGATTTCTTCGGACCACCAGTATACGCTGGCTTTGGCCGGCATGATGCGGACTCGTGGCATTGCGGCGTCGCACACTGCTGTCAGGGACTCCCTGAAACGAGCCGCCTTCCCTTCCACGCCCAAGTCGTCAGGTGGGGGGGCACACCATGCTTCGACTATCGCCGCCTCTTCGGCCATTCCCGCGTCGAATTTCCTGAGGACCCATCGCGGGAAGGTCATCTGCATCCTCGCAGGCGGTTGCGGCTGCAGCGACGGCGAGGCGGAGACCCTCATCCGGACATATAAATGGTCAGAGAGGGTCTCTATGTCTCCCAGGACGCGCCAATCAGCGGTTCGTGCGGCGAGGGCAGGGGTCGCAAACGTGACGTCCACGATGGACCCACCCTGCCGGCGCACGCACGTGTTGGCGTCGCCCCGGTTCAACACCTCCAGCCCTGCAGCCGCCACCCAGTCTTCCAGCACGGCCCCTTTCAGGTCTGTTACGGGGGAACCCCACGCGGCGCTCTTGGCGTTGAGGTCCCCCATCACTATAACCTGTGCCGGGGCAGCCCTCCGGACGACTCGTCCCAACCCCTCCAGGAACGCTTCAAAAGCGGATAGCGGCCTGTTGGGGGAGAAATACGCCCCGATGACGACGATTTCCCCCCATTTGGCTGCCGCGTATCCCGGCCCGTTCTCCACTCGGGAGAGAGGAGGGAAGTAGCCGGTCGTTGGCACAACTACCGCTACTGTTCCATCAGTTGCCCCAACCCAGTTGGGTTGGGGGGGAGCGTAATATGGCTCCGCGACGACCGCCATTGCCAGTCCCCACTCCGCCATGACCTGCATGAGCAGGTCTTGAGCACGGGCGGAGTGGTTTAGGTTACCCTGGAGGATATCTAAATGCCGGTGTGCTGGCATTTAGATATCCATTGAGCTGCCCTCTTCGCCCCTTGAGGTGGTCGCCGGACCTTGTTGGGCCTTCTGCGTGTCCTCTCGTCCTTTAGTGGGAGGAGGGGCGCACGACTGTCCCCCCATTACGTGTCCTGCCGGGCGTTTGGCCTGATGGCACACTCCGCAGAACGGCGCCTCTTGGCATTCCGCTGCTCTGTGGCCCGGTCTTGAGCAGCGGAAGCACAGGTCCCCCCTGTCCACGGCGGAAGGGCACAGCGCCCTGGTGTGTCCTGTGCCCATGCATTTGTAGCAGCGCATGGGTTTAGGGTCCAGGGCTGCGACCTTGGCTGAGGACCACCCCACGAGAAGTTTCCCCGCTTGGACCAGCGTTTTGGCGACGGTGACCGGGCATCGTACCAAAGCGGAGCCTGTGCCATTTCCGAGAACTCTGATTGGCCCCACCTTAACCATTTCGGGCTGGCATCCCCCCTTAAGCACCACAGCCGTCCTGATGTCCTCCGAAGTCACAGATTCGTCGAATCCGGTGACTCGGAGGTCCGCCGTTTTCGTTGGCCTATGGATCGTCGCCATCTCGCCAATGACGCCTGTGATCCTCCTGGCGAGATCGTCGGCGATTCGGCCACTGTCCGCTCCCGGGACCTCGATAATGCGGCCCCCAGTGGCCGACTTGCGTATCTTGACGCTCTCGAGTCCCACGTCCTGTAGCTTGAGCGACGTGGTCGCTTTCTGCATGACCTCCACATAGGTGATCTTAGCCTCCGGTTTTAGTGTCACCACTACCGCCGAGCTTTTCGGAGCCGTCAGTTTTTTGGGGGCTGGATTCTTCCCGGCCCCGGCTGGGTTTTTGGCCTTGGTAGACGTTTTGGCCAAATCTTTGTTCCCTTGTGGGGGGCCCTTTGGTTTGGGCTTCCTCCTAGTCACTTCTGTCCACAAGGGCTGGGCAGGTTGTGACGCCTGGGAGGTGGAAGGGGTGGGCGACGTTTGTCTAGGCCGTACCACTGGCGATGTCCTCGGGGCTGGCTTTGGGCCGTCCACCTTGCCCGCCTTTTTGCCCCCTTGGGCTGGCGGGATCGGTGGAGGAGGCATCAGATCCCTCTGCTGAGATGCCCTAAGGGGCTCTCTCGAATCCCCCCCTATCAAGCCTGACTGGGCTCTAGGGCGGGGGGGCGGCGGCGTCCTCTTATCCGCTGCAAGCGACGGCCTAAGGACAGGCTCCGGCGGGAGGCGCGCCTCTACTTCCCCTAGGCGGGCATTTATCATCCCACCCAGGGATGTCAGGAGGTCACGTCTCATCCCCTCCATAGCCTCCTTCAGGCCTTCACCGACTTCAGTGACTGCAGCCTCCCTTCGCGCCGCTGACGCGGAGCCCTGCGCCTCTGTATAGGCCGCCTTGAAGGCTTTTAATTCTCCGCGGGCAATCTCCAGCTCCCTGGAGAGTCGGGTATTTTCAGCCCGAATGCGGCGTTGCTCCTCTATCGGGGAGACCGTGCGCAGCTCCTCAATGGCCTCCAGGGCCCCAGCGGTCGCGTCATTTAGGCGGCCTCTAACCTGCCCGTTAATGTTAGCGCACTTTGCGATGTCCTGCTTGATGAGGAGCACCTGACGGAGCGCTGCAGCGGCGAGCTCCTCCCTGGTCTGTTCCTGGGAAGTGCGGCGGTTCATGTCATCGCCGGATTTAGTCGGCGACTTCTTTGCCCGGCGAGTGTATTGCTTAGAGCGGTATGTCTGGTCGCCCTGGGCTTCGTCAATGTCGTTGGAATCCTCGTAATCAGTTCCGAGGCCCTCCAACTTCCTCCTTGCTGAGGCCATAAAGGCGTGGGCCCCCATAGGGTGCTTCTTATAGCCTCTCCTGCTAGAGGTCTTCATTTTTGTCGGGACCTCATCGTTTCCGCCAGACTTGGCCGACAAGGTCCGCTTCAAAGGGGCCTTCTTCGAACGAGAGTCTCCAACCTCGAGACTGTCCGCCTCCATGTCGGAGGTTTCGGACATGCCGACAGACAGGGCCCCGTACTCCGTCTCCGAGTTTCCACCCTCACGCGCCTCAGAGAGGCTTGCTCCCTCCTCAGCGCTAGGCTCATAGAGCGAGCCATTCCCCACCCGTTTCCCACGACCCCCCACATACTGGAGTTTTGGGAAATGCAACACATAATTCCCCGCCTTCGGGGAAAAATTCGCAGACAGCGAAGCGTCATCGGGGCAAGGTACCTGACTACCCTCAGGTGTAGCCGATGGACCGGCCTTCCCCCCCCCCATACTACCCACCTCCGTAGTACCCGTGGTTACGGAGTTACCCCCAAACCTAACTCCAGAACTATGGTCCCCCATAGTTCCCTCCCCTCCCGTCCGATCCCAGATCGGAAAAACCCCCCGCACCTTTTCGGGCTAAAGCCCCCCACCCCCTTATAAACCCCCACCCCTACCGAGTGGTTTTGCCAGAAGGGCAAAACCAAACTCAAAACGGTCAAGTGCGAACCGTGGAAAATTACCAACTTATCAAAAAGTTGGTAGTTTTCCCCAAATTCCCACGAGACTATAGTAGCTACGGGGTCGTGTGAGGTGCCGTTAGGCGGCGCAAACTACCTCCTATTAGACCCCCTAGCAACGAAATCCCGGACCGTTACGGTATAGACGCAGTGATTTTTTGAAAGCCCCGACAAACTTAACAAAAAAGTCACTAGCGCCTATGGCGAATCTAGCCGCAACCGACGTTTCACCAAATAACTTCCGAATGGTAAGTTCGAAAATTATTCGGTGAACGGTATTCGGTAGTGCCACTAATTCGCTCTATTCCCCAGCAAAAAGATTCTAAAAAATTAAAGCCAAAAAGAAGTAATGAATTTTTTGAAAAAATTTGGAAGAGTTGTGTTTTGAAATTCCGACCGCAAAAACAGAAGGTTTTTGGGGTGAAATTTCAAAAATTAATTTTGGGGTATCCAGAGAAGCTAGAGTACCAGAAAAATGATCAAAAAATCGAGTATCTAACGCGGAAGGCAGAAAGATATAAAAAGTTGCAAAAAAGCACCGGCAAGTATCAAATTTGAGTGATTTAGAAAAAGGTGACCTCCAAGACAGCTCAAATTTTTCCTCAGACAGCTCAAATTTTTCCTCAGACAGCTCAAATTTTTCCTCAGACAGCTCAAATTTTTCCTCAGACAGCTCAAATTTTTCCTCAGACAGCTCAAATTTTTCCTCAGACAGCTCAAATTTTTCCTCAGACAGCTCAAATTTTTCCTCAGACAGCTCAAATTTTTCCTCAGACAGCTCAAATTTTTCCTCAACCTAACCTAACCTAACCTAACCTAACCTAACCTAACCTAACCTAACCTAACCTAACCTAACCTAACCTAACCTAACCTACAAAAACACACAAAACACTGAGCACTTATTTTCATTAGATTTTTAGCATCTGGGAAGGCTTATTATGCCTCAGGAATATGTCTAAGTGGTAGGGGAGAGCGCACCCTTTCAATCACTTTGACCGCCCGTGTTAAAGTAACGAAAAGGGGGTGCAGTTTTTTGCAATTAACCACCCGGAAATAATCGGGTAGATTATAGTCATCACTAGGGTTCCGTTTTGGCGGGGTATAATCCCCAAAAAATAGGATAAATTACTGTAACCACACCATATTAATTTATATTAAAGGCACATAAGTTGAATAAGGGTTCCGCTTTTGGCGGAAAAATCCCTAAAAACTTAAAATTGTATAAATTAACGGTAAAAAATTTAAATTCACTGATTGTAACGGTTACGACAAATGAAATATTTTAATTAATCTAAATTACCTGGTCAAATTATATATTTAATTAGTGACAAAATCTGCACCACTCTCTCTTTCTATTTAGTTTTAATTTAGTTTTAATTTTCTTACCCAACCACCCGGCCATTTATTTTAAAACTTATTGATGAATTAATATTATAATTTTGAAATCTGTATTTTATTAATTGGAATCTTATATAGTAACATTTGTGCATTTCTGTGATATTCGACTTGTTTTGGTATTATTTATTATTATTAATGATCTTGGAATGATTGTATGGTGTGATCTATGATCGTTTTTATTTCATCACTATTGACATTTAATTTAATTGCCATTTGGCACTAGGCTAAGAACTGTATTTAAATTATAACTGTTTTAACCATTCTTATTATTGTACTGACTGATTAATTATTGACATTTTAATTGCCATTTTGCATTAGGTTTAGATATCGAGTTTAATTGTATAATTGTTTTAATTAGTCAAACTATCGAACGAAATCTTAATTAAAAATATATATGTACAGAACCCGATATCTTGAGTCGGTGTCTGTACCGTCGGTTAAAGTCAAAACAACTGTCTGTACCACCAACTAAAAATACTAAAATTCGGGGGTAGCCGTGAGGTGGCACATCCTTTGGAGTTCTTGACGTCAAGAATAGACTTTGGCAGCTGTCATTTCGGTCTTGACGTCTAGAATAGACGTTGACAGCTGTCACTTTGATCTTGACGTCTAGAATAGACTTTGGCGGCTGTCAAGTCAAGTGCGTTTAGATATTGACGTCTAGAATAGACTTTGGCGGCTGTCACTACGGGTGCATTAGAAATTGACGTCTAGAATAGACTCCGACGGCTGTCACTGCGGGTGCGTTCCGGTGCACGCAAAGTCAAGTCTTGTTTAGGGATCGGGGTTTGGAAATCGTCAATTAATATATATAAATTTATTTTCTTTTCCAAAAATTAAATGTTTAATTCTCCATAATTAATTATTTTATTTTAAATTGAATATACTACTACTGACATTTTAATTTAATTGCCTTTTTGCATTAGTTTAATAATTGTATTTAATTTAATTTGAAATCGTTTAAATCATTGGTTGAATAATTGATTATTTTACTCGTTTTATCATAATTAATGCACAGATTTTTATATTCTGCTTCTAAATAAATTATTTAATTCCCCATATTTAATTATTAAAATTTTTTATAAAAATATTAAATACTTAGGTTATTTTTCTGCTTTAAAAATTTACTGTTAATTCTCCATAATTAATTATTTTATTTTATTTTATTTTTTATTTTATTTTAAATTGAACAAATCACTATTGACATTTTAAATAATTGCCGTTTTGCACTAGGGTAGAAATTGTATTTATATTTAATTTAAAATTGTTTAAATCATTGGTTGGTCAATTAATTTAATTTTACTTGTTTATCGTAATTAATATATAAATTTTCTCTTCCAAATAAATTGTTTTGTTCCCCATATTTAATTATTAAAGTTTTATATTATATTTAAAATACTTGCTCGGGAACGACCGGGAACCCGGGACTTAGAAGAATTCTGATAGCGGCCATAGTAATCCAGAGGGGGTGCAGGGGACTTAGAAAATTTTTCATATAATAATAACATATATTCAGAGGGGGTTCGGAACTTGTTATTTTTCGGGGGATTGCTCGTGGTCAGTGGGGGGTATCGAATTCAGCCGATTGGGTGGGCTCTGAGACCTTGAGATAGGACAGATTTTGGATCCAACCCCTGCCCCCCTCTCCCTTGGCCTGGTCCTGTCTCCTGCTTTCCCCCCCCCCTCCATTCCGCCTATCTCCCAAATTTTGAGTTTTTCGAGGTCCATTTCCTCGGCCCACAGTTGTCGCAGGAGGTCGGGAGAGGTGTCTCCGGCTTCCTGGTGGGCCGCTCTTGGATTTAGAAAAATCCCGAAAACTCCGAATCCCATTTTCCCGGCCCACGGACGTCGTAGGGACTCGAGACAGGTGTCCCCGTGTTCGGCGTGGGCCCCCCCTTCTATCCCCACCCATTCCTAAATTTTGACTTTTTCGAAGTCCATTTTCTCGGCCCACAGTAGTCGTAGGAGGTCGGGAGAGGTGTCTCCGGCTTCCTGGTGGGCCGCTTTTGGATTTCGAAAAATTCCGAAAACTCCGAATCCCATTTTCCCGGCCCACAGACGTCGTAGGGACCCGAGATAGGTGTCCCCTGGTTCGGCGTGGGCCCCCCCTTCTATCCCCACCCATTCCTAAATTCCGAATTTTTCGGAATCCATTTTCTCGGCCCACAGTTGTCGTAGGAGGTCGGGAGAGGTGTCACCGGCTTCCTAGTGGGCCGCTCTCGGATTCCGAAAAATTCCGAAAACTCCGAATCCCATTTTCTCGGCCCATAGACGTCGTAGGGACCCGAGACAGGTGTCCCCGGGTTCGGCGTGGGCCCCCCCTTCTATCCCCACCCATTCCTAAATTCCGAATTTTTCGGAGTCCATTTTCTCGGCCCACAGTTGTCGTAGGAGGTCGGGAGAGGTGTCTCCGGCTTCCTAGTGGGCCGCTCTCGGATTCCGAAAAATTCCGAAAACTCCGAATCCCATTTTCTCGGCCCATAGACGTCGTAGGGACCCGAGACAGGTGTCCCCGGGTTCGGCGTGGGCCCCTCCTTCTATTCCCACACATTCCGAAAATTCCGAATTTTTCGGAGTCCATTTTTTCGGCCCGCAGTTGACGTAGGTGGTCGGGAGAGGTGTCTCCGGCCTCCTGGTGGGCCGCTCTTGGATTCCGAAAAACTCCGAATTTTTCGAATCCCATTTCCTTGGCCCACAGGCGTCGTAGGGACACGGGAGAGGTGTCCCCGGGTTCGGCGCGGGCCCCTCCTTCTATTCCCTCCAACTCCGAAAATCCAAAAATTTTTCGAAATTTTTCGGAGTTCATTTTTTTCGACCCGCGGGTGTCGGGGGAGGCCAGGAGAGGTGTCTCTGGCCCCCCGGTGGGCTTTTGGTGAACTCCGAAAAATACCAAACCCTTCTAATCCCATTTCCTCGGCCCACAGGCGTCGTAGGGACACGAGAGAGGTGTCCCCGGGTTCGGCGCGGGCCCCTCCTTCTATTCCCTTCAACTCCGAAAATCCCGAAATTTTTCGGAATTTTTCGGAGTTCATTTTTTCGACCCGCGGGTGTCGGGGGAGGCCAGGAGAGGTGTCTCTGGCGCCCCGGTGGACCTTTGGTGAACTCCGAAAAATTACCAAATCCTCACATCCCATTTCCTCGGCTCATAGGCGTCGTAGAGACCCGAGACTGGGTTCTCCGGGTTCGGCGCGGGCCTGTCCTTCTATTCCCATCCACTCCTAAAATCCCCAAACCTTGTAAATCCTTTCTTCCCAATTTCTCTGACTTGCCGGGTCTTGGGGCCTGGGGAGGGGTCGGGGTGCGGGGGTTCTTTGAGCCGGATCGCTTATCAGAGGGGTTTTTGGGTTCTATTTGGGTGTTCCGGGGGTCCCGGGAGTTTTCTGGATCGACCAGGGTGTTTAATTTGGAATTGTTGAATCAGTTATCACTATTGACATTTTAATCATTATTGACAACTTAATCCCCGTTTTTAGTAGCTTCAAAATTAATTGTTTAAATTCTCCGTAACTAATTATTTTATTTAAATTGGACATATCACTATTGACATCTTAATTTAATTGCCATTTTGCACTAGGTTAGTAATTGTATTTTATTTGTAACTGTCTTAAATCATTTCATCATTATTGACATTTTAATTCCCAATTTTAATAGGGTTGGTTAATTGATTTAATTTTGCTTGTTAATCGTAATAATACATAAAGTTTTATTTCTGCTTATTATTAAAGTTTCAAATACCAGTGTATAGTTTGTGTTAGGAACTGATCACAACAGCCTGCAGTTGCGCTTTGGCCGCTTGGCAGTGCCGCTTTTCTCCCGGCCCTTGTTATGTCTTCCCAGTCGAGCTCGGGCAGCCAGAAGACCCGCTCGAGGGCCAAGGTCGTCCCGCGGGGGACGGCTGTGCCGTCGGGCGGGGGGGCAGGAGCACGGCCTCGCCCTGGGGCCGGGGGCGGGAGGCGCGCCTGTGCGGTCGCCCCGGCCGGGGCGGGGGTGTCGGCGACCGGGGCGGCGGGGGGCCATCGGGGGGCATCAGTGGAGGTCGGAGTGGAGCCCCCCCCATTCAGATAGACGATGATACCCTGGACTCGGTTCCTGAGGATCTCCTGAGGAACGAGCTCCAGGGGGATATGGGATCGCCTCGGGAGGACGCGGCCGCGGGGGCGCCTTCGGGGCCGGCCCCTGGTGCTGGGACCATGGGCCTTTTGGGGTCGCCCGGACCCGGACCTGGATGCGTGTCCACCCCCCTCCACTCGCCTGGGGCGGGGGGGGACAGGAGGCAGCTGGGACCGGCGACCCTTAGGGTCCGGGCGCAGCTCAGGCAGGCGTCGGCTGCGGCGGGGCCCGACGGGCGAGCGGGCCGGTCGGGGGAGGGCACCACCCCCCAGCTGGAGGAGGCGTATGACACTGCGAGCGAGGGGGCTTCCGCGGCGGGAGACAGGTCTGCTTACGCGGTGGCTGGAGCGGGGGGGGGCTTCCTGAGCGAAATGCCCAAGAGAGCGAATGACCTCTTCCAGGTCGCCAAGGCCGCGATTGAGGGGTCGGGTAACCTGAGGAGGGACATAAAGGAGAGCACTGTAGCCACTATGCAGATTCTGTACGATTTCATCCTCAGGCTGGCTGACTCCCGCCTCAGACATATGGCCGAACTGGAGAGAGTCAGAGCCGTTTACGAGCGCAGACTGGCGGCGGCTGAAAGAGCTGGAGCCGAGCGTCTCTCGAAGGTGCTGGACAGCCAGACGGAGGAGAATAGACTGATCAGGGAGGCGATCGCATCGGTCTACAGAGATACCGGAGCCCTCAGGTCCTTCTTGACCGGGGAGGTAGTGGAGAGTCTGGCCGGATTAAAGACAGCCATTGGAGATGAGGCCAAGACAGCAAAGGCCGGCCTTAAGATGTGCGGCAGACTGTCGGTCGGAATGGAGGAGCTGCGGGACGAGGTCAGGACCGCGAGCGCTGGTGCGGCTTGCGGGGGACCCTCGGTGCGGGATGTGGATCGGGGCGACGGGGCTGACTCTGATCGGGCCGCGCTGGATGAGCTCTTGTTCCTGCGGGGTAGAATCCTGCAAATGGAGGGAGTTCTCACCGGCATAGCGGGCGGGGTCGACCACCTGACTCGCGCCTCGGTTCCCGAGGAGAGGGGGGGGCCTCCTGCGCCTGGAGACACCGTGCAGCTGGAACCCCTGCTCAAGCGCATAGAGGGGACTGCTGAGGAGATAAGGACTCGACTGGAGGCCCACCCGGCGCCGCTCACTGAGGAGGCCGCGGCTACACTCCTCACAAAGATGGAGACGTCTATCGGAGCGCAGATCAGAAGCAGGGGCGGCGACACGATCCGAGCTGTTCATGAGGCCAGAGACGAGCTGTTGGCTATGGCCCCGGGCCCTGCCCTTTCCCAAACGGTAAGAGAGGAGCTGGTAGCGCAGGAGATTGGAGCCCTCAGGAAGGAACTGGAGGAGGTTTTCCGAAACCAGACCAATCAGGAGGAGAGGGCCCGGACCGCCCGAGCCTCTCGGGGGCATACGCCTGAGGAGGAGTCTGAGGAGGGCTGGAGCAGGGTCGAGTCAAGGGCGGAGGCGCGCAGAAGAAGGCGTTCGGCCCAGTACGACGGGACGGCAATGGGAAGGGTACGCCCTGGGACGACTGGAGGGAAGCCAAGAGATGCCCCTCAGGACGCGGCTTACCCACTCATAATTGAATCCAAGGACCCGAAACAGACCAGCGCCACCCTTATAAAGATGATCAAGGAGAAGGTGAACGTGGCTGAAATGGGTGTTGGGGTGGAGTATGTCAGGGGGCTCAGGAAGCAGAGAGCGGCTTTCGGCGTCTCCACGGAGGCGGGGCGGGAGACAATGCAGAGGGCCATCAGAGAGGAGTGCCCTGATCTCTCAGCGACCGCTCCCAGCCTCAGGAAACCACAGCTCCGCCTTCGAGGGGTCGCCAGGGACCTCGGAGATTCCCAGATACCCGGGGCCTTGAGGAGCCAGAACGGGGGGCTTCTGGAAGGGTTGCCCGAGGCCAGAGACGGCATAAAGGTGCTGAGGAGGACCAAGGGGAGGACGGCGGAGACCTGTAACATTATCTTGGAGGTGGCCCCAGCCATATGGTCTTGCCTTCTGAACCAAAAGGTCAGACTGGGTTACCAGAGAGTCTTCGTCTCCGACCAGTCCCCTGTGGTCCAGTGTTACAACTGCCTGCGCTTCGGGCACTTCGCCAGGGACTGCCCATCGGAGGCGGTCTGTGGGTACTGTGGACAGGGCCATGAGACGAGGACCTGCGGATCCCGAGCTGGGCCCCCGGAATGCGCTAACTGTAAGGCGGCAGGCCGCGAGCCTTTGATGGCGGGACACAGAGCCTTCGACTCGGAGTGCCCGGAATGGAGTAAGTGGGACCGGATTGCCAGATCCCACATCCAGTATTGCTGAAGGCACCCAGGCGTGTAACACGGGACTTGGAGGACGCAATGGGGGCGCTCCCCTCCGCTTCATGCAGGCCAACCTAGGTAGAGGCCATGCGGCAACCAAGGAATGCCTGCGCGAGGCGGAGAGGAGAGGAACCCAGTTCCTCTTCCTCCAGGAACCCTACGTGGGCTCGGGGTCAGTGGTGAGGTGTGGCCACAGGACAGTGCAGGACTCGGGGAACCTGGGTCCTGTCAAATCGGCCATCGTCGTCCTGGACCCGAACGCGACGCTTGTAGTGGACCCGGACCTAACAACCAAAAACATCGCGGTTGCGAAGGTCACCCTGGGGGGATGCTGCCTGGTTCTGGTGGGGGTCTATCTGGAGGGTACGAGGGACATAGCCGACCAAATTAGGGATCTGCAGGCGACCTTCAGCAGGATAGGCCGTCAGGACGTTGTTCTGGCGGGCGACGTGAACGCGGCCAGCCACTGGTGGGGCTGCGCTAACGAGGACAGGCGGGGAGCTGAGCTGGTGGATTTTATGTCCCAGCATGACCTTCATGTCCTGAACCGAGGCAATGTTCCCACATTCTTCACCTACAGGGGTGACAGAGAGTACACCAGTATCGTGGACGTCACGGCTTGCTCGGGATCGCTACTGGGGGACGCCGGAGACTGGCGCGTGGACATCGACTCCCCGGGGCTGTCGGACCATAGGAGAATTTTCTTCACCATTGGGCGCTCGGCGACTGGCGAGGGGGCAAACAGGAAGGGCACTAGAAAGTTCGCCACGGAAAAAGCGGACTGGCTGTCGTTTGCCCGTGCCCTCCCAGGAGCCTTCACTGCAAGAGCGTTTACCCTGGAGAACATAGAAAATGCGGACTCGGCAGACGGGCTGGAGGCTTTGGCGGAGGGCATGACGACGGCGATTTCGGACGCCTGTGCTGAGGCCATGCCGGAGCTTCCCCCGACCATCAAGCCTAGGCGAAGCAACTGGTGGACGAGGGAGCTTGAGGCCTCCAGGCGGAGAGTTGCCACGCTGAGAAGGCGCATCAGGTGGGCGAACCCGCTACGCAAGCCCTATGTGGTGGCGGAATACAAGGAGGCCCGGGCCCGCCTCAAGGAGGAAATCGAGACCGCACTCACCACCAGTTGGAGGGAATTCTGCACTCAACAAAAGTTGGAGGACATTTGGAAGTCTTCGTACAAAGTTTTGAAGAAGTGCGGCGGTGTGCGATCTGGTGATGAGCAGCTCCTGAGGTCTCCCACGACCGGGACTATTTTGAGCGAGGGCGACTCGGCCGCTCTCCTGGTGGAGACCTTTTACCCCCGTGACGACGCGGCAGTGGACACTGACGAGCAGAGAAGGACCAGGGAGGAGGCGGAGGCCATTAGGGCGGCCTTTAGGGCCGGGAGGAGGCCATCACTGCCTCCGCAGGGGCCCTCACCCCACCTACCTTTTACCACCCAGGAGGTGGACGAGGTCTTCCGCCACATGGACCCCAAGAAGTCCCCGGGGGAGGACGGTCTGACCGCCGACATCTGCAGACGGGCGCACGAGAGCAGCCCGCTGGTCCTGGCATTCCTCAACAGGTGCTTTGAGGTGGGATACTTCCCCCGGATATGGAAAAAGGCGACCATCAAAATCATCCCCAAGCCAGGCAAGGACGACTACACGGCACCCAAGTCATACAGGCCGATAGGACTCCTGTCGGTGATGGGCAAAGTGTACGAGAAGCTGCTGGTGAACAGGCTCACCTGGCAGGTCTGCGGCCAAGGCCTCCTGAGCCAGCGCCAGTACGGGTTCTTGCCCCAAAGGAGCACTGAGGACGCCCTGTATGACATCGTCACCAGAATTAAGCAGGGTCTCTTCGGGAAAAACATTGTGGCGCTGGTCTCACTCGACATAGAGGGGGCTTTTGACAACGCCTGGTGGCCAGCAATCATCACGGAACTTCACAGGAGAAAAGTCGATCCATCCATACTTGGGGTTTTCCTGAGCTACCTGGAGCACAGAGAGGTGTCCCTCACCTACCTCGGCGAGACGGTCGTTCGTGAGACTGACAGGGGCTGCGTACAGGGGTCTATAGGGGGCCCACTACTGTGGAACATCCAGCTAGACCCCTTACTCCGGGAATCGGAGTCAGCGGCGGCCCACGTCCAGGCTTTTGCGGATGATTTAATTTTGGTCGCCGAGGCGGCCTCTGGGGAAGCTCTACAGGAGAAGGTCAATAGCACCTTGGAGTTGATCCAGGCCTGGGCCACCAGACACAAGATGAGGCTGGCCCCTCACAAGACCCAAGCCATGATAATCACCAGAAAGCTCAAGTACGTCACCCCTGTCTTCACGCTTGCCGGGGAAGACCTCAGACTGGGGGAAACGCTGAAGGTGCTTGGTCTAACTATTGACCGGGGCATGAGCTTCCTGCCGCATCTTGACACCCTGGCCGGGAAGGCCGCAGGCATCTACAAGATGGTTGCAAAGGCGGCCAGAGCCCAGTGGGGGCTCAACTCGGAAATCCTGCGCACCCTTTATATAGCTGTGGTCGAACCGACCATCCTTTACGCGGCGGGCGCTTGGGGGCAGGTCGCCGACAGAGTATACGCCAGAAAGAGGCTGGACCGCATAACTCGGGATTACGCCATCAAAATAGCAAAGGCCCACTGCACCTCGTCGCTGGTCGCTGCGGCCCTCTTGGCGGGCATACTCCCCCTGGACATTAGGCTGCGGGAGCAGTTCGATTTATATGAAATCAAGAGGGGTAAGGAGATGGAGGACCTGCCCGGCCGCTCGCTGCAGACGCGGTTGCACCCATCCCAGCTGCCGCACCCGGCTGACAGACCCGCAATTGGCTTCGGCCTAGTCACCACCCAGGAGGAGGCGGACGAGCTGCATGAAGGGGGGGGAGTGGTATGCTACACGGACGGGAGCAAAATAGAAGGGAAGGTTGGGGCCGCCCTGACCTTTTGGCGAAACACCGCTGAAATCAGAACGGCCAGCCTCGGCCTGGCAAGCTACTGCTCCGTCTACCAAGCGGAGATGGTGGCACTGGTCAGGGCGACCGAGCTCTCCCTGAAGCTGAACTCCCCGGCCGCAATACTCAGCGACTCGCGCTCCTCCCTGGAGGCCATCTCCGACCCCGGAAGCCTTAACCCCCTGGCCGCCGAGATTAGACGCAATGTCACCCTGGCTGCCAACCTCGGAAACCCCATCACCCTTCACTGGGTCAAGGCCCACGTGGGCATCATGGGGAACGAAAGAGCAGACGAGCTGGCCAAGGGAGCAGCCCTCAGAGACAAGCGAGCGCCCGCCTACGACAAGGTCCCGCTGTCCCACATAAAACGCACCATTCGGGGCCGCAGCATAGGGGAATGGCAGAGCCGCTACGAGCTGGCGGGGACCGGGTCTGGCGTGAAGCTTTTCTTCGGGAGTGTCCGGGAGGCACACAAAACTCTGGCGGAGCACAGACCGTTCGGGAACCTGATGGCCCAGCTCTTTACGGGTCACGGGGGTTTCCGCCAGTACCTCCACAGGTTTGGCTTGGCTGACTCCCCATTCTGCGTCTGCGATGACGAATCGGTCGAGTCTGTCGCACACATTCTGTGCAAATGCCCCAGGTTTGCGGGGGACAGACAAGACTGCGAATTCAGAATGGGGACAGATATAGACGAGACCGGCCTGACCAGCCTGATGGGGGACAAGAGGCTGAGAAAGCACTTCCTGCCCTATGCCCTGGACGTAGTCCGGAGGGCGGCTAGGTCGAACGGCTCCAGGGTGTGACGGCTCGTGTTGGCCTGGGCCACTCGGGGGGTTAGTTGTTTTAATCCACTGACATTTTATTTCATCTAGTTCATTTTATTTTATTTTATTTTAATTTTAATCCATTTTATTTTGTCGCATTATTGAGATAGGTTAGGTTTTCTTGCTTGGGATAAGGATATTTGCCTTACCCCCCTTTCTACTTTAACACCTTTATTATTTTTGTTCTATCTTATTTACCGAACTAGTCTTAGAATTTTGATATCGATTTAACTTTTATCTAACTTATTTAATTATTTTACTCATTGACACATAAATTGCCCTATTGCTCTAGTTTAGTTTGTTTTTAGATATATTTTATAATTTTAGAACAATCGCTACAAACTGACATCTTATTTTTGACTTTTAATTCATTGATATTCCACAATTAATTACACTGTTTACACCATCTTACAGTTATTATTTTATTTATTATGATTTGCAATTGACATGGGATTTTAAGTTTTAGTTTGGATTAACTTACCTCTTGACATCAAATTTGCCTCATTGAACTGATCCAACCGAGCACCGGAACGCGGCCACTGTGCAAATAGACATGTAGGATAGGATAGTAAAAACATTGTTCGGCCGGGTGGGGCCTTAGGGGCCATTGCACCTGCACCTGTAAATAGTTAGGATTGTAGATTGGTTAGACTAAGTTTAGGTTAAGTGTTGCTGACGCAAGCATCTCCCTCTCCCCAATCCCTCCCAAATGTTAGAGATAGTAAAGGAGCGGACAAGGAAAAGATGGGCACCCCAGGAGACAGGGTATAAAAAGAATGGATTAAACTAACCAAAGGTTAGCCCCACCAAAAAGATGGCCCCAAATGCCACATAAAGGGACAATAAAAGATCTCCGTCCCGCCTGTCCGCTCCTGGCGAAAAGAAAAACGCCACATGCTTGCGTCAGCAACTTTATTTTCTCTCCCCTTCCTTAGTAAGTAAGTCATTTGTAATTCCCTTCCCTTCCCTTCCTTCCCTACTAGTGATATAATAAAAGACAGATGGTCTATTACTTTAAAATAGTCTTAAGCTCGGGAATACCAAACCTGGGATAATATAAAATTATAAAAAAAAAAAAAAAAAAAAAAAAAAAACCTAACCTAACCTAACCTAACCTAACCTTTTTTTTTTTTTTTTTGATTCGGAGGAAAAATGCAATTACGCACTATCCACCGCGCCGTAATTTGGGACGACGCGGTGGGGTGTATCGGACTCTCCTCCTCCACTCCTTCCCTCCTATGCGGAAGGGAAGGAATGGAGGAGGCATACCGATTAAAAAACCTCCGGTATTCCCTCAACTGCCAGACAGCGGGCGCTATGGGAGCAAATTGTGAAACCACCACGGCACCCGCTGGCCGGCCCAGCCACCCAAGCTGGACCTCCTCTCCGAAAGGGGGGGATCGGGAATACGTGATCCCCCCCTAGCACTGTGGGCCTTTAAGAATGTTAGGGGACCCCAAATCCCCTAGCAAACGGCGCCACTAGGGGGGAAGCGCGGCGAGATATTGTCGCCGCCTTCTCCCCGCTCTTCTCCTCCGGAGTGGGGGCGCGAGGGGGTCATCCTCGCGCTCCCTCTCCCTCTCTTCCTTCTGTGAAATAACATCTTCACAGAAGGAAGAGACTGCCTCCCACGACGTCTCGCTCTCCAGCATCTTACGGACGACGCTGGGGAGGGAGAGGTCACTCCCTATTGACGCCACTAGAGCGCGACGCTGGGAAGACCAGGCCGAGCACACCTCGAGGGTGTGCTGGGCCGTGTCCTCGCTCGCACCGCACTCATGGCATATCATTGTCTCCTCTCTCTTCGCCACCTTGTGCAGGTACCGTCCGAAGCATCCGTGTCCGGTCAGCACCTGCACAAGGCGGAAAGTAAGGACTCCATGCTCCCTTTTGCACCATTCGTGGAGCACTGGGCGGATGGCCTCTGTGGTTCGGGTACCGTATTCGGCATCCACTAATTCATCCGCCCAGCGCTCCATCACCTCCTCCATCAACACTTCACGAGCCCTCACCAACTCTTGTGGAGCGAGCGACTCACCTCTGGCTCTTCTCTCCACTCTGTCTTCGTACGCGCTGGCCCGCACCCCTGCCTCAAGTTCCCAGGGAGGGGAGCCGGCCAACGCGCACGCTGCAGCCCATCCCACAGTTCGGTATGCACGGCACATCCTCACCGCCATGACTCTTTGCGGCTTGCGAAGCAGCGGCTTGTTCCTGGCGGTGAGGGCGCCCGCCCATATCGGAGCCCCGTAAAGGGCCATGCTCCTGATGACCCCCGCAAACAAACGTCTGCAGGGGGCACCAGGACCATCCCTGTTTGGCAAGAGCCTTGCCAGGGCACCGGCCGCTCCCACGAGTCGGGGAGACATTCTGCGGAAATGTTCCCCAAACTCCCACTTTCCGTCGAGGATAAGACCCAGATATTTCATATGTGCCTTCACCTCGACGGTCTCTCCGTCTACGTTGAGACTGGCACCCCGCGGAAGCCTCCACCTCGGCCCTCTGAAGCAAAGGGCCTCCGTTTTGGACAGAGCCACCCTCAGCCCCAGGGCCCTGATACGGCTGGCCACCATGGAGGCACCTATCTCAGCCAACCTAACCTAACCTAACCTAACCTAACCTAACCTAACCTAACCTAACCTAACCTAACCTAACCTAACCTAACCTAACCTAACAAATTTGAACCTCAGGGCGGAGTGTGCAGATTGGTTGGCAGGAGAACGGCCGAGATGCAGGAACTGCGTGAGACAGGGACTTGAAAATGCCGAGCACAACGCATTCAGCGAAGAGTGTCAGGTCAGGAGGAGGTGGGATTTGCTGGCACGATCGGCCATAGCTTACTGCTAAGGGCAGCCAAAAGAAACACCACTATGGCTTTATACAGGCGAACCTCCAAAGGAAAAAGCTGGCCACCGAGGAGCTTCTAATCGAAGCCGAGAAGCGCAGGATAACGGCCGCGCTACTTCAGGAGCCCTATGTAGGGAGTGCTAGGGTCATGAGGAATTATGGGGGCGTGCGCGTCTTCCAGGGCGTAACAAGGGACGGAAGTGTCAACAAGTCAGCAATTGCTGTCTTTGACTCCACTGTTGACGTCGTCCAGTATCCGAGGCTCACCACAAATAACATCACAGTGGTGGGTCTCCGGACCAGCGCCTGGGAGGTCGCGCTCGTCTCCTTCTACTTCGAACCCGACCTCCCATAGAACCCTACATAGAGCACCTGAGGTGGATCGAGAAGAAGCTCGGAACAGGGAGGCTCATCTTTGGAGGGGATGCCAACGCTAAGAGCCCTTGGTGGGGCAGTACTACGGCTGATCACAGGGGGGATAGTCTTTCCGGGACTCTGGAAGAGCTTGGCCTCAATGTGCTCAATCACGGGGAAACACCAACCTTCGACACGATCAGGGGGGGGAAGCGCTACTCTAGCCATGTGGACGTGACAGCTTGCTCCACAAATCTGCTGAATCTGGTAGATGACTGGAAGGTAGAAGAGGGACTAACAAGCTCGGACCATAACGGCATAACTTTTAGTCTTTCCTTAAAACCAAGTAGAGGCACTACAATCAATAGGACAACTAGAATATTCAATACGAAGAAGGCAAATTGGATTGAATTTCATGGGAAATTCAACCAATTTACTAAAGAGAAAAATATGACTTCAGCAGACATTTCCAAAATTAAAAACACGACAGACTTAGATACAGCAGTAGAAAAATACACAGCAATAATAGCCGAAACTTGTAAATTAACAATACCGCAAAAAAAAAAAAAAAAAAAAAAAAAAAAAAAAAAAAAAAAAAAAAAAAAAAAAGACAAACGAAAAGATTTCTATGCCGTGGTGGTCCGAGAGGTTGGCCGAAATGAAAAGAGAAGTTGCCACCAGAAGACGCAGAATTAAATGGGCAGCGCCAATCCGACGTGAGAGGGTTGTTGAGGAGTACCTGCAGCACAAGGAACGGTATGAGGCCGATGCGGCCAAAGCTCAGATAGACTCCTGGAAGGACTTTTGCCAGAAGCAGGACAGGGAGGGGGTATGGGAGGGGATATATAGAGTAATTGGAAGAACAAAGCGAAGGGAGGAAGACTCACCCCTGGAGTGGGATGGGAAGGTGTTAGATACAAAGGGCTCCGTAAGGTTGTTAGCAGAAACGCTCTACCCAGAGGATCATACGGAGAATGACACCCCCCGTCAACGCCAGACCAGAAGAGAGGCGGAATTAGTGAACGCTGGTGAACATGATGACGCATGCGAGCCGCCGTTCACGATGACGGAGCTGATCCTCGCTACCGAGTCGTTCAACCCTAAGAAAGCTCCAGGAGGGGACGGCTTTACTTCCGATATCTGCTCCCACGCCATCAATACCAACCCGGACCTGTTTCTGGCAATTGTAGACAAATGCCGTGAGTTGTGCCACTTCCCAAAGGCCTGGAAAGAGGCAGTTGTGGTCATCCTTAGAAATCCAGGCAAAGACGAGTACACACACCCGAAGTCACACAGACCGATCGGTTTACTCCCCATGCTAGGAAAAATGTATGAGAAGATGACAATGGCCCGCCTAAAACATCACCTGATCCCCAGACTGAGCACACGCCAGTTCGGGTTCATGCCACAAAGGAGCACCGAGGACTCCCTCTATAGCCTAATGCAACACATAAAGAACAAAGTTAAAGAAAAGAAAATAGTAACGTTAATCTCATTGGATATAGAGGGAGCTTTTGATAGCGCCTGGTGGCCGGCTATAAGAATCCGACTGGCTGAAGAGCAGTGCCCGGTGGAGCTCAGAAAGGTCGTTGATAGCTACCTTCGTGACCGTAAAGTCAAGGTGCGATACGCAGGGGAGGAGCTGATCAAGACCACGACCAAGGGGTGCGTCCAGGGATCGATAGGCGGACCAATCCTATGGAACCTCCTTCTGGATCCCCTGTTAAGGAGGCTAGAAGAATCCGGTGTCTTCTGCCAGGCCTTTGCTGACGACGTCGTCATCGTGTGCGATGGAGGGGGGGCCGCGGAGATCGAACAACAAGCAAACCCAATCCTTGAACGTGTTCGGGCGTGGGGGGTCGACAACAAATTAAAATTTGCGCCACATAAAACCATGGCAATGGTTATCACCAAGATATTAAAATATGACACCCCACGCCTGACAATGGGCGGAATTGCTATTAACACGGTTGATGAAATAAAAATTCTAGGTGTAACGATCGACGCTGGCCTCACCTTCAACGCGCACGTTGCCAACGTGTGTAAAAAAGCTATTAACGTGCATAAACAGCTTGCAAAAGCCGCAAAAACGAGCTGGGGGCTCCACCCGGAAGTCATCCGAATAATATATGTGGCCACTGTTGAACCGATAGTATTGTACGCCGCCAGCGTCTGGGCGCCTGCAGTCAGTAAGCTGTGCGTAATGCGTCAGCTGGCGACTGTGCAACGTGGGATCGCACAGAAGCTCAGCAAGGCGTACCGCACAGTTTCACTGAACGGTGCGCTAATACTGGCTGGCATACTCCCTCTTGACCTCCGAGTCCGCGAAGCGGCCTTACTTTATGAGGCCAAGAAGGGGGTACCTCAGCCAATGCTTGGGGGAAGGGAGGTGGAAAGGATGACCTCGGCCCTGGAAACCCCGCACCCTGCATACCGCAGGGAACTGGAGTTGGTGAGCCTGACAAACCGAGCGGATGTGGAGGCAAACAGCGATTTCGCTGTTCGCATCTTCACAGACGGGAGCAAGATTGAGGGCAAGGTGGGCGCCGCGCTGTCCATATGGACCGGCGAGGTAGAAACCAAAACCCTCAAGCTTGCTCTTCCGCCATTCTGCACGGTTTACCAGGCTGAACTCCTTGCACTGTGCAGGGCGACTAGGGTGATCCTAGAGCAAAAGGCGGGAACTTTCGGAATATATAGTGATTCTATGGCGGCCCTCTTAACCATCAAGAACCACGGCTGTCTCCATCCCCTTGCGGTGGAAGCCAGAAGCAATTTGACAACAGTGTCCCGTCAGGGCAAAGTTGTCAAATTGTTCTGGATCAAGGCCCATGCGGGGCTGGAGGGGAATGAGAGAGCCGATGAATTGGCTAGGGAGGCCGCCCTAAAATCCAAGCGGAAGCCGGATTATGACCAGTGCCCGGTTTCATTCGTCAAGCGAACCATTCGAATGGACACGCTTGACGAATGGAACCGAAGGTACGTGACGGGCGAGACCGCGGGAATAACCAAGCTTTTCTTCCCTGACGCAGTGGCGGCGTACAGAACAATCAGGAAGATCAAAACTACGAGCATCAGAACGCAACTCATGACGGGACACGGCGGGTTCTCCGAATACCTGAACAGATTCAGATGCAAAGAGGACCCGGCGTGCGTATGTGACCCGGGCAAAAGCGAAACGGTGCCACATGTGTTATTGGAATGCCCAGTATTTGAGCGAGAACGAATGGAATTTGAGGTGGAACTAGGTATCAAACTCGAAAAAGATAAAATAAAGGAATTAATGTTGGACAAAGATAGAGACAAGTTCTTACAGTACTGCAAAAAAATAGTGGTAAGAGTAATAGCAAGAAACAAAACATAGCATGAAACTATGCTTCCTAATATATGATGAGCATATAGATACTAAGCATAGGGTAAAATTGAGAACAAAATGTAATCAAGTAGCAGAAAAATAAAAATTGCCATCTCGTATTCATGTCTTAGAATAAGAAAAAGCTAGCTGTGTGTGCAAACACGTCAAAAACCTCTGTATAAATGAATCACTGTCACAAGCTCTTCAGTGTAAAAGAGTAAGACATTATTCTGTATATATTAAAAAGCGTTGTAATAAAGTTATTTCCCCATGCATGAAAAACAAAAACAATAAGAGTAGTCGGGAGTCCCACCCGTAAAAGTAATGAAAGAAAAGATGAATGCTAGAAAGAACAAGTATGCGGAATGAAAGTGCGAGAGGAATTAAAGCGAGAACTGGTATGAAAGATAAAAGTAGAAAATAAAGGCCTCGAGGCATGTCGAGGGTACATGTAAAAAAAAAAAAAAAAAAAAAAAAAAAAAACAAATTTGAACCTCACCAATTGAACAACGGTTGATATTTAACAAAACCCAACCAAAACTTCAATCGAATACGAAATACCGAATAAACGTACAGGTGTAAGATTCAGTAAAAAAAAAAAAAAAGAAATTATGACTTGTTTATTCCTTTGATTACATGCGTAAACTTTACTGTTAATTAGTTTCAAATTCTCTTTATAAGAGCGTTTGGCCAAGTGGTGCGTGTGGTTGCTTATTGACCCAGAGTTCCCAGGTTCAAATCAAACCGACGTTGCTCATGAAGTTTTTGCAAAAAAAAAAAAAAAAAGTGTTTCTGAGACGTTCAGTCGAACTTCAAAATTAACAACAACTATCATCGTAATTGGAAATTATAGCCTCCCATGATCCAAAGTAAAATAATACCGAGAAACAATAATACCAATCTTACAAATGGAAAAAATAATAAAAATAGAAAAGATAGCCAGGATCCATTCGGCATCAAAAATATCTACACAGGATCAAGAGTGTCTACGGATCAAAAATATCTGCACAGATCAAGAGTATCTAAACGGATTAAAAATATCTACGCAGATCAGATCAAAAGTATCTACCGGATCAAAAATATCTACCGAATCAAAAATATCCGATGCACAGATCAAAAGTATCTTCCGGATCAAAAATATCTGCATAGATCAAAAGTATCTACGCTGATAGGGAGCGTTCAAGTATTACGTAACGCAATTTTTGAAGATTTTTGACCCCCCCTCCCCCCAATGTAACGCTCCATAACGTTTTTCTGTACCCCTCCACCCCCCTCTCTAAACGTTACGTAACTCTCAAGTGATCATTTTTAATAACCGTTTGGTTCGGTTTTCACTTGCAATAACTGAATTTTCACTTATTCATGTTAAGAGAGTAAATATATTAAAAAAAAAAAAAAAAAAAAAAAAATGTTACATAGCGTGTTGTAAGAAAGACCCCCTCCCGCCCCTGTAACGCATCGTAACGTTTTACGAGACCCCTCCGCCCCCCCAAATTGCGTTACGTAATACTTGAACGCTCCCTTAGATCAAAAGTGTATCTAACGGATTAAAAATATCGGCACAGATCAAAAGTACCTACAATACAATTAAAAAAAAAAAAAAAAAAAAAAAAAAACTCTTTATTGAACACCACGAATCAGTACAAAACAATACAGAAACAAAGAACAAAGTATACAATAGGCGGTCTTATCGCTTAGTAGCGATATCTTCCAGACAACCAATAAGTCAGAGAAATAAGTTGAAGACAGTCTGAGTAGGACTACCCGGAACCGGGGGTACTTACCGGATCAAAAATATCTACGCAGATCGTCAAGTCGCAGCGTATGTCTACGGGAATGTTTGTGTCAACGGCGACTAGTGCCGTCACAAACGCTGTTAATTAGGTACTTTCTAAAATCTCCTGTGTGTCGCCGGTGCAAGACACACCCGAGCACAATTAGAGGGACCTTATTTGTCAGCCTCGTTGCCACACTTATATTTATAAAAAGAACTGCTATAATATGTGTATAGACCTGTGTAATAAATTGCCTTTAGATATTAAATTAGAAAGTAAGATGTTATTTAAACGTAAATTGACTAAATGGCTAGAGGACAATTGCTTTTATAGTATTAAAGAATATTTGACATTGTAAATATATTTGACTTCCATTAAATTAGAAATATGTTAAGAGGTAAAAGCTCGGTAAAAGTGACTGATGTAATTTTGCACACCTGCATGCAGGTTGAAGACGCATGTACTGTTTTTAAGATCCATGTAACCGTGTTCTAGCAAATAAATAATTTCTGATTCTGATTCTGATTCTACTCCTCTTAAACGGCTGAGCTAAATAATCTGAAAAAAAAAATAATTTAAATAAATATCAATTCTTATACATTTGCAACTTTAGTCGTTTAGGTATCAGCAAAAGTTCGGTATTTAAATAAAGTTCAAAAGAATGGTGTTTTTTGGCTTGCATTCCCTACTGCTCCTAAACGGCAACGAAGTTTACATTTACATGATAAATAATAAAGAATCCGATGTACTTTAAACAGACCGTAGCATTTGTAAATCAATAGACTCTCATCACGAATAACAATAAAAACACTGAAAATTTTCAAAAGTAAGTTTTATTTCTTTATTTCTCACACGTAAAGAAAAAGACAGACAAATTTTGAAGGCGCTAGTCGCCTTAAGTTCGCTAGGTTAAAATTAGTTAGGTTTTGATCATTGATTTAATTTTTTTTAGGGTCAAGTAGGTTGAAATTAGTTAGATTTCCATAGGTTCACTTTTTTAGTTTCGTATTTTATTACGTTCAAGTTGGTTAAGTTGAATTTGGTCAGATTTAAATTTCTTAGATTCAAGTGGTTCGGTTCATATTGGTTAGGTTTAAATTTATTTGGTTCAAATTTGTTAGGTTCAAGTAGTTAGGTTCATAATTGGTTAGGTTTAAGTTTATTAGGTTTGAATTTGTTAGGTTTAAATCGTTTATATCCAATTCCTCTAGTTTCAACTTTGTTAGATTTGTAGTGGGAAAGTAATTAGCTAGTAAGTTCAGTGGCAATATTTCAGTCATACAGCACGGACGTCTTATTCTTTCACTCCCGTAACCTCCCACCTGGCCTGACATGGCGACCTTGCTATGCGCCCGGCTCGGGTTCGGTTCGGGCCGCGGCGTCGCACGCGTCATCATTTGCAACGGTTCATCATTTGGCTGTTAATAATTATTTCTTAGACATGCTCGAAAATGTATGCGTTAATGTCACGAAATGAATCCATGAAAGTTTCCCATTTATGGCCTAGGCCAAGAAGTAATGCGGAGCTGGGTGCTGGTGCGGTGGGGGCGCTGGCGCGGTAGTGGGTGTGGTGGTGCGGTGGTGTATGCGCGGGTAAAATGGTGCGAGCAATAGCTTGTTCAAATGGCATGTTTAAAAAATTAAAAAGCGGCTTATTAAACAAATTTTACTTGATTACCTGGTAGTTATTTTAATTTTAATATTTCCTCGCATTGCTTGAGAAAAGCACTTTACAATCCTCGGCCGGAAACAGGGACTGCAGGACTCGTTTTACCCAATCTCGTCCTGCAATCCCTTACTTCACGGCCTCTGCAGTAATGTACTATTATTGCAGTGAATTTAGCGAAGACGGGACTTTATTATACCATCATCGAATTACGACGACGTACGTGTTCTTGATTTTTAACAAAAACAAAAAATAACCGTGTCGTGATTTAGACTTTAAAAACTATTAGCGCGTTGTGGCGTAGCTTCAGGCAGCATGGGTACGTCTTATTTGAAGTAGGAAGAAAACGAAGTAATACATAATTTTATTGCACAAAGCGGTGCACAAGTCTCTGACCAGCATACCAATGTGAACAATATTCTAATCAAGTGGTTAGGTTCATATTGATTAGCTTCAAATTTTGTTAGGTTCATTTTGGTCAGGTGTAGTTTTGTCAGGTAGAAATCGATTTAGGTTCAAATTGGTTAGGTTCAAATTTATTAGGTTCGTATTTGTTAGGTTTCAATCGGTTACGTTCAATTCTTTTAGGTTCCAATTGGATAGGTTCACGTGGTTAGCTTCATATTGGTTAGCTTCAAATATTTGGTTAGGTTAGGTTAGGTTTACTTTTGTTAGGTTGAAATCGATTAAGTTTTATTTTTCTTGGTTTAAGCTGAAATGGTTGTAATTGGTTAGGTTCGAAGGGTTTAAACTTGTTGTTTAATCTTGTTCGGTTCAGACTTGTTAGGTTTAAAATGGTTAGGTTCAAGTTGAATTGAATTGCTTGAGTTTCATATTCTTGAAATCGATTATGTTTATATTTTTAGTTTCAAGTTGATTACGATTACATTGTTTAGGTCAAATTGGTTAGCTTCGAATTATTTGTGATAAAATTTGCTTGATTTTAGTTGGTTAGGTAAAAATTTTTCGCTTCAAGATTATTACTTTTAATAATTTTAATTTTTTTGAGTCTTTTTCGTGAAAATTTGTTTGTTACAATCTTATATTCGTAATTTTACGTCTACCACGCATTTATTCTAATTTTTGTAATTGCCAAAATCGCGAAAAAAATTTGCCAGCCACTCCCACCCACCTGTCAAACGCTTAGCTACATCACCTCGGTCGGTAGGTATTTAATCAGTTTTCTTGAAATAATGACCGAATCTGTTGTTTCAGAGACGCAAATCTTACCAAAATGTTAAGAATGCTTATTGTTTATCTTTTGCCGTTAATTTTAATTGCATAAATCAACGCAGTATTTAGTTACTCAACATTTTGTCTTATTTTTATCCGAAAAATTGGAAAATTTCCTCCTTACTTGAGGGCTCCTGGATCGATTTGAGCGAGTTTTTGAGTGTAGATAGAAGCTGCTGTTTGCTATCTTTGACATGACTCGAATCTATCCTAAAACGCTGATTTTGTTTGTATTTTCGGTTTTTAATTATTGAACTTTGGATAGAATATTAGTAAAACTTTTAATATTTGGATGGTAGTAGCGACTATACCCGTCGTCTTACCCTCACCAAATTTTGGTGGTTGGTAGTGCTAGAGCAGTACTACATTCACTCAATTTTTTTTTTACACCAAGCGATTCCCGTGAAAATAATTTTTGAAATTTTCCCTTGCGCCTGATGAAAATCTCATTTTGTCGCCTGAAATTTTAAATTAGCAATTTCGAATTGATTCGCAGTTATTCAGAGGCTTGCACAAAAATCTGTAGTTTTCATATTGAGAGAAAGTGTTTACCAAGCTCTACAATTTTGTTTGTTTCAGCGGTATGTCTCCCCTTTTTCTTAAATTGTGATCGTTCTAATTTTTAGTGAATACTCACTCATAGGCAATTAAACAATCGGGTAGGGATATTTACAATTGATGTTTTTGCTGCCGATATTTGGAGTATAGATGCAGCTGAACTGTGGCTACCCCCTTTTCTATCTTGGCTCTCCTCGATACATTGTCTTGATATTATTGTCTAGACTGGTTTTCTCCTGTTTTAGACTTTGCAATCTGAATGAAATTAATTCAAACATTAGTATAACTTTTATTATTTGGGTCATCATAGCAGTTTTCTATACCCGTGATCCTATCCCTTCTTTTTTAGTGGTTGGTAGTACTGAGGCAGTTTTAAATTACCCTAATCTTTGGAGTTTTATTCATGAACGGTTTTGGGACAGTCAATTTTCGAAATTAGCCCTGTACTTGATGATATTTTCATTGTGTCGCCTGAAATATTCATCTAGAGCCTGGCAAACGAAAGCGTGACCTGAGAAAACGCGGCAAATTAAAAAAAAATACATGTTGTATTAACTGTTTTTCATTTCGCGGATTCCTTGAATATCTTCAAGATTATCATCAACGGTATCATCATCATCATAATTATGATCAATACATCAAATAATCAGCCAGATCAGCCAATAAGGATTAAGATTACATAGTCATAGGTACTAAACTAAAAAATCCGTCATCGCATGTAAACATTGTTGTTTCTCTTGGAAAACAACTCTTTCGCCTCTTGTTTTTGCTTGAACTTACTGATCATGGTATGTAGCAGCTTTCGCACATTACTTTTTATTGTTTTACACATTACGGCAATTATAAATGAAAAATAATTGAGTTCACAAAATACTGACAAGACTTTGACTTGCCTTTGACAGGGAAATAATGTTGCCATATTAAAACTCTAAAAACGTTTGCCAGGGTCAAGCAATCTCGACATAGAATTCCAGGGAGGTTTGTTAAAATCATTGTTTTTGGTGTCATTGAGCGCCTTACATTCACCTTTATTTCCAGCCTATATACGTCCAACTGCTAGGCACAGGCCTCCTCTCAGACCGAGAGGGCTTGGACTATAGTTCCCACGCGGGCCTAGTGCGGATTGGGAACTTCACACACACCATTGAATTGTTTCGCAGTTGTGTGCAGGTTTCCTCACGATGTTTTCCTTCACCGAAAAGCTCATGGTAAATTTCAAATGAGATATCGCATATAAATTCCGAAAAACTCAGAGGTGCGAGCCCGGGATTCGAATAATAATAATAATAATAAAGGCGTAGGGATGTGACGACCCCACCGCCCGCTGGTGTTGTCGTGTCACTAGTGCAATCAGTCATCGCAGGGCGGCTTGTGGCGAGCTGTTGGTGCGTAGCGACACCACGAACCTGAGACCTCCGGGGGTACACACACACACACATGCGCTTATACACACACTCACACACAGTTACACACCCACCCCGCCTCTTGTTTGCCTTAGTTGGCCGCCTAGAGTGGAGCGCAAGAGCTAAATGCTCGAAGGTTGGATGTGTTTGCGTAAGTGGCGAGTTGGCACCTGATGCGACTGTATAAGGACCAAGTGATGGTTGTTCAAAGCCCAGGAACACCTCTCCATCCTTAGCCGTGCACACCAATGTTGCCACCTCGTTGCCCCGAGCGGGCAGCAGTTTGAGGGGCCCATTTAGTGGGCGGCGAGTCACCGCCTACCAAGCTTCAATTTGTTGAGATATTGAAATGGTAGGTGTCCGTTTATCTCACTCCATAGCCCAGTAATCCTGCCCAGAGCATCCCAACCCCATAGCCCAATCCATGTCGTTCCCTACCAGGCAATAGTTTGGCAACTGTGGAGGACTGTCCGCTAGCACATCTTCATGGTGTATTAGGGGATAGACCTCCATAGTTGCGCCCATCTCATGTTTATATTATATGGTACCAAAGGCCTCTTCATGTTGGCCTCGGCCCCATGAATGCCTTTCAAATGACCGGGTCCCCATGGGCCCGTGATCGGAAACCCGTACCAACATAATAATAATAATACACACACACATGCGCTCATACACACACTCACACACAGTTACACACCCACCCCACCTCTAGTTTGCCTTAGTTGGCCGCCTAGAGTGGAGCGCAAGAGCTAAATGCTCGAAGGTTGGATGTGTTTGCGTAAGTGGCGAGTTGGCACCTGATGCGACTGTATAAGGACCAAGTGATGGTTGTTCAAAGCCCAGGAACACCTCTCCATCCTTAGCCGTGCACACCAATGTTGCCACCTCGTTGCCCCGAGCGGGCAGCAGTTTGAGGGGCCCATTTAGTGGGCGGCGAGTCACCGCCTACCAAGCTTCAATTTGTTGAGATATTGAAATGGTAGGTGTCCGTTTATCTCACTCCATAGCCCAGTAATCCTGCCCACAGCATCCCAACCCCATAGCCCAATCCATGTCGTTCCCTACCAGGCAATAGTTTGGCAACTGTGGAGGACTGTCCGCTAGCACATCTTCATGGTGTATTAGGGGATAGACCTCCATAGTTGCGCCCATCTCATGTTTATATTATATGGTACCAAAGGCGTCTTCATGTTGGCCTCGGCCCCATGAATGCCTTTCAAATGACCGGGTCCCCATGGGCCCGTGATCGGAAACCCGTACCAACATAATAATAATAATCATTTATTTCAGACAAAACACAAGGTCATCCATAATAATGTTACCCAACAAACAATTAAGCGTTAAGACAAGCTGTAGTGGACCTGTATTTAGGTTCTGCTTAGATATATAAGAGTTTTTAAGAGCGTTATAAGAGCGTTAAAGCAAGCTGTAACACCCAACCTTATATCTTCGATTTTGGCATGTATAAACCCTTTATAATGGTTCTATATAACGTTTACTAGATGTGTACAAGGGTGCTATAAGATCGTCAGATTTCGCTTGAAACTTTATTGAACCCTTATAATAGAGTTTCTTGAAACCTTTAGTGATATAAAAGATTTATAACGGCGTCAGATAGAACTAAGACTTGTATTTTAAAATCTTATCTAATCTAACTATGGATGGATGGATGGATGTATGTATGGATGTATGTTTGTTTGTTACTCAATCACGCCAGAACGGCCCAACGGATCTGGATGAAATTCAGCACATAGATAGAGAAAAGTCTGGAATAGCACATAGGCTACTTTTTATCCCGGAAAATTGCGTAGTTCCCGCGGGATAGCGATAAACGAATTCTTTGCAGACGAAGTCGCTGGCAACAGCTAGTAACTCATAATTACAACACACCGGATAACTCACGTGTAAAAGCCGAAGGATTGCTCCGACAATTGTTTCGGACTATTCCGTAGCCCTTCATCAGAGAGTGCGGCTGCGAAACGAATACTGCGCGCCAACGCTCTGCTCGCGCGGCTACTCGGTGTAGCTGACATCGGCGCACAACTACCCTCATTTTTATTATAGTCTAAAATAACCTTATAACTAGTTTGTAGCGTTTTCGGTGACAAAAGCAAAGCTTTAAAATCTTCAAATGATACAGTTTATTGAGTTACTTGTGTATCAAATGTGCTTCAGTTTATCAGCGGCCATTGCAACATTTTCATCACGAGTAACTTAAGTATTGTTTTGATTAACAGGTTTCTTGAAGTGTGTGGTTAATTATTAGTGCGATCACAAGTTTAATGTGAATATGTATCATGTTTTTCATCTCAATTTTGACGCGCCTTCAAAAAATACTAATGATTTTAAAGAAAAAAAAGGAAATCAATTAAAAGTGGTAATAACCTAAATCAGTTTTTAGACATTTTCAATTTTCAAAATATTTGTTAGTTTGAGCGATTGTGTAAGTAATGTATGTCATTATAATTATGAAAATTTAGGTACCTAATTTGTTATTTAAAAGTGATTTTGTGTAAATATTTTTTAGGTTATGTTGACAAAAAGTAATCAAACATGTTTTTTTTTCTTAACGGCACAGTCTTCTCTTACGTTTATTATGACACTCAATGAAGTAAACGCCGGTTGTCAAGAGTATTGTGCCGTGTTTGGTTGGCATAAGAGAGGAACTACGCACTTACCTGCAGCAGAGAGTAAAATACCAGCTTTAGCTTTCCCTATAATAGGTTTAAATTAGGGATCTTTGCAAAGTAATGAAATCCCTAATCTGTGAGATGCGCCGATAGTTAGCAGTATCTGACACGTCTCCAGTTCGGTTTTTAATGACAGGTACTACAATCGTTCGCATTAATGGCTCTGGCAAGTACGAGTGACGAAGACATAAGGTGAAAAACATTACCAAAACCCATTTCACATGCAATCCCGCGTATTTCAGATGCTCAATGGAGAGGCCGTCGTGTCCCGGAGATTTACCATGTTGCATTCTTTTAATAACGTTCTCCACATCCTTACCTCGAATAATAACAGGGTTCTCCGAGCTCACGTCGGCCTCGTCTATAGTTCTAGTTAGTTGGTGGAGCGCAGAGGAAGAACCTTAGTTAAGTTCTCGTAGTTAATTTCCGTAAAGTTCAGTAAAGTTTTATGAAACACATACATAAAACTAAACGATAAATGGTTGGAAATATCTGTGCACCTAAACTATTTATAATATCATAGCAAGTCGCAAACGATAGGCACAGACAAATAACAATAAGTCACGTACACGGGGGGTTGTGTCGCCGCTTCCCGCGTCTAGGCCGCCGCCGCGACCTAAATAAATACGTGACGATAATATTCATTGGCATTGTGCATTGAACCGCGTCGGCACCGGTCACACGCACTCTAGCTGGTGATAGCGCATGCAGGTATAGACCGAGCGCTGAAATGAGTCCTCGCTCGCGCAGCACAGGGGCGCGGGGTAGGACGACAAAAGGGGCCGAGAGAGGTGCGGGAGGTAGTGCGCTCAGCCCCCTTTGTCGTCCCACCCCGCGCCCCTGCACCGCGCGGGCGAGGACTCATTTAAGTGGTCGCTCTGTAGTTGCGACGTCTGCTCGGTTCTCGCCATGCTCATTACCTACCTATACAAATTTGAGGGGACTTTAAAAGGAAAAAACGAAACAATATGTAGGACCACAATTTAGTCCTATTAATTAATAGGTACCCTTTTTTCAGGAACGCGTAGAGGTATAAAGTTGAAATTAATAGGTACGAAATACTTAGGTCTGCGACCATACAGTGAGATATTTGTGAAAATCACTTAGAATAATCAATTAAAAGGCTGGAAAGAAGCTGCTCAAACTACACTGTGCTAATGGTGTGACAACGCCTGGTTCGCGGAGCGATCAGATGAGCACAATAGGTAGCCGTGATCCAGCGCGCGTCGTCACCTCGCGGCCCTCGCGCGGCGCCGCCCGAGGCTCTGGCTCGGTTCGTTGCGTCGCGCGCCGCCGTCCGCGCACATAGCTCATAATATAAATATCGGGCTCGTCTGCCGCCATCGACGGCTGCGATTTACTTTCAATTTTAATTATAGGTAGTTCTTCCTTCGAGCAGAGAGCGCGCGACGTTTGGGCAAGTACCATAAAAGGAAGCGACGCCGCAACGCATGCATCCCGTCGCCGCTGATGATCTTAACCAAAACTTGACTGCTGTCAACTAGGTACACACTATAGGCCCATGCTGCAGCGTTCAGTCAAAATTGGCTCTCTGGCATAATGCATTCTCAGTGGTCGGATTTTCAAACAATCTACCCCAATGGCAATGGCACCCAACATGCGGCGCGCTGTTGTTTACGCATAAATAAAATGACCTTTGCTTACAGCCCGTGACACGATGACTGGAACATGTTTGTTCATTGTAGCGATTATTATTTAGTATTATACTTCATTTTAATGTGTTTCTTGCGGCGGTGCGCCGGCACCTTCTTTTTGGCAATAATGGTGGTTCCAAAAGCGTTAGCAGAATTTGCAGAAAATGGGTCAAGTTCAAGTATGAGTGGTACTCGTAGTAGTTTTTATATTTATAGTATTTTAAAACTTGATGTTTATATCTTGCGACCGCATAAGATGAAAATTTAAAAAAAATAGTAGATAGACAGACGGACAACAAAGTGACCCTATACATATAATAAATTGAAGAGCGTAACCCCAAAACGAATTAAATAGCATCCTATATGCCGTAGGATGAAGGAGAAGAGGAGAGGAGTAGGTGTGAGGAGGCCTTTGTCCAAAAGCACACCGACATCGAGGCATTTTATAAAAGTGCCTACTTAAAATTAATGTGAAAAGATTATGTGTGAATGTCAAAAGCTTTATTATTGTTACTACTAGCTTCTGCCCGCGACTTCGTCCGCGTAGAATTAGCAATTGATATGTTTATCGCTATACCGCGAAAAAAATGCAATTGACCGGGATAAAAAGTAGCCTATTAAACATGGCCGGTGATTTTCTCAACAGATTAGTAAAGTTTGCATCAAAATCGTTCAGCCGTTTCGACAAACAGATAAGCAGACAAAATTCTAAAAACCGATGGAAAGTGTTCTGTTTTCGATTCTAAGTATTCCCAGCCATTTTTATTTTAAATATCTTCCATGTAAAGACTTTCACCAGTTTGACGCTCTTCAGCTTTATTATATTTATGTACACTCGAGGACTTTAATTGTTGAGCACACATGTAACGCTGCCATAGTGAAGTAACGCCATGTCGACAAACAAATTTCAATAATATTTTGACATTGACATTTTGTTACAAGGTTCTATCGTGGCTCAACAATTAAAGACCGCGAGTGTACCTACAATTATGGACACGCCACATAGTAAAATAATATGTTATTGGATAAATAATATCCAAGGCCCTTCCTGAGCCTCTGCACGAGGTGGTCCGCCGCCTCCCCCTCCACGGAGCCTCCCGCGAGGACTCCAGCGCCGCAATTCACGTCCACCAGCAACTGCCTAGTTTAATTACAACCGGATAGGGGCCTACTGTTCATTCGGAAATATAAGTAAAGTTATTGCGCAAGTAGGTACCTACTTAGTAAAACAGCGAGTAATCGCTATTCAGTTCCCACAGGTGATTAATGTTTCTTAGATGTTTCCGATGGAGCTGGGTATAATAGAATCAGCAAACTGTGAATTCTGTTAGAGGCAATCTCGTAGCAGTGAGAATACTTTGAATAAGTATAATTAGTTGCTGTAAAAACTCATACCGGTCCATATGATCTTGATAAGCAATGCACCTATACATGATAATTATAGTTACCCATTCTAATGGTGCTACTGATGAATAATTTCCTGTTTGTAATCAGCGTACTTGTTCTAAATGGGATTCGTAGTGATGAGCGGCGGCGGTTGACAATGCACCCGAAATAAACGACGCGCTGCGGCCGGCGCGCGGATGCTCTTACATGGCAGTCGGCGCACGCGCCGGCCGCTACGGGAAGCGCCTTGTAGGGCGCGGCGAGCCCGGCGGGCGCGGGCGGGGGCGGGCGGGGGCAGCGGGGGGCGAGCAGCACAGGTATAAAGCCGCGCGCCGCCCGCCGCCGCCTACTGCCGCCGCGCCGCCCGACACCCCACACCGTGAGTGTCGACTTTAGCGAAACCTTTTCTATTTCATATTAGTATTCGTCACGGATCCGAACTCTACTCAATAATTTGATTAGTCTCTTTGTTGGTGCCAGTGGATTATATAAAACGATTACGAGTGATCACGGAACTGTGACGTGCTATTGCAGTTCCAATTAAAAATAAAGAATACAGCAGTGCTGATCGGTTACAGTTTCCATTGGTAAAGGTCCATTTCGGGGCAGGGACGAAGTGAACGAGTGAATAGTTGTACTGACAGTGTCGTTGTTTGTTGCAGGACACCGAGCGGGAAGTATCTTGTGAGCAGCAAGCGCGAGTGAAGCGACAGTCAAGATGTGCGACGACGATGCGGGCGCGCTGGTGGTGGACAATGGGTCCGGTATGTGCAAGGCGGGCTTCGCGGGTGACGACGCGCCGCGCGCCGTGTTCCCCTCCATCGTGGGCCGCCCCCGGCACCAGGGCGTCATGGTGGGCATGGGACAGAAAGACTCCTACGTAGGAGACGAGGCCCAGAGCAAGAGAGGTATCCTCACTCTCAAATACCCCATCGAGCACGGCATCATCACCAACTGGGACGACATGGAGAAGATCTGGCACCACACCTTCTACAACGAGCTGCGAGTGGCTCCCGAGGAGCATCCCATCCTGTTGACGGAGGCGCCTCTGAACCCCAAAGCGAATCGTGAGAAGATGACCCAGATCATGTTCGAGACGTTCAACTGCCCCGCGATGTACGTCGCCATCCAGGCCGTGCTCTCCCTGTACGCCTCCGGTCGTACCACCGGTATCGTGCTGGACTCCGGCGACGGTGTCTCCCACACCGTCCCCATCTACGAAGGTTACGCGCTGCCCCACGCCATCCTGCGTCTGGACTTGGCCGGTCGCGACTTGACCGACTACCTCATGAAGATCCTCACCGAGCGCGGCTACTCCTTCACCACCACCGCTGAGCGGGAAATCGTCCGCGATATCAAGGAGAAGCTGTGCTATGTGGCGCTCGACTTTGAGCAGGAAATGCAGACGGCGGCCGCGTCCACGTCGTTGGAGAAGTCGTACGAGCTCCCCGACGGTCAGGTCATCACCATCGGTAACGAGAGGTTCCGCTGCCCCGAGGCGCTGTTCCAACCCTCGTTCCTCGGCATGGAGTCTTGCGGCATCCACGAGACCGTGTACAACTCCATCATGAAGTGCGACGTCGACATCCGCAAGGACCTGTACGCCAACACCGTGCTGTCCGGTGGTACCACCATGTACCCCGGTATCGCCGACAGGATGCAGAAGGAGATCACCGCCCTGGCTCCCTCCACCATCAAGATCAAAATCATCGCTCCCCCGGAGAGGAAGTACTCCGTCTGGATCGGTGGCTCCATCCTGGCCTCGCTGTCCACCTTCCAGCAGATGTGGATCTCGAAGCAGGAGTACGACGAGTCGGGGCCCGGCATCGTGCACCGCAAGTGCTTCTAGGCCCCGCGCCCCGCGCCCCGCCCCCCGCGCCCCGAGCCCCGCTGCGGAACCCGCGTGTGTTCCGTCGTTTCGCTTTTACTCAAATTTTATACGCACTACGGTGTGAATGTATTTATTTTGTATTCGCTGTCGGAGACTGCACGCTCTTGCGTTATCGTGTAAGTGGGTTAATTTAAGTTTACGTTGTTTAATAATATAACTTTTGTTACTGACTTTGGTGCCTAATTTAATAACAACTCACCACACACTCAACTCGCTTCACACTGTCGCAGGGCTTACGCCTCGCTGCCTATGCTATCACTATCACACAGCTACATAAACATCAGCTTGAACGCTAATTATAACGGACCTGCGCTACATTGCTAGAATGCCTGCGAATATTCTTATTATAGCTGTAGGCGCGGACGCCGTCCGTAAAAGGAAGCACTTATAAATAAACAACGAGGCAACAATCGAAGTAGTTTAAATTAGCAGCGCATCGATACAGCTGCCAATGACTGGCGGACGCCGCCGCCGCCGCCGCCGCCACTGCCGCCGCGTGACGCAAATAGCCGACGCTGCACTTGCACAGACTCTTAAAGTGCAGTCTATACCAAACGCATCAGAGTGGACAAGGTGGTGGACAATAATGAGTGCCGTTTCTTAATTATACCCTCAACAATATCATTAAAAATGGTGACAATAAATATCTAAGCAGGTATATTGTTTGAAGCAAGAATGCATTAGTTAAGTGTCATCAAATTAATTGAGTAGATAATCATCATATGTAACTCTAAAGTTTTTACTTTAATTGAAATTGAAAGCGAGCAGGGTCTTACCATGACGTGTTAATGCGATTCAGTTTAGGTTCGCTCGCCGTCAGATTCATACTACAACTTGAACTGAATCAGAATTAGGACGACATGGTAAGGCCTTGTTTATGTAGCATACCTACGCAGAATTACACCATTTTTTTTTTCAATTAAAAGAAAACGGCTTCCATACTTGCTTCGATGCTATTGAGGTATGGCTGTTGTCCCGAGCTGAAATAGCTGCCTACATACATATATACATACAAGACAAGTATGCCAGGAGGACAAACACATTATAAACCGATAGCTGTATTTCGCTCCATACGCAATATTATCATTTTTTATGGGGGGGAGGACAAACAAAAAACTTAAAAGAGCAAAAGTTTTGCAAGGGATCTGGTGATATAAATGAAATGGGCTATAAGTTTGGGTGACAAGGGACCGATTTTTGAAAGCACATAAGTAGTGTGAAAATACCACTCGAAAATAGTTAAAAATTGTGCTGATTTTAAAATATTCAACAATTCTCAAAAATATCATCTGAGCTGTTGTTTTGTAGTATACACAAATTTCGCTAGTTTTGAATAATATTTTCTAGCGACGTGCTTTCAAAAATCAAGCTCCAGAAAATAAATGCATATGTTTTCATCATAATCGGTTTAGTGGTTTTGGCACGACTCACAAGTTTTTGGTGATAATGTTATAATACACTATCATACAGAGTATGCTACGGTTTGCATCAGTTCTGTTGTTAGTGGCGCCGCGCCGCCGCTCGGGTTGCGGCCGCGCGACACCGGACCCGCGCCCGCGCCGCCGACTAACCTACATGTGCCGCACGCGCCAGTTCTGCTTCAGCGGCTGGGACGCTATAAGTAGCATGCTTGTTGTTGACCGAATCAGAAATACTCAATACTTACGGAATTCAATATGTAGGTATAATTTATTATCACTTTCGACTTAGCGATACCTGACGTCGGGGTATTAGAGTTGAGGGGGGGGGGGGGGTCTGAGGTAGGCGTCGGGCTCGGGCGAGTAAAACGATGAGTCGTGTAACACTGTGTATATTATATTCAACTTACAAAATTATGTACAAATGTACAGGAATTAGCTTAGTGACTGTACACGGCGGCCGGACGGGAGTCGCGGGCCTTTAGCGTTTCCTTTTCCCATTGCGTATTTACAACATTACGTATGTTACGTACACTAGGACGACGTCGATGACCTACTGGTTGCGTTGTACCGTTATCGCTTAACACTCATAAAGTTCTGTACAACAATAACACGGTTATTTATACCCACTGCTTTAATTTAGACAGAAAACCACTACAAAACATGCAGTAAAGAGTTAGTGTCAGTTTCACACGAAGCTTCATGCAATAGACGGCATTAGTTCGTGCGGGGGCGGGGCGGGCTGGGGGCGGGCGGCGCCTACAGCAGGCGCGTGTGCGGCGGCGCGTCGTCGTCGCTGTCCACCACCTCGAAGCGGATGTGGCGGCCGTCGCTGCGGCGGCGCTCGCCGTCCGCGTCGTCTGCGCCCGGCGGGGCCGCGTCCGCGCCCCGCGCCGCCAGTCACACCTTATCCTCGTGGCCGCCCGGCGCCGCCGAGCGCACGAACTGCAACACACGCACACGGTCAGAGGGCGGCGGGCGCGCGAAGCAGCAGCACAGCGGCGGCAGCGGGGTACTCACACTGACGGTCGTGTTGGTGGTGGAGTTGGCGCGCGGGCGGAACGTGAGCACGCGCCAGCGTCGCCGCAGCTGCGCCAGCACCTCCCCGTTGCAGAAGCAGTACAGGACGGCCACGCACAGCCCCTGCAGAGACGAGCACAGCGCCGACACGTACTCGTACAGCAGCCACCAGCTGGCGTCGCGGCCCGGCCGGAACGGCGTCAGCAGGTACTGCAGCCCCAGTAGTGGCGCCAGCAGGCACGTGGCGCGCAGCGCGTGCAGCGCCGTGGCTGAGGGCCGCGCCGCGCCCGCCGCCGCACCTCCCGCGCCGCCGCCCGCGCGCAGTTTCGTGCACAGCACGCGCACGATGTTGCACAGGAACGCGAGGTTGAGCAGCACGGCCACGCAAACCAGCACCATCAGCTCGACGCGCGGGCCCGTGTCGTCCATCCAGCAGAGCTCCTCGCCAGCGGCGGCACGGCGCGCGGCGTGCACCACGGCCGAGGGCAGCGGCAGCAGCCAACCCGCCACCAGCAGCGCGCGCAGCAGCCGCCGCTCTGACACGAACGCCGACACCAGCACCGTGTGCAGGTACAGCCCCTCGCACAGCATCCACGTGTAGTTGGTGAGCAGCGCGTACTGCAGCGTGGCGTTCAGCACGCGGCACCACACCGGCGACGCGTTCACCGTGTCCGGGTCGCGCATCACCAGCGCGTACCAAACCAGCCACAGCGTGTTGTTCAGCGCGAACGACGCGAACAGGTTCATGTGCACCGTGATGCGCGCGCAACGCAGGCTCCTGCAACGCGGAGAAGCGTGGGTTAGGGGTCAGCGGGGGAGCACGGGCACTGGGCGTGGGGCACGGGGCGGAGGCACTAACCTGAAGTAGAGCAGGATTCCGAGCGACAGCAGCAGCGCCACCAGCGACACGGAGTAGCCGGTCTCGTACACCGCGATGATGTCGCTCACGTCCTGCGACCGAGAAACACGTTAGTGGCAGTGGGCCGGGCGGGGAACCGCGCCGAGCGCGACGGTCAGCGACAAGTGTGATATGTATGACGAACATCTTCCGCCGGCACGCAGTTGGTGTAGTTGGACCAGGGGTGGCCCGTCGTGGGGTGGCTCCACCACGACCCGTTGCTCAGGCACTCCTTGTGAGCCATACCTGCAGTATGAAAATGTTCAAAGGTATCGGTTTTTAGCAGATGTAGTCATTAACAAATAGCGTCAACAAAAATGGAAGACATCGGTGTTTGAGCACTCACGGTCGGTGTGGAAGCCGGGCACGAAGCCGGGGCAGGGCGCGCGCGCGACGCTGCCGGCGGGCGTGGGCAGCCAGCACTGCCACGAGTCGAACGTGCCCGGGCAGTACAATCCTGTGTACAAGCACACCCACTGCTGTCAACATCTTATGCTGCTGTACTACAAGAGGTTAACAGCCTTATTCATAAAAAATCCTTAGTTGAGGTTTGATCAGTCTATTAGTTAACAGACTGATTAAGCTTATTTGACAGTTGTTAAAAAGTATGATTCATAAACGCTTGCTAGCAGTCTGTTAGCTAATGAGCTGCTGATGGATGGATTAGACGCGTTATGTTGTCACCTTGACAAATCAAAGACCAAAAATGGCCTTTTGGTGAATTAAAAAAAAATTGACAGCGCAGCAGTGGCAGCGAATTAGCGGGAAACCGAAAACATGGCTTCAGCCTAACACGACAGACGAGGCAGTGTGGATCTAGTTTCCTTTACCTTTCCCGGAGTGGATAAACTTAAAACAAAAAAAACTGTCTTGCGTATGGTTTTGCTCTTGCCAAAATCAGCTGTTCACATTTGTGGCGGCCATTTTGTGAGTTAGCAGAGAGATAAAGTAGGGTCTACGGTCCGCTAACTTTCGGAAGACTTACAGACCCTTGATGGACTGATTAGCGCTAATTGACGTTTATGAATCATGTTTTTTTGCATCGGTCCTATAGCGAACTTATAGCGAGCCTCTAACTTTTTATGAATAAGGCTGTAAGTGCCTGGTATCTTGAGCCTGTGCCTCACCGTCGGGCGGCGCGGTGGCGTTGAGCCGCGCGGCGCAGGCGGCGCGGTCGCGCTCCTCGCGCGCCGGGTCGTTCATGCTGCCCGCCGCCCCCCCGCCCCGCACGACACCCGCAGCCCTCCCCGCTGACGCCCGCCGCCCCGAGCTTATTCAATCATCGCAGAGCAGTAGCTATCTGAAAAATACATTCACAAATGTTCAATTACAGATTGAATCGGATTCAATTAATTTAATCACAGTGATGGAAATCTTCAAGTTTCGAAACGTTTTTTTAGAGATGACATTATTATGGAACGTAGTCATTATGTGTAATGTTGTGACTAGAATTATTTTCTGTTCAAGTGTATATAAGTGCTCAAAACATGCTTGATAATGATAATTGATAATCCGATTACGCCAAGTAAAGTGTTTAATTAATTTAAAGGATTATTTACATAATCGTGAACTCACTCTAATTAATGCACTAGCATAATACGATGGACCAAGATATGGAAAGAAATTTAAATTTAATCCATTCGAAATATTATAAACGGGATGTGAACCGCGATTACCGCACGCGATCGCGGTTCACATCCCGTTTATAATATTTCGAATGAACTTAACCGTGAATCATTAAAAACTCTTATTTAAATTTAAATTTATTTAATAGACAGATGTTCGCCATGTGTGTTAAGCCGGCGCCCTGGCTCGGTCGGGCTCCACAGGCCGCCTCGCGGAGCCGCGCGTCTTAAATCAATCGTCGCCGTATGAATAATGGCGGCGCGGATTCGCGGAGATTAATCGGCCGCTCCAATCTGGCGGAGCCATCATCAGTTATTCATGGGGCTATTAAAGTAATAGCGCGGGCAGCCCCCGCCCCGCCGACCCACCACCCCAACAACGGCGGCCGACGTCGGTAAGTCCCACTGCTGGGCTGAGTGACAGAAGGAGGTATGTATTGTGCTCCAGACTTAATTGATCGAATCAGGCGGAGCATAATGTTGCAGAGATCCAAATTAATTAACAAAAAACATTTACCTTGACACCGCTACCCGCTACCCGCTACCTCAGCGGTTAGTTGGTAGCGAAGCAGCAAGACAAATGATTTATTGTTCGTTCAGTAAGAGAGAGTTTTCACGCATTGAAAGGGTGCGGTGGCCGCGGGTCCCACGTTTTTCTCGCGACACGGAGAATCAATTTAGGCACAGGTATTTAGACGCTTGCTCGCTGCCGCCGCCAGGCACAAAATTATACTATACACTCTCCTTTCCCGCCTGCAAAGCGCTCGTTACATTAACAAAATCCTTTATTTTCTATTAGCAAATCTTAAATGTATCAAAGTAACAAATTATGCGTAAATTACGAATATGATCAGACAGAGCAAAGCATTTGCTGCTTTGTATGTAGTAACTAAGTATGTATACTCGTACATGTAGGTACTAAATTAAAATATCCGAATAAATACCTATCAGAAATATTAGGACCTTTTTCTTTAAAATGAGCGTAACTCCCTGGTGGTTTGTGGAGCGGATATTCAACACGATAATCCCCTTAAATATTTCAGTACGACGCTTCCGAAATTTTATTAGGTTCGATCTTTTTGAGTGAACCGCTCAGCCAATATTAGCACCAGCTTTCTAGAGGCTTTTACCCCCCCGCCCCGACGCGGCCGCCGACTGCGCGGGGGCGCTGCCCGCTCTGTGCTGTGCAGTTGTAACGTGGCCGGTGTATGCGCTACCTGTTGCGTGTTGCGTGCTGCGTGTTGCGCGGCGTACGGCGCGCGCTGCACGTTGCGTTGCGCGATGCGCGGCGCGTCGGGCCGGCGCGTTCCGCCGCTCGTCGCTCGCACTGGAACAAACAAGCAGTCAGCTCAGCTCGGCTCAGCAATCTCAGCTATTTTATCACTTACTACACTACACTACAGAAAGGGTTTTTAGTAACCCTAACTCTACTACTTCCATAGAAGCGCAACGGAGACGAAGTAGTCTCATATAAATTAAAACAAAATTTGTACAGGAATTAGGGTGCGACCAAACCGCTGCGTTTACGCAGTGACGTGTCGTATGCGTCACGTTTTCTCACCGTTTCTTCATACATTTTGTTGCGATTCCGTAACGTCACCGTTTTTTAAGCGGCGGTGTGGTCGCACCCTTATACTTTAACTCACATCACACAATTTGAAGTCGGTTAATGGCTTTGGCGATCGGATATGAGTAAGTATACACTAAGTACATACGTAATCGCGTTTGATCTACGTCTGTGATGTAACAAAGTTGAACAAAACAGTGTGGAGTTTATTTTCGTCCAAAATGTGTATATTAGCTAATCAAATTAAGACTGAAATGAATTTACTCAACAGTAATAACACACAAAATCAAAATAAATTACCGACTTAAATATCATTTTGATTTACATAACGAACATATTATAGTACTAGCTTTTGCCCGCGACTTCGTCTGCGTAGAATTAGTATTTTGGGTAGCTTATTCTTAGTGGTAGGCAAACATTCAATTAGAACACAAATTAAATATAATTATCCTTAGGGTATTACATCTTCGTAGTAAATTTCACTCCCCTATTCACATCTTTGACAATTTCTGCAAAAACTATTCTATTCCCTTCCCCGGGACCATAACAATATCCATCCCAAATTTCGTTTAAGTCGTTTCATCGGCTTAAGGCGCTGTCAACAGCAAACTTGGCGCGCGTCTAAAATATTACAAATAACTCAAATAAAAATAAATAAAAAAAAGAATGGATTATTTGTGAAATATGACTCGTTAGCTGTTTAGGTATGAATATGTTGACTTCATGTTTTTAATTTCAGACCCATACGTCGAAAAAATAAAGACATAGAACCGTTTAATGATGATTTTAAGACCAATCTTTGCAATTATTTTCTATCGAGCCGATTTTGTTCAGTTATGTATCGAGTCCGTCCAGCGTGTTTCAAATATGACGAAAATTAACATACTTATATTTTTTTTGTGTGTAGTTTTTCTTAAAAAAGTGTTTAAATAACATCAATTTCAACAAAATTAAGCGCGACTTCTTCGCGAAGAAAAGACAGACGCAATTTTACATAAGGGGAGGCCTTTGCCCAGCAGTGGGACACTCAATTAGGTTAATATAAAAAAAAACATACATCAAGTAGGCAAGTACTTTTTTAAGATTTGTTAGTTTCCTAAGTGACTTTAACGCCATTTGAAAAAAGGTTTCTTCAAACTATAGCTACTACCTACCATAACATATTAATTGTCAACCCAATTTTGCCCCCTCCACAGGTCTTCTTTAAACCGCTGAAATACATAATTATTTATTTTTGTGTCTAATAAAAAGTCTAAAAATAAAGTTCCTCCGTTTCTCAAGGTCAATTTTATCTCTGTAAGTACTTACCAAATTTCATAAAATCGGTTCAGTGGTTAAGGCATGAAAGCGTAACAGACAAACAGAAAAACGAATTTACTTTCGCATTTATAATATTAATAGAGATAGGGATTATTATAAATCATTTTTTTGTAAAAACCGCCTGTTGCGAGTCGGACTCGCGCACCGAGGGTTCCGTATAAATTTGGCAAGTGAATACGATATCCCGTGTTAGCAGAGCCCAGGGCCTCTATTCGGCACTGACACGCCGAAGCTATTACCAACCATTTGCAGTGCCTAAGTAATGCCTAACGTAAAGTTTGCTATTCGGCGTCGCCAACTGTCAGATTGCCGAACACAATCCGATGAGACGCGATGAGTTCTTAGTAAGCTTTTCGGGGCTTTGTTGGGGATTTTCAACAGCTGTCGCAGTGAGACAGAAAAAAAAGGAGTTCTGACCGCATATCCTATCAAATCAATAACCTGCTATCTAATAATTATTTATTCAGTGCGATCACATCAAATTCGTCAAAATTTAAGCCCTGTTCCTAAGCAAAATGTAGGCAGTGTGAGGTCATTTTATATTGGAACCTATGACCTGCCATCATACAAAATTTCAAATTTCTAAGTACAACTGGATACCTACCTAGTAGGTAGTACCTACCCAATATTTTTTGAGAGCACGGCGATTTGTATGGAAACACCCTTTCTAATGACTGTACCTTGTTATTGTATAGATTTAAGGCTTAATCTTTTCACAACTCCAAGGGATCTACTGTACCGGTTATTTTATTAATTTCAACTTTATACCTACCTATACGCGTTCCTGAGGAAAAGGAACTTGACAGACGGACAACTAAGTGATTCTGGGTTCCTTTTTTCCTTTAAGGAACCTTGAAAATAGATACTTCCTGGGTACGAATAATTTCATTCATATTGCGTAGCGACATCTATTAACGAATAGCGGAACTAATTAACCCATAGTAAACTTTATTATTATTCTGTTGCTTAGTATTATCATAACATATTACATGTACTACATTTTTGAACTCAGGACTTCTTCCTCTTTCATTTGGTATCCCAATAAATAATGTATCAAAAAATATTTTTGATGGACCCCCCCTTTTTGTTTTATATCTCGACTTCTAGGTGGAATTTCGAAAAAAACGCGACATGGGAGTTTAAGTTAGACCTCCAGCAATACAATAAAAAAAACCGCATTCAGTTTGGTACAGTAGTTTTTGCGTAGCGCGGTAACAAACATACAGACAGACAGACAGACAGACAAAAATTCTAAAAATTGTATTTTTGGCTTCTATGGCGTTTATAGAGGCCCCTTAGTTTATTTTTTCTTTAATATATCCTATGTACAGACATCGACCTGTTACAATTTTATTATATGTATAGCTTTTGCCCGCGACTTCGTCTGCGTAGAATTAGTATTTTGGGTAGCTTATTCTTAATGGTAGGCAAACATTCAATTAGAGAACCCTTAGGGTAAGCATCTTCGTCGTAAATTTCACTCCTCTATTTACATATTTGACAATTTCTGCAATCAAAAACTATTCTATTCCCTTCCTCGGGACCATAACATCCATCCCAAATTTCGGTTAAATCGGTTCATCGGCTTAAGCGCGAAAAAGGCAAATATATAAAAATTAGGCTAATATATAAAAAAAAAATCATACATCAAGTCAGTACCTAGTTATTTTTAAGAATTGTGTTAGTTTTCTAAGTGACTTTAACGCCATTTCATGCCCTAAAGATATGAAAAAGGTTCCTTCAAACGATAGGTACTACCTACCATATTAATTGTCAACCCAATTTTGCCCCCTCAACAGGTCTTCTTTAAACCGCTGAAAACACATATTATTTAATTTTGTGTCTAATCAAACGTCTAAAAATAAAGTTCCTCCGTTTCTCAAGGTCAATTTTATCTCTGTACCAAATTTCATAAAATCGGTTCAGTGGTTTAGGCATGAAAGCATAACAGACAGACAGAAAAACGAATTTACTTTCACATTGATAATATTAGTAGAGATAGGTATTATTATAAAACACTTTTTTGTAAAAACCGGCCAATTGCGAGTTGGACTCGCGCACCGAGGGTTCCGTATAAAGTCGGCAAGTGAATGCGATATTCAGTGTTAGCAGAGCCCTGCTCCTAAACAAAATGTAGGCAGTTTGAGATCATTTTATATTGGATTCTTACACAGGCAGACATAAAAAAAATATTTTTATTTTATTTTATTTGTGTTGTGCTATATGACCCACCATCATACAAAATTTCAAATTTCTAAGACAACTGGAAATACCTACCTACCCAATATTTTTTGAGAACACGGCGATTTGTATGGAAACACTCTTTCTAATGACTGTACCTTGTGATTGTATAGATTTAAGGGTTAATCTTTTCACAACTCCAAGGGACCGCAGATCTAAGTATCGGTTATTAATTTCAACTTTATGCCTACACGCGTTCCCGAGGAAAAGAAAATTGACAGACAGAAGGACGGACAACTAAGTGAACCTGAGTTCCTTTTTAGGGTTCCGTACCTCAAAAGGAAAAAACAGAACCCTTAAATAGGATCTCTTTGTTGTCCGTCCATCCGTCCGTCCGTCTGTCAAGACCCTTTTACTCAGGAACGCATAGGTATCAAGCTGAAATTTATATCAAATACTCAAGTCTACTGCCCCTTGGAGCTGTGAAAAAATCAAACTTCTAAGCTTACGCAATCAAAAGATACAGCAGTTTATGCCGCAAATTTTCGAAACTCGCAAGGGAATCAAAACCTATAGGGTACTTCTAGTGAACGCAAAAACTTGAAATTTGGTATGAAGGTAGGACTTATAGCATAGATCAAGGAATAATTGCGAAAACCGTAAATATATGTATGTGTGTCTGTATATAGCAGTGACCAATATAATGTGACCACACACTGCGTACATTTTGCTTTGGAGCAGGGCTCTGCTTACACTGGTTTATAAACAATGGTACGGAACCCTCGGTGCGTGAGTCCGACTCGCACTTGGCCGGTTTTTTCCTTTAAGGAACTTTGAAAATAGATACTTCCTAGGTACATAACAAATTAAAGGAATAATTTCATTCACGTAGCGTAGCGACATCTATTAACGAATAGCGGAACTAATTGGCCCATAGTAAACTTTATTAATATTCTATTGCTTAGTATTATTATAACATATTAAATCTACTACATTTTTGAACTCAGCACTTCTTCCTCTTTCATTTGGTATCCCAATAAATAATGTATCAAAAAAGTTTTTTGGTGGACCCCCCCTTTTTCTTTTATATCTCGACTTCTAGGTGGAATTTCGAAAAAAACGCGACATGGGAGTTTAAGTTAGACCTCCAGCAATACAATAAAAAAAACCGCATTTAGTTTGGTGCAGTAGTTTTTGCGTAGCGCGGTAACAAACATACAGACAGACAGACAGACAGACAGACAAAAATTCTAAAAATGGTATTTTTGGCTTCTATAGCGCTAATATAGGCCCCTTAATTAAATTTTCCTTAAATATCTCCCATGTACAGACATCGACCTGTTACAATTTTATTATATGTATATAGAATAGATGGGTTTACCGAGAAATCGAGCAAATTGTTGAGACGTGATAACGTTTCATCCGGCGCTTGTGATCGTCTCGTCTGGCTTTATCTCAATGACTCAGCGAACAGTCAATAAAATAATTGGCAAGTGAGTTGGAGGCCGCGGGTGTTTATCCCTTGGAGCGTGCGCGCGCGGCTCGCTTGCATGCATGTAAGTAAACAATTTATTGTGCAACATAAAAATAATACAAATACAAACGACAAACACTGAGATACATGAACAAAGGCGAACTTATCCCTTTGTGGCGACTGCCTTATTCTCATGTATAGTATTGTAAATAGTTTTAAGTATGTTTTGTCATTGACTTCCGATTCCGGTTTCTGTGGAAACTGCGAGTTTTGCAAAACTCGCGCATGCGCGCCCTCTCTTCTAAGTAGGCTTGCATGCGCCTAGTTGCTTTCCTATGTCGCTCTGTTTTAATATTGTTATTTGTAAATACTTTGTGTAAATAAATTGTGTATATAGTGTACTGTGTGATTTTTAATATATCGCAAAACGTTTCCTATACCTTTAAGGGGTCTCTTCCAGTCAACTTTTGTTAGCGAATGAGAGGAGTACCATATCGTCGGGCGCGGATGGAGAAGCGTTTTCGTGATGATGATTGACACGGTACGTCCCTTGCTGCCACACGCAACCGAGGAAACACGTTTATCGGCTCAATGATATTGGGCCAAGTGATCCCGATGAGATTTATTTATTTATTATTAGGTACCTACAATACCTTATTGCGCAATAACTCAGAACTAATGAACGTGCCAATTTTTACAATACAAATATAATAAAATTCTACACAGTAGTCTATCTTTGACTTGAGTTTTAGAGATTACCTACATAAACTAAATAAAAAAACGTCGGTTCAAATTTTGAACTTGATCGATCACATAGTACAAATATTGGTTTACTTTAAAAAAAAGTACTTAAAAAAAGTCACTACTGGACGACGAGCTATAGAGCTATAGAGCGCGTCGCCGGAGCCGCCGGAGCCGCCGGGAGCTGCCGGAGCCGCCGGCCGCCGGATGCCGGTTCATTTCCGAAATGCAGCACGCTGCACTCCGCGAAACACTCCGACTGTTTCCGCAATACGTCACGAACGACCCAAAAATAAGCTTCAAAACTGCCCCAATGTTCTAGTTGTTCGACACGCCTCTCCTACTGGTTATTGAATTACTATTCTTTTAGCTACAATTCAAGTTCCAGGGCCGGCGCCCGATGCAGAACTATTCGCCGTCCGAGGATCATCTCTCAAGTTTTAATGCGATAACTTTGGCCATCTCGGACGAACTTTTCACTTTTTGTTGCAAGTTTAATAGGAGCTCGGCGGCAAACCGTTTAAATGAAAATGAAAATGGGGAACTAGGTATGCGATATGCAGCAGTTATGTTAAACTACAGGATATTTATGTAGTTACTTAAAGTAGTTTCTGCTTTATCCAAGATAATTGGTACATTCCGTCGTTGTTAAGAAATTGTTGCAACACGAGCATCGAACAGCTTCACGTGATTATTTTAGCTTTGATTCTTTTTTGGCAGGTGCCTATTCTGAGCACATGCGTAAGTTCAGAACACGTATATTGTATGAAGCTGACAAGTGATATTATTATTTTTGTTATTACTAGTTTATTTTCTCTAACGCCCTTATTTATAATCGCCAGTTAAGCTTATAAAATACTAGCTGTTGCCAGCGACTTCGTCTGCAAAGAATTCGTTTATCGCTATCCCGCGGGAACTACGCAATTTTCCGGGATAAAAAGTAGCCTATGTGCTATTCCAGACTTTTCTCTATCTATGTGTCGAATTTCATCCAGATCCTTTGGGCCGTTCTGGCGTGATTGAGTAACAAACAAACATCCATCCATCCATCCATCCATCCATCCATCCATCCATCCATCCATCCATCCATCCATCCATCCATCCATCCATCCATCCATCCATCCATCCATCCATCCATCCATCCATCCATCCATCCATCCATCCATCCATCCATCCATCCATCCATCCATCCATCCATCCATCCATCCATCCATCCATCCATCTATCCATCCATCCATACTTTCGCATTAATAATATTAGTTAGATAGAGTGCGTGCTAATAATCGAATAGTCAGCAATATCCAAGGGGCGACAGCGGCAGTGCGGGAAACGATTCTTTTATTAATTCTCAGATTTTCAGCAAGTTGCGGACGCGGAGTCCATCCATCATGGGTACTGTCAGCGCCGACGCGGCGGGAGGGGGGGGGCAGGTTCTTTCTGTGAGGGGCCCACAATGCCGCCAAGATCCTATTGTGAGCGTGATGAATGGCGCGCGGCTGTATCGCCGCTGATTTATTTATCAATTACCTACTGTTGACGGACACCGCCACTCTCCGTCAACAATGATCGTCAAAGCAAATACAAGTAATAACACTGGAAAAGTTTCTAGCAGGTCTCGTGGGTGCGGACGCCGCGTGCAGCGCGAGCGCGACCGCGGCACCAGGGGCGCTGCCGCAGCCTATCTCATTCCGTCATATCACTGATGGACCACTGATGGTTCTCCCAGGAGACCACGAGAACGACACTCAGCCAGAATAGGAGCACGATAGTAATGCTCGCGATACAAAGTACCCGCGCGTCACGGTAATCCGGTCGGAGCCGTGCCGGCGTTACGCCTCGACAACTTACTTTAAGGGCTTATGCTAAACGAAACTTAAGCGGAACTCTATGAGCTGTAAGCTTTGCTCAACATACGAGCTAGTTTGCCAGGAACCGCGCAAGCCATACCCATTAATAATGAATGTCGAGCAAGAAGCCCGGAAGACAAGCAATTACCATAAAACAATTTATAATATTGTGAAGGAGTCGATAAAAGGCAGTTAGTTTAATAGAGCGGGAAAAGGTCGCGGGCTTCATTGTGTCGACGATGTCTGAATCAACAACGTCCGTTTCATAATGCGCGGTCAGCCTGGCCGCGATACAACTTGTGTTGTGATCGATTATGTTATGTTCTAAATCGATTTTTTATTTGTTCAATTATTTACACAAAGCAACACTCGTCTTGTTTGTATGCTAGTACGAGATCATTAGTGGACTAGCTATCGCCATAATGGATTGATAGCTCGGCTGCTGATGTCCCGTGATCCGGGGTCGCGGGGACCCGGAGGGTGCGGGCGCGAGTGGGGGGGGGGCTGATCCCGCGTCGATTCGTCATCGGCTTCGAAGTTCGTCCATCAATCGCGAGCAGCTGTCGCAGCGCGAGACGCCGGCGGTGGCCTAATGAATATGAACAACCAAAACAAATATACGATTTCCTCTAATTTAGTATTTTGGGAGGGAGCCAGGAGAGGGTTGTGGAACTTGTTGCAGGTTCGGGTCGCGCGGAGGTGGAGGGGGGGGGGACCGATCGCGTCCGGCGCCGCAGCGCGTGCCGGCGAATAATGAGGTAAAGATGTTTAATGAGTCCGTGGGAATGAAACGATTTAAATTGTTTGGTCGCGAAGTGTCGAAACGACCTCAGGTGAGGGCTAACATGGTGATTGCGGACTCCGGGAGTGCTGGCGATCCTGCGAGACCGTGATGGTTTAGGTTACAAAGGAAATTGTTTTTTACATTTCCAAAGATATTGCGCACCTATTAACTTTCTCCATTATTCGATTAGCAGCGAGTCGGGGCGTCTCGGAGCGCGGCGCGGCGCGGTTAAGTAAGTGCCGATTGGGTTTGCTCACGGACGAACGCGCCGAACCTATTTTATCACAAAATGTAATAGAATATTTTAACCCAATAACACTTGCATTTAGGATTAGGACGTAGCTCTACGAATAAAGATAAGATGAGATACAGATAATTTGGAGTAATTTATGTTCCAATTTACCGTTCAAGTGTCTGATATAAAAGCTAAATAATCAATTTTCCGAATCCCCCAATCCAAATGAAAAATAATAATAAAAAAATGCTTCGGACATTATTTGCCTGATTTCTCGAATAATGCCTCGTTATCATTTAACTCACGATTATGGGAAATTGTAAGTTACATTTAAAAATGCTAGCAATTTCATAAAATAACCACGCGTTCATCCATTATCAGCCACTATCATAAACCTACTCCATGTATCACAACACTGATGTTAGCAAATGTAAGACGCGGCTGCACGACCGCCAGCGAGAGCGCGCGGAGCCCCGCGCTGCCCGCGAGACCCCATCCGTCTTGCCGCTGACACACACACCGACACATGTGTTATATGACACGTGTCGTGGTAAATACACGCGGAACATATTATCGGTATCAGAGTTCACTTAAGTCGCGTGACGTGAATGGTGTCGCTCGCCTCGGACGGTCGCGAGATTGATGACGCGAGCCTTCTCTGCTCGCAGGCAGCTCTCGCCTCGCCCGTCGCTGCGGATACATCGTGTAGTGACACTTCGTAAATGGGAAAGTTATGACCCTTTTATTTAATGAACAAGATTATTAAGTCGTAAAACATTCCTCCGTGGAATTGACGCCCCCGCCCGCAGGCCTTGCGTGTTCTGTTATTGCGTAACGAAGCGAATAAATTGGAGAGTTTTCTAACCAAAAAGCCATAAACGTAAGTCAAAAGTGGTCACGTGATCACCTTGTGGCCGCTACATCGCTACGAGCTACGGCCGCGTGCTACGCGCTACGCCCCAGCTACGAGCGCAGCTGGCGTGACGGCCAGTAACATTTACAGACCTCTAGCGTTGTTTTCATATTGAATAGCTACCTAGGTGCTTAGCTAAGTACCTAATGCTTTTAGATAACGGTTACGAAAAGCAAAACAATTCGTGTTGTGAAGTGAACACTATACTAGATTTGTGTTTGTTGTATATCCGTCTGGGTACATTATAAAAGCATTGGGGGCCAATGTATGCGTATAAAATATGTGGTGTATCTGGCGGGTCAAGTTTTAAGTGCTAATTATACTATTCCTTGATTACCACAGCGGAAGGACAAGACTCAATAACGTTGTATAAACTAAGACTCAGCACTCGATTTTGAGCGAAAAAATCTCAATAAGTATGTTGACCCAGATGTCAGATGACCAACCACGGTCTACAATTCGGTTTACAATTTTGTAGAAACACAGTTGGTAATTGATCTATACAGTCGTTATTTTGATTTATAATAAATTATATATAATTAGCTTCAAATTTTGCCCAGGGCTTCGTTTTATTATGTAGACGAGTACTAAAGACTGGTTCTGCAAAATTCCCACGGACATGTGTTGTAAAGGAGGGCAAAACCGCTGACAAATACTTCGAATTGTTAAAGTTTGTATGGAAGGCGCCACGGGGAAAAATATATCTAAGTAAGTCATTACTGCAGAAGGAACAAAAGACAATGTTTCAGTTACGTATTATTGGTCCATTTATATTGACATATCATGGTCGTGACTGACTGAGGACCTTCGCAAGGCGGCTGGCAAGAGCTGGATGAGAGTGGCCGAGGATCGTACTCAGTGGCGTGCCATGGGAGAGACATGTCCAGCAGTGGACGAACATAGGCTGATGATGATGATCATGACTGACTGCGAAACAAGTGCACCTAAAACGAATAACATATTAGAAGTTTTACCTGAAGCATGAGGTAACGGAACTGGAAGCACGCCTCCTCTCACACTCACACGTGCGGATCGCACAGACAGAATCATTGCGCCATTAGTTGTTCGCGGCTCCGCTGCCGCTGATTTATGACGGCAGCGCCGCTCGCCCGGCCGGCGCGCTCATTACTCGCTCACTAAATATTCAGCAAACGTATAATTAAATAACAGTATCTAATTTGGATGTAAGTGCTCGTTAATATTTTTCTCAGGAACAAGAACGTGCTTAACGTCATAAACATTATTTTCCGTCATAATTTATTTTCAAATCAATTTCAATTTCTATTGTGAAGAGGAAGGAAAATATTGGGCAGTACCCTCCGGATGGGTCCCGCAGCATCGTCAGCGTGTCCCGCGGCGCCGCGCGGGAGGCAACCTCATTCCGAGCGACTTAGTTCTCGCATTTTAACTTCACAATTAAAAATGTATGCAGTTTCCTCGTCGGCATATTTGTCACTGAGCAGTGGACTTTAGCGTTAGCTGTGTTTGATAAAACAAAAATACGAAATAAACATGGGAATTAGTATGCAAGTGGTGTGAGAGCAATCTGCATCAAGCTTGTGCCTCGAGTCCAGTGATACCCGCGGGAGAGCCTTGTCACACGACTCGCGAGGCGCAAAATGAAACTAGGAAATGGGGAAAATAAAGTCGTAAGAAAAGTAGGCTAGATGTATTGCGCGGCGGCGAGTCAGGCGCAAATTAAGTACGAGTTTCTGAAAAAAGAAAAATCTCGCGCATATCGTTTTGTCTGCAATTCGCATCGGTTTTGCGTTGGCAAAAGATAGAATTGCAAGTTTTGATACTGCAAGTACACAAAGTATCCGTCCAAATGGAAAATAGGAAATGAAAACTGTAAAAATATCATGCAGCGGGACTTAGTTTGGAGCAAATATATTAAATATTATTATTGTGTAGGTAGGGCGAAGAGATGTGTCGTGGCGTTGCAGTCAGACACAACTGGACGCTTAATCACCGGACTTGATGATGTGCGGCCGGCCTAAACAAATGACGGGCGCTTTGCTCGCGAGCGTGAGATCCCGCGGAAACAGTTACGACCACGTATTTAGAATGGACTGTTTTCGTTGGTTGGGGCGCCGCCGAGTATCAACAGGAAGCGGAGGCGTTCTGTCGGGCTCCAGGGATGGCGGCCAGCTAAATATAAAGTGGTGTGGTCCGCGAGACGTGGGAGCGAGGCCGGGGCTCGCCGCGCGCCCGCCAGCCTCCGGCTCCATATTGTAATGAGACGAGGCGTCACAAACAAACAATGCCCTGTAACTTGCCTCGCAGGCGTCACTTAACGATGTGCAAAACTTTGTTCAGAGGTATTTACTCAATTAAATATAATGTTATCAAATTATTTCTAAACTTCCTTTACTGACCGAGTTGTGTAACACGCAGCCCGGGCTGTTGTTAGCATCTTGCTCTTAATTTCAGATTTCCCAGAACTATCAGAGTTACTTGTTATATTTATACGCATCCTTGAAGTTTCAGAAAACGACGACAGCTCGGGCTTGAAAATGGAATTTACCTTTTTGTTTGTTAGTGTAAAACACTTCCGTCACGATAATGTTATCGGTGCGGCTTATTCAGCGCGTGTCTAATCGTCTCGATAACGTCGCCCGCGCAGCATCTGGGCTCCACCTGCCCGCGCTCGCGCGTGCGTAATTACAAACATTTTTTTATTACCGAAATGATATATCTTTTTTACGAGTGATAACACAAAACAAATGCGAATCGTGATATATCTGTAGAGCAGAATTATGAATCGTAACACTAACTAACCATTGACGTAAGAGTTTGCTGGTTTCTCTGCTTATTATGTCAGTTCCTTCTGGAAGCCTCAACGTCTCAAACACTCTTAATCAAATTCAGCGTGCACATAAGTGCTTTATGATAGAGCAAAAATTAATTCATCCCTAATATTAGACCCCCCACAGTCGTTCAGATGGCAACACAAGCAGAGGATCACAACATTCTTTCTTGATCTTTTGTAATTAACTGTTAATAATTTTAATCAGCAAAGTAAATCTAAAACTATGTAGTCGTATGTAAGTACGAGTATATGTCTCAATAATTGTGAGTATAAATAAAATGCATGTAAACTCAAGTCAATTTCAAGCCCAGAACTAAATTAAAAATCGAAAAATGCACACTTTATGTTTGCAAATAAATCACTTTGACTTTGACTTTTACGAACGTGTCTACTCATATTGCATTAAATCTACATCTCGTCATTTTATAGTTCCCGCGACTTGGTGACTAGAGAATTCTTCGCAGACGAAGGAAACAACCAAGTAGTGTGACAATAAGTTATAAGTAAAGAAATAGGAAATTTTAATCACAACAAATAAAGCGTTAACATTAGCGACAGCAACTGGTAGTATTTAGATTTTGTTTCCACTCTGTGGTCACACGCCGCGCCGGAATTACGCGACCGGAACATATACTCGTAATTACATTTGAAGTTTATCGCTCGCGAATCCGAACACCTTCGGTATACAGAGAGCGCAGGGCCCGAGCGTTGTGTAGAACAGACAATAGTACCTACAGCTTGTACATACAAGCATGTTAACATAGGATTAGTTGAATGAGCTTCGATCATTAACTGAGACCACCCCGAAACGACTGTAATAAGTTATACGACTCTATCACATTCTTAACTACCTTAATTGACTTTCTGTGTATGCCTTTTCAGAGAAAAAATTTGAATAATAGGTTAACTTTCCTGTTACGTACAAGTTTTCCAAAAGTTGGAAGCTTTACGCCAGAAGTTGTGGATAATTATTGTATACCTAGGACAGTAATCCAGTAGTCTTTTCTAGTCCATATTATACTTATATATTATTTTTTATACAACAAGGAAGGAAAACGATCATCACCACCCATGGACACCCGCAACACTAGAGGATTGCAGATGCGTTGCCAGTCGTCTTACTCTCCACGCCGGAACACAGAACTGCTGTTTTGCGGCACGATCAGCGAGTGAGACGGTGGTAGCGATCGAAGTGGTGGTATCTTTCGTAGTAAAATGAGTGATAGTTGCGGTCGGTTATTGATGAATAAAGTTAGCCTTTTACTCTTGCACATGCCATATTAAAACGTAATTGAATATAACTAGTCGTTGTGCTGATTGGCAGTGCGGGTGGCGGCTGGCCGCAGGTGGCGGCGCGTGGCGTCGTAAACCGGCGGAGGCCAAATTGACAATAACGGCGACACGAGGCGGCGTCGCGCGGCCGCGGCCTCATACACCCGCGCGGACAATGTCTCTTTGACGACCACGTTAAGCGAGCACCATTAAAATGACTACTTTCCGCGGCCGGTGCGATCGGAGACGCGTTTTCGTGTTAATATGTTGTTTATGAGGCGGGCTGGTGGCGGCGTCCAGCCGGATCGTAAATCACGCGGCTGCTGCCGACGGCCGTAACTCAGCGCCGTCGTTTATATCGCTAATAACAGATGTCACCGCCACGCCCGACGAGAGGCGGATCATGGAATGACCGACGAGCGTCGCGCCGGATATGTTAATCGTTGTTAAACGATGTTTCTTTATCCCGGTATCGCAGTTTAAGTAGCTGGTGGTGTCTTAGCGCTGTGAACGAGGTTGAAATAAGTGTTTTATTGTGACAGGCTAAGTAGGGCGATGTCTAGTAGCGGGCCGCCACGGTCGGGGAGTCGGGGAGTCTCAGTTGTCGCGTGAGCCAACCGAGAGTGAAGCCTCCTTCGCCCGTTGACTGCTTGCGGTTAACATCGACGCGAACGCGCCCGAATAAACTTAGTATTCATAAGTGAGCTAGATTTGAGGTGTACATTATATTCTATGACTTAAGTGTACCGTTGTGTAATTAATAGGTTCAATGCTCATGAATAAGAAGGTTATTCGCTCGAGTCGCGCGTCTCTGGCGGCGGCAAGCCGGAGCGATAAATTCTACGGAATTTTAATAGCGACACTAATTGACACATTACGTAGTAACGATAGCGAGTTACCATAATACTGTATTCTCGTATAATGGTATTAGTTAATTGGGGCTTCAGCCGTTACGGCGTGCCTGCGAGTGGTTGCCGTGGCGGCGAGCCGCGTCGGCTTTGCCGCTGGATAATAACACCTTGAACTGAATTTAATCAACAGGCTTATTCGTAACACACACGGTAAGCTTCGACGGCAAGTGATTAATTATTTTCATTTCAAATGCGAGTATTGGCGCTTGTCCTTATATCCATTCATACCTTTTATGATGTTTCTATTACAGGCCCGTCACTGGTCTAGTAATAGTCCTAATTAAAAACGTACCTACAGTCCCGTTGGCACGCTTTGGGCAAGGTTTCTAAAACTGTACAACTATCTATCTATCTATCTCCAGCCTATATACGTCCCACTGCTGGGCACAGGCCTCCTCTCTGAATGAGAGGGCTTGGGCTATAAATGTACAACTACATTTTTTTTACTTTACAAAGAGAAACTTCAATCCCTTATATCCCAGGTTAATTTATGATTCAGATGTCCTTTTTGACTGTGATAGGTATAGCGCAGCAACCGTCAGGTGTCACTAGGAAGTCATGACGTTGGCGTCCAACTCGAATGCTAATTCGGTCCCGGTCCAATATTGACTGGCTCGCGTGAAGCCTCCCCCCAACCCCCCACCCCTCCCCACGTGATCGCATGCAGCGCTGCCCCCGCCCGGTGCAGCCACACTCGGAGTAGTTCCTAGGGCCTTACAATGACGTCTTAATGCGATTCAGTTTAGGTTCGCTAGCTGTCAGATTCATACTAAAAGTGACAGCTAAAACTTGAACTGAGTCGTAATTAGGAGGCCCCTGACCATGTGGTCGGAGGTCACTTGCTGGGGTTTATGGCCACGTTCAGTTGTTCCGCGCGGAGCCGGCGGCGGCGGGCGCGGCGAGGGGCCACCATTTGCAAATTTATGTTAAAATTAAATTAGCATGGGACAAAGTCCATTTCATTCATTGAATTGTTTGAACAGAATAAACATGGAACTCAATTATCGGTTTTACTCGTTTCGTTCGTTTTAGTATTGATCGAGAGGGAATGTTCTGAACTGCTCCGATCAATCATTCATCGTACATTTTGTGCTTATCGCTTCTTAGCCAAAGGTGCAATCTCTTGACTGCAACATTGCGGTGTGTGGTTGCAGTGTGTGCAGAGCATGTGCGCCCGGCGGCGGCAAGCGCCAGTACTCCCCCCCCCCCCCCCCTTCCTCAGCCCTGGACGGCCCTGGGCGACTATGTTTACAAAGGCAGTTTAATTAATTTCTAAAACATTTTATAGATTAATTACATCTATTTAGACCGGCAATATCAAAAGGATTATTATTAACGGCCTCGCTTATATTATTTCGCTAGAGTAATAAATGTTGTAATTTAAAATTAACAACTACGATTACTTCGTAGGCGGATATTAAAATGAAATAATTATGTGGGCCTTGCAGATGAAAAGCGGCAGAGCGGGCGCGCGTGGGAAGCGCCGGCAACGCCACGCGCCGTCGCCTGCAGCAGCGCGAACTAGCTGTCTGACCCTTGGTTCCATGGAGCGACGCGCCGCGGGCAGCCAACCCTGGCGCGCGCCCGCTGCCCGAGCCATCGCTCTCGCCGCGCTGCCCTCATTAGTGAAACAACGGCTGAACAAAACGCTTCGTACGGTACCTACCTGGACTCAATGTGACCCTATCGGTCTTTCCTAATGATTTCCACAGCAGGCACAATTAGTGAGTTCGCTCGCGACGCGACAATTTTAATGAAGTGGCTGAATAGGTATTGCGGCGGCGGCGGGCTCCGGCGGTCATTGTTCACTAAGCCGCGGGGCGTGTGACGGCCCGCCGGACCGGCCGCCGGGTGCCGCATCACTCACGCCGCCCGCAATGTTCAAGCTGACCAAGACTCAAGACAATGTTTTAATTTCAGTACTAATTACTGAACCGACCCAGACAATTATAACTAACATGATCAAAATGCATAATTAACTGGCGGATTGATGTTGAATACTTAATGCTCTGCAATTCTCGTCTAGAATTTCATCAATATTATAAACCAATTTAAGCTCAAAGCTGAGGTGAGGTTAGGGAACGTTATTTTTGTTACGATTTTGCATAAATTTTATATGCAGTAACAGCCATCACCTGCATTTATAAAACAAAGTCCTTTGCCGCGTCTGTCTGACTGTCTCAACAACTACTGAATGGATTTTCGTCTAGTTTTCGCCAATAGATAGAGTGATTCAAGAGCAAGGGGGTCTCTATCGTTTGCCCGAATTTCATATGCCATAAATGTATTGCTTGCCATAATGATCATTTGCCATAACTCTTTTTTCTCTTTATTTGTTAATTATTCCGGATTGTTATGAAACAAACCTAACCTAACCTATAGAGTTCTACAGGATTGCTATTGCAATTCTCCTGAAAAAATTACGGTTTCAGAGAAAAAAAGGGTTATGGCAAATGATCACTATGGCAAACATTACATTATGGCATATGAAATTCGGGCAAAAGAGGGGCTCCGTTAGTATTCATACTTTATGAATAACACTCTAAAAGGTCTACACTGTGACGAGTAAAAATTGTCACCATGTAGTATTTTGACGGCTAATTTTTGATAGAGCAGCATTGGTACCTACCTAAATATTGGGCTGCGCGGGCTGCGCGGGCGGCGGCGCCCGAGCGTCTAATTGGCCGCCGCCCCGACGGCCCGCACGCACACGCTGCAGACTACAGTTTAATTGCGCCGTATTTCAGGCGCTGACGAGCGTGGGATCGCGGTGACGCGGCGAATGTCCGCCAGCGCGCACTACCTACCAATAAACCTCACTTGACGAGAAGTGCGATTATCCACTTAAAACATTAATTTGTGAAAACAGTAACGATTCGAATTAGCTGATACATGAAAATGGAGTACGCAGCCATAGAACGGGTGCGACAAGTCCACCACGAAGCACCACCTGCCGGGCTCGAGCTTAATGTAATGAGTCTATTAGTGAAGGCATCACGCCGGGCACCCGCGGGGAAGTTTGTTGCTGAGGGTAATTACATAATTGAACGATTCGCTTCTTTGTGTCACATAAATGTTCAGGGGCTAAGGCCCGAGTCTTGGTAAACCATGACGTCTTGTGATTCGATTCCAACTCAGTTCAGGTTTTAGCTGTCATTTTTGGTATGGATCTGACAGCGAGCGAACCTAAACTGAATCTGAATTGAATCGCATTAAGACGTCATGGTATCTAAATCCCCGGCAAAGTAAAGTTTATCTATGTAAACCTTTTATTATGATCTCTTCTCATGGGGAAATCCAAAAGAGAGCGTGCAGGCTTGTCTTACCTAATGGAATTATCCTCGCGTCTGTAGCAACCTTCTATTCCTAACGGACGGGGTTTGAGGGGAACGAGATTGAATCTGGTAATGAAATTAATATTTGAGTTCTATTCAGTTAAGTTTGATGCTTTGGTCTAGAAATATCATGTTGCATAATATTTTTATCGGTTATATATAATATTATAATGAATAGGGACATACTCGTATTTATTAAGACCTACACAATTAATTAACACAACATTGACTAAGTACATAAATTATTATATAATTTTATTTTTAGGGTTTTCCCGAACATATAAAAATTAGAAGGGGTGGTGTAGCGTATAGGTATAGCACGCGTCATGGAATGCCGAGGATCCGGGTTCGATTCCCGGCCATAGCTTTACTTTTCTGGTTTTTCTTTGTTTTCTAATTTTTAGAGCCGCTTAGAAATTTCATAGGTACCTATTTGGTTAAAAAAAAACCCTCTGGACGCCAGTATTTGCTTATCACAGACTTTCATACAGATGATAGCTTTATATCCATCATCATCATCACAGTATTTTTTTTTATTTCAATCGTTTAGTTTAATGGCGTTACGTGGAAAGGAGTCCGGCGTTGCGTTGTGAAGCGCAGATGCGGTAAAAGCCTATTGAGGGAAATCTTGGGAATCATGTTATAGGCGATGCGGGTAGCAACTAGCAACCATTCCTATTTTAATTCCCCTGTCCATCTATACGCCCACAATCATGCTAAAAGTGGCCTTTAGGCCATGTCACCTTAGGCTCTGTCTACCCCGTAAGGCATAAATACGTGATTTATCTATGTATGTGTGTACGTAATAAAATTTTATTTCCAAGATGCGGGAGGTATGAAATCGAAAATAATTAGCGCGTTTCGTTCATAATCCGATGCCTGATGGCGGCGGCGGCGCGACCTCGCAATCACGCTACAGATTATGCATTCGCGGTGAACCGAACAATGCTAAACCAGAATCACCTAATTTATTACGAAAAGAAAAAAAACATGAAACGAAAAACGAGCTTGGAATCGCACCAAATGTTCTTGTTTTAATAGGGCATAGATACGAAAACTAAATTTACGTCGCTCCGGCCGTAAGTAACAATTTACCGCCCGGTACGCGAGCGGAAATTTCCACTTCCTGGACAGGGAAAGACGTCAAATTGTGTACCCACCTCGGGCGGTGATAAAGAAAGCCTCAGGTCGCATGTTTATCACCCTCGCCTTATGCTCGTGCGACAAGTTCCTGCGATGCGATCTGAGACATTCTTTAATTCATTTATCAGTTTCATCACCCTCGGAATGTAATGTTGTACATAACTACTAATGTTTGATAGTCGGATGTTACAAGAACCACTAATCGCAAGCAGCTTCACTTCATAGAATTATGAAGTTTTTATGATCTAAATACAATCGAAATACCTACCTACTTAATTATAATTATGCTCCCCTATGAAGTTGATTAGACACGTTAGAGTGACTAACACGCTCACGCAAAACTGTCGGCTATATTTTACAATTTAATGCTGATTCTAAACCCATTTCGAGGGATAGTTTTTCAGGATGTTTCCATCTCGTATTACGACGTAGGTAGGCAGCACGTGTCGCGTAAGTTTTATTCACAATTTATTCAAACCTGTATTCGCAATAAAGAAAATTTTATAAGTTTAGTGCGCGGTTGTAACTTGATCCTGCTTTTTAGAGTTACGTAGTCAAAATAGCACAAGTATATTATGTGCATTGCAGGCATTGTAATCAACAACCATAAAGCCTATGTGAATTTATAACTGCTTCATTATGTGTATCGAAGTTGAATTGAATAACGCAAAAAAGACGTTGGAATGGGATTAATCTTATGTTGTTTAATATCAGGCATACACCATTAATCTTTATTTGATTCCCTTGTCTACCTCTACGCCCACAATCATGCTAAGCGTGTCCTTTAGATATTGTTACATTAGGCTCTGTCTACCCAGTAAGAAATAAACACGCGTATGTACTCAATAGTCAGTGCTTCTTTATTTACGTACTTTAATTTATTTACAATATCAGAGGGACCCACATTGCATTAAATCAATGACCGTAAATAAATTCCCTAGGTAAACATTCACGACAGTAATTCGGGGAGCGTGTGGTGCGGCGTGGGCGCCCACACGCGCTCATTACCCACGGGGCCGCCGCTGCCCTTTATTAAAAACATATCAACTTGACAACTTGACACTCCTTACTTAATGGAGAAAAGAAAAATGAGAAAATTACTTAAGAGCTCGTTGAAGAGCTCTACTCGCAGAATAGGATGGACAAAAGACGGATCGGGTTGCGGCCGCCGGGCGCCGGCCGCGGCTCCGCCGACTGACCTCTCCGCGCCGAGTTGAGTGACTCTCCACGACAATAGTCGCGCAGGAATGTTTGTGGGCCGGCCACCACACGGTACAGATAACGTTTACCTGTCAGCTGGCAATGGGAGCTACCCGCGCAAGCTTCATGCATTAACATATGCACACCCGAGCTTTTTAATCAATATAGCTCCCGAACATGTGTGAAAGTGTCACGCAATTAATCAAAAGTCAAAAGAGTACTGAGTAGTGTCGACTCACCAGTGGTCGCGGAGCTGTTACCAGAGCTGCCCGCGGCGCTGGTGTCGACGTGCTGGGCTGCTGTGCTGCAACCACCACTCAACTGTAGATAAAGAAACAAGCTTGAGGCACAGATCAAACTGCAACGCAGTGATAAGCAGAATGTAGTAAAGGGTAACGATCTTGAATAGTGTAACATGTATCGAATCGCCCCCGGGGGTGAAAAGCGGCATTCAGTTTCATTCTTAGTGGTAGTGTAGACAGATGGAAATCACAAATAATATCCGACAAATGAAATCTAGGCGTAAAAGAACATAATGCAAACATGGGTATGTATTTTGGTACGGGGAATCAATATTCACAAGAAGGTGTGTCACCGGCTCAGGTATAAGAAATGCTTAGGTACTCAGCGAGCGCCGGGGCACTTGTCTGTATTTTGAAACAACACACGATATTGTAGATTGCCTCAAAATTTAATCATATTTCTTCGTGAGTGGTATTTTACATTCATACGCCGCGCGTTTAAGATTAATTACATTTGGCAGCGCCGCGGGAGGCTGTCGGCGCTCGCGCAACGCTAATGGAGTCGCTGCATAGTGCACTCACTCGAGATGGATCTAATGATAACATTATCCTGACATTGCAAATGGCTTATTAACCCATAACTACTTAGCTATTTAAATCTAACTAATATTATAAATGCGAAAGTATGGATGGATGGATGGATGTTTGTTTGTTACTCAATCACGCCAGAACGGCCCAACGGATCTGGATGAAATTTGGCACATAGATAGAGAAAGGTCTGGAATAGCACATAGGCTACTTTTTATCCCGGTAAATTACGTAGTTCCCGCAGGATAGCGATAAACGAATTCTTTGCCGACGAAGTCGCTGGCAACAGCTAGTATTTTATAATTTTCATTTTACCGGTAGGTACAATGCGGCAAGAACTCATTGAAATATTGTTGGCTCCAGGAATACATACTTATATGGGATAAAGCGTGCAATAAAAATAAAGTTCCTCCATAAAATAGATTGCTATAACAACCCCATTGTTATTTGTTCCCGTTTCGTATCGGCATTACGTGCCGCGCGGGCCCGCGCGCCGCGAGCGACCGGCAACCGGCCCGGCAACGCCCGGCGGTGTGTCGGCGCGACGCAAGACCAGGGGCCTTATCATGACGTCTTAGTGCGATTCAGTTTAGGTTCGCTCGCTGTCAGATTCATACTAAAAGTGACAGCTGAAACTTGAACTGAGTCGGAATTAGGACGTAATGGTAAAGCCCCAGTTGCCGCAACGACTCGCTTGTGTCGGGATGTCCCCCGGCTATATTTGCGGTCTCCGTTCAAACTTTCAACAAAACCGATTATGAAACAGAACGAGGTCCCTTTAATGGATGATTTCGCCTTTGTACATATGTTATGTCTTGTAACCAGTTAAGTTCCTTTGCTTTATGTATGTACACACAGCAAAGCTATTCGGTAAGCACCTTTGCATGCACGCGCCGCTTTAAACCTGCTTACCGAATAGCTTTGCTGTGTGCACAATACAGACTCATAAATTATATAGGTACGTTGCTACGTATATCACGTCTATCACGTAAGACTGCATGATTAAGATCCACATTCAGCAAATTTATTAAATAGACGCGCGTTGCTGCATACATCTAAATAGATAAACCCTCAAAGCAACTCCTCGAAGATCAGTTGACACATTTCCAAACTATGTTGCAAGGAAGTAATTTCTGTAATGAGATACATCGCAATAAACCGCGCTTAACGCTAATATGCTGTCGAGGAGGGCCGGAGCCGGATGTCGTGCAGCTTATGAACTCGTGGACATCAAAACAACTATTAAAGAGCCCATCGCTGCTTTACGACTTCTGGAATAAAGCCAATTTACAGGTCGTTTAACAGATTCACTATGCAAAATGATGTATTTAGTTGTAACGGTTCAGTTCATCATAAATATACAATAACAGCCACAGGAATATAATCACGTTCTATATCTGTTGCGGCGTCGCTTACGTTTAGGAGCGTCGTGTGACGCTATCACTATTAACCATGAAAATTGGCACAACAATATATTGGAGTCTTATTTGGCTTGCCTTAAATCGCCAATACCTACCGGAGCCGGCGTGATCCCTGTTTGTACTCCGTTAGCTTGCCGCCCCGGGCTTTTCATTTCAGGGTATTCCAACACCGGCTCGGGTAAATGGGAGCAGTTGCTCTTTGGCGCAAATAGCCGCAATATCGGTACCCCGACGTGATTCGGTTCCGTAAATGCGAAGGAATTGAGATACAATGTGTTGCGGCCGCTTATTGCCGCGTTATTGTTCGCTGCAGTTATTGTGAGTCGCGACGCCTGCCTGTGCAACGTATACACCCGAGTGGGCGACGCAGATGGCGGATGGCTCCTGTTGATTCACAATTAAGTGAAGGAAACTTGTCACTACGAATCACTTTTGTAGTGTATTTGTAGGTTAAAAATAAAAAAGTGAACCCAGATGTTACATAGTAATAATAGAGGTAGTGTTAGTCCTAGTTTACAAATAATTTTAAGTGTTACCTATTTGAAATAAACGGTGCACGTACGTATCAAAGAGGTGAACTGCTCGATTTGTTTCGAACTGATTTTCGATTGTCGGAATCTCACGTTGTTAAAAGAATTATTTTCATTACCAAAAATTTTGTATCTACCAATAAACAAGGCGTACAATAATACAATTACTGTGTACATACAAGTTTTATTTGAAATCATCGCGGGTTTTGAAGTGTTCCTGTTTGCCGGTGTTCACCGAATCAATTTTGTATTAATACACAATCACAAATTCATATTCCGAAATATGACGCTCGTTGATGCGTGAAACCCGCTGGCTCGAGTGAATGTAATAAAGCATGTCCCCCCCCCCTCGCCTTGGTCGCTAAACGTGTATCAATCGCTCGGAAAAATCAGTGAGTGGCTGTCGAGTCAGATTCCTTTTATTCCATGTAGAAGCAAATGAGCTGACGCGCTGCACTAGCGTCGCGCGTCACGCGTCACGCGTCGCGCGTTACGGGTCGCGCGCTCGCGCGCCGTGCGGCGCCGCCTCATGAATATTGTTTTGACGCGACGCCACGAGGCTCCGGGGTCGCGCCACTTCCGCACTCATTAAGTCAGTGGAACAATACTAATCAGAGCTATTAAAGTTAATTTTGTCAATGTGCTGCGACACCTAAACCTCTAACATACGTAAATTACTTTGATCACTCTATCTTTCTATATCTACAGGACTCGCTGCGTTTGCACCGAAGCCGATCTTGCGAATCTTCCGCATGCATTGCAACTGTTCAAGTATGTTACTGTCATTTTCATGATCATATTCATTGAAATATCGGCAAAACTTTATCGACACCTTCTTTCATCTCCGTTGGCAGCGTGTCCTGAGAAGCGCCGCCAGCATTATGATATAGTATTTTTAAAATTGGTTTCCCTGGTGCAGGCGCACGCTCACACGGCACATTCACAACACAGGAAGCAATCATAAAATAACACGCTTACGGTGCTAGTAACGAGGCCTTAATCCTTCTCTGTCTCGTTCCAAAATACTTAAGGAAGCTGTGTAAAAAACAAAGACCCCTCTGCTCATATTGGGAGAGAATGGGTCGTGGCCGCACAGCGCGCCGTGAAATAGCGTTTTAATTACCGCCTGCGCGATAAACATGCAGATGCGCGGGCGACGCGGCCGTGACCATCAAAATTCATGGCACATTGACGCTTATGGTGCGAGTATTATTGTCCGGCGGCAGACGGCCTTTAAGCCGCCTAAATATGTTAATCTACAAAGAAGCGTGGAACAAACGACTAGGACCTAGGTACCTGCTACGTTGCGTAACTGTGGCGTAAGTATATATGAAAGTCTTGTTGACGTCGGTAACTTCTTACTTATTTTGAACAACATTGCGCTTTGAGGTGCTAACCTGTAATAATGTTAATGTTAATAGATACAGTCATCTTACTAATATTATAAATGCGAAAGTATGGATGGATGGATGTTTGTTTGTTACTCGATCACGCCAGAACGGCCCAACGGATCTGGATGAAATTCGGCACATAGATAGAGAAAAGTCTGGAATAGCACTTAGGCTACTTTTCATCCCGGAAAATTCCTTAATTTCCGCGGGATAGCGATAAACGAATTCTTTGCAGACGAAGTCGCTGGCAACAGCTAGTTTTGTATATATTGAGGTAAGTGTAACCCCGGCGCCGGCGCGTGGGCGGCCGCGGCTCCGCGCCCCGGCGTCGTCCGCTCCACCGGTTCCACGGCTCCAAACATTGTTCTCGAGCAGATATTACCTATTTCCCGGAACCTCCAAACAAAAGGTTATGTTCAAACGATGGAGAATAGGTATATTATTTCGAACACAACAAAACGTGTTTTTATTACGATGAGGCTTTCCAGTCGAGTTATCACGAGCCTCATCCATTATGAGGAAAACGCGGCCCAAATTGAGTTACGGTCCCGATAGTCGTGAAATGAACCCGCGAGGAAGCTTGGAGTGCCGCGTCCGGGCCGGCGCGGCGTGCTGCGAGCTGGCTGCATTACACGCCTGTTTACATCACATTTACATCACATATCGCAACGCAAACCTCATAAAGCTTTCGTTCATCGCGGTGCTTCTCAGGCCGACGCGCGGCAGCCGACGCGCGATACTTTTACGGCGCGCTGCACATGTTTCCCTTCGGTCGTCGCGCGGATGTTGGAGGGGGGGAGGGTCAGTAAACATGGCGCGGGATTTATTTCGCACGTGATTATCATTACCGCTGCAGAAACACGCTCACTCGCCTTTTAATATAATCAATTATGTCATAGTTTCAGCGGGATCTTCGAATCACCCCGTCTTCGAGCGTCGAGTGGAAACGTGAGATATTTCTGTCGTTCACACTCGATTTATTTAGACATATTGCCGTTGTAGAAAATGAGCTCGATAAATTAATATGCTTGGCTTTCATGTATGAAATTATATGAGTTTAACTGGTGCGGCCACGCGGCGTGTCGCGATGCGCGCGCGCCGCGATGTGTGTGAGTGAATTCCGGCGCGCGCGCAACTGGCGTAATTGATCTGTCCTCGTTAATGTCTCATAACATGTGTTATAATTCGTGTAACATTTGCTTATCATATTTCTTCTTTTGCTTTTAACGTACCTCGCAACTTGTAACGCACCTGGGGTGATAACTGATGCAGTAATATTAGCATCTTTATTTAGGAAATGAAAATGAGACCAATTGCTTTTTCTATAATAATAGTATAGTCTTAATTCTGTTCTACAATGTGATATCTGTTAAGCATTTAAGATACTTTTTCAAAATAAAGCACTTTTGTTTCTAACCACCATCGCCTAAAGTGAAGTCTGTTTGCATATTAATATTTTAACATTAACTTAATTTTTTATTGAAAACTCTATTTGTATCATCTATACATATTACACGTATCCTAATGTATCGATTCAAACTTTCGCGATTTTCACACATTATTATATAATAAACTTTTTGTTTTTTGTTTACGTGATTAAGTCCCGTTTTATTATACATACATACATACATATCGTCACGCCTCTTTCCCACAGGGGTAGGCAGAGACTACTTTGTTCCACTTGCTACGATCCTGACATACATAATAACATTTATTATATAATAACAATAATACACGTATCCTGTTTTTGTTCTTTGAGTGTGAGAGCAGAAGTGCAAGTCGTATTTTCCCGGTGTCACCTCGGCGCCGCGGCCGGGCCGGGCGCCGGGTCGGTACGGCCGCGCCCGTCCGGCGCCGGGCCGCCTTATCCCTGGCTGCTGAGGCTGGCCGGCGCGGCTTCCGGCTGCGGGCGGCCACCTGTTGCCGCCGCCGCCCCCGCCCCCGCCCCCGCCGCCACCCTTCCTCGCACATACCCGGCACCCTCAGAGGACACATAATCAAAAATATTAAATTTACTATGTCAATATGTGACGGGTGCTACGCTCGGCACGGTGCCGATGTTCAACAACTATTTTTTTCTACTTTTTTGTTGTGGAAAGAGTAATAGGTACGTTCTTTCTAACTCCCGAAATAATTTGTTTATTCATGGTAATCGATGTTATTACTTTTATGATTTGACAATAAAATCATTCATGCAGCCCGATTTCCTAATAAGTGGCGTTTAACAAAAGAAATCCGAAGATGGTTTAATAAGGCATGACGACGAGTGGGTTGCAGAGTACAGCTCGCATCTAAGTAATTGAGTGGAGGGGAGCGGGGGCGCGGGCGATACGGGCGCGAACCGCGGAGCGTAACGCGCAGGCGCCGCGGGACGCATGTAATATTCACAAATGTCATGTGTACGGAGTTGCCGGCTGAGCTGTTGCAAGAACAATGGCTGTGTTTGATTAGTATTTACATTGAAGCCAAAACTTTGTTTGGCGAAACAAAACGAAGCTGCTGAGTTTGACTTGATTAAGCTAATTAGCTCCGGATGTAAACCAGGAACTGCGAGAGTTGGCCGAGTAGCTGCTTGCGCCGCCCGGCGCGGCTTTACTTTCCGGGTTACGAGAAAAAAAGCAGTCACTTTAAAGCCTATCGAGAATGAGGAGCCGCACTAGAACCCCCCCCCCCCTCGCCCCTCCTCACTGCTGCCGCAGATAACAATTAAATTAAATAAATTTGGCCCAGAGTACTTCTCCGTTTTCGGCGAAAACAGAGCGTCAAGTTGGAAGTTGACAAAGTGAGTTATGAAATTAATTAGCGTGTTGACCGTCGGCGGCGGAACAGGCGTTAACAAGTTATCACAAGTAATTAATACCCGGCTGGCGCTAATTAAAGATCCAAGTTACACAAGCCGGGCCGCTGCCGGACAGCCCGGAGTGCCAGCTGTGGAGCAGCCGGCGCGGCCGCCGGGAGCCCGCCGGAGCCCCGGGTAAAGGCGGGGGTTAAAGGCTGACGTATACAAACACTTGATATGTTACACTTGTTACAGTCTTTGATGCGTCTGTAATATTTATTAGCAATTACTTGTTGCCCGCAACTCAGTCTGTTAAAGTTTATCGCTATCCCGCGGTAGTTACGCAATTTTCCGTGATAAAAAATAGCGTGCGATACATAAATATCTCAGCAAGAAATTTCATCCGGATCTAATCAACCGCTCTAGCGTGTTGGAGTACCCAACAAACATTCATCCATCCATCCTAAACTTTCGCATTTACAATAAATAGTGGTAGGATTATTTATGAATTTTTGGCTTCCTTAGAAAATAATATCACCAAGGACGCAAGGAAATACTTGAATGTGGTTGGCAAGCTTCATTTTTCCTTGCCAAGAAAGGAATGAAAGAGGCGACAGGGCGAGCGACAGGGTAATACTCCGGGTGTCGCGCGAAGCAATAACGATATCTCACACACCCGTCAGGATAGTCTGTCTAAGTACCCTTTCAAAGTTTCCTACCACAGGTTTAATTAGTGACCTTTTAACACAAAACTTTGCAGACTGTTCCGGGTGCAGACTGACTAGTCTATCGAGTTTCCGTAATATCATGTTATGTCTTTTGTGACACCTGATACATACTACTTAGGTACATTAATCTTCTAACATAGTCTTATTTAAGCAGAGGAAAAAGAGGTTTCAGATGTAAATATAAACGATGATGCGTCGATGGATCCACGAAAAGTGACAAAATGTTTGGGAAACAGCGAGTAGTGTAGTGGCGTGCCCGGGGGGCGGGGGGCGGGGGTGCTTTGTTGAAAGTGGCGCAACTATTTGCTTAGTCTTAATTTGAGTTGAATTGAAGCAGAATAGGCTCAAGCTTTGCTCAGACTGCCATGCCTAGCCATTTTCCCCGTTACACTCCTGACAGATGGTCGCCGTGCTTGAGCAACAAAGTTTATCATAATGTTGTGTCTCCGTTGATTAAATGTTACTCCGTTTTCTAAAGTATTCGGAGTGCTCCCTAAATGTTATTTAGTAATCATGAAACCGTCTTCGTTTACCGGCCGACGAATTGATTATTTGATTAAGCTTTCAAATTTGAGAGGCGTTCGATTCAATCAGCTCGGAGTCCTACATATTAAGTTTCGCTACTTCAAATAAATAAGAGATTTTATTGCAAACAAACGGAGGTAAACGGTCCGGAGCGGCGCCGGCCGTAAACAATACTATTTGCGAGCTTAATTAAAGCGTCGCTAAAAGGACCAATCATAATTTGGGCTCACGACGGCTCAAAGAAAAACATTCAATTATTTTTCGAGCCGAAGAGGGTGAAGGAAAACAAAAGCAATCGGCGCTGGTCCTTGGCCGCGCCGCCTGCAGCCAGCTCGTATTATCACGATCGGCATTTCCTGCGCATTGTTCGGCGGGTAATGGCCGAGAGTGCGGCCTGTGCCGGCGGCTAGGAGGGCAGCGGTTATTTCCGCGTGTGATTAGTGCAGTAAACCCACATCGGGCTGCAGCGGCGGCGCCCACGTTTACTGCCCATAACGCACGATCGTTATGACAATTGCTACCACTCCAGCTCTAAGTGCTGCTTTAATAATTAAGGAGAACAAGTTATAGGTACGTCGTTTGTAGTTAAAACAATAATCAACGTGAGAAATAAATAGCCGAGTGGCGGCCACCACCGTCACATTGGGCGCGTGTCGTCGCTGTAACCATTAGCGCGCGGCTCGTGGGACATGACAGCACCAATCTGTTCTGCAGTAATCGCGACCCTTCCGGCTAGTAGCATAAGAGCTATCGGGGTGTATCGATTAAAAAAGGAAGCAAATGGACACACATTTGGGGCAATTATGTGGTAACCCCGAGACGATCGACGGCTACATCGTTTGTTTGCGCGAGGAAAAGCCCCGCGTGCGCGCCGGCGCCGGCGCCATGATTGATTGTTACACCTGATGATTAGGTGAGGCTTTGATGAATGCGATCGGGACTCTAATACAATTCTAAGAAGTGATGATTCGATGATCATACATACATACCGTCACGCCTCTTTCCCACAGGGGTAGGCGATGGTCAAATAAACTTTTTTTTTTATAAATAGTACATAATATAGATTTTTTATTTATATTTTATACTAGCTTTTGCCCGCGACTTCGTCTGCGTAGAATTAGTATTTTGGGTAGCTTATTCTTAGTGGTAGGCAAAGCAAACATTCAATTAGAGCACAAATTAAATATTTAGGGTATTGCATCTTCGTAGTAAATTTCACTCCCCTATTCACATCTTTAACAATTTCTGCAATCAAAAACTATTCTATTCCCTTCCCCGGAATCATAACAATATCCATCCCAAATTTCGTTTAAGTCATTTCATCGGATTAAGCGCGAAGAAGGCAAAAGACAGACGCACTTTTACATAAGGGGAGGCCTTTGCCCAGCAGTGGGACACTCAATTAGGCTAATATAAGAAAAATATTCATACATCAAGTAAGTACCTAGTTATTTTTAAGATTTGTTAGTTTTCTAAGTGACTTTAACGCCATTTCATGCCCTAAAGATATGAAAAAAAGGTTCCTTCAAACGGTAGCTACTACCTACCATATTAATTGTCAACCCAATTTTGATCCCCTCCACAGGTCTTCTTTAAACCGCTGAAACACATATTATTTATTTTTGTGTCTAATAAAAAGTCTAAAAATAAAGTTCCTCCGTTTTTCAAGCTCAATTTTATATCTTTACCAAATTTCATAAAATCGGTTCAGCGATTTAGGCATGAAAGCGTAGCAGACAAACAGAAAAACGAATTTACTTTCGCATTTATAATATTAGTAGAGATAAGGATTAGGTATTATAAAACATTTTTTTGTAAAAACCGGCTAATTGCGAGTCGGACTCGCGCACCGAGGGTTCCTTATAAATTCGGTAAGTGTATATGATATCCAGTGTTGGCAGAGCCCTGCTCCTAAGCAAAATGTAGGCAGTGTGAGGTCATTTTATATTGGAACTTATGACCCACCATCATACAAAATTCCAAATTTCTAAGACAACTGGAAGTACTTCCTACCTGGCCAATATTTTTTGAGAGCGCGGCGATTTGTATGCAAACACCCATTCTAATTACTGTACCTTGTGATTGTATAGATTTAAGGGTTAATTTTTTCACAACTCCAAGGGACCGCAGATCTACTTTATCGGTTATTTTAGTAATTTCAACTTTATACCTATACACGTTCCCGAGGAACTTGACAGACAGAAGGACGGATGGACAGACGGACAACTAAGTTATTCTGGGTTCCTTTTTTCCTTTAAGGAATCTTGAAAATAGATACTTCCTAGGTACGAATAATTTCATTCATATAGCGTAGCGACATCTATTAACGAATAGCGGAACTAATTAACCCATAGTAAACTTTATTATTATTCCGTTGCTTAGTATATTATTATAACATATTACATGTACTACATTTTTAAACTCAGGACTTCTTCCTCTTTCATTTGGTATCCCAATAAATAATGTATTCAAAAATATTTTTGGTGGACCCCCCCTATTTCTTTTATATCTCGACTTCTAGATGGAATTTCGAAAAAAACGCGACATGGGAGTTTAAGTTAGACCTCTAGCAATATAATAAAAAAAACCGCATTCAGTTTGGTGCAGTAGTTTTTGCGTAGCGCGGTAACAAACATACAGACAGACAGACAGACAGACAGACAAAAATTCTAAAAATGGTATTTTTGGCTTCTGTGGCGCATATAGAGCCCCCTCAATTTATTTTTTCTTTAATTTCTCCTATGTACAGACATCGACCTGTTACAATTTTATTATATGTATAGATTTTATTATATGTATAGATGACTATTAAAGAAAACGAGCAAGAGGGTCTCCTGATGGTAAGTGATCACCACTGCCCATAAACATCCGCAACACCGGAGGGATTGCAGATGCGTTGCCAACCTAGAGGATTAAGATGAAATTCCTCTTGTGCCCGTAATTTGCCCGGCTGTCTTACTCTCCGCACCGGAACACAGCAGTGCTAGCACTGCTGCTTAGCAGCAGGATTAGCGAGTAAGATGGTGGTAGCGATCCGGACGGACCTTGCGCAAGGCCCTACCACCCGCAAAAGGAAGAGGTAAACAAAATAGTGATGTGATGAGAAGCCGCATCGCCTGTCTTAACATGATTCCTAAGATCATCACCAGAGTCCATTCTCTCGATGAGGTTTTACCATCTGCGCGGGAAGAGAAGCAGCTGGTACATTCTATATAGTTTCTTTGCTCTCAGAGCAGCATGGCAAATCAGGCCAACTTTGGCCTTTATGTCTGGCCCCCTCAGGGCCTACCTGTCTACCCCGTACGGAATAAAGATGTAACGATGTAATTACTTAAATCAAACAAATAAAAACAATTCATGCCAGGAAAAAATGTTGTTTGCTGTTGTGTTATAAATGGTAATTTTGCTTTCGTTCCATGAATTAAAATCAACACGAGGAATCAGTGTATTTTCAAACATTTCGCAGTCGCGTGTACGCAATAAATACGCAATAATAACCGAACGCGGAGACAGCGGACAGGCGCGTCATTTAAAAGCTGAAAGCTATTTACGAAATCGAATTTATCCAGCATTCAATGTAATCGTTAATCTGATTTATTTTCTGTACCTTTTTTCATTAGTCGATTGATCAGTGGCCGTCCCTCCGCCGGACAGAGCCGATTGATATCCCGCGTATCGTATCGTAAGTACATGAAGGTGGGGGTCGTCCTCATTAATCATGTGATTTATCCGGAACCTGCGCGAGTGCCTCAGTCCACGTAGTGATTATATTCTCTTTAAGTACCTTAATTATAAATGGAAAACGCACTCGAACCAAGTTGCCTCTAATAAACATTTTAATAGTTAAGTCACCTTATAACTTTTTGTTGCGATGCTGACGCGATGTTGACGCGCCACGCCGCGCGCGACGCGATGTTTGAGTCACGTTTCGACAACCCTGGACGCCGGGACGGCTTGTTATGTTTTGACAACATTCGATGTACATTACGTCTACCAGGTCATGGGATTACGGAAAAACGTATAAACACGTTAAATCTGACGTGTTGCCGTTACAGAAATAACTAGCATATTTTCTTCAGCTGCGCCAAGAAACGTTAGCGAGTACGCTGGTCCGAGGCGGCGTAGAGCAGGCTAGCGTGTGCCGGGGTTTATTAGCTCTGGAGTTTTCTAAGTAGGGTATGAAACGATGAATTTATCTCCTTAAGAAGTAAACTTTGTTTAATTTTCGTCAGCAATCGAGGGCTCATATTGTCGGCGCGCGGCGCGTTGCTGTCCACACCACACACTTTAGATATAATATGACCCGTCGCGTCCCAAAATAACAATCGACAACCTCAATAGAGGTATACCTTCCCCCACAAGACGAATACTTCTTGACATCCATATCTCTATTACATTTAAACGTTGGAAGTAATTGAAACAGAGATTGCTATTTATTGAAACAGAAATTCAAAGCGGGTCGGCCCGAGGCTGGAATAATGAGGTAACGTTTTCAATATTAATATAAATGGTGTCGCCATTACGAGGCTTGTAGTTTCGGGTTCAGTAACGCAGTTTGCGGCTGTTGGGTACACGGGCAACGTGTTTGTAATAACGTCATAAATATAGCGATTAGTGCGGTAGTTAAAGCTGAGCGCAAGGGTCGGCGCGCGACGCCGGCGCCGCTCCGCGAGAGTTACGCTCATAGCCCTGCGATTAGCAAAGTGTCCCCGTAGTGACATAAAACTTCATAAATTTAGGTTATCCACAAATTGTATCGAGATTCGTTTCGTCGTCATTTCGGATGGCAAAACTTTTGTTAAGTACACGAGTTTTTAGGATTCCCTAGTTAGAAATTGCTCTTGTAGATTCATCGTGTCCGTCTAGTCTGTATATATACACGACAGCCCATATTTTTTTTCGAAATCTATAAGGGCTATACGAATGAACTTGTAAATTTTGTAAAATGCTAAATTTGTCTGAAGGTAAAATATGAAAAGAATTTCTTTAGAGGGGCCAGTCTAATAATGAAGATACTCTTTTGTGTACGGCTTAGTGATAATTGCTGAACCATTTCGTCTTCTTTTCGACAATCCCACTCGCACTTGGCCCGTTTTTTTCAAATGCATGTCTCGAGACGCTCACGCAGTCCCTTTGAACAGCGCCGCCCCACAACGACGTGTTTACATGATCGCACGTAATGACGGCAGCTTTGATATAAAAAATATTTACCCAAAAATCTCCGTGTTTTGTCATGAATGTATAATAATGTACTTTATTTTTAAAAGGATGAAAATTGAGTTCGAATTCGGTGCTCCACCGTTATGCTGTAATGTTGCGTTAACGAGCTTAAGGTTATCAACTTCAAAGCTACTCTATGCCTAAAGCAATGACCCAATTACCTTATAAAGTGGCCATTAAACAACAAGTTGCAGCCTGCGCCGCTCCGCCGCGGCGCGGGACTAGCGCGAACTTGTGCATCGGATGCCACACCGAATTGGAATGTGAGCTCGCAGCACATTCGGAAGCGAAATTAAAGCATAATGATAATCGTCGGCTTTATTGGTCCGGCGCCGAGCACCTGTTGCTCGCGGCGAGCCCGGGAGTCTCGGAGTGCCGGACCCCACGCCCGCTGTTCCCACTAGTGTCGGTGTTCTCCGGCCTCGGCATAAATTGGCCGACAATGCGCGCAAACAGCCGCCGAAGTTCGCGCAGCGCCGTGAAAGCACTTTATTAATTTGATTCCCGCGAGCCGGGATCAAACGGAGCTCGCTTTATCAAGAGTTATTTATAACAACGGTTATTGAAATGTTCCCCTTTATAACTTAAGTGCTTCAATAATAATATTGACCGTTCGTGTCGATAGCATTGTCTTAACTTGAATAATCTTATTACACTTCCAAGTTTAGTGTTTCCATCGGCGGGACGTGCAGCGCGCGAGGCAAGGCAAGGCCCCTGCGTGGTCTAGCGCTGCGTCTCCACACGCAGTAAACTGTTAATTACTTCCCGCAGCGGCGCCGGCTTGCCAGTCAGCGGCTTCACAACGATCGGGTGCTATATTTTTTGCATTATCTTTCTTCAGCGATGGAAGCTGGCTCAGTCACAATTCAAGAATGTAACAATGGCTTATTAAATAATGAATGTTTGGTTGGTGCGTATTACGCTGTGTGTGACCTAGTAGTATTAAGCCGGGTACGCGCGGCCGTTTTTGTGTAGTTAAACAAGTTCCTATTTACTCAGTCTACATACATTTACGTAATCTTACAATCTTGAAAATTTATAAGGAGAAATAAATGAATCTAAATCTGAAATCCGAATCATTACATTACACTATACTTTCTGTCTATCCTGATCCGCCGCGGCTACTGAACGTTGGCCGCTACTACTAACGATTGGATTATTCATTAGGTATATCTTTTTATATTACGCGCGGATGCTTACTGTGCATTAAATATATGGCTCTGACGTCGTAGGCTTAGGAAGGAATCTGTCTATAAAATGTTTACATCTTATTTATCCAACTGTGGAACTTATACTCGAAGACGTAACTAGATTAACCGTACGGAATTAGATATTAAGCATCAAGTGTCCCAGTCAGTGCGGAAAAGTCACTAAATCACGCAAACCCAGTCTGTCTATAAAACTATTCCTTACCTTGTGTGTGTGTGTGGGTGTAATCTCCGAACTGTGTTCAAGTTTATTGTTATCCGGCTACTTGACGTATCACGCAACAAAGTGGTGACGCGGCCTGCCTCCGCGCGCGCTCGCCGAACACTGCATCGCAAAGTAACTTCGCTTGATCACAAACTGTATTTGCTCAATTCTCCTTTCTTCTGTTGCGGAACTATTGTCTACAATCATATGTTCAGCTCATGTAGCAGAGGGTTCAATCTTGCGATGTCAGCATTAATACGCGTAGCTACTGCAACCGGCTCCTTCGTGGACTGCTGGCTCATTATTATTCATTTTCGCAACGTCGTAGTCTTATATTCTGTTTCAGCATACAACTGCTACTGTTCTAGTGTGGCGTATAATATTATGTAAGTACATATTTAGTTATTAAAATCAATTGGGCGGGCGCGAGCGACACGAGCCGCGCGATGTTAATCTTGTTAATTAATTTTTAAACCTCGCTCTCATCTGCTCGCTGGCCCTCTGTAGATAAGTAATTATTTTAATAATTCCTGTGGAAATGTTTCAGACAGAAGCTTACGAGCGCAGATGTTTTTTTGTAGGTGTAAGGCTTTTAGATAAAGACAGTACAATGGCAGATCCAGATTAGAGTCGCGGCCGCGTCGGCTTAATTAGTGGAGCCTCGCACCGCTCTGCTGGTCATTTTGTAAAGTAAGATACCTAATTGTCAAAAGTAGCGCGCGACGCGGCATGTTCGCTGAAAACTCAAAAAGCAGAGTTGCGGGGCATGCGGCAGGCATGCGGGTCACGACCGTCATATAACTCAAATAAAGCCTCGAAAGCCTCCATCCCCGTTATCGACATTCGGGAATGTTTTGGCTTCGAAATTCATATTCCAGTTTGATCGAGTTTAATTTTGGCTGCGAGCCAATATGCATTTTCATAGTCAATTATTCGGCATTGTGATAAATGACGTACATAGTCAGATAGAGAACTGTATTAGGCTCTCAGCCGCCACTTGTGCCGGCATTGTGTCGACGCGCGGGTCGCGCGGGGACCGGGGGGTGCTCGCACACGGTAAACTTTTATAACGGAGCACCCGCGCTGCTACAGACAGACATCATAACTACAACTTGAGGCTTGGTGTTCACTACTTAACACTCGAGGATTCGCTCCCGCTACAAAACTTCGATAAATTTGTCCTAATTCTTTGTCTATACATCACATCATAAGGGATGAAAATATATGTAAAATTATAGCTTTGAGGTCTGGGCGTTGATGAGTCAACAGCCACCAGTCAGTACTTCTTTTATATGTCTGGATTACTTTATGGTTAAATCATTTATGTGAGTGCATTCACAACCACGAAGATATAGCTACAACTGGGTAATGTCATCTACGGTACAAAGGCAAAGATGGCAAGCGAGTATCGTCTCAAAAAGAGCAACGATATGCGAGTTGTTATACATTTCCGGTCACGCCGCCAGCAGCGTTTCTGGCGAAAAATTAATTTATTGAGTTTTTTCTGAAATTAGAGTTGAGGAGCTGCCGGCGGCGCAGAAGCGTCCTTATCAGTATTGTTCAGCTTCCGATATTACTCCGAGTTCTGATTACACAATATATTGTTGTACGATGTTTCTGATTTGTTAACTTTTTGTGTATTTAAGTGGAAAATTTTGCGATAAAACGTTCTTGCTAGAAATTAAAATGAAATTAGGTAATAAAGGGTTCTTTCGGAGGACGCAGGAATTAATTAGGGAACCTACGCACATAAAAGTTTAAGGGGTCGCTGTGCCCGAGAGGCCGGCGAATGAATTGATAGCTGATAAAATGTTATGGGCCGCGATTTGGCTCTGATTGCCAATTTATAAGTGGAGGTGAGGCGAGCGCCGCGCTCCGGCTCACACACAAACGGCCACAACATGATTACAAGCTATAACTTGTAATAAGAGTTTTTAATGATTCACGGTTAAATTCATTCGAAATATTATAAACGGGATGTGAACCGCGATTACCTTTATTGAGCACCCGATGTTTCGATACAGTTGCATGCATCATGATCACGGGTAGACAATCGGGTGCTCAATAAAGGTAATCGCGGTTCACATCCCGTTTATAATATTTCGAATAACTTGTAATGTCTTGTTTATTGCAGCTAATTTTGCAAGTCCAATTTGAATCATTTCTAGCGGTTGGTTTGACTTGAAATTGGGTACCTTAGACATGTATTGTGTAGGATGCAAGTAGGTAACAGTTAAAAAAATGTATAGACTGCAAAAAATCTCATAGTCATTATTGTAACTTTTGTCATTTTGTCACCGCAACATTTTAACCAATGAACTTTGTATATTTTGACACCTACACATTCGAACGATTTGGACATTCAGTCATTCGATCAGCTATGACCCGGAAAGGTTTTTTCAGAGAAACATACACTTAAAGAATATTACACCGATAGCTTTGAATTTCACAGGAAATACCAGCCTGAAAGCTTTCTTTGTACTTTTTAATGATTATCTTAGAATTGTCGATTGGATTGTGCGGGCGCCGTCGCAGCGCTCCGGCGACCGCGGCGAGTTACGGCCGGAATTAATTAAAGACGTAAATCGCTGGCGCATCTCACCTGACATTCCTTCCGCACCACCAGCCCTACGCTACGCCCGGCGGGGGAGCACTAACTTCGCTGTGTTTTAAAGCCTTGGAAGACGCATCCATTATTGTACCTATTCCAAGTATTGACAGAACCCATTAACTGCTCTGTTTTTGTTTATTAGCTGTCAACTTATTTACTGGTGAAAATGACGTAATTCGGGCAAGAATGTTTTGTACGATTACACGAAACCTCGTCCCAAACGACTTTACAAAGAAACAAAGCGTTACGCCGTTAGTGGTTCACCGTCATCAGTAAATCTGTGTAGTTGTGTCGACCTGCCGTTGAACATATTTTTTAAATTATTGGTTTTTATTCATACCCGGTTCTAGCTCGTAGCTTTGTTTGTGTATTTATTTAAGTATATTTTCAGTTTTTGGGCCACATTCATACCGTAGGTTTTTGTCATCTCCGACCTTCAAACTAAATGAATAATTTTTCGTTTAGTTGAGTTATTTCGAGGAAAAAGAAGTAGGTACTAATATGTACCGTACTACTACTATAGTAGGTACTATTTCCTATTTGTATAATAAAAGTTGGTAGTCTGTACCTACTTTAGATTCATAATTATAATACATACATTAAATCACCCCTTACAGGGTACATAGAGCCTTACTATCTTGATTCCCCACCCTTTCCACCTGTACGCCCATAATCATGCTAAACGTGGCCTTTAGGTCTTGTTACCTACTTGTTACCTTAGGCTCTGTCTACCCCGAAAAGAATAAAGACTTAATTTTTTATGTAGGTACCTATGTATGTTCAATTTGCGTTGCAGTTCTCAATCTGCATCCAACCAAAGCCTTGCGAGATGATCGCGTCAGCCGCGACTTTCCCCGCGCGGCGCGGGCGCAGCGAGCTGACCCGCTGACATGCGCTTGCACGTAGCTAAGATATGCGTGCAATATGCACGCGCACTCTGATGCCCCATAACAATTGGACGGAGCCCTCTCCGCGCAAGTAATGATAGGCAAATACTTGCGACCTCGCTTTTGTATTCCACTCGTAAACACGGAATCTTTGAATAACAGTTTTCGTCACGACTTCTGATACATAGTAAACAACGTTTTTTTTTCATTTCCGCTTTGTATTTGAACGCTTTCATCTTTACCTTAGCTACATAATATTTGGAATGTTTGGCAAACCGTATATTGCTTTTTCGCCTGGGATTTAACTTGTCCAAGTAAGGACAGGGAGTTGAATTTATACATTACTAGCTTCTGCCCGCGACCTCGTCCGCCTAGTCTTACATTAGACAGCTAAGATTATTGATATGTTTATCGCTATCCCGCGGGAACTATGCAATTTTCCGGGATAAAAAGTAGCCTATGTGTTAATCTAGAGTACCAGCTATCTCCGTTCCAAATTTTGTCCAAATCCGTCCAGTCGTTTCAGCGTGAAGAAGGAACAAACATACACACTCACATCGTCACATCCATCCATCCATCCATCCACACAAACTTTCGCATTTATAATATTAGTAGGATATGTATACGTATCGTGGCATTCATTGCGTCATATTTCAGTTCATAGCATAGCTGGCCAAGCAGTATTAATGGAGGTAAGTAACGCAAATGGCCCACTTAAAATACTGATAGTCCTGGCGCTGCTCAATCAAGCCTGTCATGTCGTATCCTGAACATATTAGTCTCCCAACCCTCGGCCGGGACGTCCCCGCACTTCCGGTCAGCAGGATATTTCCTCGCCGCCGCCGCAGCGGCTTTTAATTACAACAGTCACCAACACGAGCACACACGTAGCACAATCGGCTAGGACACACGAGACACGACTTTGAGATTCTGTTAAATCAAAACGTAATAAGTCGTCGCGTCGCCGACGTCATCCGAACTATAATTCATGACCCCGAGGGACCGATCCACAACTCGACACGAAACAACCAAAACTTTCGACTGCGAGGAAGAAATTACCGTTCACCTAATAACGAAGTTTCGGTTGTGCGACGCGAGATTTAGTTTCTTGGGAAACCAATAAAAACTCACGTTCTGTTATCAGACGTGAGCTCTTGACCTCTCCGTGATTAGACCATAAAACCTTAACGCCTAACAACGCCTAACTCGCCGAGTCGTAAAATTTTAAGGCGTCGCTATGATATTATTATAGGTACTAGACTAGCAGTGACCTCACCAAACTTGAGACTTAACTCTACAAAGTTCCTGAAAAGTAATTTACTAAATTAAATGAACTCGCCTCGGCTGTCTTCCGCTTGGCGCTGTTTTTCGATCACTCAGAAATTGAAATAGTTCGTAAACTGGATCCGATCACTTCGAACGTAAAATTTGAATAGAGAATAAAGTGGCGGCGATGTGTGGAGGCCGTGGCGGTGCGCCGCGTGCGTCGGTCGCGGGGGCCGGCTCGGACTGCCGCGAGCTGCCGCCGAGTGCCGCGGAGTGCCGCGGGTGCCGCGACGCCGCCGCCTCCGCCGCTGCTGCAGCGACCTTCGCAAGGACCGCCACAGCCGACCAGTCTCTCACACACGCTAAATTTAATCTACCCATTACTAGCGATGTGGGAGTATGAAAGTTTAAATATAATTTAATTTGCTTATAAATTCCGGGGCGATGATGCCGCTCGCGGGCGCTCCCTGGCGGCCGGACTCGCTCTTTGTGGAGCGGATGTAAATTTCCCTATTGCCGTTTCTAAGTAATGAATTAAGTACAGCGTATCCTCTCGCATTGCATTAGCGCGGTCTGCTGAGTGTTATTTGAATTTGTCCTTTATTTTTAATTTCAATTCCGTAGGTAATAATATTTGTTTTTTAATCCAAGTGAATTTGTGCAAATGAACTGTAGATTAATTAAAAATAAAGGTAGGTGTGGCGGAAGCCACATGATAGGCTAGTGTTATAAGAGTTGGCGGTGGCACGTTCCTAACGTGCCACATTGTAAATCTCATAATCGATCTTATCGATTATGAAGATCGCTGACTAAGGGCTAGTTTAATATATAAGCATAGTTATGTATATTTGTAATTAGAGAGAAAGTGTTAGTTAGTTCAGTAATCAGTTGGAGACGGTTGAAATAAGAAGAGTTTGAAACTAACTACAATGTAGTTTCCCTTACTCTTCCCCTAATAATTACCACCAATATCCTGACGGTAAAGTGGTGACCCCGAGTTGGACAAGAAGACTTCTGGATGGAGTAGCAGCTGCGTCGTAAGCATCTTCTGGGTCACTACCGCCTTTGGTGGTGACCCGGAACATTAATTGGCAGTACCGAGAGCTGCAATGAGGCCGGGATCCATATTTCCCCGGTCCGTGGCAAAACGGAGCAGCTGTGTTCGAGATTTTTGGAGCTCAGAAGCAAGGACACAGGACACACACAGGATCAGGAATCAGGACAGCGTGAGCAGATACGAGTCCTGCCTATTTAGTAATTATTTTATTCATTTTGTATTGTGTCATTTTTATTATATTGTAGGTTCATTTTTTTTTATAAGGTGTTTAGATAATGTTTAATTATGTTTAATAGTGTGTTTATTTCCGTAATTTTTGATTTTTGTGTATTTTGCGTGAATTTCTTTTTATTTGTGCGGTTTTATATTTAATCGATAAGAATGTCTAATTTCCGAGGTTGTGTCGGGCGTTCAGCAAGGTTTGCAACTTATATGGGGATGCCAAATTAGTTCACACAGGATGCGGCGGATTTAGTGTGCTCGCTCGTCCGTAACCACTGTTCATCGTCGACTGCAAAAGTGGCTTGTAACAGTTCAGGAACACGCGGAAAGTAACGATTGGAGAATTCCAAGCACCACATCCTCACAAGGTTTTCAAGTTGTAAAGCGCTTGAGCCTTTTGTGATTGCCATATGAGGGCACCCATTCTTCGAGGTGACTATTGGAGGTACCTAAGACGTTCAGTTTTGCTAGCATTAATAGTCAAATCTTCAATGCAACAATGAGTTTTTAAATGTTTTTTTATTCGCATGACATGGAATAAGATTACCTACATGTCATAGGTAATTCACCGTCACGTGGACCGCATACGCAGCGGGAAACGAAGTTCACGGTCATGAGCAGAATTTTGTCGCGCACGCAGTTTTTTGTTTACATTGAAAGTATTATTTATATGTTGTTAATATCGTGCGTAATGCATAGTGTTTTTACAGAGTTTAAATTTGTTTTTATGTTTAATTAACTGTACTGTAGTTATATGCATTGTTTTTTTCTCTTCTCCCAAGGGGGGAGCCATGTGGCGGAAGCCACATGATAGCAGTGTTGCCACAACTGAGTTCCCAAAAGGTACATATACAGCGCTGAAAACGTACATTTTGGGATAAAAAGGTACATAAGCATTTTTTTTACTCAACTCTTAACACAGCTTTTATCGCTCTCAGTTTTGCCACAACTGTTTGGCTGCGGTTTATAAAATGTTACACATAGTTTTGAATGAGAACAAAAGGTACGTAAACTGGGCCCCATTACACATAACACATTGGAGGCTAAAAAGGTACGTCAAATGTGTAAAATGTACGCTAACGGCAACACTGCATGATAGGCTAGTGTTATAAGAGTTGGCGGTGGCACGTTCCTAACGTGCCACATTGTAAATCTCATAATCGATCTTATCGATTATGAAGATCGCTGACTAAGGGCTAGTTTAATATATAAGCATAGTTATGTATATTTGTAATTAGAGAGAAAGTGTTAGTTAGTTCAGTAATCAGTTGGAGACGGTTGAAATAAGAAGAGTTTGAAACTAACTACAATGTAGTTTCCCTTACTCTTCCCCTAATAATTACCACCAATACACCTGCGGGTAAAGTAGGCTCCCGATCGCGGCGATAAAACGTTTCCCTCGTGAGGCCGGTCCCTCGCCGGGCGCGCGGCGTGACGCGCCACTCAGCAAAATACATAATGTGGGCTCGGTCAAAATCTAAATGTAGGATGGTCAGCACTAAAACTAAAACAATTACATATTTCTCAATCAAGTGCATATTTTGGTATCTACATAATTCTTGTAATTTAAAACCTTATGTAGGTAAAAGGTTTTTCGTTATTGTGATTTTTCAAAGAATTCTGCAATTTTTTTAAAGTAGGTATTAGCATAGAATAAGTAAGAACATAGTAGAACGGAATCTCCCGCTCCGGCCGGACTCAAGGTCACGATATTACAGTACTCGTTAAACGAGCGACTCAGTTAGGCTGCCACGGCCGGCGTCGCAGCACGCGCGTTTGGCACATAAACTACTACTAGATTTACGTGAGCCTGTATGTATTTTATTTTATATTTGTCGGTAAGTAATACTTACTTAAATCATCTTAAATGGCTTCATTTGGTATGGCACTCGTAATAACTTCTTATTTAGAAGTACCTATCTATAATATGTAGGTACGTACCTAATGATTTATAAATTTCATATTTTGTAAAACTAGAATAAAATAATGATTTCGAAGTAAATAAAAACTTATTTTTTGCGATATTATCTTTAGACGTAAGTATAATATTTAACGGTAAGCAACCCTAGCAATACGCCTTGACGACAGAGGGGTGTAACGACGTGAAGGGGGAAGTAGGTATATAAATGGCGGCGTTTTGGACGCAGTCAAAAGAGATTCCGTTCTACCCTGTTATTATCTATTCTATGGTATTAGGCGGCTATTTCGGAGCTGTCGGGGCGACTAACGCTCGAAGCTTCGATGTTGTTTTTTTCCCTAATTAAGGTCTATTTTCTACGACAGATAAGTTAGCTGAATGGCTGTCTAATCAATTACTTGGAACGGCCCGTCCCAAGCGACTTTGTATTGGCAATAAAGTAGCAAAGTAAACAAAAGTCGCGGCGAGAGTCACGCCGCGCGCGCGAATGTCCGTACATGTAAGTATGTACTCAGTACTTCAATTGTTGCTGGTGTTATTTTGTGTTGCGCAAATAATCTTAATTCTTATACATAAATTCAGTTCCAGTGTATCTTAATTCTGTTTGCTTAGACCAAATAAAAAGTCAAGAAGGAGTCCTACGAGCGTCGAAGTGAGGGCGGCTTAAACTATGCCCTACTGTGTGCGGAGAATTGCTCGCATACCAGCGCAATTGAACTCTGCAAACCAAACTGGTGAAGACACGCACACAGCGTACATACCTACGCCGCAAGGCGTAGTTTAAACCACCCTCACTTTGACTCAAAGGTTGACTGAAAGAGATCCCTTAAAGGGATAAGTCCGCTTTTGCGCATGTATCTCAGTGTTTGTCAATTGAATTTGTCTTATGTTTATTTTGCACAATAAAGAGTTTACTTACTTAAGTACTTACTTTGCCTCTGGCAGAACTCCATCTTCACTTTTTATTTGGTCTATTTAAATCCGTTAGTAGATAAATAAGAAGTGACAATAGCGTGTCGGAGAGTTAGTCGCGCCGCTAATCGCATTAAAGTCTGTCGCAACTGCATCGAGATGAGGCTGCACTCGGCGCTCAGTGGAAGCTCGCAGCTTTTGTAGATTATAAGCTATTGCACATTATAGGTAGTCTTCCAAATCTTTCATTAACGTGGGATATTGTGTGCTGTTTACCCCCGCATTTTATACCACATAGCATTATTTACTGCCTCTTAGTATCTATAGATATTGAAGTGAAAAAAATTAGGTACCTAAATTAAAAAAAAAACCGGCCAAGTGCGAGTCGGACTCGCGCACAAAGGGTTCCGTACCAGAAAAAACCGTAAAAAATACTGTTGTTGTATGGAAGCCCCCTTAAATATTATTTTTATTTTATTTTTAGTATTTGTTATTATTGTGGCAATAAAAATACAACATCTGTGAAAATTTTAACCTCCTTGCTATTACCATGACATACAGCAAAAAACGCCAACAACTACTCTGTTGTATGGGAGCCCCCCTTAATTATTATTATTATTTTGATTTTAGTATTTGTTGTTGTAACTACATTAAAAATACATAATCTGTGCAAATTTCAACTGTATTACGGTTCTTGAGATCTAGCTCGGCGAGTGGTAGCCATGAAAAAGGGCTAAAATATCACGTTTTTTGTATGGGAGCCCCCCTTAATTATTATTATTATTATTTAGTTTTTAGTATTTGTTGTTATAGCGGCAACAGAAATACATATTCTGTGAAAATTTCAACTGTCTAGCTATTACGGTTCTTGAGATACAGCCTGGTGACAGACGGACGGACGGACGGACAGCGAAGTCTTAGTAACAGGGTCCCGTTTTTACCCTTTGGGTACGGAACCATAAAAAAGACAGTAGTTGTATTCTTGTATTACCTAATAAAATGAACCTAAAAATTAACAGAAATAAAACTAAAAATTAATATCTGAATTTGGACCCTATGGTAGTTAGCGGCCCCATCACTTAGGTTATGATTTCGTAAACATAGCACAATCGGCAATCCCTCCATCAGCAACAATCGGCAATCCCTCCATTAGCAACAATCGGCAATCCCTCCATCAGCAACAATCGGCAATCCCTCCATTAGCAACAATCGGCAATCCCTCCATCAGCAACAAGTTGCCATCAACTTTATCCCCCCCCCCCCCCCGCCCCGCGCCGCGCCGCGCCGCCATTCACGCCGCGCCGACAACTTACTGAAGTAGCTATTGTGCTCATCTGAATGAGCTTTGTGTTCAACAACAAATGATTTCATCTTTTACTGAACACATAATATATGTGTCGCGTGTCCAAAGGTTTAGTCCAATACGTAAAGCATTTTTAACCTTCATGACCTTTGACAATAACTTTTGGTTGCTGCTGCAGCCCCCAGCATAGCGTAGCATATCTATTAAGCCTTGTGATAAGTATTAGTTGATTGTATTTATCAAACTAATCTACATAATAAACACTAGTAGTAATATAAAGTAGTTAGGCTAAGGTGCGCGGGGCGCCACGGCCGAGCGTAATAACCCTCTAAACAGTTTATGGTCACAATTTGCGACTATCAGCGTTATCAGGCCGGCGCCGGGGCGGCCGCGGGGCGCCGCTCGCTTTCAGAATACACTCATACCGAACTAAAGTCAGTGCATTTACCCGCTTTATCAGACCTTTACGACTCGCCTCTGTACATAATTTTAACGGAAATATAGTTTTCATGCCTCTTTATGTGGATATCAGTACTCGTAACTGTCGGAGGCAGACGTGATCGCATTAATACATCACGCCGGGCGCTGGCTCAGCGCGTCGCGCGCCGCTGCGCCCACAGTAACAAGGGGGATTTCCGCATTGTGATGTGTCTCATGTATAACTCTACGAAGGGTGTATCTTCGTACAGTCGTGCTACCATTAAATATGGAATTTTAATCTGAGATAACTGTATCAGCGCGGGCAGCGCGCGGCGCCTGCAATATTAACGAGCGCGCTCGCATCACTCCCCGACATTAGCGCTCGCTGCCAAGCACCACATAAACTCGGGGATAAAGTATTTGCTTTAGTATGAACCCGCCACGTCTAAGAGCCTCGAGCTCCCGCGCAGGCGCAATCCCAAAGTCATATTGTTATCTCCAAACGATAAAAAAATTAAATTGCTTCCTAAGCAAACTCTTTCGTTTACTTGCCGCCGGATTCGTCGTGATTATCCCAAATCTCAAAGATAAGAAGTTTCAGCTTTCATTAAATCGGCTTTCAAAAGTTTATCTTTGAAGAAGTTTTAACAACTGTCATAACCCCTTATTGAGTTTGAGATACGACGCGCTCGCACTCGGCAAGTGTATTGCCGCTGCCGCTGCCGCGCGGCGCCGCGGCCTCTGGCGGCGCGAACTCAGACATCACTTACTGCTGATTGTTACGAGAGTCAAATTAAATCTTTTTCTGTTCAGGCTGTGAATGCTGCGGGGCGCGGCGGGCGCTGCGTTGCTTCCGTAACAGTTACTTATCTGCTAATTTATCGCTTGTTATTTCCGCTTGTCCGCCAGTATTAGGAAACAGCGGCCTTGCGACCGAATTTAGACATACGCTCAGAAAACAAGATAATAGCTCATATTTATCAAAATACGATAGCGACGGGAAATCCCGTACAAGCAAATGCTAGAGAAACGATTTGATGTCATACATACATACCTATAATATTATAATAAACAACGATATACCGGTTTACGTCAAAATGTCAACAACAGGACGTTACGTTTAATTGAAAGGCATCCCAGCTGAGCAGAGTTCATCATAAAGGGTCGGGGTTTGTGGTTTCAATCAGGTATAAATATCGGCGTCGTAACGCGCGGTCCCACCGCAATCAGCCGCCGCGTTTATTTTGCTTTGGAATAGTTATTGCGGCCGCCGGGCGGGCTGCTCGTAAACCTGCTCTTTATTACGGCCATTGTATTCACACGCCTTGGATTAAAAGCCGTGCGAGAGCTTTTAATGCCGCGGCCGCGTCCGCGCGCGGCACCGCGGCAGCGGCGCGTGCCGCGAGCCCGCGCTCCGCAAACAGCGTTACCCACGTACACTCGGACTCGTTAGGTATTACTTTAGCGCAGCCCGCCCCGTCCATTATGGCGGAGTGAAAAATTAAATAAACTCCGAGATCGGGGCCCGCGGGGTCGAGTGTGGACAGAGCCGAGCGGCGGAGCGCCCACAAATTACTTTCCGATGGCATCAGATTGGGAAAAGCCTCAAAGTTTCGCTGAAATGGCGGATTTCGATTTTTATGATGTAAAGTGAGGCATCAACGGCAGCCGGTAGCCAGCCTGTTTGAAATAACGTCTGTAGACCTGCGTCTAACAGTGTGCCGGTGCTTTATCAAATTATAATAACTCGCGGTCGCGAGCGGCGGCTGCGGGCGGCGTGATTGCTTCGCCGGCACACTGGTCGCGGCAATTAGCCGGCCAGTTGTGTTGTCAACAGCTGCCCGTTAATTAGAGACCGGCGCGTGTCCGGCGGGGCGGCCGGACCCCGGACTCGCAGGGGACTTCGGTAACGGTAATAAACAAAATGACTAAAATTGATTCAACGCTTGCGGCACGATTTTAATTACACGTTTTTTTAAATTGAAGCCGTAATCATAAGAAGTATAGTTTTCCTATTAAAATGACCTATTTATAACTTTTTTTTTTTTTATGTGAATAGGAAGGCAAACGAGCAAGTGGGTCACCTGATGATAAGCGATCACCACTGCCCATAGACACCCGCAACCCCGGAGGGATTGCAGATGCGTTGCCGACCTAGAGGACTTAGATGAAATGCCTCTTGTGCCCGTAATTTCCCCGGCTGTCTTACTCTCCACACCGGAACACAGCAGCGCAAGCACTGCTGCTTAGCGGCAGGATTAGCGAGTTAGATGGTGGTAGCGATCCGGACGGACCTTGCACAAGGCCCTACCACCCGCAAAACTTATTTGGTGTTCGAGCTATACATATTAAAGTTCGGTGGCCGAGTGAAAGTCCCAGCTCTGGATTACTATTGCGGATAGATACGAGCTGGTGAACAATGGTCGCTCCACAATCGGCAGTTTGTCTCGTATTCGCTCAATCGGAGCAAATTAAGAATAATGAATAAAGTGGCAACGCGGCAGCGGGGGACGCGGGCGGCGGCGCGGGGGGGGGAGACTAAATGTTATTTTACCTTCGATTAATATACGGGCACTTAGAGCGCGCGTTTTCCTTGTTTACCTGCCCCGGAGCGCCGTGTTTGTCCAGTTTCCTTCCACTCGTGCTAATGGCAAGGAAAACAGTCACAAATCAGCAGTACTGCTAAATGTTATTAGCCGGTACTAATCAGGTAAGAAACAATATCGTTTTTCCGTGCTAACGTGAACATACTGATACATTTCATAACAGACAGCTACTAATATAAAGCACTTTATGTTAAAGCGGCTGTCGCGAGTGTGTCGTGCCGCGAGCCGCTTAATATCGCGCGGGGTAATCCTGTCGCTACACACACACACACACACGCACACGCTGCTCACACGCACTCGTAACTTGTGGGAACTTATTAAACCTCCATTGTGCGGTTTGAAGAATGTAGCCGATATAAACTTCGACGAAATACGGTGCAATAAAAGTTCGTAATAAATTTTAACAATGGAAACAGAAAAATGGCATCGAGAAAATATCTAACAGAATTTTTCACTCGGTAAAAATGTTTCGAATAAAACTTATCCTCGAAAATACTGGCTCGAACATAAACATGCGTAGTTGTGTGCGGTGACGAATGAGCCGTGGAGAAACCAGCCAATAGAGTAGTAGTGCGGGCTAGTGACTCGTCACTCGCACCATACTTATGGCACTTAGTTTTCGCGATACTTTTTTCTTATTCCCTAGATGATTAATTTCTGCTATCATAATAACAAGTGAGTTTTATTCTCTAAGCCACCGCGCAAGCGTTGATGGAAAGGACAAGTATTTATCAACAACTAGCTGTTGCCAGCGACTTCGTCTGCAAAGAATTCGTTTATCGCTATCCCGCGGGAACTACGCAATTTTCCGAGATAAAAAGTAGCCTATGTGCTATTCCAGACTTTTCTCTATCTATGTGCCGAATTCCATCCAGATCCGTTGGAGCGTTCTGGCGTGATTGGGTAACAAACAAACATCCATCCATCCATCCATCCATCCATCCATCCATCCATCCATCCATCTATCCATCCATCCATACTTTCGCATTTATAATATTATATATATAGTTACAATATCCTCTTTGACCTTGAGCCAGCCGAAAAGAGTGCAATCACTTCAGTGGCCTAGCAAATTTTTTCTCAATACAAATTATACTGCATTGTCACTATTGGTTAGTTAGTGTATAATGGCGGCAGATGTGTGCCGCCGCAACTTATCCACTAACTTATAGGAGTTATAAGCAGCAACCGCCCTCCTCTGTTGATATTCGAAGGCCCCCAAACGGCAGGAGAGGTCGACGACCCGCTTTATAGCCAATATACAATAGCAATAAATACATTACAGGTGTTATAAACAGTACCCATGCCAGAAGATAGCGCTCCCAATATTTTTAACCCTAAAATCGAAGGTATAGAGTCTTCAATGCAAAGTACAGAGCATTTACCCGGTTAGTTTTGTAAAGGTGATTTCACGCGGTTCAGTTCTCGTTTGTGTCAGTCTTTCACTAGACGCGGAACGTCGACACGTAAAACGAAACAAAAGTGTTGAATGAATTCATTGCGGAGGCGGTCAAACAATGCGAGCTTTTTGTGTTATAGCATTTCTCATGTTCATTGTGTGTTCTGTAGGTAGACACTTAGGTAATAATAAATTAATCAATACTTAAATCTTTCTCATACTAATAATAATAAAATGTCACAATACATTAATTATTATAATACACCGATTACATACTTTTCATAAAAATAACAAATAATAATTGACCGTAAATCTAAAAAGTCAAAAGTCAAAAGTTTATTTTGCAAATAGGCCGCCGAGGGCTCTTTTACATGGTCTTTTTTTTAATCTACCAGCGCATTCGGAAAGACCATCATTGCCAAGGAGAATGCGCCGCAAGAAACTTGACAGAAAGTTATTTTTTCAAAATAAAATAGATTTACTGTACTTAAATTCTACTTAACTTACCTATAATACAATTAATATATTTTATAAAAGGGATGTAAAAGGCCCCTAAGTCAAGTCCGTACCTACCTTAAATTACATTGGTCTATAGTAGAGATGTATAAAGTCTCTACTGGTCAAAGCGAAACCAAGTTTCAAAAACTAGTAAAATAATACAATAGGTAAGTGATGAATTTAAGTGGATATAAAAACGTATGTGTATAGGGAAATAAAAAGAGTGGTGTTCGGTACGAAGGCTTTTACAGTAAGTATACAATAGGTAAGTATGCAAAAAAACATTTTTTTCATAATCAGAATCACGTTTTTGTAAAGAAAAAATTGTTTATTAAATATTGAAATATTTTTTTTAAAAAATGGTACACTTTGAATGGAAAATGCTTATGAATAGCATGCTCAGCCCATACTCGGTGTGCTGCGACGCAGGCGTGGTGCTGCGCGGCGCCTGCGCCGTCCTACACGTTTTACGACTCTGTCGCATCAAACATTTATCGCAAATGGCTTCCTTCACGCAAGCAAATACATTTGGTCTACATAAAGTGGTAATACGTATATTTATTTCAAAACAAAACAAAGTAATGCAGACTAGTCAAGCGAGTCGGCCGTTGAAAGGAAAATAAATGAAAGCCTTAAGCAGAAATGAGGCTGCTTTTTTACTCATTTCTAAGTAGAACTGAAAGATAATTAGCTTGTTGAAGGGAATGAGTTCAGTCTTGTTTCAATAGTGCTTGTGTTTAATGTTTCACGCTCAAGGCCGTGGCTTCGTCTCAATTCAAAATTCCATATCCCGCGGGAATTTGAAACATTTAGTCTTATCCTTTACAACATAAAGAGAAACCAAAAATTCTGCTTGCTAGTGCCGAGAGTACCTAGTAGATAAAATGGCTAACTTTAGAAAGGATGCAGCCCAACCGCAACTGAGATAATTGTCAATATTTCAATTTTTCAAGTGCTACTTTTTATTGTCTGGGTAGGTCTGGCTGGAAAGAGCGCACAATTTTAAGACACCCATATTCTTTTATATTTGTGAAAATCTTGTATTTTCAGAAAGGACGTAAGTAACAAACGTCAAGTATTAGCGAAATGACGTCACTGCTTTGTTTCGTATACTTAAATAAACGTTGAAATAATTACATTAATTGACCCACAAAACCTATGCTTAAATAGTTTGACAGTGAATGCAGTTGTCAATGTCGATGAACGTCAAAACGAGCTGACAAACTCAAACAGAATACTTCACAAAAAATATGATTTTAAATGAAAACTTGCAAAAATATTATCCTTATTGCCCGGCAAACAGTTATCTAGTGTTCCCGATGGCAACAAAGCCGAGCGGTGTGCGAATGAATTAACCGTCAGCTGTCAGTAGTCTTGTGTTGTGAAAGTTGTAAATGTCAAAGGGAAACCCGGAAGACGAGGTTTTTGATAATGGCAGTATTGGACCGGCCGCTGGACGTCATTTCCCGTTTTACATATTTTGCTCATTTTTCCAAAAAATACTGTACGAAAAAATCAAAAAATATTTTTTTTGTGTTCTACAAGTGTTTCTCTCGAAATGGTTTTTGATTTATGAATATAAAGAAATTTGAAATATTGTCAATTTTATTTTAATCCAATTTTGTTTCTATTTTATAAAATTAATACCAGAATAAAGTCAATAATTTTATTATTTACTTAGTCAATCTACTAAAACGTATCGTAGGCTCAACGTGCTACGGCGTAGCGCGTAGAGGGCCCGGCTACGGCGTAACGTAGTCGCCAGTGCTATGGTCTGCGTTACATACATTAACTGAGTGCTACATCCTAGGCGAGGAAAAAACTAATAATAAGTCTTTTAAACTAACGGTGTCTACGAAGAGCTAAAGAACATGATTAACTGGACTGTATTTTTTACCACGGTGTTTTAAAAGATTAATTATTATTTACTTTCCTCAGATCAAGTGTCAGTCAGTAATGCTTAACTGTTTTTGTGCATCATTATTCGGTACAAAATAATGAGGCTTCTGAAAATATTCGAAAGAGCTACACAAAATCATTACTCTTGATCGTTATTCCCGTTCATAACAACATCACCGTGGCAGCAACCCGGAAAGTTCTTCCATAACAAGCTTCGTAATTTCAAATTATCCTCCGAGCAGATTGACAGTTTCGGTCCAAAATCAAACAGAATCAAATTACTTTCCTATCAAAATTCATTAATTGCGACACCCCTAACGGTAATTCTCTTCCATTTATCACCTTCGCTTTTGTTTCCAATCCTCTTAAAATCAGTTCAACCGTCCGTTAATTCGCGGCCACAAACCCCTCCTTAATAAGCCCCCCCCCCCCTCGCCAACCGGAACGCCATTTATCCCCGTCGGTTTTGCTCACCGGCTCGTTTTTTGTAACCCGGCTCCGGTTTAATAATAATAATAATATTTTTACTCAAGAACAACAGTGGTCCACAATTATCTTCTTCTTCTATATATTGTTAACTTTCATTAATTGTATCAGTATATCTTTAGTATTGTAAGTAGATTTTGAATATATATAACCTGGCAACACTTTGATTATAAGAGTTTGTGGGTAGATTTAACTATTAAGAAAAGTGTATAAGATTGAAGGTAGATCAGTCGCCAATGAGAGATCGAATAGCGCGGTGGTAATGTAACGGTGAAAATAATATGTGTAAATCCAAAAGAGAATAAAAGTGATTTAGTGAAACATTTTGCATTTCCTTTACATCAACTACAGCAGGGATTACAGCTTCAGAAGTGGGTAGAGTATATTATAAAAAAGGTACGTGATTTTTTTTCTTCTGTAGTTTACTAAGCTTTATGTGGGTCTTGCGCCATCTACTTTAACGGCTATTTTTGTGATAAATTAAGGTGCCTTAAAATTGTTATGCGAATATACATTATGAAGTAGGTACAACTATAAGGGATAAAATGTAATTACTGATTTAAAGACAAGTTTGATGTCTTAGTTAGGACAAAGTTACGCAAGCAACAAAGGGTTGTAATATGACTAATACTTATTACTCGTAAAAGATTATGGAAAGAAGTTATTGCGTATTGATGTAATAGATTAAACGTTTTAAATATATAACACATTTAGGACAATTTTATTGCGATTCACCTACCTTCAAGTATTGAAGTGAAAATAACCAAAGGTATTGAACATATGCAATTTGTGAATCTAGCATTAAAAGCAGTATTGTAAACTCTCGTTAAATAATCTACAGTAGTTAAGATATGTCTGGAACAATACTTGTCCGAACTTAAATCTGATTTCAGTAAAATGGATGAACGACGTGATGTGCCGTCTGTACGACGGCTGATGACCCCCGATGATCAAAGGCGGTCTCGTCAGCACAGTCGTAGCGGGGCAAGCCAGCGAAGCCGAAGTCCCTGCCTGCCGTGCAGTCGGCGGAAGTTGTGCGGCCGACGCGGCAGCCAGCAAGATTCGCGCAGCCGCACTCGAAGCCATCGAGGGTCACGCAGCCGCCATGGGAGCCAGCAGCGGACGCGTAGCCGCCATGGGAGCCAGCAGCGGACGCGTAGCCGCCATGGGAGCCAGCAGCGGTCGCACAGCCGCCGGGGAAGCCGGCAACGGTCACGCAGCAGCCGTGCGAAAGAACGGAGGTCACGGAGCCACCTCAAGGGTAATCATGATTCACGAAGTAGTCGTAGAAGCAGTAATACACCTAGTAGTCGTAGAAATCGGAAGTCCCGGGGTGGACGCAGTGGAGGTAGGAAATCTCGTAGTACGGACAGGAGGGCAAGTAGGCTTCAAAATAATGTACGATCACGAAGCCCTCACGTGCGAGTTGATAAGGCCGGTAACTCTTATGGAAACATAGCTACGGACGACCCGGGAGCTCGAGCTGAAACTCAGGACGCTGCAGGCGTATTCAGAGAATTTATTAAAATAATAAAATCAGAAAGTGTAAATGCGAGACCACCTGTCAGATATCCTGTCGCTAGCAGCGCTGTTCCCGAGTTCGACCCTAGCAACAATAATCAGACTATCGATATGTGGATCACCAAAGTTAACGAGTGTGCATCTATCTACAATTGGTCGGAACCCGAAACTTTACACTATGCTCTTCCAAAATTAGTAGGTGTGGCCCAACGGTGGTACCAGTCGTTACCTACTATGAAATTTACATGGGAAGAGTGGCAGGTTAAGTTAAAAACTGCCTTCCCAAGTACTGAAAATTATGGAATTATTTTAACAGAAATGTTAAATTTGCGCGTTAAATTTGGTGATTCACTCGAAAACTATTTTTACGAGAAAATGATATTGCTACATAGATGTAGGTTATCAGGGAAAGATGCGGTTGATTGCATTTTACTAGGCATAGAGGATAGGTCGGTTCGAACAGGAGCAGAGGCAGTGCAGTTTACCGAGCCAGATAAATTATTGGTTTATTTAAGAAGTGTTAAGTCAATAAAAAAACCTGAAAGGCCGGTTCTGAAAGGCTCTGCTCCTGATTCTGCGGCTAAACAGAAAACCTTTCCAAGACCTAATAGGGACGGCAAAGTGTTAAGATGCTATAACTGTGGAGAAGATGGTCACCCGAGTTTTAAATGCAAACAGCCATTGAAGAAATGTGACCGGTGTTATAAGTTAGGACATTTAGCGGCTAATTGTCCTTTAAATACTCCTTCTTCATCATCTTCTTCCCTTTTAAATAATAATGCAACTAGTTCCACCGAAAAGTCTGTTAAGCTAGTATGTAGTAATACTAATCACGTTGAGGATAAATATTACAAAACTGCTTGGATTAATGACAAGGAGTTTCCATGCTACATTGACTTCGGTAGCCAATGTACCATGATGCAATGGTCAGCTGCATTAAATTTATTGACTCCCGACTTAAATGACCTCCCCGTTCTTAGAGGTTTTGGCAATGGTATGGTCAAACCACTAGGTAAATGTACAGCTAAAATTACCGTTGACACTGTTACTGCTGAAGTCCAAATATTGATTGTGCCAGATCAGTATCTTACTGTGCCGGTACTGATAGGCCAAACGTTCACAGAACAGAGTCACATAGCCATCATCAAAACTAATGAAACTTTACACATTACTACTCGTTCCTTAGAGCCACAAAAAATTTTGATTTATACCAAGGAAGATGTAAAAGTTAATGGTTTATGCACGGTTGAAGTTTATACTGTTCCAAAATATACAGGTGATATTGTGATAGAGCACCAACTAAGACAGGAACCACGTAAAGAATATGAGATATTTAAAGATTATTGTACAGTTGAAGAAGGAAAAGGTTTTATAAAATTACGTGGATTCCCGTCCAGAGAATTTGTATTGCCGATGAATACGCTATTGGTCCGATCTTCTCCTGCTAACATAATTAATGTGAATATTACAGAAAGTGTTAATAATAACTCGAATAAGATTGACATCGGCATTGAAGATGTATCAGTAGATAAGGATTTTGATATTAACTATACTGAAAAACTTGTCATGTTATTGAACGAATTTAGAAAGTCTTTTGCCTTTAATACAAGTGAAATAGGTTGCACTAATTTCGGAGAAATGGAGATTCGACTTAAAGATTCGGTTCCAGTAGTGTATCGGCCATACAGATTGTCATACACAGAAAGAGAAACTGTAAGGGAGATTGTTAACGATTTAGAGGCGAACGGTATTATCAAAGAATCCTGTTCGGAATATGCGTCACCTATAATATTAATAAAAAAGAAAACTGGGGAGTATCGTATGTGCATCGATTTTAGAGCTCTCAATAAAAAAACAATTAAAGAACATTATCCGATGCCACGAATTGAAGACCAAATTGATAATTTAGCTGGATTTCAATATTATACTACCTTGGATCTCGCTTCTGGTTATTACCAGATCCCAATGTCAGAGCACTCTAAGCCGTTGACGGCATTCGTTACCCCCGACGGACATTACGAGTTTAATCGTATGCCGTTCGGGCTGGCGAATGCACCGTCAACCTTTCAACGCATAATCAATAAAGTTCTTGGTCGTTCCCGATTTAAAAATGCTTTCGCGTATATGGATGACATTGTCATTCCTTCTACTGATATTGAATCTGGGCTGGACGATTTGCGTGGTATAATGTCCTTATTTAAGGAAGCGGGGTTGACTTTAAAGTTATCTAAATGTCATTTCTTCAAAAAAAATATAGATTATCTCGGTTTTGACATTAGCTCTGAAGGTGTTAAGCCTGGAGTCCGAAAAATAGTTGCCGTTCAAAATTTCCCAAGACCTGTAGACCAACACAATGTGAGGCAGTTTATCGGACTATCTAGTTTTTTTAGAAGGTTTGTACAGGATTTTTCGCTGATTGCTAGACCGTTAACTCAATTGTTGCGAAAAGATAGTAAATGGGAGTGGGGAGAAAGTCAGGAAAACGCGTTTAATACGTTACGTAAGGCGTTGGTAGAACGACCAGTTTTGGCTTTTTACAATCCAACATATGAGACTCAACTGCACACTGATGCGAGCAAACATGGATTAGGAGGTATACTACTTCAAAGAGAGAAATCGGACTCCCCATTTAAAGCGGTTGCATATTATAGCCGACAAACGTCTCCAGAGGAACAGCATTTTACATCATATGATCTGGAGACGTTGGCTGTTGTTTGTTCTTTACAGCGATTTAGAGTCTATCTCCTCGGATTACATTTCAAAATCGTCACTGACTGCAATTCGCTCAGGGCTACTTTAGGTAAAAGGGACATGATTCCTCGAGTAGCTCGCTGGTGGAATATTATGCAGGAGTACAATTTCGAAATGGAATACAGACCCGGAAATAATATGCAACACGTAGACGCACTTAGCCGAAACCCAGTTTGTCCACCAGTCCCATTGGTAGAGTCCGATGTTATAGTATACGATGTGAGGGAAATATCGGTGGATTGGCTTACCACGGTACAAAACAATGATTCCGAAATTCAACGTACAATGCAAATTTTGAATGATGTAACTTTAAATAACGTTCCAGATATCAAAAATAATTATCTTATCAAGCGAGGGTTGTTGTATCGTAAAACTGACGATGGAGATCGATGGGTGGTGCCTAAAGGCGTCAGGTGGCAAATCCTCAAATCAAGTCACGACGACATAGGCCACTTTGGCTTCGATAAAACTTTACAAAAGGTCAAAAGTAATTATTGGTGGCCTAAAATGAATCGTTTCATAAAAAAATACGTTCAAAGTTGTCTTGAGTGTGCCCACTCTAAGGGTCAGGGAGGTAAGAAAGCAGGAGAATTGCATCCGATTCCTAAAGTCGATCGTCCATTTCATACTTTACACTTTGACCATTTGGGTCCATTTGTAAAAAGTAAGAAAAAGCATATGTACTTGTTGATCATAATAGATGCATTTACTAAATTCATTGTGTTAGTACCGGTTAAAAACACTAAAGCTTCTACATCAATTAGAGTTCTCCAAGATTATTTTGATCTGTTTAGTGTACCAAAAAGAGTAATTTCAGACAGGGGTAGTGGGTTTACATCGAAACGATTCCAGTCGTTTCTGACAACATTGGGCGTAAAACATGTTCTAAACGCCGTTGCAACCCCTAGGGCCAACGGTCAAGTGGAACGATACAACAGAACCGTTTTGGGAGCTTTAACCGCCGCAAATCACGGGAAGGCTGAGAATCTTTGGGATCAAGCTGTTCCAAAGGTGCAATGGGGTCTAAATAACACTGTCAATCAGGGGACCGGCAAGACTCCATCCCAAGTGTTATTTGGCCTCCAGTTGATGAGCATGGGGGGTGCACAGTTACAAACTAGTATAGATAGTGACAATGAGCGTGAACCTGATCTTGAAACAGTTAGGAAAGAAGTGTCCGATTATGTGCAGAAAAATCAACAAAAACAAAAGAAACGATATGACAAGCATCGGAAGTCAGTTAAATTTCAACTGGGGGATCTAGTAAGAGTCGAAAGGGAAATACCTGCTACGGGGAAAAGTCGAAAACTTATCCCTCGTTTTCAAGGTCCCTATCGCATAACTCAGGTGCTAGATCACGATCGGTACGAAGTGCGTGATACACCGCTATCCAGGAAAAACAATCGTCCCTTTAAAAGTATTGTAGCTATTGATAAGATATTGCCTTGGCTGGTATTTAATCGTGATTTTGATGATGATGACTTAACTCAGTCTGAATAGGTTGGGAGATTAGCCTTAGATCCAATATCAAAACTATATTATGAGCGAACTGTAACACTACTTGTATATAATGTAAATTGAGGGTGTTGTGATGATTTAACTAATTTGAGTTATTGTATTTGTAGAGACATGAAGGATCTTTTAGTGATAAGTTAAATGTTATTATGTTGATTAACTATGTAGATTGATAGAAACAGGAAGGAGTTCTATCAAAAGTTGGTAGTATTTACTTTGATATATGCATTGATAGAAACGTGCAGGAGTTCTATCAACAAGCAACGGAACAGGTAGGATTCTAATTGCTTGGCATATGTTATAGTAAATAGTTTGGTGATGGAAACAGGCAGGAGTTCCAATCACAATAATGATGTTGGATGGTTAATTTAAGTAGGTAATGTACTACTTTATGTTGCAATAATTAAACGGTTTATGTCCATTAATACAATGATGAGAACTAATAGGTGCAAAAGAACTGGATATCAGCTTAAGTTCATAAAGTTTCGGTTGTTTGTGTTGTGATGTATCATAAGTATTCACATGTTAAAATTCTATGTACTTACTTAATTAAATTTAAGCATGATCTACTACAATATACAAACTAATGTGAAATAAAATGACTTATAACCACGAGGACGTGGACGGGCAGGAAGGCCGACTGTTAACTTTCATTAATTGTATCAGTATATCTTTAGTATTGTAAGTAGATTTTGAATATATATAACCTGGCAACACTTTGATTATAAGAGTTTGTGGGTAGATTTAACTATTAAGAAAAGTGTATAAGATTGAAGGTAGATCAGTCGCCAATGAGAGATCGAATAGCGCGGTGGTAATGTAACGGTGAAAATAATATGTGTAAATCCAAAAGAGAATAAAAGTGATTTAGTGAAACATTTTGCATTTCCTTTACATCAACTACAGCAGGGATTACAATATATAAAACAAAGACGGGTTTGTTACAACACTTATAACTCTAGATCGGCTGGATCAATTTTCATGGTTTTTGTTTCGTTGGATTTGTCTCCGCCCTGAATAGCAGAATACATTTTAAAAACAATGAAAACTTGACGAATACATAATTATGAAAATGAATCATTTTCCATTTAATTATGTTCCTTTGTTTCGTACCTGTCAAACATTTGTTTTCCTCCTGTCATCCTGTCAAATACTGTGATTGACATTTATGCATGCGTTCAGAAATGTATTTTGTGTAAACTATTTAAAAAGGGTGAATAAACTTTTGTCTGTATTTTTTTAAACAATTAAAAAGGTTGAAAAGTGTATTAAGCAGATTTGAATATCTATATATATAAAAGAAAAAAAGTCGTATTAGTTACACTTTTTATAACTCGAGAACGGCTGAACCGATTTCGCTGAAAATTGGTGGGGAGGTAGCATAGAACCAGGAATAGGTAATAGGAAAAGTACTTTTTTTTTTTCATTATTGTCCTTCTAACAATGTGGCTGCTATAGAGACCCGAAATTAGGGACGGAGGCAGTTCGTAGGTAGGCTACGTTAGTAAAAAAACCAGATACGTGAAATTTGGCAGGGAGTTAAGTTTATGAGTAGGCGATGTCAGTTATGAAAGGTTTGTGCGACTGGGTCCCCCAACTTCCCAAATGACTTGATAATACAGATTTTTGATATCCAGCAGACTTAATATTCCTTGAGGATCACAGAGTAGAGGGGCACTATAAGAAAGGATTTTTTAATTTCTTACGGGATCGAACATGAATACCTACTAAATCTTTGTAAACTATATTTCTTGAGGATAACAGTGGTGCTTTGAGAAAAAACTCACGGAGTAGAAAATAAGAGATCGGTACATTTTCTTTAAAGTGGCTCTATCACTAGAACTCTTATAAAAAAACCTGTTAATTGCTTACTATGTCGAGAAATATAGCTAATGACTTAAATACTTTTTTATATCTATCTGTATTTTTATTTTGTATCATTGTATTACGTTCAGCTAAAAGGTAACACAACAACATTCATTGACTGTTAGGCGGTACGAAGTTCGCCGGGTCAGCTAGTTACAAATAAAATAATGTCACAATTCAATTAAAAATAACAGAGGTATAAACGGGTGGATTTTTGACGTTGTAATTTGTGTGCCATGCTAAACGTATTGCACACAAATTACAATGTCAAAAATCCACCCAAACGATCAATTTAAATAATTAAAATTAGAGCAATAATAAAAATTACGATAAATAATATTACTTACAATGTCACCAATTAATTAAATTAAAATGTCACCAACTTAGCTATGAATTTAAAATACAAAAATATAGAATAGAAACAATGTCAATTATGTAAAAAAAAATGCAAAAAAAAAATGCTTAATGTGTGGATGCATCCGAGAGCGCGGCCCGCGGCAGCCCTTGTTTACTCGACACTATTTTATATGAATTTCGTGGAAACACAGAGTGTCGGCGCTTTCATTCGTCACAACACACGGCTACAGATGTGTCGGTGCAAACAAACGCCACACCGTCTCCGTGGAGGTGCGCAGCCCGTAATAATCCCGCTGGCTTCGTCTCCTTCACGTTTTCGATTTAGAACGGCTGCTTGCAAAAGAGGCGTGGTTCGAGCGGCTCTTTTATAAGCCGTGATAAATCACTGGGATCGTGAAAATAGAATTCTTTTCACCTCTACCACTAAATTATCGATTATCGAGTCGACTTTCACATAACGTCCTTTGAGTGTGACTATGTTTAGAATGTGTTGTTGGCGGGGCCGCGCCGCGGTCGCCGGCGCCTGCGCGCGCGCGGATTGCACGCTGAGACCACATAACGACCCTATACATATATTTAGAATCGGTACCTTTTCATTAAAAGACAATATTGTTACTATTGGAACATGACCATAAACCATTCAAATTGAAGTGTCATAATTGTGTGTCTTATTTTTAGGGTTCCGCACCTCGAAAGGAAAACACGGAACCCTTATAGGATTACATACTTTGTTGTCCGTCCGTCCATCCGTCCGTCCGTCTGTCTGTCAAGACCCTTTTTCTCAGGAACGCGTGGAGGTATCAAGCTGAAATCTATTGTGTCAAATACTCAGGTCTACTATGTCCCTTGGAGCTGTGAAAAAATAAAACTTCTAAGCCAACGCAATCATCTACATAGAGCTTTACTTTTAAGTACTATTGGATCAAACAAAACGGAAAAAAGAATACTTGTACATACGATAATTTAGTCCTGTATTTTTTATGACAGTGTTCTTGAGCTGACGCACAGCTGACGTACATCTGACAATAGTCTCAGACGAGACGTTCCTTCGTGCAACGCGTCACATATAATATTATGTTTGATGTATCTGCGCTCGAGCTATCAGTATTGTTCAGCTGTTTTCCGGGACTCGGTGTGGCGTCTTACACAGGTAAAGTGTTGCGATGTGCTCTCGGCAGCCGCCGCGGGGCCGCGCCGCTGTTATTACGTTTTTTATTTCTCCAGGATAGTGTTTAATCTCGTCGGAGCATTAGCAGATCCGCTTCCGCGGTAAGCCGCTTACGCCGCACAAAGGTATTATTAAGTGAAGCTAGTTTCTGTTTGGATATTTCGGACTATATTATATTTTTTTCAGAGGAATAAACAAGCTTACGATACACAAATCTTGTTTTTACAATGGAATATGACCGTGATCAGATGCTTCCGGATAATGCATATGTGTGTCAATATAACCTATATCATGAGCTTTTATCTCGTATCTTCGCCTCTTTATATAGATATAGATCCTCTTATTATTATGCATGTTTCTAATTTGTTTTTTTTTTTAATGAAATAGGTACTAAGGGGTTTTACAATACACTACCGACCGTTAGAATAAGTAAGAGGGTGGAAAATGTCCTCAACTGTTTCGAGAAAAAGGATGGTACGGGTACGGGCGTGCCGCTTTTTTGCTCGACTTGGCGAGGGCACTGCCGTGCCCTCAGATCGGCTTTAAAATAATTAAGACGAGATCAAAAAATATGACAACTGTCGGTGCATGTGCAAAAAGAGAAGAATAATGTATACTATTGTATGCCTTTGGTAGAAGAATATCATTAGATGTGTACATAATGTACAAGTCCATATCGTGTAAAATAATGGTCACGTGTAACTATAGGTACACATTTATGTCTCACTCTTATTTACGCATTATAATATCCCTCTTTCTCTTTGTGTCGCTATCTAGCGCAATAATTTTAATGATGGTCGCAACGCTCAGCAACAAGTCAGTTGCCAAGAACTAAGCATTACCACGCGAGTTCGTATGTACACCACATCCCACTCTGTATAGTGACAACCGCGGGATGTTTACGATTACGTAATCCAATATCTTTAGAGGAATCCCCAAGCGATAAGCCGGTCTTGAAAGGTTGTTCAATCGTCAATATATTCTACATGTCAAACGTGCGTAAAGTAAACAGTAGCGCGGCGTTCCCGGCGCCGCCGCCGCAACGCTGTCGTCGTCGGCGCGTCCGTCCCACGGCGCCGGATTACTCCCAGTCAGGCGAGCAGTCACAGCTGTTGCTGGGTCAATTGCGTATTGATTGCCATTCGCTTCTGTGCTGATCTATAATATTCATACACATCACAATCAATTCGTATCTAGTTACATATAATCCGGTTTAACCAACGATTTTGACTCTGGGCGTGAAGTAAGTAAATATGTCCAGCATGTAGGAGATAAATACAAGAAATTTACCTTATTTACCTTATTAAGCGTACTTTATAGTGCGGATTGCTGCACTGATCGATTTAAAATTATTTATGTTTTTTTTTTTTTTAGTTAGCTAGATTATTATGATTTACTGCCATTTCTTGATTTTTAGGAGCGGTGTCTCATAACACAAGCAATCAATTTTTCTTGATATTGGAATCTCCAAACTTAATCTCCAAACCAAATAAACTTCTTCCTTTCTATTTTCAGAATAGTAATATAATAGGCTTCTTTCGTAAAAGATACTCACTGAATCAATAAAAAACATAGACATAAATTTTAATTAAAGTGTTCCCGTGCTGGTCTGGGAGTAAAGAAAAAAACAAAGCATGTACCAGTTGCTTCTCTTTCCGCGCCGATGGTAAAAGCCCATCGAGGGATGGGCGAAAATCTTAGGAATCATAATATAGGCGATGCGGCTAGAGCAACCCGTCACTATTTTGATTATACCCTTTCCTCCTAAACGCCCATGCTAAACGTGGCCTTTAGGACTTGTTACATTAGGCCCTGTCTACCCCGTAAGGGATAAAGACATGATTTATGTATGTAGCATAATTAAAGAAAGGTTCAAGAAAGAGAATGAAAGGTTTTTATTTATTTATTGTAACGTTCTTGCGCACCTGGTGTAGTTTTTACCGAGCTCCTCCATCAACCCTCGTCCGGCTGACGCGTGAGTGGCGCGCGGGTGTTAAATTGCCAGTTTAACAGCAATGAGGCGGTCACTTGATAACCCTTTGATCGCCGGTAGCAGTAATATAATAGGTTTGTCGTCAGGTACCGATATTATTAGGTAAAATCAAACGTGAGAGCCCGTGTCAATGGACGGCGCGGTGAGAGCCCTCGGCCCTCGTCAGTGCCGCGCGCAGGCCGCCGCCGCCGCGGTACTGTATGGCTGGCTCCAACTACAGAGTTTAACATGAACAGCTAAAAGGCATAGATTCTCGTCGAGTTTGTAATGTAAAAAGAATTGTCACTTATCACCGACAATTGTCCAGTTGGTAATTAATTATAATTTTATTTATTTATTTGACGGTGGAGGCGTTTTACAACTCCTCTGAACTTAAATTATTTTTTTTATTTTTTTTTCTTTCTCTTTTTTATCACATATTTTGTTTTGCTTTAACCAGTAGAGACTTTATACATCTCTACTATAGACTAAGTAATTTAAGGTACGTACTTAACTTGGGGACCTTATACATCCCTTTTATAAAACGTATTAATTGTATTAATACCTATAGGTAAGTTAAGTAGAATTTAAATAGTACAGTTGTAAATCTATTTTATTCTGAAAAATGACTTTCTGCCAACATTCTTGCGGCGCATTCTTCTTGGAATGATGGTATTTCCGAATGCGCTGGTAGATTAAAAAAAAGACATGTAAAAGAGCCCTTGGCGGCCTATTTGTAAAATAAAATTTTGACTTTTAACTTTTGAAATAGAGGCCAGATCAACTCGAAAGGAATGACGAACGAGAATAACGGGTCACTTTTCTTACAAAGTTCTAACAAATTTGCCCGTTGTGTTTGTTCGTTAATTTAATGTAAAATTTTACTGTAAAACCTTCAATGAAGTGTAAGTAGGCGAGAAGACAAAAAGTATCGTCGTTGTGAAGTGTCACGATGGGCAGTGGGAGAGGGGCGAGGGGGTGGGGGGGGGGGGGGGGGGTCCGGAGGGTGACGCGTGTCAATATTAGCTCGTGGCGTCGGTCACCACTCCGCGTGTTGCGGCCGCGTCGCCGGGGAGACGCCCGCCACTTCACGCCGCGAGTAACGAAGCTCCAAATTGTTACACATTATGCAGCAATCTGTTTCGGAAGACGAAATAAAACAGGTTAAGGTGAGCGAGGCGGCACAAATCAAACTTCAAATTTATAACTTTGGAGTATAAGGCCAGGCGCGGGCGCAGCGCGGAGCCGCATTCGTGAACGTTGCCTCATGGGAATATATTCCATATAAAATGCAAATGTTAACGTTATACCAACAACTTACTGAAGCAACACGGGGGTTTTTTACATATTGCAGTAGAATTTAGAACATGCTAATGAATTCCCCTAGTTCGCTTACTCGGAATTATGAAAGACTGCACGTCTATATACCGATGGAGGAAAATTAAAATGACTCGAAATACGTATAAAGAAGGAAGTATTGAAGAACCTCGACAGCGAAGTTCCACCAGGGATCATAGGATGAAATGATGATGATATCTAAGAATCCAAGTGTCTTGACGTTGATAACAAGACATTTCACCTGCTTCCGAGCAATACTTGCCTCGTCTGTACGAACCTTTAACGTTATGTTAAGGCTCTTGTACTGTATTAAATATGAGGGCCACAATTTTTGTCGCTGAGTGCATTTCTTCTTCCTTTCTTTCCGATGGCAGCGATCACATCATCGACGTATACTATACGTCGTTTAGAGTCCGGCAGTGGCGCGACCGGGGGCCGGCGCGCTGACGGCCGCGGTGCGGCGGACTGCCGCTAATCCTGCAGATCTGTACACTTCGAGACTTAACTAGACTTACGAGGGCTCCCCTGAATAACTTACAAGTTAGATCTGGAGGATCGCGGCGATCTACCAACAACGCTAGTTTGCTAACTTAAGCCGATGTTTCAGCTACTAGGTACCTACAAAATAATGTAATAGAAATGTCATGTAAATGGCAGTGACATAAATTTAGGGATGTAGGTACTATACACAAGTCTGCACATAGTACGTGAAAGGCATACTCGGTTAATTATTTGTAGTTAGGTATAGATTAGATTAGATTAGATTCATTTATTTCGATTTGTAAATTACATTATATTTTTATGTCAAAACATAAGAAAGTCACAAAAAGATCGTCAATTGTAAATAAAATAAAAACAATACATTACATATACTTAAGTTTTAAATTTGTAATAAATTTGCATGTTGATTCGTCGACTGAATACTGGTTCACCATAATTGTTTAATAAGATCTGTATGTACGTATTCTGAGCAAATAAACTTTTTCTATTCTATTCTGTTCTATTCTATTCTACAATAAAATTAAATTGCCAAAAAATTAGAAGATTTTGTGTAATTTCGTCTTTATCCCTTACGGGGTAGGCAGGACCTCCTTAGGCAACAAGACCTAAAGGCAACGCTTATCATGATTATGGGCGTACAGGTGCAAAGGAAAGACGATTCAAAATAGTGATGGGTTGCTAGCCGCGTCGCCTATAACATGATTCCTAAGATTGTCGTCCATTCTCTAGATGGGCTTTTACACTCTGCGCGGGACGAGAAGCAACTGGTACATTCTATGTTTTTTCTTTGCTCCCAGACCGGCATGGAAGTTAATGTAAGACAGTGTTTTATTCTATTTTAACCAATTCGATATTTATTTTCTAAGTCCGTCACACTTTTGCATAAATAATCAACGGAAGAAGAAAATACACACTCAAACATCACTATAGTGTTGATACAAACCACGTTTACTACTCACGCTCCATTCAACAAAGATCCACATGAAAGAAAACTCACAGGTTACAAATAACATTTCAGCTTATGCACGTAACGTTATTTCTGTTAGCAACAAATGCCGACTAGGATTATTCGTTTACGTTCTCCATTACGTTCTCCATACACTGCAGTGTAGTAGGTTTACGTGGAATGCTTTAGGATGAAATGAATCGGCACTCTTTTAAGTTTAATTTAGAATCTATTTGATCGTCGTTGTTTGTCGAACGTGTGTTATGAAAACACGATCGAGTTTCGGAAGCTACGTGAATGGGAGTCGTTGTTCCAGAGTAAACAGGCGCCGGTGCGCAGGCTGGCGCGTGCGCACGTAAACACTGCCAAAGAACGTCTGCAACAAGATCCGTGAACCAGAACAATAATCAGTTTTTTACAGATGAACCAAGATTGAACCGAGTGATGACCTGATGACAGCGTAGAGCGAGCAAGGTTCTTATCCACTCTTGTGCTTTCCATTTTGCGCGTAACCTCTATGATACTAATCTCGCGTATAAGCATCGCTGCTGTATCCCCTAATTAGCGGCGAATAGAAACTCATGTCATAACTTCAGACTATGAAATAAAAAATGAAATCAGCTGAATCGCGTTAATGGACATAAACTCGACGCTTTGATTTTCAAACCATTAATAAAATAAACAAATGCAGATGTCGTAAAACAATTTGTTAAAAAAACAAAGCTCATTAAAAATTAATGAGAAAACGATTCTGAATGAATCCGCTTCAGATCTTATTACGTCAGGCCGCAAATCCATCTCAAATTTAATTTTAAAACTTATTTCGTGTTTTTGTGATTCAATAATTAATTACTAGAGTGCACAGCGCTCGCCGACTGATTTTTCTTTCTCGTTCGCGGTACTTTTTGCCGGTTTGTGCCGGACATGTCATTACGGCGTGGCATTATAGTTTTAAAATTAAAATTTTTTAATCTTTTTTTATGTCATAGCAAACCAGCATAAGAGACACGTGGGGGAAAGCAGTGTCCCCCGCTCGTGGGGCCAAAAGGATGTCTATTCAGTATTCCAAATATTAAGTGCTAAAACGATAACGTTAAACTCGCTTATACCAGCTGCTTTCATTAGTATTTAACAGTCCATATTTCGTGCAACATCACAGACAAGTTGTATTCCGCGAGACATGCATGCTCCTAAGAATACGCATTTTAATGCGAGATGGCTTCGAGATGGAGTCTATTTCTATTTGCACAATGCTGCCACGCATCTTTGTGCTGCAAGGAGCGTCTCTGCGCCGCCATATTTCAGTCTACGTTTTGATTTACTGGCTATAAACCCGCGGCTGCAAAGGCGGTGAAATGCGAATTATGATTTTGCTTTTCCAAGCGCGGGCCGCGGCCGGCCGCGGACAGCTGTTGCTCGGGTGCCTACTTAAGCTGATCTAATTACATTAACATTAAATTAACCTCAACCTTGTTCTTATATAATTATGATTTAAATTATCACAGTTTCTTAATATAATTAAACTAAACTAAATAAATATTATAAACGGGATGTGAACCGCGATTACCTTTATTGAGCACCGTTTATAATATTTCGAATGAACTTAACCGTGAATCATTAAAAACTCTTTGTATAGAATAAATAAATTTTTATTATTTTTAATGCCACGGTTCATGTGACGTTACTCACTGTAGGTACTGTTGTTTTGTGGTGTACAATTAATGAAATGCATTTGTATCACGTTGTATGTCTGTAGACAGGTAAATATTGCTCTTAAGAGCTCATTATCGCCTCAAAGAAAGTTATACACACAACTGTTATAAAATAACCTATACGAAAGTATACGGAGGATCTCGTACAGAAACTTCCAAAACACGAGCAGAAATAAGCTACAACCGCAAAAACAGACCAGTATAATTATTTCGTATTCTGCTGCCCTTTTAACCCCTTACGTAATGAAGTCGGTACAAAAATGCCTACGTCTATTTCCCATACAGTTATTATTAACCTTCGTCTCCGTATTCGCCCGTGCAATAAAGCCCGTCCGTCCGTCCGTCCAATATTCGCGCGGTATATCTCAAAAAGACTAGACGGGTCGTTAACCCCGTCTCCAATCGCAAGGATTTAAAGCTTGGCTACTGTTTTCTTTATCTCAGTATTTTCAGTGCAGCTTTGTGATTAATTATAATGCATTCTAGGTCTGATGAATCCTCGATTAAATCGTAAATTGGAAAACAAATTGGTAACTTATCCAATAGGATTCCAATACCAAATTAATTCCCGTTAAATTTGTTCATCAATCTATGTTTATTAAAACGTAATTATTACTTCATTTGCACAGGAAAATAGTTTAGTTTTCATTTTAGGATAACATCGCCTCAAGTTCATGCAGACGCAAGTACAGGGCTCTATTTTAAAAGTGCAAAGTTCTAACGAACTGAGGCCGAACAAAGGGCTGACACCACGCCAACGGTAAAAGCCTCCATTTTATTCGACTTTCTCATTTCAATATTCGTTTTATTCCTCTTTTATTTTCAATTAAACTGTATCCATCGTACTGGTCAGATTTAGTGACACAGAATGTCCATGACTTAAACTAACATCTTACGTGCCTACAATACTTGTTTCAGACATTGCAGTTGCACTGCGGTGACGGTCTTTCACCGAAAAGTTTCACCTTCGAACCCACTGCAGCGAGCTCCGCAAAACAAGTTCCAATCAACGAAGTTTTTATAGTTGCATGTCCGAGCCCCGTTCCAGTTATTTCGGCCGTGTCGCCGTCATCGTCCAATCTATGTTTTACAACTCGAGCCCGAGCTTCATTCCCAGTTAGCCTTTAAAACGACTGCTTTTTGTTTTCCAAAAAGCTTGACAGAAGAACAAACAACATAGACGCGTCTGAAATTGCGGCTCTAAGGGGTTGTAACAGCGTTCATTATTTACACGGAGTTTCGTGTTTGGTCTATTAGTCGTCCAACAACGTAAGACTCCTGTCTCCGTATGGTGACTAAATAAAGTAGAACGCATTAAGTTATGATAGCATGGCATGCGCAGAGATCACGTCGCGAGCGTGTTTGTTTTGGAGAATTACACCATATTTGTGAGGTCAGGGAGGCTACTCCGAAATTATCTTTTGATAATGCATAATTAGTGTAAGTGTAAGGTACAATATAAGCTTCGAACTTGTCTGTCCGGAGCGCGGCCGCGGACCATGAACCGCGTCGCGCGAGCGTGATCGGCGCGGCCGGCCGCGGCGCAAACACCGAGATGAAGCAAACACGCCGCGATCATAGACAAACCTTATTTTGACGATGTTTGCTCGCCACACAGGCTCGAGACGACCCGAATCATCCGCCGGCAAATAAAGCTCCACCAACTCCACAAACTCGCCCGATTATAATTTGTGAGCGCTAAAAACAAAGGTAGAAAGAACTCCTGCCGTGTACTCCTATTGTGTAGAAATACCAATTTATTTACGAATAATGATAATAAAAATATCAGAAAAGGTACTTCAAAGCTTTGTTTTACTTATATGGAAGACGTAAAAGGAATTCCAATTGTAAGCAGAAACGTCTAAAAGCGGTCGCAACATTTTGGCTTCTCTAGCGAAAATATTGTATTCCCACACACTCCGTTAACCTTATAACCGGCGGATAGCGGGTAGGGATGCGCCTCGTGACCTCTGCCTGCTAATTAACTGTGAATCAGCGCTACGCGTTACGCCTTGTCAAAACTATTGAATATGAAACACATTTTAATTAAATGCAAAATTAATCATATAGCTTTGTTGACAATCAAGTAACAAACAACAGTAATTACAGTCTATTCCGATCTTAAAGATTTGGCTTAAGCTTAGCATTTACGCAATCATGTTATAGAGAAGTACTTAAAATACATACATACGGTTTGACATATTTACAAGTATACAATTTAATGTATATTTCAGTTATAACTACCACATTACGTTGACACTACAATGAAACATGATGACACATGATGATGGTGTGTATGATGACGGTGTGTACTTGACATTACAATGAATAAATGAAATGAAATGAAATGAACTACTGCAAAAGTAAATAGCTTTAAAAGATTGAATTTTTGATTGTATTGTCGCCGGCAGCGAAATAGATTATCAGTAGGTAAATAAACGTAAAAAAAGCCGTGGTAGCCTAGTGGTTTGACCTGTGGCCTCTCAAGCAGAGGGTCGTTGGTTCGAATCCCGAGCTCGCTCCTCTGAGTTTTTCAGAATTTATGTGCGATATCTCATTTAGAAATTTACCATGAGCTTTTCGGTGAAGGGAAACATCGTGAGGCAACCTGCATACAACTGCGAAGCAATTCAATGGTGTGTGTGAAGTTCCCAATCCGCACTGGGCACGCGTGGGAACTATAGCCCAAGCCCTCTCATTCTGAGAGGAGGCCTGTGCCCAGCAGTGGGACGTATTTAGGCTGGAGAGAGAAATAAACGTACTTACCTACTTAAATTATTTTCATTTATGTTTATTATAATATTATAATCCCTAAGTGCTATATTAAATCATATCGGTAGTTCTCACAATAAATCGTTAATCGATACACAATTTAATTCGTAGCGTGTCACATCTCTAAACTCATTAAAATTTTGACATCCGACTCCTCTCGCCCAATACTTTTAGTTTGGAATGGAGCGTAAGCCAGAGATTTACTCGTACCATGTTGGGCGCATTTTCTTAATTAATTCTTGTATAATATTATTCGCGAAAATATTTTATCGATTTAATGTTCTAATGCTTTTTCGTTAAACAATAAAATGAAATAAAAATCTTGAAGTAAAATTTAAAGCGAATGCTGAAGAGTTATAAATGGTAGATAATTTAACTGGAGCCCTTCGTATAATTGAATATTATTTTGGTTCAACGTGTTATTTTGTTATGATTTTGGGTTTAAAACTTCTCTAGCGGTAGCTGAAAATACTAAACTTCATAAAATAAAATTCAAAACTTTATTTTGCAAATAGGCCGCCCAGGGCTTTTTATATACACGTCTTCTTTTTTAAGCTACTAGCGCATTTGGAAATACCATAATTGCCACGAAGAATGCGCTGCAAGAAACTTGGTAGGGTTGACACTGTCAACTTGACAGGATGTTTTACATAGCCTTTGTAGGATTGGTTAAGTTAGGTTTATTTTATAATTTTCCGTATAAATTCAGTTCGATCAAACAATTTATTGAACCATCCGATATGAACCCAGTTTAACTTCTTTCGTTTTTTTTTTTATGTGAATAGGAAGGCAAACGAGCAAGCGGGTCACCTGATGGTAAAGCGATCACCACTGCCCATAGACACCCGCAACCCCGGGGGGATTGCAGATGCGTTGCCAACCTAGAGGACTTAAGATGAAATGCCTCTTGTGCCCGTAATTTCCTCGGCTGTCTTACTCTCCACACCGGAACACAGCAGTGCAAGCACTGCTGCTTAGCGGCAGGATTAGCGAGTAAGATGGTGGTAGCGATCCGGACGGACCTTGCACAAGGCCCTACCACCGGCTAAATGTTTATTACTATTTCGCGTAATTTTACTTCTTGCTATCTCCGCGATATAGTGAAGTTAAGTCATACCTATGTAAAGTCATGCGTTGTGTAGTAAGTAAGTGATTGTCCAGTAAATCAAGATAACTAAGATGGCCATACCATATATAGCATTTGAAATACATAATATATATACATTATATGCGATAGCAGCGACCGCCGTCGGCAAAGGTCGAGAGCATTACAGCGGAATCCAATACGCTTTCCACAAACGTTTACAGAACCCGATACCCTCTCAAGACAGCAGCCTGTCACAATAAAATAACTGAGTTTGTCCTTTTTTGTGGGAAACTACAGCGAAATAAACGGGCACCCGGGGCCGCGCCGGGCGGCCGCCTCGCAGCGGAGGGCTGTTGGAGCTCCGGGGCTGACTCTACAGCCTGGAGTTTGGTGAACTTGGAACTGATGCCTCATTGGTGATGCGACGTCAGTTTGCTGCCACTAATACGACAGTGACTTTGTAAAAAAGAAATACACTATTATACTTTTGGTTTAGGTATTTGTTAAATTGCAGTTTGAAGTCAAAACAGGAAACATGTTTGATTTTATTTAAAGTTAGTAAGTATTGAAATTATGCCTGGAATCGCTTTGTTTTACTGACTTTTGTTTCGGTTTCGCGTCGTTTGTAAACAAACGACGTAATTTTATCTTAATCCGAACTTCAAATAAAACCAAACACGAACAATCGTCGAAACGATCGTAATAAATAATCGGATAAAAAAGCCGCGCCGAGCTCGAGACGTAAATTGCAAAGTTTTATGGCTTTAATCTTATCTTTAATATGCTTCGCAGGCGAAAGCCAACGACCTTTGTCACTCAGTTTTGAAAATAAATTTTGTTTTTATTTTCCACAAGAACGAACACACCTGCGAATGATAACTACATAATATAGTGGAATCTTACTTTACGACGATCATTAAATCATATTAAACCCAAAACGTGTAACGCTGTCTTACCCGGAGCGGCGGCACCCTAGGGGTCCTCGCGCCTACAACAATGAGCCCCGAGGCCTCGACCCCCGCGACCCCGCGCCCCGCGACCCCCGCCCCGCGGGCTCCTATCTTGTTCCATCCCGCCGTGACATGATTATTTGGAGGTGTAACAAACACCGAGGAAGTCGCGCGTAGTCGAGAACAAAAGCGTTACTTGTGAGACGATTCCTGAAACACACCTGCTTGAATTTAACCAAGCGTAAGTATAGTCGAGAAATCAATTGTGTATCTTATTACGATGTAGTAACGTGTTAAAGTGTTTACATAGGTACTTTTGTACCCGACTATACGAGAATGATACATTACGCACTTGTTTTTTTTAAAGTACTTACATAATTTGTAATCGACGTTGCGAATATATTTTTACTGTAAATCCAAAGAAACTGATTCGAAAGGTTACCGGTTAAACATTATGTAGGTTTGACATGCAACATTATTCTTAAATTAAAACAATGTGGCTTCGGCGAAAAGTTACTCTCTAGATTAAGAAAAATCAGGGTTGTGTTGAGTAGTAGGTGAGTGATTATGTAGGCCCCGAACATCGATAGTTCAAAAACAATTACTAGCAACATCGCGTTTCTATGGTGACCCTTTACTGGATCAACGTATAATATGTTAGGTCACAGTGTGGCCTACATTAATTATTCATAGAGAGCATGTTAGTTTAGTTTGGCGGCAGCCCCGCGTCGCCGGCGCCGGTCCTACACAAACAGCGCCGCATAAGCTCTCCGGCGCCGGTCGCCGCCGCCATTTGCATGCGCTGAGCCCCCCCCCCCCCCCCCCTCCCGGCCAGTGCTGCCAATTTAGATAATCTGATGAGATCTGATGAGTTTTAGGTAACTTCGCAATTGTATTTTTACATTTCACTAACTTTAATAAACAATCCAACATTACGTTTAACTTTAGCTTGCATAGGTATATTACAAAACTAGCTTTTGCCCGCGACTTCGTCTGCGTGGAATTAGAATTTTGGGTAGGATATTTTTAGTGGCAAATTATCAATTAGAGCACAAATTATATTATCCTTCAAGTATCGCATTTTCGTAGTAAATTTTACCCCCGTTTTCACATCCTTACAGGATAATTACTGATATCAAAAACTATTTTGTCCTTCCTAGGAACATAACTATATCCATCCATACCCGTTTAAATCTGATCAGCGGTTAAAGCGTGAAGAAGTAACAGACACGCGTACCATCACATAATTCATTAATAGTATGGATTCACATAAACCTTTCCAATATTCAGCTTCTTATGAAGTATCTAAGTAATTTTTCAAGATTTTGTTCGTTAATTTGTTAGTTAGCTAAGTGTCCTTTACGCAAATTCATCCCGTAATTTTTTAAAAATAAAATATCCTTCAAACGATAAATTTTCAAACAAACTTTCACCCCCATTCAAGAAGAGTGTAAGTAAATTTCCTAAACTTTTTAAACTATAGGTCTATTTATCTATCTCTTGAGCTAATTTCATAAATATTGGTTAAGAAGTGCTTTAAGCGTGAAGACGTGAAGAAAGTTTGTTTTAAAAAATCGGCCAAGTGCGAGTCGGACTCGCGTTCCTTACAAATTTGGCAAGTGAATACTGTACCCAGTGTTTGCAGAGCCTCATCCTATCCTACATAGACAGACATAGAAGACATATAAAAACAATATTAGTTACTACAGTTACACTCGGTTTCAATAAGGAAGGGTTGTATGTGACATTAACATTGACAAATCTAGAGGTGAGGCTACTTTGTGACACCTTTCACATAAAACGATTATCGATTATATTTTAGTACTAATAACAATCGATTCCATAAAAATAACGACTGCATATATTAATTTATTACATAAATGCTATTTCGATTATAATGATACTCAAATCAATCTCCTAAGATTAATAATTATAATTTCTATTTTACGCTTTTTGCCAAGTTGTGTTTTTTCAACAAAATAGGTTGTGTAAAATATTATTGAACTTCATAATGTAATTGAAGTTCTAAGGAATCTATTTATTACCAATAAAATCGATTGGTATTGTGTATTGAGTGTGAAATAATGTAAAATACTCACTTCGTGTTTTTGTAGGTTGTCTTTGGATTTTCGATTATACGCGATTTTAACCGATTACCCAATTATATACATAGTCACCTCTCTAGTTTTAATGACCATAGAACGTAACCTAGCAACGTCTCGTCAATAATGACATATTATATTCAAAATTTGTACGTGAAAATTAAGTAAACGCAAAAAACATCGCCGTGATTCTTTTTAGAACGTTATTAATACACAGTACCAAGGATGGGTTTATTTCTAAGTAATTCAATTTAGTATTTATTTTGCTGTCAAAACTTTCGTGAACACTAACAGTTACATTCTATGGATCTGTCACACAACCCTTCCTTATTGATACCGACCGTAGATATGATTTTAGCTGTGTGTGGTATACTTTAAGAGCAACCTTCATAATTCATGATTGATGTGAACAAACGGGATCCCAGTCAGAACTTTTAAGGACGTACCTACGTCTTTTAACTCTAGTAGAGGTACTGATACGCATAGCAGCCCTCGTATATATCTTTAAAAGTTTCTTATTGAAATTGTAACAGCATAACGATACCTTGTTTATTTTCATTACAGCGACATCTATTGGACACATATGAAATAATATGATTGCAGAAAAAACTTGATTTAAATCGGATATATTTTTTAAATATTGCTTCAAATTAACTAAGTATATTTTTAGAATGTCAATAAACTCTACATTAAATAAAAACATACTTAAAATAATATCGAAATATGATACAACTCGAGCCATCTGTTGTCCAATAGATAAAAAGTTTTAATATGATTTGATTACCTTTACATTTAACTTTTACGCGTTACTGATAAAAGGGGTCTTGACAGACAAACGGTCGGATGGACAGACGGACAACCAATTTTGAAGTATAGAAGCCTGAAAATAGATAAATCTAATCTAATCTAATCTTCATTTATGTAGTTAGCCTTAGGAAAAATGTCATGCATAATGCGACATCTATTAACAAATAGATCAACTAATTAACCCATAGTAAACTTTATTATTATTCTGTTGCTTAGTATTATTATAACATACATGTACTACATTTTTGAACTCAGGACTTCTTCCTCTTTCATTTGGTATCCCAATAAATAATGTATCAAAAAATATTTTTGGTGGACCCCCCTTTTTGTTTTATATCTCGACTTCTAGGTGGAATTTCGAAAAAAACGCGACATGGGAGTTTAAGTTAGACCTCCAGAAAAAAATAAAAAAACCGCATTCAATTTGGTGCAGTAGTTTTTGCGTAGCGCGGTAACAAACATACAGACAGACAGACAGACAGACAGACAGACAGACAGACAAAAATTCTAAAAGTTGTAATTTTGGCTTCTGTGGCGTATATAGAGCCCCCTCAATTTATTTTTTCTGTAATTTCTCCTATGTACAGACATCGACCTGTTACAATTTTATTATATGTATAGATGCATTTATTGGCACCCCTAATCGACGGATTTCAAACCCCCACCCCTTTTTTTGAGACTAGTGTCCTTAGCCACCAGATTTTGATTTCGTGATGTTCCAGCGCCTTTTGACGTTGAGTCAGCGACTTTGTATCTTTTGTAGCCGGCAACACTGCTGCCGGGTGCCGGTACCGGCCGCCGACCGGCCTAATTTGCAATTTTACGTGTCACCGGAGAGGATATCAGCGGGTCCGAGTGAACATGTGAATCGATTTTATTCATGGCTGACTTCAACACTCCGTTATACCTCTACTGTTGCTTGTCGCGATACTCGGACCCGATAATAATATTCGGCGGATTTAAGTCTTGCTAATCTGTAAAGTGCCTTGATTAAATCAGGCTTTTTGTGGAGATCAAGCTTCATAAATACGCTTAAAATGCTTTTTAGCATACCTATTGTGGTTGTGTAATTAGGTTTGCATGAACGGGCACATACTTACCTAATTATGCCCTGCATAGACATAACTATACTATAATGTACGGTGACGGAGTAGCAAATAACTTGAATCCAGGAAAGTACTTATTCAGGGTGTTTCGTAAGTAATATACGACAAACAAAAGAGGGGAAATAGCATAAATCATCTACCAAAAATAAAGAAAAAATATTCATCCTAAAAAAACCTCCGTATTCAAATAAAAGACGATTGAAAACGTTAAGACTTTTACCAAGGCCATTTTTCTGTATTTTCATAGAAGACCTACCCATCTATAGATATATTATGACCTATCCTTATTCTTAGGTTTGTCGTACTCTTGTTCTTATGGGACACTGTATAACTTGAATCGGAAAATTTTTGTTTCCTATTGGAGCAACCAGCATTCATCCCGCATGTAAACATCAGCAGATAATCCTGTCAAAGGCGTCCCACGCCGGCGCCGCGGACGCGGACGGACGCCCGTCGCGAGTTGGCAACTTCCGCTGCCGGCAACTTTGTTTGCGCAACTCGCACTCGCACTGTTCGCCGGCGCTGATTCCCACTTTATTGTGTGCGGAATCGCGTCTGGATAGTAATTTTTTTGCGGTTGGTAGGGCCTTGTGCAAGGTCCGTCCGGATCGCTACCACCATCTTACTCGCTAATCCTGCCGCTAAGTAGCAGTGCTTGCACTGCTGTCTTCCGGTGTGGAGAGTAAGACAGCCGGGGAAATTACGGGCACAAGAGGCATTTCATCTAAGTCCTCTAGGTTGGCAACGCATCTGCAATCCCTCCGGGGTTGCGGGTGTCTATGGGCAGTGGTGATCGCTTACCATCAGGTGACCCACTTGCTCGTTTGCCTTCCTATTCACATAAAAAAAATTGAATTCTGTGCCGCTTTACGATGCAAATCCTAATTCATATTGGCTTCTACTTACATAATTGTAGATACGGTCAATAACTTTAATTGTTGAGCATACATAGAACGTTGTCATGTGATATGATTGCTTGTTAGGGTTTTAAATAAGTTGCTAAAGTTTGGTAATGTCAGTATGACAGCGTCCCATACTGGCTCAACAATTGAAGTTCTTGACCGTACCTACTTATTAAGTACTTGATATGTTTGTGACGCCCTTCTTGATGCCTTTTGTTGTAGCTCTAGTAAAGTTCCCAATCTGCTCTAGGCACGCGTGGGTACTACAACCCAAGCCTTTTCATTCTGAGGCCTGTGTTCCTTAGTGGGACATCTACAAGACAAAATGATGATGAAAAAGCAAATATTCACAAGCAGAATCTACTGGACGGATGAAACGGTAGTTGTAGGATAATCATACAGATAAATGCGAACACAGAGGCCGCGTAGGCTGTAGTTCCGCCGCGGGCGACCGGGCCCGGGGGAGGGACACGACAACAATGGCGACACAGAGCTCACGCTAGATAACCCGCCCAGGTATCTAGAACTAATAATCTAACAGGTATTAGAGCGCTGTGTACCTACGTTGAATGATGAACATTGATCTTTATTTTAAAAAACTTCTATGAGGACAAGAGCCCCATTTCTGAGACTCATTTAAAAAAAGAAAAAAGGCGTGGTAGCCTAGTTTGAACTGTGGCCTTACTAGCAGAAAGTCCCGGGCTCGCACCTCTGAGTTTTTCGGAATTTATGTGCGAAATAACATTTGAAATTAAACATGAGCATTTCGCTGAAGGAAAACATCGTGCGGAAACCTGCACACATCTGGGCCCACGTGGAAACTAAAGCTCATGCCCTCTTATTCTGAGAGGACGCCTATGCCCAGCAGTGGGTGGGACGTATATAGGCTGGACAAGAAGAATTTTCTTCTACTCTACTCGTATTAAATTCAGTACAAATTTTCATCACAGAATAGGCATTATCAGCTGTTCAAGTTTAAGGCACTTCTTCCACTCTGACACACTCTATTACTTCGGGACTTCGGCACACACACGTTACTGGTAACGTAATAAGGTGTCACCCCCCCCCCCTGCTGCTGCCCGCCCCCGCCGCCGTCCCATGGCTCTGTCCGGGTCATCGCCCGCTATTGTTGCACTTCCCTTGCAAGACGCCATGCTAATTACATTTGTCTGCTCAGTGTACTCTGCTAAGTATTAGGATTCAGGACTCATAGCTAAAGTGAGCGAAAGGACGGTCATTGACTCGTCGATTTGAAAAAAAACGTGTAACACCCGTTTACTCAATTCCTCATCAATCATTAATCGTAGTATGTAGCCTACCGCAAGCAAGGCAAAAACCTTAATGCACTTAAATAATTATCACTGCGTATACGTTTACTCTAATCATACGTTTACTTTAATTTATGTGCGAAAATTACATTTGTAATTTGCCATGAGCTTTTTGGTGAAGGAAAACATCGTGAGGAAACCTGCACACATCTGCGAAGAAATTCAATGGTGTGTGTTAAGTTCCCAATCCGCACTGGGCGCGCGTGGGAACTATAGCCCAAACCCTCCAATACACGGAGGAGGCCTATGCCATGAGGCACGCCGAATTTCATGACAATTTAATAAATAAATAAAAATTAAACGACAATAACAACAACAACATCAGCATCATGGGCAGTGGTGATCGCTTACCATCAGGTGACCCACTTGCTGTTTGCCTTCCTATTCGCATAAAAAATAAATAAATACGTTTACTCGTTCGATTACTTACTAATACACCCCCTTGCAAAAAAATCGGGCACCTACGGTTTTTCAGATTTTTAGGCATTAACGCTTAGAAAGTAAGCTTTTATGCACATAAATTTCAAAACCATGGATGCCCGTTTTTTTTGCAAGGGGTATAGTAATAGGCGGACTGTATTCTTTCAAACAGTAGGTATATTTGCTTCAGGTATACACGATCAAAACATTATGTTTCATCACATTATGTTTTGGCAGCAGTGATGACGCATTATTTAGAACTCATTCCGCATTTTTATAGTTTTAGATTGGCAAACGCCGCACATGAAAGTGCTACGAACCGTGCGCTACGCCGTGGCGTAGAGGCTCTACGAGCAGGGGAACATCTTTTGTGACGACCTTGAAATATGCTCGTTCACTTTCACCACGAAACTTGAACACTATACGTTATATACAATGTATGACTCTTTATTGTAAATAAAACACATGAAAAAGGTGAATACAGGACAACACAAATGTACAAAGGCGAACTTATCCCTAAAAGGGATTTCTTCTAATTGACCTTAGAACGATTGAGAGGACACAGGTATTAAGCAAGAGTAGACACACAGAAAAAGTAAAAGAACTGATCGAATCCTAAAATAATCATAAATGCCAAATAAGGGTTTTATTAAAAACAATAAATAGGTATGGGCTTCTTCATGGACACCATTTGACGGGCAACGGGCTAGCACTAAAAGCCTACATTTTTTTAAATATTCCTTGGTGTCATGTGTACTTAAGTGTATTTTATGTGTATTTGATACGAACAACAAATATTGATCAGAACCGTCCGTGAGCTGCATTGCACACGCTCGGAGGATCCCGAATTGCATCTTTTATGCAGCTGCAGTCCTTGTAGCGCAAAGATGAATTATTTACATTCTGAGTCTTGGAAAGCGTTTTGGTATCGGAAACCAGTTTAGGATTCCGTGTCATTTAGCAATGCCGAAACCGACCACTGCATCGAAATAGAGGGTGGAATAATAATGAATATCTTGTGTATTGGCGGGCGGAAAATTGCGACTTGCGGCCCGGGGCGACGTAAAACAATTAAATACTACCCACTAACTTACTTATTTTTTAACAGATGAAAAAAAACTTGAGGAGGTTCTCAATCCTACGCGTATACATAACGATGGCCTCAGTGTAAGCTAGCTGGCGCGGAAATAAAATTGGTAGGTATCCCAGCGGCTTGAGTTGCAACAAAAAAATGTATCATTACATTTCAATCAATTTACACATTCGAAATATTATAAACGGGATGTGAACCGCGATTACCTTAATTGAGCACCCGATATTCGCAATCGCAATCGCAACACACACACACACATTCCGTTTATAATATTTCGAATGAACTTAACCGTGAATCATTGAAAACTCTCAATTTACACATAACTTGGATAAACTTTCCTCGTGAATTATAATAGAGATCTATTATTGAAAACTGCATGAAAATGCGGTCAGTACCTAGTTTTTGAGTTTATCGCGAACAGACACGACGGGGGGCTTTGCTTTGTAATACGTAGTGATAATTGCAATGAACTACCAAATCCTCATGGACGCCAATCTCGCAAAGAACGTCGAAGCCACAACAGAATACAGCCAGAAAACATTGTTATCATCAAAAGTGATCTCCCGACACGAAAAAACAGTACACGGCTTTTTTTTATGAAAAAAAGTCGAAAGAAAAAGCAAACGACTTGATGCAGAGCACATTCAAACCTGAAAAGCAAAAGTCACGCACGTTTTGTGACGCTTTCACAACATTTCGCGCGCAGGTAACACTTAAAGTCCCCTGTTATCGCGTCCAATGTAAAAGCTCTTAAAAATGCATATCGCGTCCCGCCTGAACCTTTTGACCAGCGCAGGCGGAGCCGCGGGCGCTCAGCCGGCGAGGCCCGCGCACGTGACATTGCATACTTTAATGTTAACAAAACACTTCTATTTGCTACATTCCGTTCCGACAAAAAAACCACTTCGCAGAACTGTATTAGGCATAATTAATAGCGAAAGGAGAAGACCAATATTTATGACCGAGTACTGCGATATCGCTCTTTCACTCGCGTTGCCGAAGTATTACAATGGTTAATTGTGATTAAAAGCAATCACTAAGCTAGGCACTCATTACCGAAGTGTAAATTACTCTCAATCCGCTAATTAACGATTTGATGGTGTCACAGCCTGAACGCCGCACCCGGATAATCGAAACGAAGTAGTAAAAGCAACCAATTAATTACTAACCGATGGCATAGTACACGACGAGCGTGCGGCAGACAGACGCCCGAGTCATTGTCGCACCTACGAGTACCCGGTGCATTAGGCTAAATTACCACCCCGTCTCACTCCTAAAAGCCACCCCGAAACCTTAACGCGTGCTAACAAGACGTATAATTAAATGCTTCAGAGTTTCCGAACCGCACGCGCGTGGTGGTTGAGTAAAAGTACTCGACAAATGGAACAGTCAATTTGAGGTGCGTGGGCAAGTCCATTAAGGTGCGATCGCTGTTCGTTACTCGTGAAGTTATTACGAGCGCATGTAAGTCATGTAACTAAAATGCTACGTCGCCTAAACGCTGTTGAATTAGTTTGGCTTCATGTTGGTTGCTCCAAACTCTATTATAACTTGGATTTCTATTTTGAGATTGAACAACGAACGTTTACTTGCGAGCAGCTTTCTGTTTACATAATTGTCCTTTTTAGGGTTTCGTACCTCAAAAGGAAAAAACGGAACCCAAATCTTATAGGATCACTTTGTTGTCCGGCCGTCCGTCCGTCCGTCTGTCAAGACCATTTTTCTCAAGAACGCGTGGAGGAGGCTGAAATTTATATCAAATACTCAAGTCCACTACCCCTTAGAGCTGTGAAAAAATCAAACTTCAAAGCCAACGCAATCCAAAGATACAGCCGTTTATGCCGCAAATTTTCGAAACTCGCAAGGGAATCAAAACCTACAGAGTACCTACTTCCCGTGAAATCAGAATCTTGAAATTTGGCATGAAGGTAGGTCTTATAGCACAGATGTAGAAACAATTGCGAAAACCGTAAATATGTACGTACTCGTATGTCTGTATAATATCAGTGTCCAATATAAAGTGACCTCACACTGCATAGGTACATTTTACTTTGGAGCAGGGCTCTGCTTACACTGGTTTATAGATAATGGCACGGAACCCTCGGTGCGCGAGTCCTTGAGGCGGCCGGGCGGCCGGGCCGGCCAGCCGAGCCGGCGCAGCGCCGCGTCATAGGGATGGACATTTAAAATATACATCGATGTTTTTTCCGATGCAGTGCATCGATCGGTTGCATCGATGTTAATTCGGTGTATTTAGAAAAACATCGATATTTCCAAAACATCGATTGTTTTTCGCAATGGACATGACTGTGTTTAGGCAAATAACCGTAATTGTATCATAAAAAACAATGCAAATACTCATTACATTCACACTTTACACTACGCAACAAAAACTCGGTGGGCCATATTTCGAATAAATAAACGAATGACGAATGACTCAAATAACATGGCTCGTGGCTCCGTTGTCAACAAACCAGTTATCATGATCTAAGACTGAATTTCTGTTTTCAAATGACATAAGATTGTTAACGTGAATCTATTCAAATATAATACGTATAACGTAAATCAGAGTATTTAACCGGTGTGAAGTTAGCAGCCTAAAGTTAGCAGCCTAAGGTAACCCGACCAAATAAAGAAGTGTTGTTTTCTAAACGCCACAAAATCAAAAATTAATCGTTTATTTGGCCTAATATATCAAATAAATATTACCTTAATAGCAAATAAAAACTTTAATAATGTACAGCAGAGACGACAATGAAAATAAAATTTATTTATCAGGTAAGTCATACTTGTCCCATTTTAGCAAAACAGAAGTAAAGCCAGGAGTAACAGCTATACGTATCGTGTGCTATACGTACCAGAGGTCTTAGAACTGGTGACTCCTGAGTGATACTTAACTCGGTTTTGGATACAGGAGCCGGCAAAAGTTAGCAGCCTAAATTAGTCGAACCAATAAAACCGTATTTCTGCCAAACAGAAGTAAAGCCAGGAGTAACGGCTATACGTGTCATATAGCTTAGGTATATGAGTTTCAAACATGCTAAAGCCTGGAGTGATACCTACCTCCCATGAATCAAATCAAAGAAGGAAACATAAAAAAAACTCATTTTGCTTCGTTCCTCTGAATGATATCCTTTTTCTGCAAAACAGAAGTTAAGCCAGGAGTAGTGGTCATATAGACCGTGTGCTTACACTACTAAGTAAATAGAAACAGCCATGTCCTGAGTGATACCAAACTTGGTTTAGAAGAAACGGGAGTGTCAATTATGAATTCCGCAAAAATCTGCAGAAATTAAGGGGTAATGTCATATTTCAGCAAAACAGAAGTAAAGCCAGGAGCAATGGCTATATGTGCCGTATGGCTACACCACCAGAGGTCTAAGAACTGGTGACTCCTGAGTGATACCTAACTCGGTTTTGGATAGAGGAGCCGGCAAAAGTTAGCAGCCTAAATTAGTCGAACCAATAAAACCGTATTTCTGCCAAACAGAAGTAAAGCCAGGAGTAACGGCTATACGTGTCATATAGCTTAGGTATATGAGTTTCAAACATGCTAAAGCCTGGAGTGATACCTACCTCCCATGAAACAAATCAAAGAAGGAAACATAAAAAAAACTCATTTTGCTTCGTTCCTCTGAATGATATCCTTTTTCTGCAAAACAGAAGTTAAGCCAGGAGTAGTGGTCATATAGACCGTGTGCCTACACTACTAAGTAAATAGAAACAGCCATGTCCTGAGTGATACCTAGCTTGGTTTAGAAGAAACGGGAGTGTCAATTATGAATTACGCAAAAATCTGCAGAAATTAAGGGGTAATGTCATATTTCAGCAAAACAGAAGTAAAGCCAGGAGCAATGGCTATATGTGCCGTATGGCTACACCACCAGAGGTCTAAGAACTGGTGACTCCTGAGTGATACCTAACTCGGTTTTGATTAGAGGAGCCGGCAAAAGTTAGCAGCCTAAATTAGTCGAACCAATAAAACCGTATTTCTGCCAAACAGAAGTAAAGCCAGGAGTAACGGCTATACGTGTCATATAGCTTAGGTATATGAGTTTCAAACATGCTAAAGCATGGAGTGATACCTATCTCCCATGAATCAAATCAAAGAAGGAAACTTAAAAAAAACTCATTTTGCTTCGATCCTCTGAATGGTGTCCTTTTTCTACAAAACAGAAGTTAAGCCAGGAGTAGTGGTCATATAGACCGTGTGCCTACACTACTAAGTAAATAGAAACAGCCATGTCCTGAGTGATACCTAGCTTGGTTTAGAAGAAACGGGAGTGTCAATTATGAATTACGCAAAAATCTGCAGAAATTAAGGGGTAATGTCATATTTCAGCAAAATAGAAGTAAAGCCAGGAGCAATGGCTATATGTGCCGTATGGCTACACTACCAGAGGTCTAAGAACTGCTGACTCCTGAGTGATACCTAACTCGGTTTTGGATAGAGGAGCCGGCAAAAGTTAGCAGCCTAAATTAATCGAACCAATAAAACCGTATTTCTGCCAAACAGAAGTAAAGCCAGGAGTAACTGCTATACGTGTCATATAGCTTAGGTATATGAGTTTCAAACATGCTAAAGCCTGGAGTGATACTTACCTCCCATGAAACAAATCAAAGAAGGAAACTTAAAAAAAAACTCATTTTGCTTCGTTCCTCTGAATGATATCCTTTTTCTGCAAAACAGAAGTTAAGCCAGGAGTAGTGGTCATATACACCGTGTGCTTACACTACTAAGTAAATAGAAACAGCCATGTCCTGAGTGATACCTAACTTGGTTTAGAAGAAACGGGAGTATCAATTATGAATTCCGCAAAAATCTGCAGAAATTAAGGGGTAATGTCATATTTCAGCAAAACAGAAGTAAAGCCAGGAGCAATGGCTATATGTGCCGTATGGCTACACCACCAGAGGTCTAAGAACTGGTGACTCCTGAGTGATACCTAACTCGGTTTTGGATAGAGGAGCCGGCAAAAGTTAGCAGCCTAAATTAGTCGAACCAATAAAACCGTATTTCTGCCAAACAGAAGTAAAGCCAGGAGTAACGGCTATACGTGTCATATAGCTTAGGTATATGAGTTTCAAACATGCTAAAGCCTGGAGTGATACCTACCTCCCATGAAACAAATCAAAGAAGGAAACATAAAAAAAACTCATTTTGCTTCGTTCCTCTGAATGATATCCTTTTTCTGCAAAACAGAAGTTAAGCCAGGAGTAGTGGTCATATAGACCGTGTGCCTACACTACTAAGTAAATAGAAACAGCCATGTCCTGAGTGATACCTAGCTTGGTTTAGAAGAAACGGGAGTGTCAATTATGAATTACGCAAAAATCTGCAGAAATTAAGGGGTAATGTCATATTTCAGCAAAACAGAAGTAAAGCCAGGAGCAATGGCTATATGTGCCGTATGGCTACACCACCAGAGGTCTAAGAACTGGTGACTCCTGAGTGATACCTAACTCGGTTTTGATTAGAGGAGCCGGCAAAAGTTAGCAGCCTAAATTAGTCGAACCAATAAAACCGTATTTCTGCCAAACAGAAGTAAAGCCAGGAGTAACGGCTATACGTGTCATATAGCTTAGGTATATGAGTTTCAAACATGCTAAAGCATGGAGTGATACCTATCTCCCATGAATCAAATCAAAGAAGGAAACTTAAAAAAAACTCATTTTGCTTCGATCCTCTGAATGGTGTCCTTTTTCTACAAAACAGAAGTTAAGCCAGGAGTAGTGGTCATATAGACCGTGTGCCTACACTACTAAGTAAATAGAAACAGCCATGTCCTGAGTGATACCTAGCTTGGTTTAGAAGAAACGGGAGTGTCAATTATGAATTACGCAAAAATCTGCAGAAATTAAGGGGTAATGTCATATTTCAGCAAAACAGAAGTAAAGCCAGGAGCAATGGCTATATGTGCCGTATGGCTACACCACCAGAGGTCTAAGAACTGGTGACTCCTGAGTGATACCTAACTCGGTTTTGATTAGAGGAGCCGGCAAAAGTTAGCAGCCTAATAGTCAAACCAATAAAACCGTATTTCTGCCAAACAGAAGTAAAGCCAGGAGTAACGGCTATACGTGTCATATAGCTTAGGTATAACTTGGTTTAGAAGAAACGGGAGTGTCAATTATGAATTCCGCAAAAATCTGCAGAAATTAACGGGTAATGTCATATTTCAGCAAAACAGAAGTAAAGCCAGGAGCAATTGCTATATGTGCCGTATGGCTACACCACCAGAAGTCTAAGAACTGGTGACTCCTGAGTGATACCTAACTCGCTTTTGGATAGAGGAGCCGGCAAAAGTTAGCAGCCTAAATTAGTCGAACCAATAAAACCGTATTTCTGCCAAACAGAATTAAAGCCAGGAGTAACGGCTATACATGTCATATAGCTTAGGTATATGAGTTTCAAACATGTTAAGCCAGGAGTAGTGGTCATATAGACCGTGTGCCTACACTATTAAGTATATAGAAACAGCCATGTCCTGAGTGATACCTAACTTGGTTTAGAAGAAACGGGAGTGTCAATTATGAATTCCGCAAAAATCTGCAGAAATTAACGGGTAATGTCATATTTCTGCAAAACAGAAGTAAAGCCAGGAGCAATGGCTATATGTGCCGTATGACTACACCACCAGAAGTCTAAGAACTGGTGACTCCTGAGTGATACCTAACTCGCTTTTGGATAGAGGAGCCGGCAAAAGTTAGCAGCCTAAATTAGTCGAACCAATAAAACCGTATTTCTGCCAAACAGAAGTAAAGCCAGGAGTAACGGCTATACGTGTCATATAGCTTAGGTATATGAGTTTCAAACATGCTAAAGCCTGGAGTGATACCTACCCTGCATGAAACAAATCAAAGAAGGAAACATAAAAAAAACTCATTTTGCTTCGTTCCTCTGAATGATATCCTTTTTCTGCAAAACAGAAGTTAAGCCAGGAGTAGTGGTCATATAGACCGTGTGCCTACACTACTAAGTAAATAGAAACAGCCATGTACTGAGTGATACCTAACTTGGTTTAGAAGAAACGGGAGTGTCAATTATGAATTACGCAAAAATCTGCAGAAATTAAGGGGTAATGTCATATTTCAGCAAAACAGAAGTAAAGCCAGGAGCAATGGCTATATGTGCCGTATGGCTACACTACCAGAGGTCTAAGAACTGGTGACTCCTGAGTGATACCTAACTCGGTTTTGATTAGAGGAGCCGGTAAAAGTTAGCAGCCTAAATTAGTCGAACCAATAAAACCGTATTTCTGCCAAACAGAAGTAAAGCCAGGAGTAACGGCTATACGTGTCATATAGCTTAGGTATATGAGTTTCAAACATGCTAAAGCCTGGAGTGATACCTACCTCCCATGAAACAAATCAAAGAAGGAAACTTAAAAAAAACTCATTTTGCTTCGTTCCTCTGAATGGTGTCCTTTTTCTACAAAACAGAAGTTAAGCCAGGCAGGAGTAGTGGTCATATAGACCGAGTACTTACACTACTAAGAAAATAGAAACAGCCATGTCCTGAGTGATACCTAACTTGGTTTAGAAGAAACGGGAGTGTCAATTATGAATTCCGCAAAAATCTGCAGAAATTAAGGGTTAATGTCATATTTCAGCAAAACAGAAATAAAGCCAGGAGCAATGGCTATATGTGCCGTATGGCTATACCACCAGAGGTCTAAGAACTGGTGACTCCTGAGTGATACCTAACTCGGTTTTGGATAGAGCCCAACAAACAATTAAGCGTTAAGACAAGCGGTAGAGGACCTGTATTTAGGTTCTGCTTAGATATATAAGAGTTTGTAAGAGCGTTATAAGAGCGTTATAGCATGCTATAACTCCCTTATACCTTCGATTTTGGCACAAAATTTTGCAGGTAAAGCCTCTATAAACCCTCTATAGTGGTTCTATCTAACGTTTACTAGAAGTATACAAGGGTGCTATAAGATCGTCAGATTTCGCTTGAAACTTTATTGCATCCTTATAGTAGAGTTTCTTGAAACCTTTAGTAATATAAGATATCTATAACGGTGTTAGATAGAACTAAGAGTGGTATCTTGAAACCTTATAACTCGTTTGTAGCGTTTTCGGTGACAAACAGATATTTAAAGCTTTAAAGTCTTCAAATTATACAGTTTATTGAGTTACTTGTGTATCGAATGTGCTTCAGTTTATCAGCGAGCGGCCATTGCAACATTTTCATCACGAGTAAAGTATTGTTTTGATTAACAGGTTTCTTAAAGTGCGTGGTTAATTATTAGTGCGATTGCAAGTTTGATGTGAATATGTATCAGGTTTTCATCTCAATTTTGACGCGCCTTCAAAAAACAATGATTTTATACAAAAAAAAGGAAATCAATTAAAAGTGGTAATAACCTAAATCAGTTTTTAGACATTAATTTTCAAAATATTCGTTAGTTTGAGCGATTGTGTAAGTAATGTATGTCATATAATTAGGAAAATTTAGGTACTTTGTCATTTAAAAGTGATTTTGTGTAAATATTTTTTAGGTTATGTTGACAAAAAGTAATCAAACATGGTGTTTTTTTCTTAACGGCACAGTCTTCTCTTATGTTTATTATGACACTCAATGAAGTACAACGCCGTTTGTCAAGAGTATTGTGCAGTCTTTGGTTGGCATAAGAGAGGAACTACGCAGTTAGCGCAGACATTTACCTGCAGCAGAGAGTAAAATACCGGCTTTAGCTTTACCTATAGGTTTAAATTAGGGATCTTTACGAAGTGATGAAATCCCCAATTCGGTGATCTTTTAATCATTTAAAAATCTTAAATTGTTAGCTTCAAGATATATATATATTTTTTTATGAAATAAGGTGGCAAACGAGCACGCGTATCACCTGATAGTAAGTAAATTTTTATTTTAGTCATGTGTAGGTAGAATAAAAGCTTAATCCTGATAATGTTTCTGATGTGAACTGGGTTGATTTTACTGGACCTGATTTCACTTAATAAAGTAAGTACGGTGAAAGATACTGAATCGCTTACCACTGTGGAATTTTATCATACTTACACCCTGCTGGAGAAATTATTGCTAAATTGTATTAGAAGTTGGTTACGTGATTCAGTTTCTTCGGCCGTACGTAAATCATAATGGCTAGATTTTGTGGATGATATTCCTAGTTTTTTTTATAGTCCCGTGGGACTGTATTATAGGTATATTTGGGAATGCAATGGGAATTTTTGTGGGTGTAAGAGCCTTGTTCTAGGTCCGTCGGGATCGCTACCAGCATCTTACTCAATAATCCTGCCGCCAAGCAGCAATGCTTGCGCTGATGTGTTCCGGGTGAGGAGAGTAAGACAGCCCGATTTTGGAATAGGTACCTAATTTTTTAGATCCAAGATGGCGGATGATATTTTGACACTATTGACACTTTGACACTAAAATATCGATGGGTGTCGTTTTCGAGTAATTTGGTGCTTCTGAGCCTAATTTTGACATACTTTTTTGGATCCAAGATGGCGGATGACATTTTGACACTATTGACACTAAAAATGTTTATGGGGGTCGTTTTCGAGTAATTTGGTGGCTCTGAGCCCGATTTTGGCATAGGTAACTTTTTAGATCCAAGATGGCGGATGATATTTTGACACTAAAATATTGATGGGTGTCGTTTTCGAGTAATTTGGTGCTTCTGAGCCTGATTTTGACATACTTTTCTGGAGCCAAGATGGCGGATGACATTTTGACACTATTGACACTAAAAATGTTTATGGGGGTCGTTTTCGAGTAATTTGGTGGCTCTGAGCCCGATTTTGGCATAGGTAACTTTTTAGATCCAAGATGGCGGATGATATTTTGACACTAAAATATTGATGGGTGTCGTTTTCGAGTAATTTGGTGCTTCTGAGCCTGATTTTGACATACTTTTCTGGAGCCAAGATGGCGGATGACATTTTGACACTATTGACACTAAAAATGTTTATGGGGGTCGTTTTCGAGTAATTTGGTGGCTCTGAGCCCGATTTTGGCATAGGTAACTTTTTAGATCCAAGATGGCGGATGATATTTTGACACTATTGACACTTTGACACTAAAATATTGATGGGTGTCGTTTTCGAGTAATTTGGTGCTTCTGAGCCTGATTTTGACATACTTTTTTGGATCCAAGATGGCGGATGAAATTTTGACACTGTTGACACTAAAATGTTTATGGGTATCGTTTTTGAGTAATTTGGTGCTTCTGAACCTGATTTTGGCATAATTTTTTGTACTCAAGATGGCGGATGACATTTTGACACTATTGACACTAAAAATGTTTATGGGGGTCGTTTTCGAGTAACATTTTACACTTTTTTGTGTTTTTTGTGTCAGTAGTGTCAAAATGTCATCCGCCACCTTGGATCCAAAAAGTTTTGCCAAAACCGGGCTGAGAACGACCAAATTACTCGAAAACGACACCCAAAAACATTTTTTAGTGTCATAGTGTCAAAATGTCATCCGCCATCTTGAGTACAAAAAATTATGCCAAAATCAGGTTCAGAAGCACCAAATTACTCAAAAACGATACCCATAAACATTTTAGTGTCAACAGTGTCAAAATTTCATCCGCCATCTTGGATCCAAAAAAGTATGTCAAAATCAGGCTCAGAAGCACCAAATTACTCGAAAACGACACCCATCAATATTTTAGTGTCATAGTGTCTAAATGTCATCCGCCATCTTTGTGCTCGAAATTCCGGGTTTTTTTATGAAATTCCCCTTGGATTCGAGCCCTTAGTTCGTTCGTGTATATTGAAATATTGATAAAACGGGACAAATACGGGACAAGAAACAGTATGGGACGTGACACTTAAATACGGTGACAGTCCCGTCTCATTCGTCTTAAAGAAAATGCACAATATTAAATCCACACAACAATGCACATACACTAAATATTTTCACGAGCAGATTTCGATAAACGTTTTCATAATTTGAGGTTAAATTATACTCAAAAGCTTAAAACGTTACAACTAATTTATCTTACACTTAAACCTTTATATCAGGATCGTACAAAACTCCTGTAACTATTTAACCTATTATTGCCTTTAGTATAACAGGCGTAAGCTGTATATAAGAGTTATTCAACGCATGTAGAGTTTGGTGTTACTAGACTCTCAATTAACTCTTTTGTAGAACCAATAACTTCACTAAAATTGATATACAGCCTTATGGTATATAAGCTACTCTAAAATACCAGATTTACAGCAATAAGAATTACAGGGAATTTATGAAGATCTTTAAAGAGCTTTTGACGTTGCAGGCCGAAACAAGCTTTAACGTTTAAGTATATAAGCAGCCACTGCCACTACACTAACTGTAAAGAAAATACTGCTTCGTCATTAACAGTTCTAATACAACCTGAGGAGCTAAAAGTATTTCGTAACTATTTTGTATCACCTTTAGTGGCAATGGAATCCATTGTATATCATTAGTAGCACTCTAAGATTTAAAATAAGCGGCAACCAACGCTTAATTGTTTGTTGGGAGGAGCCGGCAAAAGTTAGCAGCCTAAATTAGTCGAACCAATAAAACCGTATTTCTGCCAAACAGAAGTAAAGCCAGGAGTAACGGCTATACGTGTCATATAGCTTAGGTATATGAGTTTCAAACATGCTAAAGCCAGGAGTGATACCTACCTCCCATGAAACAAATCAAAGAAGGAAACTTAAAAAAAACTCATTTTGCTTCGTTCCTCTGAATGATATCCTTTTTCTGCAAAACAGAAGTTAAGCCAGGAGTAGTGGTCATATAGACCGTGTGCCTACACTACTAAGTAAATAGAAACAGCCATGTCCTGAGTGATACCTAACTTGGTTTAGAAGAAACGGGAGTGTCAATTATGAATTCCGCAAAAATCTGCAGAAATTAAGGGGTAATGTCATATTTACACGCAGCCATCGTTTAACCTGGTACTAAAATTACACAATTGTGACCAACATATATAACATAAACTGTGCTTGCACAGGAATTGAGAAAGTGGCTTCTATAAAATACTTGGGAATAATTCTGGACCATAGGTTATCCTGGCATGACCATGTTGAACATTTGAATGGGCGTATAAGAAAACTAATGTGGATATTTAAGATCTTAAAACATGTTGCATCCAATGTACTTTTAAAGCAATTGTATATCACACTGGCTCAATCAATAATGACATACTGTATACCTATTTGGGGAGGAGCAAATAAAACTAAATTCCTTGAGGTAGAGAGGGCTCAGAGATGTCTGTCTGCTCAAAGTTACTTTTAATAAACCTTACAGATATCCTACAGCTGAACTGTACAAAGAGTGTGACTTGCTTTCTATGCGTAAATTGTATATCGTACTTAGTGTATTAAGGTTGCATCGTACTTTGAGTTATGTACCGCAAACTGTAACTCGGAGTAGAAAAGCCGAAGTTGTTCCTATTCCAGTATATAAATCCAAATTTGCTAGGAAACAATTTATTGTACAATCCGCTTACTTGTATAACTCTATTGATGGCTACCTAAACATTTACCCTCTCCTGCTGTACAACTGTAGGGGCGTAATCACTGAATGGATACAGAACTTAGACTACGAAGAGACTGAGGGACTGTTGTGTTGAATTGCGAGGTTGCTGGTTGTATTCAAGCATAAAGCTTCATTGTTAAATGGAAAAACCTCTGTGAATCAATGCATCATTCGTTGCATTAATCGCTTGGATGAACATTTACATGACTGTATGTATACACACGCACGGAAACATACACAAACACACACACTTACGTGCATAAACGACACACACACACACACACACACACACACACACACACACACAAACACCTGCGCGCGCGGTTAGCGCGTTCGCACACTAGTTAAGTAGTTAAGTTAGTGCATAGTGGTAGAATTAGTTCTGCTTGGTTTTGTTAAACTTCTAGTTAAGGAAGAGCGGAGCATTCCAAGACAAGCATTTCTCATGCTTAAAGGAAAGTTCCAACTTATTTCATTGTAACTTAATATAGAAATGTTATAGCAAAAGGGAACCATTCAGAGGAACGAAGCAAAATGAGTTTTTTTAAGTTTCCTCCTCTGATTTGTTTCATGGGAGGTAGGTATCACTCCAGGCTTTAGCATGTTTGAAACTCATATACCTAAGCTATATGACACGTATAGCCGTTACTCCTGGCTTTACTTCTGTTTGGCAGAAATACGGTTTTATTGGTTCGACTAATTTAGGCTGCTAACTTTTGCCGGCTCCTCTATCCAAAACCGAGTTAGGTATCACTCAGGCGTCACCAGTTCTTAGACCTCTGGTGGTGTAGCCATACGGCACATATAGCCATTGCTCCTGGCTTTACTTCTGTTTTGCTGAAATATGACATTACCCCTTAATTTCTGCAGATTTTTGCGGAATTCATAATTGACACTCCCGTTTCTTCTAAACCAAGCTAGGTATCACTCAGGACATGGCTGTTTCTATTTACTTAGTAGTGTAAGCACACGGTCTTTATGACCACTACTCCTGGCTTAACTTCTGTTTTGCAGAAAAAGGATATCATTCAGAGGATCGAAGCAAAATGAGTTTTTTTTAAGTTTCCTTCTTTGATTTGTTTCATGGGAGGTAGGTATCACTCAAGGCTTTAGCATGTTTGAAACTCATATACCTAAGCTATATGACACGTATAGCCGTTACTCCTGGCTTTACTTCTGTTTGGCAGAAATACGGTTTTATTGGTTCGACTAATTTAGGCTGCTAACTTTTGCCGACTCCTCTATCCAAAACCGAGTTAGGTATCACTCAGGAGTCACCAGTTCTTAGACCTCTGGTGGTGTAGCCATACGGCACATATAGCCATTGCTCCTGGCTTTACTTCTGTTTTGCTGAAATATGACATTACCCCTTAATTTCTGCAGATTTTTGCGTAATTCATAATTGACACTCCCGTTTCTTCTAAACCAAGTTTGGTATCACTCAGGACATGGCTGTTTCTATTTACTTAGTAGTGTAGGCACACGGTCTATATGACCACTACTCCTGGCTTAACGTCTGTTTTGCAGAAAAAGGATATCATTCAGAGGAACGAAGTAAAATGAGTTTTTTTTATGTTTCCTTCTTTGATTTGTTTCATGGGAGGTAGGTATCACTCCATGCTTTAGCATGTTTGAAACTCATATACCTAACCTATATGACATGTATAGCAGTTACTCCTGGCTTTACTTCTGTTTGGCAGAAATACGGTTTAATTGGCTCGACTAATTTAGGCTGCTAACTTTTGCCGGCTCCTCTATCCAAAACCGAGTTAAGTATCACTCAGGAGTCACCAGTTCTAAGACCTCTGGTACGTATAGCACACGATACGTATAGCTGTTACTCCTGGCTTTACTTCTGTTTTGCTGAAATGGGACAAGTATGACTTACCTGATAAATAAATTTTATTTTCATTGTCGTCTCTGCTGTACATTATTAAACTTTTATTTGCCATTAAAGTAATATTTATTTGATATATTAGGCCAAATAAACGATTAATTCTTGATTTTGTGGCGTTTAGAAAACAACACTTCTTTATTTGGTCGGGTTACCTTAGGCTGCTAACTTTAGGCTGCTAACTTCACACCGGTGAGTATTTATTGGAAGTAAACTTGAATTTTGACTTTACCGGTAACGTGGCAAAGGGAAAATAATAACCCATTCAGCCAAACCGATAAAATATGGTAGGTGTGTAATATTGACTGAAAGGCTGAACTGATTATTACGATTCAGGTTCCAGTCAGCCAGTGTTGTCACACTTATAGACCCTCATCTCATAGTTTGCGTATTCGATGCATCGATTAAAAAAACATCGATATATATCCGATGTTGAAGTATTAACAATACATCGGTTCAATACGATGCATCGTTACTATACATCGAGTGTTTACAATACATCGATGTATAATCGTCCATCTCTACCCCGTATTACCGCCTAATGTGCCAGCTGCACCGAGCCTCAGCCTAATTACAGTGAGAGCTTTCTCGCGTTTGACTCACTTTAATACGAATGCAATGACGTCGAACTTTTACCCGATAATGAAGATTGATGTTTTTTTTTTCTCATTCTGAAATTAATGACCCTTAATTTTGAATGGAATTGTTACAGAAATTATGAATTTTGATGCTGAATAAGTCCGCTGTTGACATCATATCCGGAGAGTTTTGTTTATCTGGAATCCAAACCCAAGTTATGAGGGTTCAAAAACGACGATTCGCTTCGAGAAAAGGTAGGTCTGTAGTAGTACCCTAGCGTTTCGCTTGGCTCGTCTTGGTGGGGGCACTACCTTGCCCCCAGATATTTCAATGAAATCATTGTCTCTAGAATGAATGTTTAATTAAGTATGATTATTTAGATACTTAATTTAACAACAGAGAATACAGCAAAACTGACTTAACTAATAGTCCATCTTCAGCTTGTCCACTAATACTAAGCGATCGGTGGTAAACTAACGACTCACTAATGACTGGTGCAGAGTCAATTACTTACGCCACTTTCATTACCCCGTGCGATCGGCGGCGGCGGCGCGACGCAAAACCTTCCGCTCACTATCGTCTCACTAGCAGCCGGTACTGACATAGCGACAGCCATTGGCGCCACGTCCATCAGACTGTCCAGTCTATATCTAAAGACAGGCATTACCGCGTCGTATAGTGCCTTATTGTGACGGTAATAAACAGACCCACGTCACCGCGTCACAAAGCCCTATTATGCAGCTCTTGGAGTCTCGCGTCTCGAGTCCGGCGCGCCTCGCCGCCGGACTCCACCCGGACACAATAGCCGGGATAATTGAACGGTTACACGCAAAGTTTGCTCAGGGACTATGCTTATGTCCTTCAACGTGTTATGTAGTAAAACAAGAATCTTAGTTCATTGTGTAACTATGAACAGTTATTTCACAAACGCGATGTACTCGAAACCGTCCATATTATTCACAGCACCCTCGAGACAGTGTTATGTGTCTGCGTTTTACAAGCTTTTATTTAAATTGCAAGCTAATGTTTTAGGTCGTATCCTGCGTCAAACTTTCCCACTTTTAGTGGTTGGATTGCCTTGCAATATGGTACTCATGTTCTTAGGTATGTAGGACGAATGACAATGTAGGTAAGTACGTAATGCTTTAAACTATCACGATTTTCACTCGTATTAAACACCACTTGAGGCTTGGTTATTTAATTAATTATCTCGACGTTGCGGCCTCGATGCAGCGGCCGTGGTCACGAGTACACTGCGGGCCCATATTTCACCAACTCGTATAGGTAGTCAATACGAAGGCAACCGGCGTAGATTTTTGTCGAGTTTGTAATGTATACAGTATTGTCACTTGTTACCGACTAATGTCGCGTTGGTGACATAGGGGCCAGGGTATAACAACCGTTTAGTTGAGCGAGTCTTCTAACTACCCGCACTTAGTCAACATTTTGTTGTGGTGATTACAGTTATGAGTGCAAGCCAGGGAAAATATTTTATAACACAAATTCATTTGTATTTTATTATTATTTTATTATTATTTTATTATTCATTATTATTAGTACTTGACGAAAGACGAATTATTTCAGATATCGTTCACGAGTTGATTTCTTGATGTGTTATTGCCAGGGTGAAAAAACAAGTTCCAAGGACTGTATTACCGGGTCTCGGAAGAGGTATCAGTTTCGTTTCGCCTCTCCGCGCGGCATCGTGAGTGACGCTCCGCCCGCGAGCGAGGAGCAGCCCAGCCTAATCTACTTGTCTGCCAAACATAAAGCAATCAAAAAGTGAATTTCACAGAAAAAGGGAATATGAAAGGCATTTATACGAAATCATTCCCAAAACAAGCGCTCGCGTGGCGCGAGCGAAGAGCGGCGGCGTCTCGCGGAGTTAGAAGAATGCAGCAACTGTGAAAAAATAATTAACTTAATGAAAAAATATCTGGAACAAACAAAATAGAGTGTATTTTAACCAGGGGCCTTACCATGACGTCCTAATTCCGACTCAAGTTCAAGTTTTTGCTGTCACTTTTAGTATGAATCAGACAACGAGCGAACCTAAACTGAATCGTATTAAGACGTCATGGTAAGGCCCCAGGAAGTTGTGTTTATTATTACACGTCACTTTGAATAGGCGTAAACTGAAAACAGCTTAGGCATCAAAATGAGAACGAGCTTGTACAGAGATAGAAACGTTTTAGAATCATGTGTGGTGTTGTGACAGATGATCGTAAACGAAACATTTCCGTTTTAATGTTTTTGCTTTTAATCTGTACGTGCGAACTAAAGCCGAAAATATTCCGAAATAATTCAATCTGTTTCATACTGGTGTCGGTAGTGCAGGTGGGTCATCCACATTTTTTGCTCGCGTCTCTCCTGTGGACATGGCAAAAGTTAAGGGTCTGTAGTAAATATCTTTAAGTCAAGTCTACATCGGCGTGTGGGACACCTGGCCAACTTTCGGCCCATTTAAGTAAACCTTAAGTTTGCCGACTAGGAGTCGCTAATTTTATGCCCACAGGAGAGACAACTTTTGTTTGTTACGGTGTGTGACTCGGTGCCGCCCGCGCCCGTGGCTCGCACCGCGCGCGCTACTCTAGTGTAGGACGGAGCTCACTTGAAGGGGCAAATTGAGTTATTTATCCGCGAAATTCCTCGCCGCTCCCCTCCCCCCTACATCGCCCCAGTGCCCTGTATCGGAAGCTGGGGAGCCCTACATGTACTTCCTGGCGGTTACACGGCTGCTAATTTGATGATGACATTAAAATAGCACCTTACTCCGCGGAGCTTGTCACAATAGACTTAATTAGCCAAGTCAAATCTTTACTGAGATGCTTCGTCATGCGGCATCTGCCATTTAAATAACAAAAAAAATAACAGGTCGCTTTGTCCCTTTGTTACTGCTACAACAAATAACTATGTACGACTGTATGTATTTGTATAGGTACCTACAAGGTGTCCTAAAAATATTCCATGATCAGCAGGTTGACTAATTTCATTGAATACTCGTATAAAATAAATGATACATCGTAATTTTTTATAGAAAATTAACAGCCTTATTCATAAAAAGTTAGAGGCTCGCTATAAGCTCGCTATAGGACCGATGCAAAAAAACATGATTCATAAACGTCAATTAGCGCTAATCAGTCCATCAAGGGTCTGTTAATTCTTCCAAAAGTTAGCGGACCGTAGACCCTACTTTATCTCTCTACTAACTCACAAAATGGCCGCCGCACATGTGAACAGCTGATTTTGGCAAGAGAAAAACCATACAGAAGACAGTTTTTTTTGTTTTAAGTTTTTATTCCCTCCGGGAAAGGTAAAGGAAACTAGATCCACACTGCCTAGTCTGTCGTGTTAATTCGCTGGTTTCCCGCTAATTCGCTGCCACTGCTGTCAATTTTTTTTTTTAATTCACTAAAAGGCCATTTTTGGTCTATGATTTGTCAAGGTGACAACATAACGCGTCTAATCCATCCATCAGCAGCTCATTAGCTAACAGACTGCTAGCAAGCGTTTATGAATCATACTTTTTAACAACTGTCAAATAAGCTTAATCAGTTTGTTAACTAATCGACTGATCAAACCTCAATTAAGGATTTTTTATGAATAAGGCTGTAAGTCACCAAATGTATGGGAGCATTTGTCAACCACATTTCAATATCCTGAAAAAGATCTTACATATGAATAGTTCAACAAATCTGCAGAAGTATTCCTGATTAATCTTAAGACAGTGCATGTCTAGCTGCTGACAGCAATGCACCCGGGAGAAGTTACCAAGGTTGCGAAATATTGTAATGGATGTTCTCAGAAATTTTAACTTAATAATTATAATTGGGATCATGTAAATGTCCACAGGATATCACTATAACTGATTTCAACTGATTATCTAGTAAAATTCTTATATAAATAACATTAACAAGTTAAAAAAAAATCCCATTGGAAACTTTCGTTACGGGAACTTATCATATAAAATCTCGCGTAATCTGGAAATTTCTGGGAACATTCTCGCTTTTTAGGGTTCCGTACCCAAAGGGTAAAAACGGGACCCTATTACTAAGCCTTCGCTGACCGTCCGTCCGTCCGTATGTCACCAGGCTGTACCTCAAGAACCATACCTAATAGATTGTGTATTTCTGTTGCCGCTATAACAACAAATACTAAAAACAGAATAATAATAATAATTAAGGGGGGCTTCCATACAACAGAGTATTTCTGATACGGAACCCTTCGTGCGCGAGTCCGACTCGCACTTGGCCGGATTTTTGGGAATGTTCTGCAACTTAAAACATTGTTAGCTGCTGAGTAAGTGTCCTCAACAATAAGGAAATCATAAAAAGCGTTGTAAATATTATTCATACAACCGCGAAGAATCTTGGTTATAAAAATGTTGTCGCCTTATATTTATGTCATCTCAAATTCCAATTCAATGTTATTGACATCTCGGGAGCTACCCTCGCGATCATAAAATGCTGAATACCCGAATAAACAGACGCCAATCGCGCTGAACGAGATCTGACGCGTCATCGGCCGTCAGCCTGCAATCACGCGCAGCGCGTCTAGACGCGCCCAGGGTTGCCACACTAACATTATACACAGGGGCGTATCCACTGGGGTGGTCAAGCAAGTCATGAACACCCCCTTCAGCACTTGTAAACACTATTCAGAAAGTATTAAAGAACAAAAAGAAACATAATTTTCCGCTTAAAAAAACACCGGGTAGCACTCCGGGAGTGCCGGCAGAAGTGAAAACTACACACACGCACAGTCGCGCAAAAAAGAAAAAGAAAACAACTTTTTCTACACGAGATTCGAACTGCGGTCACAGAGAATGCACTGTTATTCCAGGCCAAACGCACATACGTTAAAGCGACGAAATTAACGTACACTTAAAACATCGAACGCGACTTTAGCTTCATTCGTATTTCAAAGTAAGCTCTTAGATGATCCTGATATCATGGTAAGTGCTTAAACTCTCCCTTCGTCTTACGTCTGACGCGAGTTTAACATTTTTTACCCATCCAAATAAGTGCTCAACGCCGCTAAATAAGTTTTCGCTTCAAAAATTGAATATAGTAACACTGAACATTGGACTAGATTACTAGGATTTGTAGCTACTACTAGGATCTGTAGCTGTACTAATCTAAAGGCTGGATCTGCGCCTGGCATTACACACATACAGATCTCGTTTCCAGTCTCTCCCAGAGTGGATTGGATAACACACACGTCGTTATAACTGGCTTCGCAGGGGTTGCGCCGGGTCCCGCTCAATGTTGTCTGGTAGGCTTTAAGTAAATTTCGGGTATGATTTTGCATATAAATTCTGGTAACCTTAGAAATGCAAGCCTGCGGGCTCAGTTCGAAATTTAGTAATTTGTTTGTTTTTGCAGAACAAATACGAATAATTGTGCAAACATAATAAAAAGTCAACTTCTTTACTTTACAAAAGCCAATAGAATCTAATCTAACTAATCTAACTTAATATTATAAATGCGAAAGTATGGATGGATGGATGGATGGATGTTTGCTTGTTACTCAATCACGCCAGAACGGTCTAACGGATCTAGATGAAATTCAGCACATAGATAGAGAAAAGTCTGGAATAGCACATAGGCTACTTTTTATCCCGAAAAATTGCGTAGTTCCCGCGGGATAGCGATAAACGAATTCTTTGCAGACGAAGTCGCTGGCTAACCGTTAGTTATACAATACGTTGCGAACACTACTGAATATACTGAATATTGTTTAACTGACTCATCATCGTCATCATTGAACTGCTTTCCCCGTGTGTAAAAAACGATGTTTTCCGTCATCGAAAAGCTCATAGTAAATTTTGAAATGAAAGTTCGCGCATGAATTCTGAAAAACTCACAAGAGCCTGGGTCCGAATTCCCAATTCTCAAACTCGAACTGACAGTATTTTTTACGGTAAAATGATTATTATCTGCTCAATTCTTATGGCAACCCTATGTATTGCCATCAGTGTTCGATAGCGGGTGAGTGACGCGCCCGAGTGGAATCCCAGCTCGCGGCTGGAACGAGCATTGGCGATGTAACGACCTTACCTCGTCCGTTTCATCAGGGAATCGCCGCTCCTTTCATAACGAACGTAATCTCCTCTGACATTTTGATTCAAAGGATCCTACTGCAACTAATAGAGTTTCTATAGCCGCTCACTTACCTATGCATTATAGGAAACAATACGGGCTCCATTTTTGAAAGTGCTAAAAATGTGTGTATTGCTACGAAATTACAGCTCAAATTATTTTTTCAACTAGTTTTAATTTTAAAATACTAGTACTACGAGTATTAATTTGAAAATTCAGCGTAATCCAGCAAAAACTTTTAAAATAGTGTTCGTATTATGAGTTCGCAAGCCACCTCATAAGGCATGTCATTGTACGAGTATGACGCACGATACTCAACGCTCAAAATTCCTGGCATTCTTTCATCCATAGACTAATTTCATGCTCGTGTTCATAATATTTCATTAATCACACCAACATCCAACGAGTTAAGTATATAGCAAGCAACTGACAAAGTACTTTCATAGTTCAGATAAGTACTACTTGAAGTATTTATGAATAGCCTATTAGCACATTACAAAACTATTGAAATTATTCTTTTTGAAAGTGCATTATAATATTGAAGGTGTCATGTGAAAAATATACGGAATCAAGTAACGATGCGTAGTATCTTCGCTGATCTTACATCCCACGTTTCTAAATAGATGAGTTATTTACTTAAAATTAAATAAATAGCTAGCTAAAGATAATGTAACACATACCCCGTACCCGTATTTCGTATAAAAAAAATATACGGGAGGGAATCCATTTGGTGTCCTTTTTACAACGCCAGAATCAGACGGAAAGAAATTTCATTATCACACTTGAAGTAGTTCTATTCCCACGCCCACTCGAAAACACTCTCATGTTTTCGGACTCAGTCTGAAAGGTAAAACGCTACCATAATTGTTCGCTCATTCCAATTTTCAAAGAGATATCCATCACGTCTGCGGCGGTCGGAAGTTCGTGAGCATAATTAAATATGGCTTCAAAGGGCCTCATGCATTTTATAAGTTAGTGCGTGCGTCCGACCGCGGCCCGTGCTCATGTGAACTTGTGAAACAGCCCTGCGGGGGGCAGGGGGGGGGGGGGGCTGAGTGCGACGCGGGCCAGCGGCCTTTGGCGGCTCCACTGTCCTTATTAAATTATTTGCAAACAGAATTAATTCCAGTAGTTAGAGAGAATCTCTCGCGAGCGCAAACGTCGTGCGAGAAACTTTTTTCATATACGGCTCCCGTTTTGACGTTAAGAGGTCGTAAACGTTTAGAAGATATTTGATTATATTAAATTATATCTCTCGGTAGTCTAGTTATATTCTCCGTAATCATAAAACCATGGGCCGTGAGCGTAATGTTTGTTGTTGGCGTGTGCGCCGCAAATAGCTTCACGAAACTGCCGCTCCGGCTCCGATGCCGTGAAATTAATGAAAACTTAAAAAACAGACGCTCTCGGCCACACTCCAACACAAAGAACAGACGCACGTAAAGAACAGAACGAAAGCGTTCATCATTTCTGCGCTCTGTTTATTCTCGCAAACAATTTGGATGCCGCCGAAAGAACTAAAAGTTGCTGCCGTAGTACATTTCTGTAAACTTAATAAACTTGAGTAGGTACTGTGTCTAATGGCACGTTTATTACTCACGCTTAATTGCAGGGGTAGTCGACAAATACTCAATTCCCGATAGAGTCCCGTGGACCGCAGGGTTCCAGTCCAGCAATTACAAGCCGCCGCCCGCTGCGCCGCTCGGCCTGGAGGCGGCGGTCGGCGGTCGCGTTAAATATTCAACCGACTCTAATTCGGGACACCCTTGCGACTATCCATGTTAAAAGTTACGAGCTCATCATTTCACCGAAACATGTAGTTTAACAACAACGGTTTTATCCTATTCGCCGGGAATCTTGGCTGGTGTTCGGAGCGTTCATTAACGTCGTCCATAATTTACAGGCGTGGCTATTAACCGGCGCCCGCACGGGATCTAGTCATTTGTGTTTTATGCGTTGCGATCAATTTTAATAATCTCGATTTTGTATTCCGTGAGGCCACGTGCCTCGTCGTCTTTTCGTCGTAAAGTCCCGAGAAGCCGTACGAGTTTTGGCATCCTTGAACAGGCTCCAAACTTCGGAAACTCTATCTAGGCATACAACCGCGCCGTGTATATCTTAATTAATACCCAATATCCAATTAAAATCCCGGATGAGGGTCGCGCAGGCGTTATTAATTAGCGAAGATCCGCGTCCGAATCCATTCCGAGTTGCCGTCCGCCGCCCTGTACTTTGTATTTTCACTTTGTGCTTTACTTTGCACTTTGTTCTTACTTAGTTTTAATTACGGCGACTCACTCGTTGGGTATAATTAACTAAAATACGGGTAAAAGAAGAAACAGAATATGGTGAGAGTTAATTTTGCCGCCCGACACGAGTCCTTGGTATACCTACCTACATATACTTACATACCTACTAAAATTTATACTATGTAGTGATAATCCATGCCCGGGACACGTTTCGTTTTTCCAAAATATGCAAACGGACACAATTTATTTATTTATTTATTTTTACAATAATTTTACAAAGGTTAAAGCTATCTTCAGTGGGTCTAGACAACTTATAAGTAAAAGATTTTAAGCAGTGCAAATTTAAGCGTGTCACATATTGTATCATTTACTTAACACCATTATTAATACCTAATTGTTATTATATTTTTTTGTAATTATGTCGTACAGACACATCATTCAAACAGATGACGCTTAGCGACAAATATTCGCATACTAACAAGGTCACGTGACAGTTGGTAATAGATAGAAAAATTCGAAGGCTTACTCACCTGCTATGGGTGGTGTAGGGGTATAGCACGCGTCACGGAATGACGAGGACCCGGCTTCGATTCCCGGCCATAGCTTTACTTTTCGGATTTTTCTATGTGTTCTAATTTTCAGTGTCGTTTAGAAATTAACATTTTTACATTTCTCTAAAGGCTCTAGCGACTGTATGGCATTAACTGTAGTACTTGTTTCTTCCGATCGCGTTATTAGCCGCACGTCACGCACCGCGTCGTAACTCGCGATATGTTTACGTCCACATCCCGATGGCTTACATAGACTTGTTGCTTCACTCTCGTCGGAACTGTAACAAACTATTCTCAAATACACCATACACTTATTTAGTCTGTACGGTTACTCATTCAAAATAGGAGTGTACAAGAGTGTTAGAATAGGTTTAAAAATATGAATAAAAAGAAAGAAGAAAGAAAATAAAGAAAAAGTTTATTTATGACAATCACAGAAGGTAAAACAAAAACATATTAAAAGCTACATAAATTTTACTCAAAATGGCCCCAACTCAGCATTTGCTGGCCTTACGGCCAACGCTGGTCTTCCGTTGGGGCGATCGGGTAGTGAGTACAAAAAAAAGAAAAGTAAAAGATAGGTAGAATATAGTGATTTTATTCGTCTTTCGATTTTTCTTCTATTTACGTGCGAAGCTTGTCATAATGTACAGTCGAGGGCATAAAATATCGATACAGCCATCATGTCGAATACATATAATGTGTCATCGGCCTTATTGTTTATGGCATAAAGGTGTAGATGTTTTTGACGTCTTCGTAACGCACATATTTATGCCTTCGACTGTAATTTCAGAGAGCACACTCCAACTATCACTATTACTGAACCACGACGCGATCAAAATGGGATCGAAAAATTTGTCATTTCCCATACAATTTGACGTAAATTTAATATGGAATAACTGTCAGCTGCAATCCTATTCTCAAAGTAACATCGGGAGATCTTGATACTCCAGTGACAAAGCCAATATTATATAAAGAGCATCCTGAGCAACTTTGGTATATGGCGCTTAGAGCCAAAGGCGTGTAAACCCCACTCAGAAGAAATATTATATGACTGGCTATATAAAGACTGCTCCGAAATTCAAAATTCGATATTCGTTTAATTACGGTCCATTTCAGTCTCATATTGATGTCTTTAGTGTGAGCGGAAATGCACGACACGAAGTTCATATTTCGAATTTTTTAGTGGAAAACCTGTGTGTGCGGCGATGTGTGTGCAGCCGATTGTTGATGTAAATCAGCGGTTCACGTCGGATATTCACGTAACTTATAAACAATGGTTAAAATCGGTTTTCCGACTGCAACCTTTAAAAAGGCATTGTTGTTATGTTTTTGAGGAAATAGGTATATTGCTTTAATTGTAGTACGTAGTTTCTCTAGTGATGGCAAAATAACTTTTTAATGCCTGTTTAAAAAGCGAAAGAAAGCTCAAGTTACCAAAGGATGTTCAGAAACAATTGATTTATATCAAAGTTTAATTCCTTTCAGTCCACTCAGTTGAAATCGAGTGACTAGTTTCACACGTGCAGGCGCTGTCGACCCTCCGTCACGTCGTGTTGATTGAATCTTTGGCGTGGACGTGTTTGTAATCAGGGAACTAAACGTGTGGTTTATTGACGACAATACCTGCCTACCCCGCACTATATTACTGGTGTTTAGACTGTATTTGCGGTGAGACTACTTCATTATAAACTTGCCACAATATACCAGAGTGGGCACCGTTCTGTTTTATAGAACAAAAGAGCTGATGGGTTATCTGATGATAAGTCATCACCACTGCCGACAAGGGCCGTTGATCAAGGGGGGGGGGGGGCGGGGTCAAACAGTAAATTAGCGATAGCATTGACTGCTGATGGACATTCGCAACACCCTAGAATCAACGCCAGAACACAGGAGCGCAAGCTCTGCTTCTTGAAAGCAAGGTTACCTAGCGAATAAGATGTTGCAAACTTGGAAGGACCTTGCGCAGTATTCTAGCATCCGCAACCTAACTTTGTCATTTCAATTTCCTTGTTTGCTAACAATCTACTTAACAGTTTCTATTTCGTAGTAAAAGCAAACTAGTCTCAAGCTCAGTATTTTAAAATTCAAGAGACTTTGCTCTTTGAAAGTTTAAAGTCGCTCTGGAGCGTGTCGAGTCCTGAATAATGCAGTCGCCGGCGGCGCCACGCGCGCGACACAGACGCGGGTGACGCGCGACACGCGGCTAGCACGGGGCGACCGCCGCGAGCGTTGACGTTATAGTTCACAACCTTCCCACTAGCCTGGTGTGAAAGGGATGCACTGACCGAGAGTAGAGCAATTGGCCCGCACCGCTCTGATTACGCCGGCCCGGCCGACTCGGCTTTGTGACGTTACTTGGGAAATCCTTTTGTATCTAAAAGGCGTTTGTAGGCGACAATAGGGGTCAGCTTTTGCATACTGTATGAAGGCGTAATTTTATTTACATACAAAATATGAATTTCATAGCTACGTTAAATATACCTTTGTCGTATGACAGCGCTGCCTGGCGTATATTGCGAAGTGTGAATAAAATATCGGTTTCATTCAACTCTGTGCAGTCAGTGTCTACCTACATAGAAAATACGTTACGTTTTGAGTTTCAAGAAAAAGCAATCATCATCGAAGTCTAAACCAAGAAATATACGTACTTGCTTAAATTACGTATAACCTACACACAACCTAGGCGACACAATACGAGGAATGAAAAAAGTCGACTACTTAATTTCGTATTTGTTTGAAAAGAAAAATGTTGTGAAAGATAAAGGTGTAAAACATAATAATCTTCTGAAATAAAAGCAATCATGTTTCAAGCCTTTCCAGAGGCACGGCTTTCAGTTCATTACACAGCGCACAGGCAATATTTCAGGCCTGAAGCGTTTTACGTCCATTAACACTTCTTAAATTACCTTTAATTATAATAAGCTTAATTAAGACTGTAGACTGTTTAAGGCCCTTATCATCGAGATACCTTTTGTCCCGGTGACTGGCAAATACTCTGGAGTGTACTGCGCGCTATTAAAACGATGAAGTAACCATCCGTGTAGTCGTGTGTACGTGTGTGTGTGTGGCCGTGCGCGTGCACGGAACGGTAAGCCGCCATGTTTTCCGGCTCGGCGGTAATTACTTTCGTTTAAGCTACACGTGCCGGGAATATATAAGCTGTCTCTGGGTTTAACTGGTATTTTTGTGGATTATTTTTTAACAGACTCCAAAACATTAAGCATAGCAATTAACCCTATCTTTCAAATAGGTACTAAGCGAGGCGGCGGCAGTGTTTTGTTCTTCTTCCACTTCTTTTACTGTATTTTTGTACTTGTGATCAAGTTGCGTAACGGGACTAGTAGCATCACAAACACTGTCCAAAGGTCCAAATTTTCTAAGCTATAAAGCTGTGGCAATCGGTTATTACTTGCTAAGATGGGTTTGCGCTTACCAGGTAAACTTAGAACTCAGAGTTAACTTGTTAACCAGGGTTCATGGCTTCGAAACTGACATACGTAACCCGTTTTCTTACAAAAATAAAATTAAAAAAAGCTTTACCTTGCTACTCTGCTACCTTAGCTTAAGCTTTTTTGTTCATTGCCATAAACCTCTTCAAAGTAACGCCTGATTCAGTGAATATTTAATGGAAATGAAACATTGTTAATGTAAGTAGTGCAAACTTCTTTCCCACCGTATTATCTCGGAAATGTTCGTATTTGTATGTTATTTGTGTGGTATTTGTCATGCTGCTTCAGTCAGACTCAAAGACCGACGTCGGCATCATTCGGAAGTAATCGTGTGTTCACGATGAGAAAGGATTATTCACTACGTCTGTAGTAACAGATAGAGCTAATCTCTCTCACATTTAAACATGTTATTAGCGCACAAAAGAATCTAATTCCACAGTCCACACGTCTGACTTACAGCTTAACCAGTCGCCTTTAAACTTCTACATAAATACTTCATTCGCAGCAAAATTGCAGACTTTAAAAGCATTTACACAGCATTAAAGAGACGTAGACGTTGCAGTTGGAGGAAAAATTAGATGAAGCTTCGAGTTCACGTCGAAATACGTTATATTTAAAGAGCGCCGGCTCGCGCGGACAATGACCCGCTGACTTAGCATGTGCAATAAAGTCAATACTTAAAGAGCAGTTTTCCATAACTACAGTATGCCTTCATTTTACTTCGTGTAAGTAGCAAAATGTCTCATGTCACCGATATCATAATTATCTGCTCAATATATTTACGAAGACTTCACTCTGGCATAATACATTAACAAGACGGACTTAAACTCATTTACAAATAAATCTACAAAAACTAACTTTCCCAGATTTGGCTTGGAGATATCCCGAAAGTTTGGCCCATCGGGGTGGCCCATTCAGTCGTCGCGTCGGCCGGCGGCCGGCGGCCGAACTTGGCCTATAAACGACAAAACTCTCAACTTTACGGCTCCGGCAAATTTCTACGGCCGATAATCCTGAGGAACGAGCCATTAACACCAATCCAAATCAAACCGTAAACGCTCACGTAAAAGTCAAAAGTTGTACGGAGTCGTGGCGCGCCTAGCGGGCCCATCCCAACTTCGAACTTAAGCTGCAGCACTAGGGTTGCAAGTGGCAAGCACCCGCCTGGCGAAGATATAACGGTAATGATTGCACTCGAGGGCTCTCCACAGCTCCCTGTAAAAGAAAAACGGCACTTTGGGATGTTTCCCTCCTCTTGTTGCACATTTAATGAGATATAACTGTTTCGGAGTCCTTTTCACATAAAGAAGAAAAAAACATTTACTACATTTTCTGTGAGTTAGTTGCTCACCTAAGTAAACTACTCTTGCGGGTTTTTCTCTTCACCGTGAGACTATTTTTGTTATTCTACAACCTTCATCAAAAAAGATACTTATCATTTCTGTGGAGCACGTTCGCGTTTAATCCTATTAAAATTATAAATGTGAAAGTAACTCCGTCTGTCTGTTTGTGTCTGTCCGTTTATCAATTGTTACGCTTTCACGCCTAAGCCGATTTTAATGAAATTTGGTACAGAGATAGTTTCAATCCCTGGGAGAGACAGGATAGTTTTATCCCGGAAAATCACATAGATCTCGTGAGATAGCGATAAGCTAATTCTGCGTAGACGGAGACACAGGCAACAGTTAGTATCACTATATATATTATTATTATAATATACTGACAAGCAAAAATAACGGAATACTTTTCATAACAACTTTGTTCGTTTCGTAGTCGACAAAGTCCTACGTCGCGTCTTTTTGTCGGTCTATTCGTGATAAACTCAAAACTACTGGACGGATTTTCAAACAGCTTTCACACATACTTAGTGATTCACGGGGAAGATTTACGTGGGTACTACTTTTGCCATTGCCATAAATAAACTTTTTCTTTCTTTCTTTTATATAATTTAATTTGTGAAGGGGTTGAGCAAATTAAAATACAACGAAAATTATTGGAAAGTTCGGTAAAAGGTTTGCCCGAATTTCATATGCCATAAATGTATTGTTTGCCATAATGATCATCTGCCATAACTCTTATTTCTATTTAACTGTTAATTGTTTAGGATTGTTATGAAACAAACCTAACCTACCCTACCTACCTATAGAGTTCTACAGGATTGCCATTTCAATGCTCCTGAAAAAAATACGGTTTCAAAGAAAAAAAGAGTTATGGCAAATGATCATTATGGCAAACATTACACTAAGACAAATGACAGGCTCCGTCGGTAAAAGCAAAACTGCCCGTGTTAATCTTAATTCTACGCGGACGAAGTCGCGGGCAGCAGTCAGCATTTCATAATTGTTAATCTTCAAAAGGTTTAGATAAAAGCTTTCTTATCCAAGTTTGGTGTAAAACGTAGTCGCCATTCAAAGTCTGGGCGGCGCTAAACGGCTTACGTGCTGAGCCCGACTTAAAGCGCTAAGCGATTACTTTCACTCCAGTTGTTCTCTCTAACAACGTTATTATGCCACAGTACCACAGTATTTTTTACTTGGACTAGAATAGGCAGCGTCTCCGATGGACCGAGGAAAATGATACACAGTTTTTACATTAGAAGTTACTGTAAATCAATTGTAAAACCTAAACAACTGTTGCGTCGACGGAAACTTTAACAACGGGCCATAAATCGAGTTACTACGCTTCGTATTTTTAGATGCTGCTACCGTGTACCTGATAAAAGCAAGCAGAATTTTACTTTCCATAAATATAATGTAATGAAGTCGCGCATGAAATGAATTTGTACTATATTTACAATGAACACAAAATATTTACCTTGCTACTCCGCTACTTACGTGCAAGATAACCAAGCTTGTGCGAAATATATACGTTTTGCATGCAAGCCCTCCCACCACTACTGCCACACAAAACGCACACAAATCCCACAAACTTAATTAATCCTATCACCACACAAACACTGACGCGCGTTTCGATCCCTCTACGGGATCATTCTCAAAGTCAGAGCACAACCGATGCACATGCGAACCAACATGCGAGTAGTGGTGGGAGGGCTTGCATGCAAAACGTATATATTTCGCACAAGCTTGGTTATCTTGCACGTAAGTAGCGGAGTAGCAAGGTAAATATTTTGTGTTCATTGAAATGGACCTCCGCAAAGTAACGCCTGATTCAATAAAATATATTTACAATATTGGTAATGTCTATTTGCAATCTTTAACATGAGGGCCCTACCCCATTGAAACGTCATGGCAACGTCGTCGCCAGCATCCATATGCGTATCCAACTAGGATCTTAATGTGATTCAATTCCTATCCAAAGTTGGATCGATTGCTGTCAGATCCATACTAGAAGGTTCAAACATGATAGCTAAAGAATTTGATATTTACGCATTTTTAATATTATTTAGTAACTATGGATTAATTAGTATTACGTTTCCGTTAGCTTCAATAGCGACATTGATCTTGAAGACATCGTTCAATCATTGCACCCTTTAAACACGAGGGCCCCAAGGGGTTTGCGAGAATGGAAAAAGTCTGTGTCTGTGGTTTGATCCCTCTGATCCGCGGCCGGCGCGGGACCCGGCTGCCGGCTGCGCTCCCGGCTCCCGGATTACGTCTTGTCGCGTTCAGCGGAAACTCGTTTAACAACAATGTTTGTACATATTATATTTTTAGCGGCATTTATCTTCTGAACCGAGCAGCCATTGTAGAAGATTAGTCTTTTAAGAACGTTCGATGTTCGAGCTTGGGTAGATTCGATAGGTCCAGTTGGGATGACTTAGGCTAGTAGGGGTTCAGAATTATGTATTTACTACTGCAAGACACAAATCCATATTCCATAAGTACCTATCTACTAGTAATATAAAACGCTTAAACCACTGGTATAATGTAGAGATGTAGAGATAGTTTTATTTCCGAGAAAGGACATAGAATACTTTTTATGCAGGAAAATCGCATAGTTGCGCAGGCGGCTCAGAACGACCGAACCCATAAAGTATCTTAGAAACCACCTGACTTACAATGTTTTAAAAAAAGCGAGTAAAACAACTCGCCTTTTACATGCGGTGTGACTGTGAATATGAAACACAAAAGCATCCTCATTTCAGTACCTAATAAACCCCATTTATATTCAACAACGTGTTATTACGTTCATGAGGTTGATCTCAGAATAGCTAACGAACAGAAGGTCCACTGCTCAGCGAGCGTAACACAGCTCGGACACAGTAAATCCGCTCCGAATATCCGGTACATACTTCATGATTTTTGTTACATATTTAAGGATGCTCTTCGGGGTTGCGTCCGTGTACAGTCAACCTGCTTTCAGTACTTACTTCAGTACTTTCACGAATTGAATACTGTATGAACCTAAATTTTGAACTGCAGCCTCAAAAGAGACCGCTAAGCAGCACGTCTAGCACAAGAGCACGCAAGAGTTACGTCGCGCGCGAGATAGATCACCCAATTTTTTCTTACTGTTCGTTTTAGAAAGAGACGCGTAGTATACTTATCGCGCGCGACGCGACTCTTGCGGGCTCTCTTGCTAGCCGGGCTGTTTGACATATTCTGTTTGCGAGCTGAGCCCCGTTTCTCGAAGCTTATTAGACTAATAATATTAGTGTTTTGTCTCATAAATTAAACGAAAGAATGAAACATTAATGAATGAATGAATGAATGACGAGTCTAATAGATAAGCTTCGAGAAACGGGGCCCTGATGCGCGTTTCTTGAAGCTACAAGTTACAATTTTACAATTAGATATAAACTAGCAACACTGGCCCAATCAACCAATTTCAGTGGTTAGGATTTCACAAATGTTGCCGGTTTAGATTTGTAAAATTATATAACTGGTCGCTTCAAGAAACAGACCACTGATGCCAATTTAATGTTATAGGCGGTCGGTCTATAGAAATTAAGTCTATATCTATATATATAAAACAAAGACGGGTTTGTTACAACACTTATAACTCGAGATCGGCTGGATCAATTTTCATGGTTTTTGATTCGTTGGATTTGTCTCCGCCCTGAATAGCAGAATACATTTTAAAAACATGAAAACTTGACGAATACATAATTATGAAAATGAATCATTTTCCATTTAATTATGTTCCTTTGTTTCGTACCTGTCAAACATTTGTTTTCCTCCTGTCATCCTGTCAAATACTGTGATTGACATTTATGCATGCGTTCAGAAATGTATTTTGTGTAAACTATTTAAAAAGGGTGACTAAACTTTTGTCTGCATTTTTTTTAATCAATTAAAAAGGTTGAAAAGTGTACTAAGCAGATTTGAATAGAAGTTCCTCAAATATTTATGCGTGCGTTCAGAAATAATGACAAATGGTTAACATTTACGCGTGCGTTCATAACTTTATTTTGCGTAAATTAAAGTTTCTATTTTCGAAAACAATTTCTAAGATTTATTATTTAAGTTATCGAAAGCGTAAATGTCTTTTTATGTTGTCTATGATTTTCTAAGATATATTACAAAGGTCATTACAAAAGTGCAGTATCCAAAGTAGTATTTTTATTTTGTATCATTGTATTACGTTCATCAAAGCCTAAATTAGTTCAGCTAAAAGGTAACACGACATTCATTGACTGTTAAGGCGGTACGAAGTTCGCCGGGTCAGCTAGTTAAATATAAATAGCAAGGTTCTAAGTGTGGTGATCATATTGATGGGGCGAGTGTACACGGCGCGGCGTCCGGAGCGGCGGCCGGCAGCTCCTCCCGCCGTGTGCACGTGCTTATGACGAATAAGCTGGGTTTTGCACTGAAAGCCACGAATAAAAATGCTTTTTCTTTTATTACTGAAATAAGGGATTTATTTGTTTGTGTTGAAATGCCAAAGCAAATACCTTTTGTTGTTAGATGTTAGAACGAAGATTATATTTTTGTTATGTTTTGATGGTTGTTCAATATCATCACGCCGAGTGAAGCGCTTTGGGCTGTTCGGCACCTAATTATTCACGTTTTGTTTTTCTCTTTCTTCTGCTTCAGGTCTTTTTGTATCTGTGTGTGTATGCCAGTTTGGCTTTTTACTAAGTAGGTATTTTTTCTATCTTGTATTACTTCTATGTCTATCTATACTAATATTATAAAGAGAAAACGCCTACCTGTTTTTAGTTTGCTTCATTATATAGTTATGCTTCATTAGTTAGTTATGCTTCATTATCTCTGAGTAGCATACTTAGGCTGCACTTAATTCTATGCGGAGGAAGTCGAACATTAGAAATTTACCATGAGTTTGAGTGAAAGAAAACATCGTGAGGAAATCTTAACTTCTGCGAACAAATTAAATTTTATATGTGAAGTTCTCAATCTGCACTCGGCCCGCATGGGAACTGTAGCCCAAGTCCTTTCATTCTGTGGAGGCCTATGCTAGGCGTGTGCGGAGATGACTATGATGGATGAAATGGCGGCCAATAGGCAGCTCGTAGGTATTTAACAAAAAATAATTGTAACAGTCTATGAAATTCAGTATCGCTGTGAAACATTCTGTTTTGCAATTTGAATTAGTCTAATTTAAAGTTTGATAGTAGAGTTAGCGCGTAGAATAATTCCGTAAAGTTCTCATTAGTAATAGCAAGTAGCAGAAACATTTGTGTTAGTGTCTGCAATAACAATCTGTTGCTGTCATTTAAGTGCCATCCAACTAGTCTGGTGCCTACCCGTTATCCGCCGTAACGGGGGGTATAAAAGACGTCCGGGGCCGGGCCCGATCACCAGTGCTGCCAATTTAGCGAAATTTTAGAAATGGCGATTTAGCTTGGGTCCTAGCAACAACAAGTAAATTCATTATCATCATCATCATCAGCCTGAAGACGTCCACTGTTGAACAAAGGGTTCCTTAGCACACCATAATGAACGACAACTCACCACCAGCATCCACCAGTTTCCCGCAACTTTCACGATGTCGTCGGTCCACCTAGTGGGAGGCCTGCCAACTCGAGAACAAGTAAATTAATCATCTTACAAAAAACCGACTGCATCAATTTTTATAATTTTGAAGTAGGCGCCCAGCCAGTCCCAGTGTCACTCTCATGACTAAGACACGACTTTTTTCACAACCTTTGGGATGTCAACTTATAAATGCATGTTCTTGCAATTTCAGGCAGCTACAGTAACTGTCGTTGATAATTTATTAATGCCAGTAATGTTAGTGGCTTTGATTGACGGTTTAACCCCCTCCCACCCGCCATGCCGTTTTTCCGGAACTAGAGCCACATCAAGCAACTTTTGACCTTAGGCTTAGCGAGAATTTTTGTAATCGGCAACACTGGCGATGACGGCGCGACGATCAATCGCCGGAACGGCCCATTCCGGGGCTGCTGGCCTGTGAACTGCTTCAAAGGTCTCAAATAGTCTCAATGTCATGAGACAAAAGACGTAAGCCATCGTTAGTGCCGGGAACATAACCATTGCAAGGCGTTCTATGGGATTTCGGAGATGGCCAACCGTTTACGACATTGCCAGCCGCAAACCGCATGTATTTTTGATTTATTGTGTGAGATACCATAAGAGGAAGGCAAGCTTAGTTATGTGATGTACCTATGTTTAGTTTTAATAATAATCTCTGTAACATCTGTAAATAATGTACATGACTATACAATGAATAAATTATTATTATTATTATTATTAATGTATGTTCTACGAGCGATGCCTATCTATAAATACTGCCGTCATAGTACAGAAGGCGGCAAACTGACAAAAGCAACTTTCGAGATAAACGGCAAAAACTTTTAAATATTTCAAATGCTTGTATTTTAGGCAAAAAATGGTTTACCAAAATTCTGTTTACACACAAATTTAGACAAAAAATCACGTTTTTTTATTGATCTAATTTGATCGTAGAATAATTATAAATAGTATTAATTTTACATCATTTTATGTTATAGCTTAGGATAAGGGAATATTATTATACAAAGATTAATAAACTAAAAAGCCGTTGGCTGAACACCAACGCCTTTTAAGCTTAGTTTTGGACATTACTTTTTTAGTCCTATTATTATAAATAAAAGTTAGGTGCCAGTAATACACTAAAAAATCGTTATTACGGATAGCCGCATTATAGTTTATTTTTGCTAATGGAATATGCATGTTGTGTTGGAAATTAAAATGAAGTTAAAGTGTCATAGCCGTTTTAAAGCTTAGTTATTCCTTTAACTTTTTACACCAATTTATTAAGCAACAGAATTGTTTACTTTTAATTTATTAAAAAGCCGCAATGTGTCCATTAATCTGTACGTAACGGCATTATAGTTTATGATAGGATTACAACTATTGGGAGTTATGCGGTCTGAGAAGCGGTAATCACAAGAAATCAAAAGGCATTTCTTACTAAAATCAACATTATATTCTTCAAATGTAACATTTTTATAATTGTCACTTTCAATTTTAATACATGTAATCAAAATAAAAATTAAAAATAAGAATCGTAAACTACAACAAACAACATACTACGTCGATTTTTTAGGAAAGCATCTTTCATGAAGCAAAATTGGAGTTCCTCTTCGTCAAAGTTATTTTTGTAAAATAATACATACAAACATACATACCGTCAAACCTCTTTCCCACAGGGGTAGGCAGAGACTACTTTGTGCCACTTGCTACGATCCCGACATAGTACATCTTTCGCTTCACTCACATTCATCAATCTCTTCATACATGCTCGTCGGTTTCGGGTACTCTTGACCTGACCTTTTTCCAAAACGTCCCCAATTTGATCACGGAACGTCCGTCTAGGCCTTCCCCTCCCAACGCACCCATTCACACTCCCCATATAAATCTGTCCAGTTAACCTTCTTTCATCCATCCTCTCTACGTGACCAAACCAACTAAGCATACCTTTTTCTATCCTAGTCACTGTGCTATATCCTCTTTCCGACCAGCACGTTCCCTAATCACATTCATTATTCTATCTTTCAGTGATACGCCTTCCATACTTCTTAACGTTCACATTTCTACTGCGTTGATTCTACTTTCATGCTTCTTTTGCCATTCCCAACTTTCGCTACCGTACATTAGTGTTGGAACGAGCACCCCTCTGTTGTGAACAGCCAGACACACGCCTTCTTTTCTTCTTGTAAAATAAATCGGTGATATTTCTCTTGAAACAAACCAAGGCTACCTACAGGATTTATATAAATCTGCCTTATCGAGCAGGGTATCAAATGTATTCCGGTGTTCATCGAAGTTATCCATTACAGGCAAATTTAAGGAATATGGATCCTTCCATATATCCGGCTCACGCACAGAAAATGGAACAACCGGTCTTATATTGGAAGTCCAAGGCCCTCGATTATTTCATTTTGTCCAGCTGAAATGAATAAAATGAATAAATATTATGAGATAATCCTACACACAATAATATCCTATTCCAAAGGCAGGCCTCTCTACATGTCCGTATAGTAAGCATCATGCCAGTCCAACAAGAGCGTACACTGTCCAGCAATCCGTACAATGCGGATCCGTGGACGCACTTGTATGACTTTCTATAAAAATAATACTACGATACGCTGGATGCCATGCGTCCGACGATGCCCACGATACGGACGTGTGGACGCCTGCCTTAAACTTATACTCTAGTTTGTGGGTACTTACAAGACAACGTTATAGAGAAGCACATACCTACTCAAATACACAGAAAACATCTACGGCCACTTTTATTACTTACGAGTATACTACTTATTTTCATTACTAATTTCAGTTCGTTATTCTCGAAATAATCTAACTAATATTATAAATGCGAAAGTATGGATGGATGTTTGTTTGTTACTCAACCACGCCAGAACGGCCCAACGAATCTGGATGAAATTCGACACATAGATAGAGAAAAGTCTGGAATAGCACATAGGCTATGACGACCGGATGGCCTAGTGGTTAGAGAACCTGACTATGAAGCTTGAGGTCCCGGGTTCGATCCCCGGTCGGGGCAGATATTTGTATGAAAAATACGAATGTTTGTTCTGGAGTCATGGATGTTTAATATGTATTTAAGTATTTATTTATCTATATAAGTATGTTTATCCGTTGTCTAGTGCCCATATCACAAGCTTTGCTTATTTGGGACTAGGTCAATTGGTGTCAATTGTCCCAAGATATTTACTTATTTTTATCCCGGAAAATTCCCGCGGGATAGCGATAAACGAATTCTTTGCAGACGAAGTCCCAGGCAACAGCTAGTATATTATACTTTTGTGTCTAGGTACACCTACCATGAAATAAGTATGTTGATACGGGCGCCGACAACAATCAGTGCGCGTCGTAAACTCCTGCGCAGCTCGCGCACGGCACGAGTCAAGTCAACCCAACGCAAAGGCTTCACGCGCACTAATAATAATAAAATGTCCTTTGGGCGGCGTCATCCTCCGACTTGCGGGTGGTGGGGCGGTGAGGGGCTACGGGAGTGACAAAAATCTAGCCGCTTTTTAGCTTCTTATTGTTATATAACCGCATTATTGTCAATATTGAACAAAAAACTAACCCTTTGTCACTGAAGTAAAAAAGCGGTCACCGCTTTATTGACTATTATGCGCTACATAATACATTTTTGGGTTATGTCTAAAAATGCGGCTAAGCTCCCATAACGTAATTATAGAGTATAATTTGAAGTATACCGCCTTTAAATCTATAAATGAGTATTGAACTTCGGTCATGATAATACGTTACAACCTAGTTACATGACTTTAACTTCCTTTTAGTCTATGAATAATCAAAAAGCGCTTTTTAGCTTAGAAAGGTATCACATTTAAAGTATGATATAAAGCCGCTAATGTCATATAACGTCTTTTTAGCTTATTAAATACCATTCATGGCTTTTTAGATTATAATACCGCAACAAAAAGCAAAAGACATGTCGTTTAACTGCTGGCTATCTTGAGAACTAACAGTGCTAGAAAAAAAAGTCGATACCGTTCGACGCAGAATTTTTTGCTTAGTATGCATGTATCAAAAAGTAAAAAAGCCGCAAAAGTCCCTTTGCCGCCTTCTATACTATGACGGCAGAATAGTCGGTTGAGATACCAACTCAAAGCAGGTCATTTCAATGTTTTAAAACATCAAAGACAGTTTTTCACTTAAAAGTCAACGTGAAAATGAGATCCATTTATTCTGATATAGAAAATGATATAAAAAATGAATGCATGGCTCCGCATATACATCTAAATATATAAAAGAAGAAACTGACTGACTGACTGACTGACTGACTGACTGACTGACTGACTGACTGACTGACTGACTGACTGACTGACTGACTGACATATCAGCGCACAGCCCAAACCGCTGGTTCTAGAGATTCCAAATTTGGCACGTAGGTTTGTTATAAGGTCTAGGGGTGCAATAAGAAAGGATTTTTCAAAATTCGACCCCTAAAGGGGTTAAATGGGGGTCCAAAGTTTGTATGGGGAAACAAAATTAGTTAGACTATTTTATTCAAAACTTCACAGGAGTATTCCTAACGATAAATGAGTAAACACGTGTTTCAGGTTTTTTGAAAATTCAACCCCTAAAAGGGGATAGGGGGTGAGAAAGTCTGAAAATCAACGTGGGTATTACTATTATCAAATTATAGTGGGTAGTATTGTTTGTACGGTTTATCGGGTCGCTGATTACGAAAACAATAACACACATACCTACCTGACACACACACACACACACACAAATTTCCACGGGAACGGGAAAAAACGGGATTTATTATATCCGATTCCGAGTGACCCTATCTCAGTAACTATACTTAATAAATATATACTCTTCAAATTTCGTACAAAAGTAGATGATTACAAAACTAAGAAAATAATTTCAGGATTTTTGGAAATTCTCACGGGATAAGGAAAAAACGGGATTTATATATTCAGTTCAACGGGATCGATTTTTCGTTTTAATTATCGTAGAAAACTGAAATTTGGCCTTCAGGTTCCTTGGGGAGTAAAATTTTGACGGAAATGAACGGGAAAAAACGGGACTTTTTGTTATACTGCAGGTCGTAGAAAATTGAAATTTGGCATGTAGGTTGTTTGGAGAGTGAAGAGGAGCATTACGGGGGGAATTTCCAAAATTCCCACGGGAACGAGAAAAAAAGGGATTTTTTGTTTCACAGGTTGTAGAAAGCTGAAATTCGGCATTTAGGTTGTTTGGAGAGTGTAGAGGAGCATTAAGAGAGGAATTTCCAAAATTCCCACGAGAACGGGAAAAAATGCGATTTTTTGTTTAACAGGTCGTAGAAAGCTGAAATTTGGCATGAAGGTTGCTTGAAGAGTGTAGAAAAGCTATAAAAGATAATTTTCCAAAATTCCCACGGGAACGGAAAAACGGAACTCTTCGTTTTACTGGTTGTAGAACGCTGAAATTCGGCATTTAGGTTGTTTGGAGAATGTAGAGGAGCATTAAGAGAGGAACTTCCAAAATTCCTACGGGAACGGGAAAAAACTGAACTTTTCGTTTTACTGGTCGTAGAAAGCTGAAATTTGGCAAGTGGGTTCCTTGGGGAGGGTAGGGAGCATTAAGAGATCATTTCCCGAAATACTTACAGGAACGGGAAAAAAACGGGATTGAAATACTCCTGGTACACGCGAGCGAAGCCGCGGGGAAAAGCTATTTGTCAATAAATGAAGTCTACGCGGACGAAGTCGCGGGAAAAAGCTAGTAATACATATGAAGGAAAAATAAAAGAAGGGAAGTAAAAAAACAATAAAGAACTTACCTTAGCAAATTATTGAACACTGAATCACTGATAAGGTTACCGAGAGCCGCGTAAAGAGACGCCTTCTGCTCGTTTTACAAAACTGATTTATTTCTACTCTGTAATATCCGATTAGGCCTGAAGTATGGCGGCAGAGTCAGGTACAGTGAAACCTGGTTGAGTGGGACCTGGATAAGTGAGAAACCTCCATAGCTGGAACTCATACTGTGGCTCCGGCACTTTGGCACTGAATTACCTCTGTTAGTGGGACAAAACGAACCTCTGTATCTGGGATTCGTTCTTTCGATTTTATCGTCATAATTACCTCTATAACTGAGACTTCGAGTCTATTTTACCTCTTTTACTGAGATTATATTTTAAGGAACAATTTCTCTAAAATTGTTTCCTTTGAATTTCACTGGCAAAGACCTCTGTAACTGAGATAAAATTTTATCACCTCTGTAACTGGCACTACCTACGTCTTTAAATTACCGTATTATTTACTAAATTCCGTTTTATTTACTGAATTTACATGCTAATTTTGTGCCTTAATATGTCCTCCCGTTTTATTTTTGTTTTTCTATTATCGGCGTCTATTTCAAAATGCCGAAATTAAGGCTCAAATCTTTACTTGCGTTTTTGTACTGTTTAATATTTAAAAAAACGTAAGTAGTTGTTTTTTTTGTTTATAAAGTAAGCACTTTTAATTACTCATGTAGGTATGTATGTATAATGTTTCCATAATACGTTATAGTTCATAGTTATACCTCTTTAAGTGAGACTTATTCGCAGGTCAAATGAAGTCCCAGTTATCCAGGTTTCACTGTATATTACTGCAGCTTGAATTGCAGCCAAAATCAGTGCCGGATTAGCCACGTAGCAAGAGTAGCAATTGCTACGGGCCCCGCGAATTTGGGGCCCCGTGCTCCAACGCCTGTTTGACCGTAATAAAAAAATATTAATTTAGATAGGAGTGTAAAATATCTTGCATGCCTTAAACTCGAAGCCGAAGGGCCCCTTGACAGAATTTGCTACAGGCCCCGCGCTGGCTTAATCCGGCACTGGCCAAAATACGTAAATATTTACTTATCCCGTCCGCGCACCTTTGTCGGCGTTACCGGACACGCTCCCAGCTGATGCGCGAGACTAGTTGTAGCTAATGTAGTGTGAACTTACAATGAGCTCTCTCGGCGCTCGCCGGGACATGAAAAGCTAAGACGCATTGTCATACGGTGAATATGGGAAGAAGGCCACTTTATTAAGCAGACATTTATTTTTTATTTACTAGCTGTTGCCAACGACTTCGTCTGCAAAGAATTCGTTTATCGCTATCCCGCGGGAACTATGCAATTTTTCGGGATAAAAAGTAGCCTATGTGCATCCATCCATCCATACTTTCACATTTATAATATTAGTTAGATTTATTGTTAGGAAACGGACCGAACGAGCCTGAGCCAAAGAATGGAAATAGAAAGTCCACGTTTGTTGGAAGAAACAGAACGCTTTATACCTTGTCAGGGCATCGAAAAAAAGTTTTTAAGTAGATATAAACTTTTTGCTAACTTTACTTGCATTGCAATCATACCTCGGGTCAAATTTGACTTGTACGATGTCAACCACCAAACCTACATAGTTTAGTTTACTTTAATTAATATAAAATACCATTCAATATAAAAAATACATTCATCATAATATATAATTCATAAAAATACATTGGTTTACATAAAATGTCAAGCAGAGATAATTTGTAAAAACATGGCCTCTGGTTCTTGTTTCCCTAGACTCTGTCTAACCTGAATTGAATAACGATGCGAGTAACTTGTACCGTGACCGTATGTAAGTTTTAAAAGCTAGCAAAATCTAGCAATACCATTAAACTTAACTTTTATCATCATCAAAAACCGAGCGCAAAAGCATTAACCTACGTTCAGTGAATAATGACATTAAGCTTTGAGGCTTATAACAACCTCAAAGAGATCGTAAAATTTATTATCAATGATTAATCTGCATCGATCACAACACTCCAGAGGCGTCACTTCATCGGGGGCGCCGCGCGGAAGAGGATTATCAGAGCTCGCGCCTAATTGAGCGGAATAAGTGCCCGCCGGGAGCCGATGAGCCGTGACCAGCGAGCGGGAAAACAAAGCGCACAGACGAAAAACCTGGATTTTTCCTCAGGTAAGTAACTGCTAATGCTAAGATTAAATTTACATTCTAATCAGAATTCAAGCATTTCTTAATTGTTTGGTTAAGAAATTAATTGTTATAGCACGCAATTATTTTTAGTAGAAGGTAGCTGAAATTTTAACATTTTAGGTACTCTGGTGCTGAGTGAAACATTTTCACTAAAATATTCAAGTTAAAGACACAGACGTTTAATATGATAATGCTCTGGTTTTATGTTGAAACGAAGTAAAAGCTTTCTAGTATTTTAACAAAAATAACATTGAAAGTCGTAGTAGTTACTTAGACAGTACCTACCTAATAGTTCAAGAGCTAGCAGTTGTTTTAGAGGAGGTATTTACTTGTGGCAGCTTAAAATTCACTCTCAAACATTTATTTGCCTTGATGCTCGATCAAACCACGTAAGGGAACTGCAAATAACGCCTTCAGAATGCTGTTGGGGTTATCGAGACGGTGCAGCGCATCGGGCATGTTTGCCGAAGCCCATGTTGACGGGTTTCAGGCAATCATGCGCAAAAAGATAGCATCACTATTAGGCAGGGTTCGAACAAGCACCAACAGCATTCTACAGGCAATAGCGTGTAGATTTGACTGTCCAATTCTTTCTTTTTGGGTAGGACAGATCAAGGGCGTTGCCCAATTCATAATTTAAAAATAATAAGCATGTTTTGGTAGTCAGTAAGTCATACTAATACTAGTCTTAAGTCAATTGTTACTAACATCCTATGGATCAGTCTGGTCTGAAATAAAGTTTTTTTTTTTTTTTTTAATTCTACACATTTTTAATTAGAAACTTACCTCTAGGCTAGAGTAAGTAGTATCTAATTAAACGCTTGTAATATAAACTTCATTCATGACATCTAAGCACATGAACGCAAACCATAGAGAAGGTTGACGGGTTAAATGGATTCTTTAATTTTGAAATATCTATTAATATACATATTATGCTATTGTGCTTTCGCCACAATGTTTAGAGGCAACATGCATTTTAGTAAGTAACTTAGGTACCTACGTTTTAATCTCTGACGAGTGAAAAAATTAACAAATTAAGTTGATAATAATACGTCTTATTAACCGTGAATCTTTTAACTGTTATTATTTCAAGTTTGGTAGGGCACCTGTCAGGTGTCCAGAATGTTAGATAAAACTAAAAGATCGGTTTAGCCTCTCTACAAAACAGCTGGTTTATGTGTTGATAATTATATCATAAAACAAGCAATGACGCTGCTCCAAATATCTACTTTAGAAATGGCTACCAGCTCTTGAAAGAGAATTGTGCTCGTAACGCCGTCGCAGCTCGTTTCCATTAATCTGCGGCGCTGGGCCAATAAAGGGGGCTGCGATCTCGCGCCGATGAATATTGAAGCCTCACCGAGGCGGGGCGGCTCCGGACCACATTACATATTCTATGACGTCGTACGGAATAAGCACCTCCGTGGCATAATATTCGTTAAGCAACTGGAGAATACTTTATTGTTTTGCGTGGGCCACAAAAACACAATGAATGTGCTCACCAGAGTAATACTTAGAAGTCACGATATGTTAACATGTGTACGTATTATGTACATAGGTATGATATTTTATTGATTTATTTCGCTGTAATGTTAAAATGAGAACCGAGCACTTGCTTCAAACTTAGCCGACCAAGAAATAGCTTCAATACCCTGAGGTTGAGGTTGCTTGTTACATCTGTTGCTGTGCCCTTACAGGGTTCACATTGTCGCTATGATTTAAGAACCTAGCACGGTACAATGTTAAAAGCATTAAAGTATTTGGATTTGAGGTTCAGCCCTTTTGTGTGGCTTCAAATTTTCAAAGATTGTTTTATCTACAAGCCTTATCACAATCACTTTATAACATTTTTCTGACTTAGCAAATGGAAAAGCGCTTACTTAGTCGACTACACCAGACCACAAAATATCCGTTATTTTCAGTTTACGTCATTAAACTTTTAAAAAAATTAGATAGGAACCTAAAATCTATATTACCAGCCAGCGCAAATTAATAGGTACATTTTCTTCAATGAGCACTACATCAGCACTAACCACAAATTATGGAAGATATGGCGGAGAATTCCGGCGGTTCAGTGCCGTAATTATAAATCTCCAGTGTGACCTATTTAAAGGTAAGCGGCGCCGCGCGGCGCAGGGAAATCAGTTCAGTACGTGACAGGGATATTTAATTTGCGGGAGACGCGAGCATCGCCTTAATTTATTCGCGAGGAAAAGCGCTAGAAAAACTTCAGTGGAAATTAAAATAAAATTAAAAAGGGCTTCGGGGCGCCGCGCGGCAATTGTTTGCGGAGAGTTGCCGGGGGCCCGGCGACTTTCTCGTGCTTAGCTTCCTCTGTCATTGTTGCCTTACTTTTGCGAGACTTGCAAGTAAGGAGGTTGGCTTATAAATTGAAAAGCGTGTATTATAGGCCAATACATGTCAATATATAATACAGTACCTGGCTTTAAAGATTGCACTGATTATTGTTCTTAAATTATTGTCATACCTACATGGCAGTGCAAATTTTTATCCACTGATATGTTATGGCTCTGGGTTTCAATTTCGGTTGGTTTGCAGCTTGCCGTTATGTTGGCACGCCCTCTGCGGGTGTCTATTGACGAGGACTTTATCTATATTATATAGATAATAAAATATTATAAAGAAGTAAAGTTTGTTAGTTTGTGAGGTAGTACAGGTAATCTCTGAAAGCGATTTTGAAAATTCATTTACTAAGCCACATTATTTATTTTTTGAGTGTTATGACACTTTTTGGGTCTATTTATAATATCGCGCGACGCGAACGAAGTCGCGGGCCGCAGCTAGTACCATATAGTTTATGGTACTAGCATATACTTAGTGATTCAAAAAAGTTCGTCTAACGTTAGAGTTGAGCGAGTCTACCCGAGCGTAATGCAAGCGATCAAGTGGGTGTAAAGAGTTCCAGTAAAGTGTAAAATTATGTATGATGACCCCGAAGTCACTGGTTTAATACAAACTGGCAAATAAGGACGGCCATTAGAGACAGTCGCCGCGCGGCCGTTCCCTGCGACTGCGCTCGGCATTAGTGCTCGCGCCGTTTGCCGCTCACGCCGACATGAATATTCAGATTCAGGTACCGATGTGACGTCAGTACCCCTTTCGGTGCCAAGTAGATTAAAGGAAAGATACCTAATCTTAAAAATGAAGGAATGAGGGAATGGGCGAAAATCTTGGGAATCATGTTGTAGGCGATGCGGCGGCTAAATATGGCCTTTAGGCCTTGTTACCTTAGGCTGTGTCTACCCCGTAAGGGATAAAGACGTTATTTATGTATGTATGCATGTATGTATATCAGTGAAATATATGTATTTTCCATTTCGTTGTGGCTAAATCTCGTTCTTAATTGACTTAGCTCTTTGTAGCAATTAAACTTTTGCACGTATTAATTTAATAAATATTTCTTTGAACTTTTCTGAAACGATTATAAAAATTAATTCTCTAATCTAATACAAAGTTCGGTAGCTTAGCATTACGCTTTGCAAACAAAGAGAAAAACAATGCTTGCCTCTTCATTATGTTAGTAAATTACGTAGAATCTGTTTCGTAATAGTTTTACTGGCTTGTTTCCAGTAGTTGCAGGTTTCTTAGTCACGTAATTAATGAAGCCTCAGTGATCTTCTTGGAGTTGAATTAGATAAGTGTCTTCAATAAATTACGCCGCCGTTTGGCAGCTAAACGAATATTCAAATCAGTTAAGTACTTAAACTGTAACGAATCAGCTTAAGTCATAGACACCCTCTATTTCTACTGAATTAATCAAAGTAGTTGAATAAAATATTGGCTCGATAATACGAGTATTTCTTTTTTATATCTCACAAGAGATTCCTAGTATAAACTGTTATAAATTACGTATTCTATGAAACCGAATTTCACTTACTACATGTAATAAAGTAGGATCTCTAATATCTGTAACTTGTAACTATTAAAAAGATATAAGAATATGTTTATATCTCGGAGCAAAAGAGTGAATAGGTATAATATCACGCAGGCAGAAGGCACGAGTGGCCAGTCATCGTGAGACTGTGGCAGCCTCACCGCAAAAGCCTCTTAAACCTTCCTTGGTTTTTATTTCTCTTCAAGCCGTAGCTCTCAAGCGGTCTCAGTACCGACTAGTCGCTGTTCCTCGCCATAAAGTATAAGTAAGTCATTCAATTAAATTTTCTACGGGTTTTTATTAGCAGAGGACTTTATTCGTCTTTATTGGGCTATCAGTGCGCAGCCCTCAATAACGATGGTTATCGCCGCCGAGTCTTGCCACGCGTTTATAAAATACTTTTAGAGTTTATTTTACCAGTTGGGACGTTCAGGAGCGCCTGCTAACAAGACTCTCCAGTTTCCGCCCGTTTTTTTAGCGAAACTTAAGTGGAAATGCTTAAATTTATACGGAAATTCTAATATTTAGAGTTACTAGGGTACCTAACTTTTGATACTGCCTGTATCAAAAGTTAGGTACCCTAGTATCTCTACGAGTACGATATTCACGAAAGACAATAGAAGTGAGGGACAGAAGAGATTGGTCTCGATTGCCTATTTGTTTTCAAAAAGTTATTGCTTCGTTAATATGTTCCAGTTCTAACATTTCTCTGGATGCAGTCCAGGTCCAGCTGATGCGGCGGCCAGAAAACCTGGAAACATTTTTTGGATCTTTATGTGAAAGATTTATCTATGGCACTCAATACTCCGCACCTATATCACAAATAAACCGTTGAATAAGAACTGAAGCTTTAGTAACAAAATAGACAAGCAATTTAATTGTTTACTCGCCACAGGAAATTAAACACCATTCATTGACATCGAAAATCCAATCTCTGAATTTCTGCGATAAAAGTGCAGGCTAGCTGCAACGCCGCAAACAGTTCCAAAATCTAGTATTTATTTTTATTACACAATCTATCTACAACCTCGTACCATCATTTTATCTTACTATATTTGACTAGCTTAGGTATTACTAGCGAGTTAATCCTGCAAGAAGATACTTGTTTACAATTTACTTTGAAATCGCGTAACGTCGACCGAGTTATTTCGTTCGTGCCGTCGCGGGTGTAAAGGGGAGTGTTATCAACGAGTATAACGAGTATTATACATTCATTTTACTCGCTCCTTAAGCCGATTTCCGTATCACTCAAACATGCTGAAAATATTCAAATAAGCTTGCGAGGAACAGACGGCGCGGCGCCTCGCGTCGTGCTAGCGGGTGGGGCCAGAAGCGGCCCGTTTCACGCCAGCATCCGCTGATGAAGCGACTCTACAGTCGACGCCTCGTGCTAAATGAAACCGTGAAGTGTTTCTGACCATAGTCCGAAGCGTGTCTAAACTATCAACGAATACCGAACCACTCACTAGATGTATCTCACAACAGGTTTAACTCGTTATTTTTCTTGTTGTCATCATCATGTTTGTTTGCCACCGACGTGGTAGGTATATATTATAACAAACACAACAACAATAACACACACAGCATAGAATGTACCAGTTGCTTGTCCCTTGCAAATGGTAAAAACCCAATGAGGGAATGGGCGAAAATCTTAGGAATCATTATATTGATGACCGAGGATGTACTTATTGTTCATTATTTTAAAAACAACTTTTGATTTTTTGGCAGATAAGGCTTACTATTCAATCGAGGAGTATATGCGTGATAGTTTAATATGTTTTTAGACGGTATATCGGTTTAGTGCATGACATGAATGTACCCGTCTGCAAGATATTTGTATGCCCTTGGGCGCAGCATAGTGATACAAATCTACAATTATTGTACCACCTATTTAACCTATGTTTGACAATTAAATTATTTGTATTTGTATCATGTTATAGGCGATGCTGCTAGCAACCGATCGCTATTTTAATTCCCCTTCCACCTATACGCCCAAAATCATGCTAAACGTGGCCTTTAGGTCTTGTTATCTTAGGCTCTGTCTACCCTGTAGGGGATATAGACATGATTGGTGTATGTATGTGGTAAAAACTGGTACCAGTCTTCACCCTTCTCACTGATATTGCAAGTTATTACGACAGAGATTTTCATGAAAATCCCTCGACGCAGCCACGCGACACGAGCATGCGGGAAAGCGGAGTTCATATAATTAGTTCGTTCTTTACTCTGCGCAGCGGAGCATGCTTGTGGTAAAACCCTTAAATTGAAATTTATTACGCATATGCATTTAGGTATCTTTAATTTCATCGAATAACCTTCATAGGTTAAAAACAAATCATCGCAAACTGACGCCTCCTTCAATCAGTCATCGGAGGATGACAACTGACAAGCCTACAATTAACAACTTTAGCTCTAACGATACAGCGAGATCCTCCCTATACAGCAATTTGGGACTGCTGGAGCGTGTATAGTTTAATCTGGCGTGGCTGTCGGGGCGCCCCGGGCCGGACCAATTTCCGGTCCCGGACAACGAGCAGATGCTAATCTCCCGGGTGTTTGCCGTGCGAGGCTTCGGGCGGAGTTTGTTGCCGACTCACAGGTTGTCATTGTCTCGACAGTAGATGCATTTCGGTGATTTCACTGGTTCTAAAATGTCATCGACATAAAATACAATCAATCTCAAGCAAAAACGGGTAATATTTCATATAACTTTGTACGGAGAGCGAACGGTTATTTTCGCTTGTACTTGTACAAGCTGAAGGTTCACTTATTGACGCTCCAAAAATCCTTAAAATAGTCCTCCAGCACTTTGCACATTGGTATGCCAGCTTGTTGTTTTTGAACAATTTTGTTTACACTTCGTTGGTTTTTTTATTGTTGTTTTTTGTTTATTGAAAATTATTTAATAAATTTATGTATTTTCTAGTAACACTAGGGCTTCCAATACCGGGATCCCGGTATTGGCTAATACCGGGATCCCGGAAAATTTTCGCGATTTTTCAATACCGGTATTGAAAAGTCTAATACCGGGATCCCGGTATTAGTGATTTTATGATTTTTATGTTATTTATTACACTATTACAGTTATAAAATTGACTACAAATAGCAATTTAAAGTAGGTAATTATTCACTTTTTAATGCACTTCATAAGTATTATTTCAAATACGAATAGGTTACCTTACCTACCCAACCCACCTACCTATTCAGTTTTAAGTTCAAGAAACCTATATTTTAATATTCTTAGTTCTTTGGCATCACTTTCCGTCGCCGTACCTCGTTCATGTAGGTAAAATAACTAACAACCTACATTTAATTAAAATTGTGATTATTTGTGATAAAAAAAATTTATTTTAGTTTCATACTTAGGTCTTAGATACATAATAATGCTATTCTATTCCAACGAGACGAGAGGTGAGGTGATGTTATGTTTGTACCTATTTGTAATGATGCTTTGTTATGTTGGTTATCTTGTTTTAATTTTTTGTATCGTACTTACTTTCAAAATAATAAAAGCATACTTTTTACCATACATACCTATTAATATTACTGATTATGTTTTTATGAGTATTAAAGGGATAAAATACTATATCTCGTTAATTAGAAAATAAAAGTCTATCATGATCAATTATTGCATTAGACACATTAATAATATTAATTATTATTATTATATTTAATACACTAAAAACGAAGTGCACTACAGATGGACATTTGAAACTTTCATTAATTTTCTGTGAAATAATCGCAAAAAATCACCAAAAATGCGACGTTGCCAGCTCAGTAGGGATGCACGCTCTTAAAGCATGATAAAAAATCATTTGATGTAAAAGACTGCTTATGATTAGGATTACTCTACGGAGTTTTGTTAAAATTAAATTTTGTTGTAATTTAACATGTTTTTTAACTAAAAACTGTTCTTTTGATTGATTTTTTCATCGAAAAGATTGAGAAAAATTGATAATTGACTGTATTGAAAAAAAAATCTTGATACCCACTTCAATACCGGGATCCCGGGATCCCGGTATTGAAAAAATAAATTCCGGTATTAATACCGGTATTGAAAAATTCCGGTATTTGGAAGCCCTAGTAAGAAGTGAAGTAATAAATAGATAGAAGCCGACTTATGTGTTACAGTAACACATAAGTCGGGTTCTATCTATTTATTACTTCACTTCTTACTTAAAATTTTATGGTTTATGTAGTATATTAATTTATTTAATCTACACTGTGTATCGTTTCTTGAGTCACAGACGGTTCTGGCTGAAAATCAGTGCTGCAGGTGTCTAACACCTCAGCGTAATGCTGAGCCAGCGACCGTTTCACTTTTGCGAAGACACAACACAACGCTGATGATCAAATTTTCATGTCTGGTTTTTTTATTGTTGTTTTTTTTCTATAAAATTGTGTGTACATGCTCTTATATTTGTGTGTCTTGCAAAATGAATAAATGTCTTCTTTCTTTCTTTCTTTCTTTCTACTTATGTATAACTAGCTGTTGCCAGCGACTTCGTCTGCCAAGAATTCGTTTATCGCTATCCCGCGGGAACTTATGCAATAAATATTTCTATTTCTATTTCTATTTCTATTTCTACGCAATTTTCCGGGATAAAAAGTAACCTATGTGCTATTCCAGGCTTTTCTCTATCTATGTGCCGAATTTCATCCAGATCCGTTGGGCCGTTCTGGCGTGATTGAGTAACAAACAAATATCCATCCATCCATCCATCCATACTTTCGCATTTATAATATTAGTTAGATTTAAAGCCGTTTTCGAGATCTTAAAACAAAAAATACTTGTTTAATATTAGGAATGCGAGTTTATTGCAGTGTTATATAACAAAAACCAAGGCAAGCCTTGCATTCCATTTACCTCCCAAAATTACTCAAGTCATCTGAGCAACCTAGATTTAATCAGTAACATATTATTGGGTCAGAGTTGACAGTTCCATATATACTAAGACAGTGCCAACCCTGCTTTGTTAATCAACTCTGAGTTAAACATTCAAATAATCTAGACCGCACGAGCGGCCCTAAATTCGTGTGGTAATACGGATAGGGCAAGAGGTGTTATTTGGGGCGAAAGGCTTTCAATGAAAACCTTACTCCGGTCCTAAAAATACAATACAGCGGAGGCGTTTCGCAGAATGAGGCGTAGGCAGGAATCAGATTAGCGGTATCATGATTCCGGTGTGATATTTATATCGATTCTAAGCAAAATATCAGCTAAGTAATTGAGATTAAGAGAGTAAATAAATCCGTCTTCGTTCGAATCCCGAGTAGCGAGCAACAGACACGTTGCCACATCGTGCCAGTACCTAATAAGCCTGTGATATGACGAAAGCAATTATACGATATCGTTAATACTATAATTGAAATCAAAATTATCTAACTGCTTTTTAAATTAGACAAGCTACTTACATATTTATGAAGATATCAGAGTAATTCGCTATTCAAACTAGGGATTCGCTGATTTACTTAATACTGTGATTCAAAGCGTAACAAGCCAAGCGCGAATCTGACAAAGTTCAAAGGAAAAGCCGAGACGCTGCAGCGGGTTCAGCACGCGGGCCCTTTCGAGCGCTATTAACTCTGCGATCAATCTGCCCAACTAGTGTTAACATGTGAGTCGAGTCCCATGAGCCGACTGATGGAACAAGTAGGTTAATTGCCTCCCGAGTCCCGCGGCGGGATCGCCGGGATTACGGGAATCCTTGTTCCCGCGACTCCGCGCGTTAATATTTAAATGTAACATTTCTTCGCTCGCAATCGACTCGTTCGTGGGGTTGAGTTAGAATGATACTCGTTTATATATAATTCACGTCTGACTCCATTATGGAGTTTTATTTGCGTTCCGTAAAAGTTTTGCAGTTAAATAAGTTTATTGTTGCCTTGAGTTTTGGCAGTAGGTACTACGTTTATTTGGCAAATAAATTCGGATTCATCACACGTATGTACGTTTGTAGAATGGTTTTTCTTCGGTGAATATTGAGTTTATATTGATTTTAGCGTTCCGTACACAAATGGTGTCAACAAAACCTTACTACTGAGGCTCCGTCTGTATTATTTTAAACCGCAAACATACAATCGGACGAAACCAAAAAATATAAGGTTGACAGTGTATGTAGAAGACGTTAACTTGAGTGATTTTACTCTAGTATATCGAAAAAACGATACTGAAGATTAGAACACATGCAATAATCTGAAAAGTAAAGCTATGGCCAGAAATCGAACCCGAATCCTCGCCAATCCTTGCGTGCTATACCGCTACACCACCGACAGCAAATGCTTTAGTAAGCTTTCGAATTTTTCAATGGTAGTTACAACTTAACCGTACTAAATCTGAAAACTAGCCGGCATTATCTTCGAATACAGTACCTATTATTAATTTGGACATAATAATATTGTTACAAGTTTATCCTAAGATAGATTAGATATAGATAGCTTAAGATTAACATTAGCTTTGATTTGATAACAGCGAAATGACCTGGACGCGGCAATGACCGAGTGGCCGGACATAGCTCTGAATAGGGAAATGTGGAAGTGGCGAGGGGAGGCCTTTGCCCAGCTGTGGGACACCAATTATAGGCTAATGACGTCACACTAATATTATAAACGCGAAAGCTTGTGATGTATGTGTGTGATGTATGTTCGTTACTTCTTCACGCGCAAACGGCTGAATGGATTTGGATAAAATTTGGAATTGAGATAGCTGGTACCTACCCTAAATTAACAAAAAGAAAATTTCATAGTTCCCGCGGGATAGTGATAAACGTGTCAAAGGTCGTAGCTGCCTAGTCGCAAGGTTAATAATTATTACAGAATATACCTATCAAAATCACTTCTTAAATCTGATTCTAGGGGGACGACGTCGCGGGCAGATGCTAGTATACTTAATACATATTACATTATTATTTATTTATTTTATTTATTTATTTATAAAATATCTTACACAATATTACAGTGTGACACTAAGGCATTGAGTAAGACAGACAATAAAAGAAAGATAAAACTAAAAACACATAAAAATTTACAATAATAACTAATTAATTAAATACATGACGACACACGTACATCCATCGCCTCACAGAAACGCAGACATTCAACGCACACACTTCTCCAGTTATCAGCAAACAAGTCACGCTCTGGTGCTGATGCGAGGAGCGCGTTGATATGGTGCAGCGCGCGAACCAGCGGCGACTGCTTGCGAGCTACGGTGCGGGCAGGAGGCACCGCCAGGAGATGGCGCTGCCGTGGCCTTAAATTAAATTTAGAGGGGAGGGGAGCGTACAGGCGCACTAGTTGTGCCCCCAGGTCGACACAGTCGGATTCCCCGCGGAGGACGCCACAAGCCATAATCAAAAGCGCGTTGTTACGCCTTACCTCTAGAGAGTTAAAACCTAGTGCACCAAGCAGGAATTTTTTTTGTATAAAAACCTGAGAAATGCTTTTTGAATCTTCTCTAGAAGTAAGGCATAAGTAGACTCGTGCGGGCTCCAGATCACGGACGCCGCTTCCAGCTTACTCCTTACCAGCGCAGTATATAACAGCTTGATCACTCTAGGATCAGAAAAATCACGCGCGTTACGAACCACAAAACCCAGCCTCCGGTAGCAATTGGCAGCGAGTGACTTCATATGGACATGAAAGTTGAGGTGCGGATCAAAAATTACACCCAAATCCCTAACCGAGTCCACGCGCTCTATGGGCACGATATAGAGCGATTATAGCAAGCGTCAAAAGATAATATCGTAATATCGGCACTTGTAAATGCACTTAACATTGGATATGTTGTAAACGATCGGTACGCGAGTGCCAACATCCATCTGCTACCAATAATATTCGGATCGCTCTCTGCTACTGCTACGATGGTGCGATATTGCTAATAATATCGAGGCAATAACACGTATTGATGGTTCTAGCTCTAGCTCGATGCAAGCGGATTATATGTATAAATTGTTACATTAAATGCAAAACCAATGCACCGTAAAGGTTATGTAGTGTATTTAGCACCTGTCTACAAGTTTGGGGTTTACCACAATGTTTGCCAAGTTAAGGGACACAGTTATGCAGCCATACCTATAGCTCCGTCCCTTACTTGGCACACACCCATGGACACCCCCAACACTAAAGGATTGCAGATGCGTTGCCAGCCTAGAGGGCTAGGATAGAATCTGCTGCCAGTAATTTCACCGACTGTCTTAGCTCACGCCGGACACAGCAGTGCAAGCACTATGCTGCTTGGCGGCAGGATTAGCCAGTAAGACGGTGGTAGCGATCTGGGGCCTTACCAAGACGTCTTAATGCAATTCAGTTCAGGTTTTAGCTGTCATCCTACTATCTTACTAATATTATAAATGCGAAAGTATGGATGGACGGATGGATGGATGGATGTATGGATGGATGTTTGTTTGTTACTCAATCACGCCAGAACGGCCCAACGAATCTGGATGAAATTCGGCACATAGATAGAGAAAAGTCTGGAATAGCATATAGGCTACTTTTTATCCCGAAAAATTTCCGCGGGATAGCGATACACGAATTCTTTGCAGACGAAGTCGCTGGCAGCAGCTAGTTTTTAATATAAATCTGACAGCGAGCGAACCCAAACTGAATCGCAATTGAATCGCATTAAGACGTCATGGTAACCGGGCTGGCCTTGCACGAGGTCCTACTACCCGCAAAGCTTGAGGATATAAGCGAAATTAATTAAAAAAGTAAGTCTTATTCGCGTTATATTCATTTCATTGTAGTGGAGGATGGAGATTCAGACACTGTCTATGTTAATGAGCTCAGAAAGATGGCCTCAACTAATTTAGCAAATGGTCACCATGAGAGCCCATCCGAATCCTCCCAGCTTTTCCGCTAGATGGCGCGCGGACGGCGTTTCGTATTCCGATGGAAAAGCGGGCTTAAGGCACTTGTCCCACCAAGAGCGAGTAAGCGATTAGCTATCGGCGATTTTCTCGCCCAAGAAACGAACAAAAGATAAGGAGCCTGTGTTAGTAAAAGAGATACATATATTAATAGTTCATCGCTGGCTGTTCACACTGCCGGCGAGAGCACTCGCTCTACTAGTTTGTCACCGCGATAAGAGCGAGAAGATAAAACTAGCTCAGCGGTACTCGCTCGGCGATGCTCGCTTGGCAGTAGAACTCAAACTGCAAGACCAATCAGCGGTGATTTCAGCGTGGATTTCAGTGCAGATATTTGCTATTAATTTGTGAAAAACATTTGAACTGTCACTGTTGTCTAGCTCAGACGACGATGATGATTAATTTTGTAGTATAGTGGCAGCAGCAATTCTGAATAGACGGAAGAAAAGAAAGAATAATTTGAACAGAAAAAAACGAAGAATTTGGATGCAAAATGTTAATTACTTTAGAAGGGAATACAGTGAATTCAACTATTCAACGAGCTGCCAAATGACCAGTTTCGTTCATATTTTAGGGTGACAAGAAAGGTTTGAGTATTAATGCATACAGGTGTGCAGGTTTGAACAAGTCTGCGACGTCTGCTCTGCGTGTTCGGGTGCACCGCACCGCCCGAGCGAGTGACGCGAGTAATAGCCCGTCGCACTCGAACACTCGCCTATAGCCGAGCGACAAAACTATTGAAACTAACACTCGCTTCTCGCCGCTCGCCCACTCATTTCTAGTTTATCGTTCTACTCGTTTACAGCTCATCGTCGGCGGTGGGACAAGTGCCTAATTCATCCGGGCGGGGATTGCGACGGATAAAATTTCATTAGTCTTACACCAGACTGTTTGACAAATGGCTGGGAAGTTTACTTTGAAATGTTCACGTTCAGTCAGCGGGCTCTGTCAATCTGTCATGACGTGAGCCTACTTTAGCTATGTAATACACCAAAGAACATTTTTTTATGCACATCACTTTCTGTTTTTTGTGGACATCATTTGCAAACGGCATCATTTGGCGGTGAAATTTCTGGCAGGGTGCTCCAGGTGTCCGTGGGTGGAGGTACTCACTTACCATCAGGTGGCCCACTGCCTTCGTTGTCGTATAAAAAAATTAAAAATCCCTCCCTCATCAATTTTCTCCTGAGCTTCACAGCGTCATTTATATTATCAAGCCAATTTTGTTCCTAGCAATCTATTGTAGCATACAATTTCTTGTTACCTTAGCATAGACTATGTCTACTCCGTAAGGGATACCTATAAACCAGTATGTACTGGGATGTGTGCCTGGTAACAGCCAGCTCTGTAACTCTGTAACTGGCGTCACTGAAAATCAGCGTCACGACATTATCCTGCTGGCTTATTGTCTAACTCGCTCGCAATCGCCATCGTGTTCATTTTGACAGTTCATGTATGAATGTGACAGCTAGCTGATTCCGATGCCAATTGTCAGCCCATACATGAACTGTCAGAATGAACACGATGGCGATTGCGAGCGAGTTAGACAATAAGCCTACTGGATCTTATCGTGACACATAGCTGAGTGGCGACCATTTGGCTAGTTAGAATAAGTATCTTTGTGTAATATTCTGTTTGTGTTTCCGTATCAGCTAATAAAGTTCTCTTATTCTTATTCTTATATAGATGCGATTTGTGTAAGTATGCATACAATTTCAAAAATAATATTGAATTGTTCTTTTATTTTCATCTGTAATGACGATTTTCGTAAAAGTTGAGAACTCTTAGAACAATTACACTAACAGCAAAAATAACGGGTCAATTTTCATAGAAAGTTCTATGGAAAGCGACTCGTTATTTTTGCTATGTATTTATTTCCTTTTCGTAAGCACTGGTGACGTGTGAGTGTGACGCGCCCGCAATCCCTAGGGAATTGCCATTTGTCACTCCATTTCACTTCGTAGGCAGCAAACAAAAACGTTTTCTAATGGTATTTGATAGTGATAGTTTGTTTTGACGGAACAAAATTGCAAGTATTTATTTAGGGTTTTATTTAATATTCACCGTATTGTTTTTTCTATTCTGTTCAAACTAAATAACGAATCTAAGAATCTTTAGTGGTAGATCGAAAAAGATTAAATTGTAATTCAATGAACATCTACCGAAGGATAGTGCGTTATGTATACGCACTTGTTATAAAAACTACTATTTATTCCCACTTTTGGTCAATGAAGAAAACGCATCCATGGCTTTAACCTTAAATCAACGTAGAGAACACAAAACTACTGCCCAAATTGCGCCTCGACTCTAGCTCAATAGAAGTTCCACACAGAGCAGAGAGTTGAATGCATTACTCTAGTCACACGGTGCATTAGGCGTGATACATACGCGAGGCGCAAGGAATCAAAGGCGAGATGAGCGCATCATTACTCCCCTGTAACTAGCGGCCTGACCCGGCCGACTTAGTTGCTGGCTTCAACGTGCATAATAGTACTTTATAGACTAGCTGTTAAAGTCGTGTTTTGCGGCACTACAGCGCTGTGCAACGCAAAGCGAGTAGCGAGCGGCCACTATCAAGTGTCCTTTGTAATCTCTCGGTGTCTGGGTTTCAGTAGCGAATGTAGCCACGGACTTTGAAATTTGATTTATTGCTCTTTACGATTTTTACAAGCTTTTATTATATTTTACAGTGCTGTTTTTATGTATATAATTTGCCCAATTCAAAATTTGCAATCATTGAAGATACATGTGAAACACCCACGAGGATTTTTTTCCTAAAAAGAGTTGGTAACAAAAGTATTAAAAAAAGGTAATCTGCTGATTGTTAATAGTAGATTGTACACCGAGGGGATAAAGCACTGTATTATGTCACGGGTGCGATATTAAATCCTGAGCGCAGCGAAGGACTCTAAATTTAACTCCCGAGCGAAGCGAGGGTGTTATGAGTTAATTCCTGAGCGTAGCGAGGGAATTAAGATGAGTCCTGAGAGAAGCGAAGAATTTAAGCGCACCCAAGACATAAACAGTTTTATCCCCGAGGAGTATACTCTACTTTTCTCACCTTTTGCGAGACAATAAAAACCAAGGCAACTAGAAAAAGAGTTTAATTAAAACAACATTAAAACAGAATTAAAAGTAAAAAAATATATTTGAGACATTGGTCCAGTTGTGTAATGATAAGTAATATTTTTATTTGGAATCTTAGCAGTTCTAATGCGTACCTAACTGTAATTACAGCGTCAGCAAAGGCTCGCGGCTTTTGTTTTATTTGAAATTTGTTTCGGTGGTGGTGGCGCTGCGGCGGGTCGGGTGGCATGGCCATCTCGATTTTCGGAGCCGTGCGATTTTTACGAAATTAAACTTTAAGTGTATAACAATAAGAACTAATACAAGTGAGATTCATATTACTAACCGGCGGGTTATAATGAAATTCAGTACAATATTATTACCCGGCTAGAGCCAAGGGCTATAATGAGTTACTTTGAGTAAGGTTTACATGCTATATAATTAGCCATTGTCGAGCAAGTGGTGTGAAAAGAAGTATTACTGCAGTGTTCACATTTTATTGAAAAGCTGATTAGTTTAGAGTTCCGTACCTAAAAAGGGAAAAAGGATCCCTGATGGGATCGCTTCGTTTCTATGAAAAGAAAAGTTTTTTTTGTGGTAAAACGTTCAAATTTTGAAGCACCATTTTTATTTCATTTTCGCAGAATCCTTAGGGCACGAGTCCAACTCGCACTTGGCCGGATTTTAGGTCTACGGATCACCGGATCACCTAAGCTTGCTCTGTTGGTGCTAGGGTGCTAGGCATCGCAGTGTGATGGCCGACGTTAATCACGGCGCGTGATTGGCTGACAGGTGACAGCGCGCGCGTCGGCGGCTGCTATTGGCTTAAATTGATCGCTGCTGCCACTCCGGGGCGCCGGGCGCCGACAGCCGATTACGTCACTTAGCGCTGACTTAATATTTTTAAAAGCGAATTATTTCACTCAGAGACAATTTATGGGAATTTTAAATAGGCTTCGTTTGTAAAAATAAAGGGAATTAAATTACTTTTACTTTTCGCGCCATCGTTTCGCTCAACCTTGTAGTTAATTTGACTTTTAAAGTTGAGAGAGAAAGTCGATTGTTACTTCTTGTCTGTCTATCGTTTTTTTTTCTTGATCGTTCGTACTTTGATTGGCATGTGACTAAATACATAACTAGTTCTGTAGATAAATGGTAGAAAGAAGATCCAATAATAGAAATACAGAAAAAAATAAAGAGCTTAGAATGTTACGATTTTGTGTCCTACGGGCTTATTACGTAACTCGGTGGCTATCACCATCGTGTTCATTTTGACAGTTCATGTATCGGATTCAGCTAGCTGTCACATTCATACAAGAATTGTCAAAATGAACACGATGGCGATTGCGAGCGAGTTGCGTAATAAGCTAACTGGTTAACGTGTTTTCATTGTTTATTCAGTTTATTGAAGTTTTTTTTAATGTGAATTTTAAACATGTTGTCATTTATTTCAAAAAGTCTCTTTGTAATTAATTTAGAGCTTCCGAATGCTTATGTATGACTTATAAACTGTTTTTAATGACAAAACCTGTTCCAAATCTTTTCTGAAACGACTAAAGTCGTTAGCAATTGAATTTGAATACTTCGAAGGATAAATTAGCATGAACCAAAAGTACTTATGTCCGGAGACGGGAAAGCGCTCTTTCTCCTCCTCCAAAAACCATGATGGTCTAGGGAAAAAAACAGTAAAAAAAATTCAAAACATGCAGATGTACCTACCAAACGAATTTCATCATGAGTGTAGACTTGCGCTGTATTCATTCGTAGGTATGCTTCTTCCCCACTGAAAATGACAGAAGAAAATTAGGTACGAATATTATACCAAAGATGGCAACTCCTGTCGTAAATAGTACATTAACGGTTTATGCATAAATAAACGTTAGACTGAAAAAGTAAATTATAAATTTAGAACAAATTTTACGGCCACGGGCACGAAATCCGTTTAGAGTCCGTGAGGAGATTACAAATCATGTACCAACGTTTTAATTGCAAAATCAAAGAGAGATGAAGCGAGACTCGAATACTCCGCCGGGAGCCCGGGACGCGGCGCGCGGACAGCGGCGCGCGGCGACGGCGACGAGCCGGCCCGCGGCCCGGCCTGCGCAGACATTTCATCTTTATAATTTCTAGGGGGTCCGGATACGATATGATATTATGGTAAGATTGATAAATTTCAGATCAGTTATCGTTGTCCCGCAGGCGGCGCCGGCGCCCGCTGCAGCCCGCCTGGCATTAGCAATTCCATCACGAATATGGAAATCTGCCCCCCGCGTATTCGACCTGGAATGAGATACGAAATAATTTCGCTCCCAAATCCCGTAGGTAGGATTTGGAATTCCATATTCTTCACATAAAAAAATGTAGTCTTATGAAAAGATATTGTATAAATTTTTACTATATCGAGGTTGGATGGATCTAGTCAGATTACGGAAAAAACGCAAGGTTTTAATAATTATTTAGTTCATTGGATTATTTTTTAATTTTATATTTGTCGTCGCAGGTAGTCGTTTTCTTGCAGGATAAAGTCAGCGAGCCGCTCGCCGATAGCGATGGCGACGGCGGCGGTGTTCCCGCGCGGCAGCTCCGGCAGCGCGGACAGGTCGGCGACGCGCAGGCGCCGCAGCGTGCGCACGCGCAGCCGCTCGTCCAGCACTGCGCCCAACCGCGCCGACCCCACCGTGTGGAACACCGAGAACGTCATGTGCCGGCAGTAGCAGCGCCAGTACCGCTCGTGGTCCTCTGCCCACTCCCCGCAGCCCGGCAGCTCCAGGTGCAGCAGCCTCGCGTGGTGCGCCCTGTACGCGGGCGTCTCCGCCAAGTGCTCCAACAACGTTATACTGCGCAACATTTCATCGACATCTCTGTCGTCGCCCAAGAAATTAGGGAAAATTGCGGGAGGCTCCAGCGGGTCGCGGCTCGCGAGGCGGATGGTGCCGCGCGAGTACGGCTTCAGCACGACGGGGGACGTCAAGATCAAGGCCTGGTGCACGTTCACGTCGCTCAGCTGGCGCACGATGTCGGCGTTGAGCCCCAGCGCTTGCTGGACGATAGGCTCGATGCCCTGCAGCAGGTTGCGGTCGATGTAGGCGTTGATAAGCTGCAAGGAGGGCAGCTCGCAGTCGGAGCTGTTGTGCACCAGCTGGCGCTGCTCAAAGTCGTAGCAGCGCGTGTTGAGGAACGTGCAGACGTCGGTGAGCCCGTTGGACGCGAGCGGCCCGTTGCGCGTCGCAAGCCACTGCGTGCCCTGCAAGCCCTTCGCCCCCAGCACGAATATATTCGGCGCGTCCACCCCGACGCCGCGGTCCACCAACATCAGCAGGATAGGAAGCACGTGGTCGCTGATGTCGTCACCCACGGGCAGGTCGGCGCGCACCGGTATGCCTAAACTTTTCAAATGGTTTGCGGGTCCAATTCCGGACAGCATCAGAATCTGCGCGGTGCCGATGGTCCCCGCCGAGAGGATGACCTCGCGGCGCGCGTACAGGCGCAGCGGCCGGCGCCGCGGCCCCTGCACCACGGTGACGCCGGCCGCCTCCCCGTCCTCCAGGATGACGCCGGTGCAGCGCGTGTGCTTGGCCACCTTGAGCGCGCGCTTCACGTCCCCGCGCGACAGGAAGCCGCGCGCGGTGCTCATGCGCTCGCCTTTATACACGTATCCCAAAACTTGAGTCACTCCGATTTGTGACTCAGCATTGACGTCATAATTCATTGGGAAATTTAGAAACTGGTAACCTTGCTTGATTCTCGAATGCCACGAGTTTCCAGATTTGCCAAAGAAATCTATCTTCATGATCCCACTAGTATTGTGGTAGGGATGGGAAGTCCGCGGAAGCTTGTCCAGACTCATTAGGCCCTCGTAGCGGAGGAAGTAGGGCTCGAGGTCTTTCCAGGCCCAACCGGGAACGCCTAGGTCGTCGTAGTCGCGGCGGTTACCGCGCACGTACATCATGTAGTTGATGCTGGTGGAGCCGCCGAGGCACTTGCCGCGGCTGAAGCGGCACTGCTGGCCCGGTGACGACAAACACGACACGTTGTTCGGAATGCTCGGGTACTGCCAGTCGACGGGTGAGCCGAGTAGAGCCATTGCTGCTCCGGGAATCTGTAAACGTATAAATTTGAGTGGAGTTAAGAAGTAAGTTTTGTTCTGTATCGTCGCCAACGCCAGTAACTTGGGCTGTACCTTGGTGAGCTTGCTGGGGTTCCCGCCAGCCTCGACCAGCAGCACGTCGTGCCCGGCCAGCGCCAGCCGCGCCGCCGCCGCCGAGCCCGCCGCGCCTGCGCCCACTACTATGTAATCGAATACGTCCCCATCTAAAAGTAATACATATCTAACTTAAAATAACGATTCCATTAGTAACGCAGAGACAGGCAGCTAGGGCAGAAATGATGAGTGCAGAGACCAAACCTGTAAGACTAATGGAAGGCGGCCATTCTGTGTTCAGCTGCTCAGCGAGCTGGCCGAGCACGTTGGCCAGCTGTGCCATGCCGTCGCCCAGCAGCAGCAGCACCGACACCAATAGCATCTCGGCCCTGCACAAAAATGACTACACATTAATATCGTAGGGTGATGATTATTTCAAAGATCAGCTATGATGTCCAGAGGCTCCAGAGCACTACAATGATAATACTGTGTATAGCAAATAAAGAGCCAGATTAAAATTACAAACTAGGCACCTGCTACTTATAAAATAAAATAAAAGGTGTCTAGGTACATGCAACTGCAACTCGAAATGTCAACTTCTACTAAGACTTTCGTTTTTTTTGTCTTCAACTTTTGCTTAATACAGGGTGTATCAGATAGCCCCTAACAATAATCAACTGGGGTATATAACCATAGCTATAGAAGCAAAAAAAAATTGAAAAAAAAATGGAGTAAATTTTTTTATGTTTTCTATAGGAATGATTACAGTTAATACTACCATTCCTATAGAAAATATAAAAAAGAATTTACTCCAATTTTTTTTAAATATTTTTTTTAGCATCTGTAGCTATGGTTATATACCCCAGTTGATTATTGTTAGGGGGTATCTGATACACCCTGTATAGCAACAGTCTGTGCGCCTTCGGGTTTAGCTGCGCTAGGTACTAGAGAAGTTTCCAAAGCGTGATAATGAGATGAAGAAAAGTTCATTACTGAACTAAATACTAATCCAGTTTAAAAGCAGTGACCCGGCATCTAAACGACAATCGTAGTGTAAACAACCTTGAACTATGCTTGAACACTTTTCGAGTTGTTTTCCCTCGGTGCGGTCGCACTCAACAATCTTAAAAAGAATCTTTGTACCTGCAAACAAAGCAGCTGGGGTTAGCCGTAAAAATTTAAGTTAGCTTTTGTGAAAGGATCCATTAAAAACTTCCGCGGCCCTGAATTCCGCGAGTTACCTCCATTTTGCAAATGAGAGTGTTTTATTTGTCGGTCTTAAAGCAATTTTGTTCATTGTGTTGTCGGATGAGCGTTTGTTTGCGGCCCGGGTAGCAAGGGCGGTGCGGGGTGGGGGGGTGCGACGGTGAGTTCAGAGTAGTGAGGCACGGGGCACATAGTCGTTGAAAGGGAAAATCTTTGGCCTATTTATAGTTATTAGGTATACTACCGATTTGTAGGTACCTACATAATAATAATGTACATCTTGTCATGCTTTTTTGGTCATAAATTATCATAATTTTTACGCATATTTGACCTCATAATGTTGTTTTTCGTAATGGCAGATTTAAATATTGAAATAAAAAATGCAAGCAAGTATAGGCAAACAACAAACGTTTTGAAGTCATAAATAATGACGGGGTGTTGTTTTACTTATTATTTGACTAACTAATAGGGGTGTCCACTTTGAAAAAACATCGATGTTTTTTTCGATTCGATAAATCGGAACTGTACATCGATGTCTTTCGATGTATCGGGTGAAAACATCGATGTTTTTTATGCATCGAGTACTTTTTTAGGGTTTCGTCCACAAAACCAAATGTAAATTTGTAATTCAATTTGTTTTTTTTTTGTAATTCAATTTCTGTTGCCGCTTATAACAATAAATACTAAAAACAAAATAATAATAATTATTATTAAGGGGGGCTCCCATACAAAAAACGTGATATTTTAGCCCTTTTTCATGGCTACCACTCGCCGAGCTAGATCTCAAGAACCGTAATAGATAGACAGTTGAACTTTGCACAGATTATGTATTTTTATTGTGGCTACAACAAAAAATACTAAAATCAAAATAATAATAATAATTAAGGGGGGCTTCCATACAACAGGGTAGTTTTTGGCGTTTTTTACTGTATCTCATGAACCGTAATAGCAAGGAGGTTAAAATTTTCACAGATATGCCACAATAATATATATAGATTTAATGCCACAATAATAACAAATACTAAAAATAAAATAATATTTAAGGGGGCTTTCATACAACAAAAGTATTTTTTTACCGTTATTTCTGGTACGGAACCCTTCGTGCGCGAGTCCGACTCGCACTTGGCTGGTTTTTTTTTAGTACACGTCGGCCACGACGGCATTATATTGTCAGACCAGTATTGAGTAATAAACTTTTCTTTTTTAAATAAACAAATAGGAAAAAAGATTTTAGGTAAAATTTGAGTGGTTAAACTTGAGTTTTTATGAAATTAATTGGTTATAATCGATTCGATGTTTTCTTACTAAAATCTGAAAAAACATCGATACATCGAGTATATCGAAAGTATTTCAAAACATCGGATCGATTCGATGTATTGCATTGTAAACATCGATGTTTTCGATACATCGATGTATATCGAATATCCCTACTAACTAATGGGACTACAGGACAAGGTCGGCGGAGCTCCTATTACACGCGGTTGAGTCACTTCGCGCTTTGAGCTTTGACACAATTCTAACCTAACCTATATGTTTCATGCTTGTGAGAAAATGCGGCACGCGTTGGAACACAGAGTTAGCGATGGAGTTAGTCAACGCTATAATGATAAAACAGGAAAACACATTCATAGACTCTGCGAATATGTTCCTTTCCGTTTAGAATTTGAATGTCAATGATGAGACTAAAACCTAATATCAAAAATGTGCATTATTTATTAGTATTAATATTATTATATTAGCCCCATTGAGTGTCCCACTGCTGGACAAAGGCCTCCGCTTTTTTCCGCCACTCATCCCGTTCGAGGGCAGCTCCTGCGACTCTGGGTACCTATACGTATTAAAATACATAAAGTTAAAACATCTAATTGTTCAAAATACCTAATGGTTCAAAATACCTAAATGAAATTTTCTCAGAGTTTTATAAACTTAACCTAACCTAACCTAAATATATAGATAGAACCTAAACCAATCTATTGGTTAGGTTAGGTTAAGTTTACAACAATTCTGTTAAATCTGAGAAAATTGCATTTAGGTATTTTGAACCATTAGGTATTTTAATACGTACCCGCGACTCTACCTGATATGCGTCCAAGTCATCCCGCCCTCTTTTTCTGGGTCTGCCAACGCTACCCATTACACACACACACTGTTTAACAATTATTTAACAAATTTTATTCTAATTTAAGACCTAAATGTCAAGTTCATTCTTTATCTCAAAAGACTTCTTGATTGCGGGCTGAATACGGCCTACGCGGAGATTTATTGCAGGAAAAGTAGGTCATAAAAAGAAACCCCGAAAGCCTCCGCGCTCGGAAGGCTAACCAGCGCACCGCAGCCGCCTCTCGCAAATATCTCAGCGAGTTGACGTCCTAATCTCATCTCTTCTTTTACTCAAATGCGGGGGTATTTTCCCCAACTCCCGGCTTAATACGACAAGGAACAACGCCCTTAAGTAACGATACCTTCGTCATACAAGTTTATTTCTCGGATGTAGAACGCTTCACGTCGGTACAATTCAATTTATCTCCCGCCCCGCCCTGCGAGCCCGCTTACAACCTTTTTCAAACTCCCAAATTGACAGTGAACGAGCCGGGTCACAACAGTTTAGGTGCGAAACGATGTCAGTAAGTTCGTCACTATTCGATTTCTAACACTACTCGGGAGGCTTCCGAACGTATTATACATAAGTAGGTAAGTATATAGCGAAGAGTTTCTTGTCGCGCCGAGTGGACCCGGTTCAGCCTCGAGGGATTGACAGGCTGACAACACCTAAATCGTTGACATTAATGTTTCTTGAGCAATTTTTAAAGAAAAGTTATTATTAGTAGGTATAGCAAATAATATAGTTCATAGTTTCAACATGGAACTACCGTGAGACTCACACATAATTACAACACACCCTCATAACTCACGTATAAAAGCCGAAGGATTGCTCCGACAATTGTTTCGGATTATTCCGTAGCCCTTCATCAGAGAGCGCTCGCCCCGGCGGCGAAACAAACACTGCGTGCCAACGCTCTGCTCGCGCGGCTACTCGGCGCAGCTGACATCGGCGCACAACTACCCTCATTTTTATCGTCATTTTTATTATCTCTCTGATGAAGGGCTACGGAATAGTCCGAAACAATTGTCGGAGCAATCCTTCGGCTTTTATACGTGAGTTATCCGGTGTGTTGTAATTATCGCTCATAGTTATTAGTTCATAATGCATTTTATTACTATCTAACTTCTAACTAATATTATAAATGCGAAAGTACGGACGGATGTTTTGGATGTTTGTTTGTTACTCAATCACATCAGAACGGCCCAACGAATCAGGCCTTATACTCCGAAATCCGCTTTTCGAAGTTCGTTTCGTGCCGTTCCGCTCTCACTAATAGTTATTAATTTGAGAGTGAGAGGGACGGTGTGAAACGAACTTCGAAAATCGGATTTCGGAGTTGCCCCCCTGGATGAAATTCGGCACATAGATAGAGAAAAGTGTGCAATAGCACAGGCTACTTTTTATCCCGGAAAATTCCCGCGGGATAGCGATAAACGAATTCTTTGCAGACGAAGTCGCAGACAACAGCTAGTATACAAAGTCGCTTTCCGCTGTCTGTCTGTCCCTATGTAAGTATGCTTAGATCTTTAAAACGTTTTGAAAATTGTCTACGTAACAATAAGATACTAAAATAAGTAAACAATAACAAAAACATCACAAACAACGTAAAGTCTATCCATCCATTGAACTCTGAACTCAAATTTTCTCGAATTTTATTTGAACGTCTTTCAATCGGACTTGCTATCGCGTTAGGTTCTCGTAACGTCTTATTAAAAATACCTTCGGTTTCGTATTCTGCTACCAGCAAATAGCTAAAAAGTACAACGAAAAGCCATTCATGTCTACCTATGAACATAACAAGACATAGGTATTTCATAAATTACTAGCTTTTGCCCGCGACTTCGTCTGCGTAGAATTATACATAGAAATAGTCCTCTTTAATCACTCTATCTATTTAAAAACCGCATCAAAATCCGTCGGTTAGTTTTAAAGATACATTTAAGCATATATAGGGACAGACAGACAGACAGTTAGATGACAGACAGCGGAAAGCGACTTTGTTTTATACTCTGTAGGGATAAAGTTCCCAACAAAAATTGGTTTTATAATGGCTTTTTATTTTATTATAAGCCTGTAATGTTGTCCCACTGCTGGGCAAAGGCCTCTCCCTCAGATTTCCAACGCACCCTGTCCGCACTTATTTCTTGCCAGTCGCTCAAGAACGTGTCTAGGTCATCCCTCCATCTCCGCCTCGGCCTGCCGCGGCGCCGATAGCCATCCTGGGGCATCCACTGAGTGGTAACACGTGCCCACCGCTCTGGGTGCATGCGGCAGACGTGGCCGGCCCAGTCCCATTTCAGCCTGGCGGTTGCCCTGCCCACGTCAGCGATGCAGGTTTTGGAGCGCAGTGTAGTGTTTCTAACTCGATCCGTTCTTTTGACACCTAAAATGCTGCGCTCCATAGCCCTTTGGCAAACCTTCAACTTGGACTTCTGAATCTCGGTTAGGGACCATGTTTGAGCACCGTAGGTTAGGATGGGCAGTATACAAGTGTCGACGAGTTTTCGCTTGAGTGACAATGGAAGGTTACCCTTCAATAGCTCTTTCATGGACCAGAAGCTCTTCCAGGCGTTGTCAATGCGTCTTTCGACCTCTTTGTCCTGCCTGTTGCTGAAAGATACTATCTGGCCCAAGTAGATGTATTCGTCGACGTATTGTATGACGTGCCCATCTACCTCGACCCTACGTTTCGTGCTATTAGTCATAACTTGAGTTTTCGTTCGATTCATCAGAAGATAATGGCTTTATAGCCCAAAAATTCTGCTCTTAGAACAGCCATTATTAGCGCAAATAATTTAAGTGTGGGAAATGGCTGTTTCTATAAGGTAATAAAACTTAATAGCAATCATATTACAACTTTATAAATTACTAAATTTTCCTTTGAAAAGTCTTATTATAGCCAATAATAAAAGTGGTTTCCTTATAAAAGTTATATTAACCGCGCTTATAAGGGCAAATGACCTTGTTACTGTCATATCTGAACCGTTTATAAGAAAAATTGACCGTTGAAAAGTTATTGTTTCAGTAAAGCGATGCAGCATAAAACTGTGGAATTCTTGTGTTTTATACGCAGTCACCATTTTGATTAAAGTAAGTGAGTAAACTTACTTACTATTTATGATTAGATTTTTATGTATTTGATATGCAATGAATTCAGTCGACTGGGAAACCAAAGAGGTAGGAGGAAAGAGGTAAGAAGTAGTGGTGCGGTGGTGCCGCGCCGCGAGCTCGTCAAAACTTTACGCTCCCCGTAACGAGCGCCGCAGCCGATCCGAGGATTAAACCAACATTACGCGACTCCATCTCCGCGGGCAGCCTCGTAAACTAGAGCCTTCTTTAAAATACTCATCAAACCCACCTAATTATATATGAACAGAGCAACGAACTGCGCCATTAATTCACTTATTAATGCTCCCCAGGGGCAACAGTAGACTTAACTTTTACAAATATTTGAATACGCCGCCGAAGATTTTCAGCGTTGAAGAAATAACTACTACGACTATTAACGTATAATAAGATGTGTAATAAATGCGTGGATCTTTTAACTTTTGACGTGACAACGTCTTATAAATTGGTTTGCCGGGTGACACTTCAAGAAACTGCGTTACGCTCCGCTCACGTTATGCGCTCACAATGAGAGCGAGTGAGAGGCACGCGTCCCTTCCACTCGGGCATGGTTAGCCCGCCTAAGAGCGAGAGAGACAGACATAAAAAGTGAAAGGCACGCGTCCCTTCCACTCGAGCACAGTTAGTGTTAAATATAATTCTTAGTATAAATAAATGTTTTAAATTGTTACTATTATTTCATCCTTCTTCCTACTATACGAATGAATATTCACATTAAAATTATTTTACCACTCAAAGTCGTTGTCACGTAAAACTTTCGCCCGTATACCGACTTTACAGGCAACCAATTTTTATAGAATAGGTTTAGGTAGGAACTTTTGACGTTAGTACCTATGTAAGACGTAATGAGTAATCACTAGATACTTTACATTGTTTAAAACTGCTTATTATTTTTACGAAACAAAACTTTCTGTAGCCAAACATTTGTTATAAAATTCATCCAGTTTTTATATGGATAGAAAAAAAATACCTGTATCCGATCTTTTGTTTCGCCATTATAACATCTTAATTCTAAACGAACACTTTTCGTATTTAATGTTCACCAACTTGTCACACACTGAAAACAATAATTACAACCAAACAATGTCATCCACGGAATACAAGTGACGCAAAACAGATCAGAGCCTGCCCTTTTGTTAATTTTAAGCCGTAAACGTGATGAACCAAAAATGGCTCCTGACCTCCAGTCAGGTTCAACAATCCAATGAAAAACAAAACTCAAGACCATTTCCTCACCTTAAAAATAGGCAGTCTGTCTAACTGAGACTAACGCCTTGACGGCTACAAATACCACAACGACTTGGAATTAAGACACATGCAAGAATTGTATGCAATTTTAGTTACATTGCGAAGTTTGACAGATCGGTTGAATTCGGTTTACCCCGGCAACTCGCAATGTATCAAAACTTGCATGCAATTCTTACATGTGTCTAAATGGGCCTTTAATCTAGAATAGTTACTTAACAACACGTGCTTGGTCGTCCAAATGTTTTCATAGACGTTGCTGCCACGGAGAACTAAATGATAATCGCTATTATCGTAGTTTTAGTGTTATACCATATTTGAAACCAGTGAATGCTACACGTGTACAATTTTTTTCATAATTTTTATAGGTACAGTTACTTACCGAGTTACAAAAGTGTACAGTGTTATTCAACGATTTTACCAATGTAAAAATAGACAAGAACAAAGCTGTATCATAATATTAACATATCGTGATCACGTTTTTCAATATTATTAAAATTAACGGTAGTAAAATGACGTTCTCGTGAAAATAATTGCCCAAGAAAACTATAAAAGAAGGTTATCGTTTTATTCCCGTAAAAAACCGTTCGGCCATTTCGTATAATGTTCACCTACTTAGCAAAACAAAACAACTCTTTTGGTGCAGAACAGTAAAAAATATAGTCATTATCCTTTTTGCTCTCATACGATCAACAACCCCAAATGTCGAGCCAATATGGAACGCTGTCGTATTGACATTGCCAAACTTTAGCAACGTGTTTTAAACACTAACAAGCAATCATATCACTATGACAACACTCAACATCTCTTAGTATATTGGTACGCTACAATATTAAAATGTAACCATTTGTTACCTAAGTAAATTAAAAAAAAAACACCACATTATGCTCAACAATTAAAGTTGACGTTTGTTAATCACAAAATTGGCTATTTTGCACGTAAGTAGCGGAGTAGCAAGGTAAATATTTTTGTTCATTGAAATGGACCTCCGCAAAGTAACGCCTGTTTCAATAAAACACACTGCAGTAACCTAATCATTTGCTGAAATATTCTTCAATATTTTTGCAAGACATTTTGTACCTAATACTAAAGAAATTTTACGAGATTAAGAATGTCGAGTTAACTGTTTCTTCGGATACCTACTTACCAATAAAATTTCTAACCGACACTGAAAATGAGAACACAGAAAAAACCGAAAAGTAAAGATATGGCCGGGAATCGAACCCGGAACCTCATCATTCCGTGATGCGTGCTAAAGCGCTATAATAGGCGGCAAATAAGTAAAACGTGGAGGGGATATGCGCAGTATGAAAATGATGTTGTTTTTCATACTGCGCATATCCCCTCCACGTTTTACTTATTTGCCGCCTACTATACCCTACCCAGCTTACTACCTGTCACGTGAACTTGTTGCTATGCGAATTTTTGTCGCCAAGCGTCATCTGTTTGAATGCTGTGTTTGTACGACACAATTACAAACTCCCGTGGATAAGCCAGGGATGAGAGAAGGCGCTGTTTTTCAAATGATAGTGTACTATCAATATCAAATGAATCAAGAATTTTACTTCTTGATTTTTAGTATTTATTTTTATGTAACAATAATAATCACGAATACACCCAACCTCAAGTTATGCCATTCAACCGGACAGAGGTGATTATTTCCAGGTCGCGTTTGTTCCGGTGACACATACGGTACAGCGACGCAACCCTTTGTGTCAGGAATGTGTCGGACGGTCGTCTCGCGCAGTATGTGCCATTTACGGCCGCGTCAAGGCCTCAAACGCTTTTCGGATGCCTTTTTATTTCACTGTAGCCTTTTATTTTCACCTGTCTAAATAATTTATCTTGACGAAAAGTAAAAGGGTATGTTTTGGCCAATTTCAAGTGGCCTCGCGCCTTTTATATATAACGTACCTACTCAAGTGTTAGGTTAAGTTTAGTGTAAGATTTTGAATTTCTTAAAATTAACTTAACCCAGCTTTCGACTTCGTTAAAGCCAGTTTTTTTATTACTAAGTACCTTATTCAAAAATAATTTTAACTTAGGTGCTACAGAAAGGAAGCATTCCATCCAAGTCGCCAAAATAATACCTCTGAAAAGACTAAATCAGCACTTCATTTTAAAGACAATATTTTTGGTACCTCTACCCTAGAATGTGTCGGTACTGCATGTCGGCTCTACGATAATATTACAGAGATCGTAGCGAGATATAATACACGACGATTACTTAGTTTCCTCCTATGTGTAACTGTGAGCTGTATCACCGTGAAACGGGCCCATCCATCCGCGAGGTCACGCGCACGTCGCCGGGCATAAACCCGGGCTTACCGCGGCGGATATAAACCGGAAACCACATGAAAACAACCGCGCGAGAGTCGGTGCCCGCGCGATATGGGGTTCCGTGGAATTGTTAGTGAAAACACTGCAGCGACACCTCTGATTACAAACCGCAGAGCTTAATAAATGTAACGGTGTTTTTATTGGAAAATAGTAAGAAGAGAGAGAGACATTTATTTACAGGCCATTTTACTCATTAAAGGAATATTTCGAGAAATTGTATGATTAATCTTTTATATTACTGACATAATTGAACTAATTACATATTTGACATACTAATTGTATTGGGAGGTTAATGTTCATATTTTTGTTTTGGACTTAAATTTCTACTATTGTGTTTTTTATGGTTTTATTGTTTATTATTGCTTTTACTTGAATTACCAATTTTATTATACGCACCTAATTATGTGAAATATTATGAAGTGGACATTTATTATTTTTATTATGATTTAAATTTTTAATACTGTTTTAATTTTATAATAATTTTGCATGCTACAATGTGGCGGAACGGAACATGCATTCATGTAATTTTTACCACTGACATGATAAACTGTACCAACTGTGTGTTTTGGCAAAATAAATAATATGAATATGAATATGAATACGACACATTCGATATTACATACATGTATAATGCTACGCTTATCGTTATGTGGTGACTAAATTAAACAAAATAAACAATTAACCGCATTTATTCGACCAACAGTAACGCGTCGCTAGCACACGAATTAAGTCGTAGGGTGAGGGTAAAATTAAGCCGGTCTGATTTTAACACCCCGCTGAGGTCGTTGCACGCCACGAGCACTTCCCTGCTACTGCCAACGCCGTGAAGGGGAAATCTGTGGCCAGTTCGTCGAGCAAGTGAAGCAGGAGACAGCAGTACTGCAGCAGTGGCCTCGAGCCGTAACGAAGCACCCTGGAATTTACGTCCGCTGTTATATGTGCTCATTAGGTGGGCGGCTCCGTTGACTGTGACAGGCATTAAGCAGAAGCAGGTAGCAGCGCTAAGGCGATAGGAAATGGCTTGGTGAATTGCGGATGTCACAGTCGAACGGAGTTTACAATCGAGATGGTGCAATCGAGATAGCAGGCGCTAAGTAAATACTTAATTAACAATTATTATTTTTTTTACATTACTGTTGCGAAGCTCGATTAAATCTGCATTAAATAATAAGAGAAACGTACGAGCAAGCATTATCATTATAGTTATCACTATCAAGCAAAATCAAATTAAATACAATTGACAACGGTTAAATTGAAACCGTTATTGCAGCCGTTTACATTTTAAACTTAATGCTACCTACATTTAAAGCATAAGAAATGTCCAACACTTACCCAATATCGGGGTTTGACACTGATTTTAAATACGTAAATTAATTATTTGTGATAAATAATTATGTACTAAGTAAGTTAGTAAGTACAATAATATCGCGCGGGCGACGTGTGATGACACCAAAAGTGAACGTGCGCCTGCGCCGGCGACAAAATCTGTGTGAGGCGCTTCGCCAGCCGGCCGCGTCAGGACGGCCGCGGGCCGCGCGGTCGGGGTAAGGGGGTAAAGCTGGTTCTCGAACAATAGGACTCGAGTCGAGTACGATCGGCGCGCGGAATAAGTAACAAGCTCGATGTACATTTATCCTAGTTTAATATAGTGTTGATTATCTCCCTTTTATATTTATGAATTTGTATTTTTTATGTGTTATTATTTATTAGGTAAGTGTTATTGATAAGGTTATTTCTTAATTTTTTTTTTATTGTGTTTTCATAACTAGTAGTATAACGTATCTACGTTACAATAAAAGAAAGAGATACCTACAATACATTTGAGAAAAAATAAAATAAACAGAAAACAAACGGTCAATGATTTTATACTAAACGAATCTACCGATATGGTGTAAAATGGGCCCGATACAGCATAATGTTGCGTAAGTAAAAGTAGGTAAGTACTTAATAATTGATTAATTGAACCGATAAACTGAACGAAACCGTTTAAAATGCGACAACAATAAAGTATTTTTTTTACAAAATCGGTTAAGAACCCGCCAACAGCAAAACAACAGCAGTAAACACCTTTTGTTATGAATACAACGCATGTCCAACACCAACACGCATGAACGATTTACATTGTTTATTGTTTTACTAAATAAGTGCAAAACGTAAACAACGATACAAAATAACATTAAGTACACATCAAAGCTGTAATCCTCCAACAATGCCAGTGAATAAGTAGCTGGTTCGCTTGTTAACATGAAAATTGTGGATTCATTCCAATGCCATCCATACTTTTTTTTTTTATATGAATCGGAAGGCAAACTAGCAAATGGGTCACCTGATGGTAAGTGATGACCACTGCCCATAGACATCCGCTGCCCCGGAGGGATCGCAGATGCGTTGCCTACCTAGAGGGCTAAGATGAAATGCCTCTTGTGCTCGTAATTTCCCCGGCTGTCTTACTCTCCACACCGGAACACAGCAGTGCAAGCACTGTTGCATAGTGGCAGGATTAGTGAGTAAGATGGTGGTAGCGATCCGGACGGACCTTGCACAAGGCCCTACCACCCGCAACTGCCATCCATACTGCTTCCATACTGTAAACTCGTCACAAAATAAAAGGCCCGTTTTGACATTTGTCTTCGCGACGTAACTAGTGATGTAACCATACGACTCGGTGCTCGAATACTCTCGATAAATCGATTCAAGTTTGCATGAGGATTTGATCGATTTAAATATGTATTGTAAAGTGCATTGGATTAAAGTTCTGATTAGAAAATTTAACTTAAACTGATATTGTAGGTATTTTGAAATGATACAATGTACGAAAGGTCAATTTTCTTTATTTTTATATTTTTGTTACAATAAAATTCACTCAGTCACAAAAAAAACGAGAAAAAGTGAATCTTCAGTCAATCATTTTCTTCAGGTTATGAGCCAAAATTATTCTATCGTCACGTCAAGTGCGAGTCGACCTTAAAAATTATATTATCTTAATCGATTTATTTTTTCCTTAACCGATTATTAATAGTCTGTGGACAATATGAAAAAATCGTTATGCACAGCACTTAGCCGAGTGGGCAGTACTCGCTCGCAATCGCCATCGTGTTCATTTTGACAGTTCATGTATGGGCTCACATATGTAATGTATGCTAGTATTATCAAATTAAATTTGTATAATTTCTATTTTAATTTTAATTTAACTAACATAGTGTTTAAGTTGTATTACTAACCCGATATGGAACTTGATGTTCGAAATAAATGATTTTTATTTATTTTATTTTAAGTACTATTTCAAATCTATTTTATTTTGAAAAAATGACTTTCTGCCAAGTTTCTTGCGGCGCATTCTTCTTGGCAATAATGGTCTTTCCGAATGCGCTGGTATATTCAAAAAAACGAAAACGAATTCAAAAAAAGACATGTAAAAGAGCCCTTGGCGGCCTATTTGCAAAATATACTTTTGACTTTTGACTTTATTATAGGGGATGCGACTAGCAAGTAGCAACCCATCACTATTATGTTTCCCCTTTCCACCTATATGCCTACAATTATGCTAAAACGTGGCCTTTAGGTCTTGTTACCAGTGGCTCTGTCTGTCTACTCCGTAAGGGATATAGACGTAATATGTGTAAATGTGTGTATGTGTATGCATTCCAATACGACTCTTTTCATAATGATCGGTATCATCGTTTCTACGAAGCAACTTATATGTGAAAGAACTAGAATAAATATCTACCAGGTCATAGGTATACCTCTTAACCACATTCATAGGTATTCCAAATGTTCTTAAACTCTACAGAACAAGTGACTAGAGAGGAAAACAAGTCGTAATAAAAGAGCTCTACTTTTGTAATCCCTTAATTTAATGGTAGAGTAATGAACAAATCTGTTCAACTAATTTCATTAGAACATGCCGAGGATGTAAAGTGTGAGACGTGGGTACAACTTCCGGCGGAACCCTGCCACATCCTACCTACACGGCGCTGGTTTTTCATAGAGGCATTAAATCTTCAGTGCTTACTGTAAGTTTTGCGTTGCAAAATATGTTTCGAATTTTGCGTTTAGGTTGGAAACTGTGGTAAATGTCTGTTGACGGTGTGTTGCGAGAGTGAAGCTGTCAATTTTCCCATACTGCCGCCTTATTCATAAGGACGCATGTCCAAAAAAAACAGACATCGTTTTTTTGAAATTTTGTATATTGTGATTGTGTGGCTTGGCTTCGCATATTGGATTTTGACGTGTTGAGTGTAATCCTCAGAACGTTGTCGGAGGCGTTTTTGTTCGATATTGCGGCAGATATTAACAATGAAAAGGGTGAAAGTTTCACAGAAACGATACATTTTTATTATTATGCTAACACATTTCGACATATTGGCGTGATATTCTTGTAACAAAGAAAAACGCAAAGGTTTTCAGAACTCATAACGAAACGCAAAGGGGATGTAGGGCGTGTAGACAGGGGGCTTATTTGCAAAAACTAAACCGCTTTGAGAAGGGTTGTGCTGTAGCGCAATAACTCACCGCCACACACCACTCCAGATACACCAAACCGTAGGTATAGTTCGAAATTATAACGAAAACTGGAACTCATCGAAAAATCCGAAAATATACAAACTGTTGCTGACTATTGCTGCTAGCTTCTGATGGCTTTTACAGCTTAGCGGGGAGCATGCGCGCCAATTCCCGGCCATTGCTTTTTGTTCTTCGGATTTTTCTGTGTTTTCAGTATAATCTGTATAATTCGAAAATATATTATACTAGCTGTTGCCAGCGACTTCGTCTGCAAAGAATTCGTTTATCGCTATCCTGCGGGAACTACGCAATTTTCCGGGATAAAAAGTAGCCTATGTGCTATTCCAGACTTTTCTCTATCTGTGTGCCGAATTTCATCCAGATCCGTTGGGCGTGATTGAGTAACAAATAAACATCCATCCATCCATCCATCCATACTTTCGCATTTGTAATATTAAGTTAGATACTCTATCCTATCTTATTTAAAATAACACCGGGAATCTGGGATAAAATTTAAATACAGCGTGGATTTGGAATACGGTCGAAATCTTTAACTTGACATAATTATAAAGTCTTTAGCGGTATATTCAATCATAATTTTTTGATTTTCTCTTACTAACTCGACGTAAATTTCTAAACGACATTGAAAAACAAGTAGTGTCTGTAAAGTCGGTTTACGGACGATAGTTTTATGTGATAACGTCATAAAGAAACATTGATGACAGCCGGTGTTCATCGATTTATAAGACGTTATCACGTCATAATTAGAACACATAGAAAAATCCGAAAAGTAAAGCTATGACCGGGAATCGAACCCAGATCCTCATCATTCCGCGATGCGTGCTATACCGCTACACCACCCATAGCAGGTGACTCGACGTAATTAATTTTTAAAGATGCTGTCGAGCAGCAATGTAACGCAAATTATTTTGGCTGTTGCACATTCTATGTCACATGTCAAACTTCTTCATCTTCCTGCACTGCACTGCTTCCTGCACTGCTTCCTGCATTGTATAGTTTTTTTTCGTCTTATTTTTTAATAGGAGGTACACACTTTAATTAACTCTTTTGGACCTAAACTTAACGCTGTTTTCAGATTCGCCTTTATTTCAAATCCACGCTGTATACTAAGCGTCGTTAAAACTGGAGAATTTGGCGCATACAGCCATTCAGCAAACGCGGTCCAACCAGATAAGCATTGTTGGAACGAAGTTGCATAATTTATTCAGCCGGTGTTACACCTAAGAATGATATACTTCATGACACTTTACTAATGCAAGACAGTGGAATATTGGGCACCTACCATAACCTAGAGAGAGATAGATAGAGATTGGAAGCGTTCGAGATCTGGTGCTGGAGGAGGATGGAGAGGATTAGTTGGACGGAAAGGAAGACTAATGAAGAAGTAAATATTGGTTGGAGAGAAAATATGCTTATTGCAAGAGGATAGGATGAGAAGAGGAAGAATGATAGGGCATTTAATTCGGCAAAATAATATTTTTTCCAATATCTTGGAAGGAAATATTGAAGGAAAGAAGCGGAAGACCCAGATTAGATTATCTCCGCTAAATTCGAGCGCATATCAACGACGCCCAGTCGTATTGGAGAGGTCAAGAGGAAAATGGGAGAAGTGGAAATTACTACATCGACAAGAGTCCAACTCTTAAGTGCATAGATTTAGACAGTCCCAGTGTCACTCTGTCTCTGGTATCTCGCGTTCTTTTAGACTAAACAAAGGTAAGATATATTATCATCTTATACCAAGCCCATTTGAAACAGGATAACTTGGTTACAAAAACAAAGCCGCTTCAATGAGATATTATGACAGAGCACACCAAAAAATGTCCTGTAACGAAGTGAGTTTATACGAGGTGTCAACCCAGTATATAAAAAGTACTCTGTGGTGTCACCCGCAACAAATGGTAGCGTTTAGATCCGGCCGTGCGTTATTCTCGCATAATTGCGGTCGCCTTCGCCGCGGCCCTATTATTTGCGTATACAAATCGCCTTATTTCGTAATCTGCGCTATCACCTGCGTGCTGTTCCGCGTTGTTCCCGGGATGGGGGTGGGGGAGGTGGGAGGTGTAATTGATCAAGGACGCTCAGGGCGCGGTTGTTGTGCTGCACCAATTGAGTGTTCAAGTAAAAGGTTTTATTCATTGGTTCAGGCAGGTGCGATTGTCCACTTTCGTAAAACAGTTGGTGTCGTTGAATAATGTATTTGTTAGAGCGTTATGTATCGATTGTAGTGAACGCTGTTCGATATATCGAGAGGAAAATGACAGACCTAACTTACAAAGAGAACTGGGGCCTTACCGTGACGCCTTAATGCTATTCAATGCCGAACTAAAGTTGGATCGATCTCTGTCAGATCCATATTAGGAGTGTAAAAATGACAGCTAAAGAATCTGAATTGAGTCGCATTAAGACGTCATGGTATGGCTCTGTAGGCTTATTGTCTAACTCGCTCGCAATCGCCATCGTGTTCATTTTGACAGTTCTTGTATGAATGTGACAGCTAGCTGATTCCGATGCCAATTGTCAGCCCATACATGAACTGTCAAAATGAAAACGATGGCGATTGCGAGCGAGTTAGACAATAAGCCTACTGATCAGTAACTTGTAAACTCCCGAACTGTAGCGTAACTCATAAATAACCTAATGAATGCGTTTTTAATATTTTACACCATAATTTATTTGTTTAATATGTCTTACAGAATCTATAAATTTTCCCATAACCATTTTCAGCCACGAAATAAGATAAACAAGCCTTCCAAAGGCAAGTAAATATTATTATTTAGAGAGTGAAACGTTTATTTTCGTGTAATTTAATTGGGGAATTGGACTCTTAATTGACGGAGGTAATGAACATCTCGGAGGCTGAATAGGCGGGTGTATAATATTTTATTATCAAATAAACTTAATTGTTAACCGTTTTAGGTAAACTGTAAATTAAGTAATAGTACAACGGAAACACGAACAAAAAAAAATTGAAACAAGAAAAAAAATCGAAACGATACTAAAAACAAAGGTACCTACTAGAATTTAGAACACATACAAAAATCCGACCTGCTATGGGTGGTGTAGAGGTATAGCACGCGTCACGGAATGACGAGGACCCGGCTTCGATTCCCAGCCATAGCTTTACTTTGCGGATTTTTCTATGTGTTCTAATTTTCAGTGTCGTTTAAAAATTAAATTTCTAACGGTAAACCCGTAAAAATCAATATAAAAAATCAAGACAACACGAAAACAAGAAATCGATAAGTCGATTTCGAAATCAATTCTGTCTGTGGTGTACCTATGTTAAATCAGTTATTGCAATATCTTCATCCCAGCGAGTTGGGCCCGTGGGCCTCACGGGGTGCCATTGAAATCCCATTATCGTCTTCCGTTCGGGAAGGATCATAATATTGAGATTGCGGCGCGGATTAACTGACGCGGTATCGGTATTGGATTATGCAAAGAATCGCCGCCGTCTTGTTCGCCACACAATCTGATTCAGCTTAATGGGAATTTAAATTGATTCGATACTGTTTAATTTTAACTTAGGTAAGGCACCCAAGGATAAATATGAACAAGCTTAGTTAATTTCCTAGAGAACTAACGCGCGTAGTTCATTAATTATGTGATTACTGTTTATATTATAATCCCGCTCAACATACAGCACATAAATTAAGTAAGATTACAATTAAATCAACAACCCACAGAGCTTCGCAACTCTAAAACAAACTAAGAAAGTTCTAATCCGTTGTGGGGCAGAGAGCAGCGGCGCAGACGTGGCGCGGCTCTGAGGACTAAGTACTGCGAGGTTTAAAATTCGAAGTTCACTCACTCACACTAATAGTCATTTATAGGAGGTTGAGAGAGACGCTATGATATGAAGTCTGGAATTTGAATTCCGGAGTAGCCCCCACTGTTCTGCCTGCTCCATCACCCGGAGACAACTTTCGCCTTTGTCTGTAAGTAATGGATTTACTTGCCGACTTCAGAGGCCCAGTTTATTTCCCATTTAGAGGATATTACAAACCTGTTGGGCCATTTTGTTTGATATTCGACGGAAGGTTCTTTCTCCTTGTCAGGAAACTCTTGTACAGTCAGCGTCAAATAGTTCGTGACACCCAAAGTGGCCAAAAAGTTAGTAACACGACCTTATTTCAACTGTTACAATGACGTGTTGCGAACTATTTGGCTACCTACTTTGTGTGTCACGAACTATTTGACTAATCTAATAAACGGTTAATGAAATAGTTATTTTACTTATTTTACGTACAGACATGCTACTGACGTAAAATGTAAATTGTTGCACTACAAAATTTTCTTTAGCAACATAGTTGCTTTTTGATGACATTATCATTGTTGATAATGTAGACCTGCCTGCCTGAGGCTGTCTACTTTTGCTAGTGCAGAGAAAAGCTATTTTCAGACTTGAAAAACAAAAATTAAAGGCAAAGAACTCAGGATTAGTCTATGATCTAATCCGCAGCTAAACAATATTTCAGTCCGCTGATGAATGACGCCGCGCCTCAGCTGAATTAATTGAAAATTTCTTGCCGGCATCGCCGCGCGGCGCTGCCGTTACTAGCACCCGACTGTACTAGGTATTAAAGATCTCTGATAAACTTAATCCACTTTGTGTATCAAAATATTTCAATCTTGAAGGCGAGTCGTCTTTTCCCCAGTACACGATGCATCTTTGCTGACTTAACAGCCGCTTCAAATAATCCTCCCATATTGGGACTGCTGGGAAGGTTAAACAACCAATTTATATTGCTTTGATATACTTGATGGTCTATTTCAAAATTGCAATCCCTTAATTATATGTATATGTATAGGGCTCTTTTAAATACATACTTGTTTGTTCCGACAGAATTAAAGACGTAACATAATCAAAGACGGAAGACCTCTTACACACACGCACGCACGCAGTCTTATGTACGCACTCAAAAACGCTTCTTCATCTGTATCCACCACGACATTTTTTGCAAATAAATATTCTTATTCTTATTCTTCGAGGAACAAATCCAGATAACATTGCCACAAACCCTTCACCGGCAGTTCGGAAACTACTAAATGTATCGCCTTTATAGCTAAACAAACGAAAATACGTACCTAAACAGCATTCTTGAATCAAAGCACTATTTTTGATTTGCAGAGAGACCTATGAGGCCGAAAGCTTGATCTGAAATGTTAGAATTTAACTAAACAGTTGCGACGACACGCGTTATGTTTGTACGTCACTGCAATGGTCCAAAACCAGCTGGCACGGGGTTAATATTTGTGTGGTAGGTACCGTCGGCTTTGCATATGCTAATCAGCTTCCAGGTATTCGTTTCAGGTAGGTATTTGATCGCCTTGAAAAATATTTATTCATTAACATTAGCACAGTACAATAGACGAGGCGGTATTGTTACCAACAATAGTGTTACTTGCTTCCTGGGTAAAATGGCTTGTTTTATGCTCTTGTTGTACAATCTACTATTTAACTGAACAGGGGCACGATTTTTAAAGCATTTCCGTAGAATGTGCCATTCAAAAGTGGAAATATCTGTGAATTCCTACAAAACTACGCGTTTCGCGCACCGTTGTAAAAGAAAATCAGATCGGCCCCCTTGTCGAGAGAACCAATAATAATAGACATAGGTGTCTTCTACGAGACTGAGCTTGTGACCATAAATTCTTTGCACCGGAAGACGCAGCGTATGAAGGCGTGACGCTCTTTGGGGGAGGCCTACTATGTTCATCAGTGGACATCTTTTGACAAGACAAGACAAGACAAGACAAACATTTTATTAGCTTTGATACAAGAGGATACAAGATCAAACCCTGTAAGGGCACTGCTAATTATATTTATTTATTTGGGTCATGATGAAGATAATATTTTTATTTGATTAGGTATTATAATTATATTTTAATGCCATATCTATCGCGATGGTTTCATCTTCGTATCTTGCTCCCGTTTTGTTCGGCTGAACGCGTCGCCTAACTTGTTATTTGTTATACCTATCGCGGTCGTTTGTCTGAAGTATTCTGAGCGTTCCCACCGTTACCAAGTTAATTAAACCAACAGTACGTTTAATTTTAACTCAATACAAAGTTGTAATAATTAGTGTCGTCATTAAAACTTCATTAATTTTCCCCGATAAATTCCTTAAAGTGTTCCTTCCGTGCCCTAGTGTAGTATTACCTGCAGCCCGGTTTGCGTCCGTCGCATCATCATATTATACAAGATATATAGAAGTGGCAAGCGGGAACGCAAAATAATATAAAATCATTTTATTAATGATATGATTTTAGTCCATAGAAATTACAAAACAAACGGTTTGACCACGAGTAAAAATAAAAATCGAGGACATCGCAGGCGAGTCAGAGCGGTCGCTGGTCGCACGCACTTGCACTTGAAAAATAACTCCGGATTAAATCGAAACTAGTCGGGTCGTCCTCGACTTATAATCGTGGTGTCGTGAGCACACGGCGGCCACGACGTACAAAATCCGCGTTCTGGAATGAACACAGGCACGACGTCGTCTGTACACGCGTCAATGTGTGCGTAAGATACACAGGGTTGAGTATATCGCAAAAACCTAGTACTATAAGTACTACCAATGACATAAATATAGGTACTTATATGAAGATATGGCTTAGATGTGTGCAAATAAATGTAGGTACTTAATCGTTATCTATTTATTTAAACTTACTTAAAATGTGTCTGTCTGTGTATTTAAGCATTATTATTTTCAATTACAATAGATGTACGACAACAAACTTAAGCGAATGATTCAGTAGTTACTTCACATATTAATCGCGATAATTTCAGAAAGCATTAATTTACTAATGTTTTATAAAATGAAGTTACTTAAGAAGAACTTAGTCACGTGCGGCCGACATACATCGCGTTGCGAGCCCTATTTGTTGCCAGCAGCTTTCCGGCAGACTGCGCTTGAGGGGTGGGGTAACTCGAATCGGTGCGGGGCGGAGCGTGGCCATTCTGTACGTTAGTACTGTTATAATTATATTCTGTGTCGTGAGTTAAACAGTTTATTTTGTAGTTTCTATAAATCCATGTCGGGTTTTTATAAAACTAACCTAACCTATTAGGATGGCCATTTAAAAGCTCCTGAAAAAAATTGGCACCATTGGCACATACACACACACACACACACACACACACACACACACACACACACACACACACACACACACACAAAACAACACACAACGAAGTCACAGAAGAAAGTTAAATTATTACGGCAAACATTACATACCAAGTAGGTATGTAATGGCATAAGTAGTGGCATATGAAATTCGGGCAAGTCTCAGTCGCACGAGAGTTTAATTTTTTTTTTGTCATGATGCTGCAATGTGTATGACAAATAGAAACTACACCTACACCTACATCCCGATGACCTGGTGATAGCTTGCTAGCCGTCCGGCGGCAAAGCAACGGTGTTGGCAGCAGGCCGCCCGCGGATCGCCCGGGCGGCACGTGCCCGGATTACCCGCCCGCAAATTGCCCGGTATTACCACACTGTTAATCCCGGCGCTAATCAACGGCTACGTTACATAGTGGGGGGGTACATAGCGGCATTAACATATATTTAAATGAACGTTTTGGTTAACGCTGCACGTCCGCACCTACTAGCTGCCGTCGGGGCGATAAAAAAAATAAGAAGTAATTATTCCAAACGTTCTTCTTGTATTTACGTACCTTGACGTCAGATCTGAAAGTGCTGTCTTTTTTCAGTTTGTTTTTTAGGAACTGTTGCATGTACAACGAGTTCGCCACCTAGGTACTGAAAACCTGAGACACTTAGCTACAATTTTTAATTCGTGTAGTATTATTGTCAAAAATAGTAGTGTGAAGTGTTTCATTATACTATTTTTTACATAATAATACTGTGTTTCATTTTGCATTAAATTAAATGCCCTATCGCCGTTAATCTTCCTACGTTTTATTACGAACCCTTATTAATAAATCTTAACCTTTATTAGTAGGATTTCCTAAATACAATATATAGCCGCATATTAATCTCCATAATGAATACTTACTAAATAAGTAACGACGTGTTACCAAAACCAGCCATGATTCTCTAAATGTCTAAATGAACACGTCCGCGAAGTAATAACTCGCGGGAAACAAACATAACTTGAGCATTTCCCCCGTAGGTGTTATTCGGAGTCGGTGTCTTTTTGATACCAATCAACGCACGACCTACATCAAGACACCTGACTCCGTATAACTCGTGCTAGCGAACAGGGCAAATTATAATTGTCTCCTGAGAGCAGCAATCACTTCCCGGATGAAGTTCGTTTGGACTCTCAGAGACACCCCCTGTCCTCACGTCCGCTTCATATTTTTCGTCTCATTTGATCTGAGGAAGTTCCCCCATTGCGATGTTATAAAATCGTTGCACGTCAATGATTTACGTCTCGTTCACGCTGTAGATATTAATTTTGCTCTCTCACATCGTTACCAATTCAACTTTAACCTAGTTTGTTTCCTTCTTAGCTGCGTCTTTGTCATCAAGCTACTTGTTAAAAAAGCTCTCGAAGAATAAGTATGAGTAAGTTTGTTCCGAAACAATGTAACTGCTGCTTCTGTTTATTCTACCGGGCCTTACCATCATGTGTTCATTCAATCTCGACTCAACTTTACGTTTAAGCTGTAATTTTTGACACCTTTAGGTATGGATCTGACAGCGAGCGATCCAACTTTGGTTCGGAACTGAATCGCATTAAGACTTCATGGTAAAGCCAAATACCACTTTTCATCCAACTTTCTATCAAATAGGTAATAATTAATGATATACAATACAATACAAATACTCTTTATTGAACACCACAAATCAGTACAAAACAATACAGAAACAAAGGACAAGGTACAATAGGCGGTGATATATTGAACTTTCAAGTTGACAGTCTTATCGATATGTTATTGTATTTTATGTACGTATATTTTTTTAACGGACTTCGTACATGTTTATCACGTTATCACGGGTAAGTAATACGAGATATAACAACTTATTATCTAATGTTCATAATATATACGCTCACTTTATATAAACTCGTCTAGTATAACGTTTACTGGATATAATGAACGAAAATTATAATCTTAAAATATCTAATTTTGTAAGGTATAACGTTGTTTATATATAATATCAATTGAAATAACGATCAAAGCATATAATGTTCATAACAGCTAACATCAAAAAGCATAATGCACAGTTGTATATTGAATTTGCTATGTGGTTAGGGGGTTTTCTAGGTGGTTATAAAAAAAATAACTAACACCAAAGGCTAATGCGGGAGCTTCGCTCGGCTGCGCTACGCTCCCGCATTAGCCTTTGAACCTAACCTATCCGAATCGCTTCCGCTCCGTACCGTCTTGCTCGCTCGCTTCGCTCGCTCGCCGAAAATTAAACAATGTCTTGCAGCTGTTTCAGTTAGGTTAAATGTTTGTTATGTTAAAAGAACTTAGTCTATATAAATCTTATACAAATTGAAGTTATATAAAAATAAAGTTATATAATTTAAGCCTTATACGTTAAAAAATTATACTTTTTGCTGTTATAGCTAACGTTCATTATATCTTGTGAACGTTATTATTATGAAATTAGATATTTTGTAGTTATATCTCGTGGGACGCACCCCGTTATCACATACGCTAACTCATATTGTTGGTCACATCGATTCGGCCAACCTAAACAGCATCAACGCGACGTCTGAGGCCGGTTGGGCTAAGATATCTAGAAACACCCCAGTGCCGTACATGTTCAGATTATTTGCAAAAAAAAAAAGTTTTTTTTACCAAAACAAATCACGCAGGAATTTGGCTCCCATCCCACCACAGTTGATTGACGCAAATTAACTAAGTAAATCTAATGTATTAGCGTCTCGCGGTCAGTGGAATCACTTAAGGCGCTGTCAACAGCAAATGACGTCGAGCAGCGCCACTCTTGACACACGTTCACGTGCCTGTTAGTGAAAGAGAAGAAACTATTCCGGCAGCTTGGCGCGCGTCTAAAATCTTGCAAATAAGACACAAATCATAAGAAATAAACAAAATTATGGATTATTTGTGAAATATGACTCGTTAGCCGTTTAGGTATGAATATGTTGACTTTATGTTTTTAATTGCAGACCCATACGTCGAAAAAATAAAGACATAGAACCGTTTAATGATGATTTTAGGACTAATCTTTGCAATTATTTTCTATCGAGCCGATTTTGTTCAATTATGTATCGAGCCCGTCTAGCTTGTTATAAATATGATGAAAATTAACATTATATTTTTTTTGTATTTTTTTTTGTGTGCAGTTTTTCTTAATAAAAGTGTAAATAACATCAATTTCAACAAAATTAGGTGTTGTCTGCCTCTTAATCGAGCTTAATCGGCACATCACAGGATGTACGCGGACCTCGAGTTAATAATATTAAAGTTAAATTAAACAAGTGGGGACGGAAGCGATACGCTTTGCCTTCAGAGAGGACATGAGTGCGTGAGAGGCAACGTTGAGTTGAGGGCGGCGGACGTACATAAAATATGTAAGCTTGCTTTCGAAATTAATGGTTTACCAGAGATACTTATCGGAAGACTATACGAGTACACCTTAATTTGATGGTAGCTCATCTTTATACTCTATCTTTCGAACGTAGGTTACGAATCCCCAGTAAATAATTCCCTGAATCCTGCCATTGGATGTTGCAGATAGTCGTAAATAGGCGTAGCTTAGATATTTTTATGATTACCTATGCGCCGATCACACCGCTCCAAGTTCTAAAAACTTACGTCAAAAGTCATCGAGCGCTATGTAAAAGAGCCTAACGGTTACACGCTATCACAACATTACAGCATTCGCATATTGTCATCAAACGATCCCCTCACAAGCTCCCAAGCAGCCTGCCGCATCAGCGCGAGCTGACAGCATCCCCGCGCTTGAAACAATCCCTCAAAGGCCCTTCCGGGGCTTCCCGACATTATGTAAATGACCCCCCTCCCTCCCAAATCGACTACAATGTTTTCATAGATACAATTGCGTACCAAGCCGAACGAGGAAAAACGGAAAAATGAAGGTAAGACGTTATTATTAAATCAAAATGAAGCTGAGGATTATTATAGACATGTTTACGAGAAATTATTGTTTGAAGGGATCATTTGGTAAAAAGGTTTTCTATGATGTTATTACAAGGATAACACGAAGAAAAATATTGCTTTCCGAGCTACTTAAAATAGGGGGAAGGCCGCTGCTGGGCCGGAACAGCTGAACTAATAAATTTTATTGTAGATTATACAATAGTCTCTGCTTTAAAATTTAAAATGTGTAACACTCGTTTGCCTTCCTATTCACATAAAAAAAAAAAAAAAAAAAATTACTTATGCATAAGTGAAATTAGAGGTAATTAACCGTTGATTAACGGACATTGTTTTCTTTTTATTATGCAAATGTACCTGGCTTATTCTACCTTTCGTAACAATGGCCCGTAGCGCCATCGTTGGTGCCGTATTTAGTAACTAAGTAATTACAATACGACATAAGGGTGCGACCACACCGCCGATTAAAAAACGGTGACGTTACGGAATCGCAACAAAATGTAAGAAGAAACCTCGAAGAAACGGTGAGAAAACGTGTCGCATACAACACCGTTAACGTCGCCGTTTTTTAAGCGGCGGTGTGGTCGCAAAAGGTCCGACCACACGCCGGGTAGGTACTAGGTATACGCAGTGACGTGTCGTATGCGTCACGTTTTCTCACCGTTTCTTCATACATTTTGTTGCAATTCCGTAACGTCACCGTTTTTTAAGCGGCGGTGTGGTCGCACCTTTGTGTAGTAAAATATTTGAAGATTATAACCTCGTCTTGATTAAAGACTTAAATTTATAAACATGTATATTCAAGTTTTTTGTCGTTAGCTCATATAAATCTAACAACACTGTCTTTGATAGACACGTCAATTTCAATTGGAATTTGAGCAAACCGCACTCCGTACGGTTGGTAAAGTTTCCTTTGATCAAGTTCGCGAGCGCACCAAAATGAGAAGCGTAACTTAATAGTGGCGCCATCTAGTGGCGAATAGATTGAACTAAGAACATTTTAGACTTTTAGAGGTTGTGGCTACGACTGTGTGTGATAATAATATCATCTGCAGTCAAAGTTAAATAATACAAGGTGTCTTACTTCTGGACCTTTTCAACAGGTGGTTGGGTCAGTTTGAGGGAATACTGATAATGGTTTTTATACAAAACTAGCCCGCGACTTCGTCTGCGTAGAATTAAACATATAAACCTTTACCTGCTATGGGTGGTGTAGGGGTATAGCACGCGTCACGGAATGACGAGGACCCGGGTTCGATTCCCGGCCATAGCTTTACTTTTCGGATTTTTCTATGTGTTCTAATTTTCAGTGTCGTTTAGAAATTATATATAAACCTTTCTTTGGAACCACTCTATTTATTAAAAAAAACCGGCCAAGTGCGAGTCGGACTCGCGCACTGACGGTTCCGTACAAATTCGCCAAGTTATTATAATACCAGTCTTAGCTGAGCCCTGCTCTTTAGCAAAATGTGGGCAGTGTGAGGTCATTTTATACTGGTTTTATATAGACAAACAGGTATTAAATTAAAAAAAATTACTTACTAGATCTCGTTCAAACCAATTTTGGGTGGAAGTTTGCATGGTAATGTACATTATATATTTTTCTTGGTTTTATCATTCTCTTATTTTAGAAGTTACGGGGGGTGGGGGGGTATACACATTTTACCACTTTGGAAGTGTCTCTCGCGCAAATTATTCAGTTTAGAAAAAAATGATATTAGAAATCTCAATATCATTTTTAAAGACCTATCCATAGATACCACACCCGTACGGGTTTGATGAAAAACAAAATTTTCTAGTTTCAGTTCTATGTATGGGGAACCCCAAAATTATGTTTTTTTTTTTCTATTTTTGTATGAAAATCTTAATGCGGTTCACAGAATACACCTACTTACCAAGTTTCAACAGTATAGCTTTTATAGTTTCGGGAGAAAGTGGCTGTGACATACGGACGGACAGACAGACATGACGAATCTATAAGGGTTCCGTTTTTGCCATTTGGCTACGGAACACTAAAAACCGCATAAAAATCCGTTGCGTAGTTTTAAATATATAAGCATACACAGGGACAGACAGACAGACAGCGGAAAGCGACTTTCTTTTATACTATGTAGTGATAAAGTATGTTTGACGCCTTTGCACTTTGAATGTACAACCACACTAATACAGTCAGCGTGAAATAGTTCGTGACATCCAAAGTAGCCAAATAGTTCGCAACACGTCATTGTTACAAATGGCGACACGTAAGTAAAACGTGGTGGGGATATGCGCAGTATGAAAAACAACATCATTTTCGTACTGCGCATATCCCCTCCACGTTTTACTTACGTGCCGCCACCTGTACAGTTGAAAATAAGGACGTGTGGCTAACTTTTTGGGCGCTTTGGCTGCACAAACTATTTGACGCTGACTGTACAACGGATTAATTTTACGTTAAGACAGTTTATAGACAGTTCAATGGCCAATCAAAATATAATCAATATCTAATGTAAACAAATAAAACAAATCGGTATATTTCTACATTTATTGTATGATACAACATATAAAACATAGATTAACAACAATATACAATATTCATACATACGCTATCGCTACTCTACATACGCGGTATACTTATTGCGTTCTTATTGCTGGTGGCAGAAAATAAAACCCAACATTCACAATCCATCTTGTACCTCTAATTGACGCGCTGCTTTACGCTACAGTTGAAACAAATGCGTTTCCCACTCCGGCGTATAAGGGCGTCCCTTTCTTACACGATGGACTGAATATTAGATTTAAAAATACCTCTGTAAATTAGAGCAAGTACAACAAACTATTTGGGGTATATAAAACAATCTTCGAGTCTTCAGGCTGAAAGAGCCGCGTATTAATACATTAAAATAACAAGTTTATTATACTTTTTGTCTAAAAGCTTTCAAACCAATATCACACGCGTCGCAAAATATACATGATCCCGTTAACTCACCATTACAAACTAAAATGATGAAAAACACTTAGGTACACTTGCACAGTCCAGAGTTAAAAAATTAAATCACTAACTCGGGGTTAGGTTAAGTTTGACAGTTCCATACATTTTTTTTATGTGAATAGGAAGGCAAACGAGCAAGTGGGTCACCTGATGGTAAGCGATCACCACTGCCCATAAACACCCGCAACCCCGGAGGGATTGCAGATGCGTTGCCAACCTAGAGGACTTCGATGAAATGCCTCTTGTGCCCGTAATTTCCCCGGCTGTCTTACTCTCCACACCGGAACACAGCAGCGCAAGCACTGCTGTTTAGCGGCAGGATTAGCGAGTAAGATGATGGTAGCGATCCACATTTTGACACTACTTAGTCCCGGGTTAGCATCTAACACGGGGTTAAGTCGTTAACCCTGGACTGTGCAAGTGGCCCTAAGTGTGGCCTTTAGGTTCTCTTATCTTAGGCTCTGTCTACCCTGTATGGGATAAAAAGACGTGATTCATGTATGTACATAGATCACATATACATATATTGATTGTGGGCGTATAGGTGGAAAGGGGAATCAAAATAGTGACGGGTTGCTAGCCGCATCGCCTATAACATGATTCCTAAGATTTTCGCCCATCTCCTCTATGGACTTTAGTAGAATAAAAACGTGAATGTTTGGTTTGAATGCTTCCGTGTGTCTGAGGTTGTTCGTCGGGAAGCTCCGGTCAACTACGTTAAAGCTAGTGCGTTGTTGCGATGGGGTGTCGCGGCCGCTACGCTACTCGTACTTACGCTAACACCTGCATGACACGGGGATGACTAGGGGTGTGTGGGACTCCCCCCGGAGGGGTATACAGAAACCAAACTCTCCGACGTTGCCTCAGTCCGGTGTGAGGACGCAGTGGAATGCCACTAGGGTTTCACCACAAGACCCCCCCCCCCCCCCCCCGGTGGCCCCGGCTTCCGCCAGGACCGCGCCAAGAAGAGCAGGGTCCGTACGCCTGGCCCGTCTTCCCTTAGACGATGATATCGTCCAAGTAAACTTATGACACAAATATATTAGTCGAGTCACCGCGTGTGCATTAGGCGTATTAACGCCAAATTAATAGATCACAGCAACGTTACCGAAAGAGACAGAAAATAGTATGTAATTGGATGGCAAGAGATAAAAAAGCTCCATCTAGTAATCTCTTCTTTGTTTATGCCACTTGAAACAACCATGTCCAGTTTTCTAGAACAATATCTATGACCAAGATGGACAAATATAAAGGTGCCAATGATCAGTCTACAAGAACGCTACTTTTAGTGCCCTGCAGTAAAAACTCGCCTCGCTACGGGTTGTCAGCCATCCCTCTCCCGCTGGACCAGCGCGAAAAGGATAGCTGCTACCTCGCAGCCAACTAAGCGTGCATAGGACGCTATACTTAACTAGTGGAACACTTACGACGAATTCAATTCCTTTTCGTTTCTCTTTAATTACTTTTACATGTTACAATATTACTAATGTGCGTGGGATTACAATAAATACAAGTTTTAAATAGAAAACTAATATAATTCACTGGATGACCACTGCGGTGTACTCCATGTTTAAAAATCTCGGAAAAATTCAACCGACACGACGACGATTATCCGACATAGTAACACGTTAGTAAGGTCTTTTCATACTTAACTGTCCTATTTGGTAAACAAAATTCTAACCTCAAAACGTCTCATTTTTATTATTCCTTTACTATTTCATCATAAATAAAGGAACTGGAGATAAAATATCTGCAAAATTAATAATTTTCTCAAAAACTGTCGGAAGCAAAAGTCTGCACGACGCGTCTATTGTGCAGAGTTTTGGTACAGTCGTGTTTCGACCGCGCTTCGATAACAATGTACATGTCTCTTTCGCACCGTAATCTCAAACGCTTGAGAACAAGAGACAGACAGGTTTCCAGCGCATGGCGTCGTGTCATTACTTCTGACGATCGTATGCAATTGACATTAATTTATTTTATTCATTTATTGATAAAAACACATGCAAGTTTTACAGTACAAAACCAAAACATTACTGCCACGAAATAAGGTGTTAATTTGAACGAATATGTTAATGTTATCTGTGTAAGTTGATGTGTTGACACACAACACATAGAGAACGCCTAGTGTTGCCCAAATTCAGTCTTGGTCTTGCAGTCTTGGTCTTGTTCTTGCGTTTTTGCAAGACCAAGACCAAGAACAAGACCGCGTATTTTTAGCAAGACCAAGACCAAGACTGACCGTGCAAGACTTGAGCAAGAACAAGACATAGCCTGCAAGACTCTTGCGTCTTGCAGCTAGGACTTAGCGCTATTTCACGGAGTAGTTAGGTGTAACAGTTCGGTGTATAGGTAGGTACGCTTAGGAATTCTATGAGACGCAAAAAACTATATCAAAGAATATGAAAAACTGGACCTATGCGCATTACGACTAATACCATAAACATAGCGAATAAAAAAATATCTATTAAAATCAAACTGAGTGCATGCATAGTTATGTTTTAACCATCGGTACTTTGATAATGCGGCATCAAAGGTTTTGTACTTACTTCTCAAAGAAATTTGCCGCTTTTCGGAAGTACATGGTTATGATACACGCGCCGGCGGCTTCTTTTGAAATCTAAAACAATCGTTGCCGCCGCGCCGAAATCATAACATTTGACACTATTCATGCAAAATAATTTCGAATTTTAAGAGTACCTACAGGTGTTCCAAAGAATAAATAAGTTTCAGAGTGCTTAGAATGAAAATGAATACATTATACTGATCACGCAAGTAGTATTATGATTAGGATAAAATGGTAAGGATAGGTAGTAGATGTCATAATAATTCATTCTAGTAAGTATATATTATAATATTGATTACTTATATGGTTTTAAACTAATTACTTAGGTACTATTATTGTACATTTAGTCATTATATTTCTTAAGTTTTTACAAGAAAAAATAGCAAAAAAGTGTTCAAATATCACCCGTTTGATAAATATTGTAGCCACTTTTAAATATACTTGAAACGTGTAAAAAAATTCTACAAAACTAATAAAATAATGAACACAAAATATTTACCTTGCTACTCTGCTACTTACGTGCAAGTTAACCAAGCCTGTGCGAAATATATACGTTTTGCATGCAAGCCCTCCCACCACTACTACCACACAAAACGCACACAAATCCCACAAACTTAATTAATCCTAACACCACACAAACACTGACGCGTGTTTCGATCCCTCTACGGGATCATTCTCAAAGTTAGAGCACAACCGATGCACATGCGAACCAACGTCGTACTAATTTGTAAAACTATAAATAAACTAAATGTACCCACATTCGTATATTACCAAACTACCCTCGTTTAGGCTTAATCATCCAGATAGATCAAATTTTGCAAAACACTTATTAGAATCAAATCAGCTGTTGATTTGTGTTGTATTTTATTTTATATTCAAATAAATGATAAATCGTAAAACTCTTTTATTAAATTTCTTATAAGTTGAGGGTTCAATCTCTTTCTAGACAGATAAGTATTGTTCTTTAAAATACAGTCAAGTTATTGTAATTAATTTGTTTTTTTACATGTTTTAGCAAATGTAAGCTTATAAATCATAAATGTTTATTAAGAAACAGTTACTTCCATGGAAAACGACATATAGGTCAGTTGATTTTTCGAATTTCTTATAAAATCTTCAGTTATTTATTAATCTGCTTGATCTTTACTATGGCTATGTTAATTCAAGCTCACAATGTTCCAATTCTAATACGTTTTTCTAAGATTTAAAGTAAACTTTAATAAATAGTAATAGACTAATAGGTAATTGCAAGACTTGCAAGACTCTTGCTGCAAGACCAAGACCAAGACCAAGACTGGGAGCGCAAGACCAAGACCAAGACCAAGACCAGGTGTATTGGCGCAAGACCAAGACCAAGACTGGCTAAGTCTCGTCTTGTTCTTGCATTTGGGCAACACTAAGAACGCCGCTCGGACGTTTCTTGAGGCACTTTTGTTTGCGATTGGGAGTCTAGTTGTTTATCAATGTTGTAATGTAAGTCAATGAAAATTATGTACAAAATATTGCCTCAGGTTTATTTGATAACACAATAGACCTTATTCTTTATAAAAATTCGTACATTGAGGTTAGAATTTTGTTTACCAAATAGGACAGTTAAGGAAGGACCTTAATACGATGTATTGCATTAGTTAAAAAAATTGTAGTGCGTTCGAAATATTATAAACGGGAAGACCCGTGATCATGATACATGCAACTGTATCGAAATATCGGGAGCTCAATAAAGGTAATCGCGGTTCACATCCCGTTTATAATATTTCGAATGAACTTAACCGTGAATCATTAAAAACTTTTAATTGTAGTGCGATTTCATGGTTGCTTAGTTGTCTGCGTGATCCCACGCACTGTTATAAAATCCTCCCAAATCATCTATAGTCTTCTTAATAGGAAAACTTAAGGTGTGTACACCACTACTCGATCAAATGTTATTCTGCGTTACCCTGCGGAGACTACCATCGCCGTTAGTCACCAACCAGTATTAGTAAATTGAAACCTCTGCTCATACATTACTGGATAATTTTAATTGGCGTTTGACTAAATAAGAGCGGAGCATTTACTTTTAGCATCTGTTTATCAGAACGTTGTGTTCTCTGATTAAAAATTAAATTACTTAATAAAAACATCAAATCTAAGCGAGTGTGTGGAGACACCTTAAACTAGTTAGCTATATTTTTCACTCTCCATTAAAGGAGAACGAATACACGATTCGATTCTATTTTAATTCAAGAAGTTAAATATTTTTGGTAATTTCAGCCTTGCAGTATTGCGAATGTGATGTCATCGAATCACTTGTTAAACAAAAACTAAATTACATTTCAGGATCACGTGGCGCCATCAATGATAGTCATTAGGAAATACTTTAGCATCAGGGCGCCACCTACCGCCAGTTCCAGTAAACTATGTAGGTATAAAATTGCTAGTTTGTGCCTGTCGACACTGTCGCTACTCCTCCCTAGATGGCGTTTGTGCCTCAAAAAGAAAAGGACTCTCAAAATGTTCTCAAACTTACAAAAGCACGCCAATAAATAATATGAATTAAATAAGGGCACCATTTTTGTTGTAACTGTTCCTTTTTGAACCGTACCCTATTGATTATTTCCGTACTCTGTGTCACGTTTTCTCCAAAAACTGCTTCTATTTTACATTACACTATGTCGTACAATTATTTGTGCAAATAAATAGGCTAAATGTCGCTTATACCAACACTTACTCTATGCAAAACACGCATGCGCTTTGGTCTGATTATAAAACTTACAAACAAACAATAACTTTGTTCTTTTCAATAAATAGTTACCTTTAAATAAACATTGTTTCACCGTGAAACTACAATAAATGCAATAAATTTCTAAAAAAATATTACTTTTAATAATGATTAAATACAACTTATCCTAGACTTTGGATAAATAAATGCTTCGCATTGTGACTACAGCTGTCGATACAAACAAACTAACAAACGCCGAGGCAGTATCACAAGGTCCCATGCCACAGACCGCACCGCACCAGTAACACTGCCTCGGCCGCATATAACAGTTTTACGTCGCTCGGACTCTCCTTACATAAATATACAATCGATATATTAAACAAAAGCCTCGTATTGAATAATCTCGTATGGTACTTCTCCCACAATAACCCCTTTTCCTGCGTAAATTCATCAGTTTACAGCGATAAACAATCGTGATTTACCTCTTTAAACATTGAACGCGTACAAAATTCCCACTCTGAGCGTTATATCAGGTAAACGTCGCCAGCAAACAGGTGTGCGCCAGACTCACGCGCGGATGGAGGCCGCGGGCGCGAGCGTCCTCAGAGGAGGGTGCATTTGCCGAACTTCCGGCGGCGGCGATCCTTCTCCTCCTGCTGGGGATGCTTGCGGATCAGGCGCACCAACTGGGGACAGACACGAGGGGGATCAGGATCACCGTGGTCAAGAGTGCGCGTACCTCGTGGCAGGAGACTCTCTAGCCGGATGGCCCCGTTGTCTTTGGATATCTGCCTGCCGGATCGCGCAGGTTTGGGCAGCGTTCGGTGCCAATAAGCAGATTCAACATGGCAAAATATCCCCAGATCTCAAAGTTGAAGTCTTCGAGCAGCGTATCATGTCATGCCCGTGCTCACCTACGGCACAGAGAGGGTATGGCGAGCGATGCTCGGCATCACCCTTCGTGACCGGAAACGTAACGAATGGATACGAAAGACCAAGGTGAAAGACGTCATGGCTACAGCAAGGAAAAAGTGTACATGGGCAGGAACATGCGAAAATGGACGAGTCGCTGGACAAGGCGAGTCCTTGAATGGAGACCCAGAGCGGATACTCGAGGGCGCAGTTAGTTTAACGACATCTGTTGTGCAATGGCAAAACTATTATTTAGACAACTGACATTTTCAGACTGTTATCTTTTGGCTACTTCACGATAGATGGTGTTTATATACGTGTACAATGGACTTTAAGCAATATTCTGTGGGTGGAAAGTTCAAATTATAATACTGATTTAGAACTTATTACATTTTGAAATAGAAAAGCTGCGACCAATAATTGCCAAGATTTCAAGGTGTGAGTAAACTGTCAATGTCAAATTTTCGGCGACACCGGTTTCGCTAGCGAAAGTGACTTATCGCAATTCTACTGTAACATCCAAGATCGGATCACCAAAAGGCCATGATGACGATGATGTGGGTGTACGCACCTCGTGGAAGGCGCGCTCGACGTTGAGCGGCGGCTCCTTGGCGCTGGTCTCGATGTGCGGCGCGCCCAGCTCGCGCGCCAGCTCGCGGCCGGCCTCCTCGCCCACGGCGCGCGCGTGCACCAGGTCCACCTTGTTGGCCGCCACCAGCATCGGGTACGACTCCCTGGGGACCAACAGCCCGGCAGTGCCCACGATAAACGTCGCTTCATAAAATTACAGACAGAAGTGCGATAGAGACGCGTCTGTCCCAGTGATAGAGCAGTCGACCTAATAGAGGGCTCGTCCAGAAATCATGTGATCATATATTATTTGGCCTACTTTTGTTGACCCAGACAGACAGACTGGAAATGTCATGCGATTCGTATGAAATAAAATTACGCCAATCCGAAATTGGCGATTATCGCACTCTGATTGGCCAGCCGAAGGCCAAAAGGGTTAATAAAGTTGAGCAAGCAGCTATGTATTATGATATGGATAGGTTATTTTAGTCGCTGTGTGAATTAAACTCGAATAAATTAATAAAAACCAAAAACTAAATATATAGTCAAAATAGGCAAGGTGGATGCAAGTCGCTTCCAAACGAGGCAACTGGAGAGTTTTTAATGATTCACGGTTAAGTTCACTCGAAATATTATAAACGGGATGTGAACCGCAACCCAACTGCAACTGTATCGAAATATCGGGAGCTCAATAAAGGTAATCGCGGTTCACATCCCGTTTATAATATTTCGAATGAGGCAACTGGAGGTCTACGGGGATGGCCTATGTCCAACAGTGAAAGTTCTATGGCGGATATGATGATGATAGTCAAAATGCTAATTATACAAATGGAATTTGTTCCGAGTAGAAAATAAAGGAAAACCAATTGCGACCTGCGTTCAAGGTGTATATATAGAAAATTAAAAAAACAGACGTGTTACCACAATTAGACAGCCCTTATTACCAATCTAAGGCCCACTTGCACAGTCCAGAGTTAAAAAATTAAATCGCTAACTCGGGGTTAGGTTTGACAGTTCCATACATTTTGACACTACTTAGCCCCGGGTTAGCATCTAACACGGGGTTAAGTCGTTAACCCTGGTCCATACAAGTGGCCCTAATAGGTTATTTCCTCTATGGTCCCAGTGGGATATAGCCTGCTAGCACACGCGACCGACCTGTCCTTGACGCGCAGGATCTGCGTGTGGAAGCGGCGCAGGTTGCGGAAGGACTGCGGGTCGGTCACGGAGTAGACCAGCAGGAAGCCGTCCCCCTTGCGCATGTACTGCTCGCGCATCGCGCTGAACTCCTCCTGCCCCGCCGTGTCCAGCACTGCGCACACACACACACCACATTATAGATCTCTACAAACACGTAAGTGCTCGCGCAAGAAGAGTACCGTACCATCTAACTAATATTATAAATGCGAAAGTATGGATGGATGGATGGATGTATGTTTGTTTGTTACTCAATCACGCCAGAACGGCCCAACGGATCTGGATGAAATTCGGCACATAGATAGAGAAAAGTCTGGAATAGCACATAGGCTACTATTTATCCCGGAAAATTGCGTAGTTCCCGCGGGATAGCGATAAACGAATTCTTTGCAGACGAAGTCGCTGGCAACAGCTAGTTATCTATAAATACATATCTATCAATCTAAAAAAGCCATGGTCGCCTAGTGGTTTGACCTGTGGCCTGTCAAGCAGAACGTCGTGGGTTCAAATCCCGGGCTTGTTTGTTGTTATAGCAGCAACAGAAATACATCATCTGTGAAAATTTCAACTGTCTAGCTATCACGGCTCATGAGATACAGCCTGGGACCAGACGGACAGACAGTGAAGTCTTAGTATCGAAGGTCACATTTTTACCCTTTGGATACGGAACCCTAAAAAGCATTTTTGACAGCCCACAAAAAAATTGCGAATGAAAAACAAGTGTTAACCTACCATCAAGTATGCACCACTGTCCGTCGACCTCCGTGTGTTGTATGTAGGAGTCCTCGATGGTGGGGTCATAGTCGGTCACAAACAGCTTCTGGAAGAACTGGATGGTGATGGCACTCTTGCCCACGCCGCCGTCGCCCACCACCACCAGCTTGATCTGCAACACAGCCCACAATACTATTGATGATCTTGTTCATTGCTTGTCTAGTAGGCTTACACGCAGTCCCATCTGAACCCCGACAGACAGTGGATTGTGAAGCTATAATATAGCCACTCAAGCACAAATATTTAGATACTATCTATACACAGGCCACAGAGCATGAGTAAATTTTTCCTCCTTTTATTTCCTCTGATCAAGCTCAGATGGGATCATAGGACAATGCTAAAGAAATAAAATAATTGCTGCAGACTAAAGGCACCTAAGTTAACTGATGGGGGAGGTTAATTAAGTCAGGTGTATTAAGGTACAAGATGAAGTGTGTCAGTGATATGCGCCCGCTTTTAAGTTTAAAGTTAGAGTTCATCATGGCAGTTTATCTATAAAGTATCACAGAATGGGGGCTGGGGCTCAAACGGCTCAAACTAACTGCATGCCAAGATTTTTAGCCAATGTTAAGTTAAAGAGTGTTGGCAACTGTATATGTGACCAATTTTAGCAAACCAACTAATATTACAATTTGTAAATAACTTTTCATCAATCCACATAGAGAAGTGCCATTTATTATCTTAATAGCTGTTGCCCACAACTTCGGCTGCAAAGAATTCGTTTATTGCTAGCCCGCGGGAATTGACAACATTTCAATTTTATAACACCTGAAAATATGGTTCGAAAGCATTTTGCCTCCTGATCACTGCAATATGTTTATATAACTTTAATATCGCTTATTATAAAAAATAATTAAAAATATGTCCTAATTTTACCAAACTACCACAGGATAGGTGAAACGCATTTGCTTTTTTCACGAGAAAAAATAAGCGATCATAATTTTGTATTTTTGACAACTTCAAAGTACAAGGGGGGCAACTCTGAAATTCTATTTTCGAAGTTCGTTGCATACCTTCTCTCTCTCTCATGATAATGACTATTAGTATGAGTGGAACAGCACGAAGCGAAGCTCGAAAATCGAATATTGAAGAATAGGACCTGACATTGACAATTTGAAATTAACGTCAGTTTTTTTCTATAGAGAAAAGACAAAGGGATAAGTATTCTGTGATAGTACCGGAGTTACGCCCTTTTAGAATAAGCACAAATTAATAAATTAATTATAAATTAAATACAAGCCCTAGCGAAAAAATTAAACTGTCAGTATGTTCACCTTTTCAAACAAAATACAGAGAACCACTAAAATTATAGGCTCAGTAATATGAAATGTCAATTTTCTGGGATAAAAAGTAGCCTATGTGCTATTCCAGACTTTTCTCTATCTATGTGCCGAATTCAATCCAGATTCGTTGGGCAGTTCTGGCGTAATTGAGTAACAAACAAACATCCATCCATCCAAACTTTCGCACTTATAATATTAGTTAGATACAAAAATGCACATGGTAGTTATTATTTTATCCGACCAGTCATGCAATAAGGTAAATGAGACATTAATAATGAGCCCTGATTTCCAATTCCGCACACAGGACTTCACAAACTAAACAAAAACTACATTCTACAGTGTCCACATTTTCCTGCTTCAAATTTATACACAATATTAATGAACCAATTTGATTTGAGGAGTAATTTTTACATTCAGCAGGAAAATATGCCACACACACAAACAAAACAAATAGTACACATACACTGTCACTGCCCGTGAATATTGGCATGGCTTCTTACTAACTACCACTTCTGAAAACAAATAATATCAATCTGAAGCACAAGCGACACTCCACACTACACCGCTGCCAACCACTGGGTCCCCTATAAGTCACAATGAATCATTTAGATTGATACTGTGTTATTTATTTATTGTTCTTTGTTATGCATTATGCATAAACATTATTGTTAGTGCCACACTAATGATAACCAAATAGAAACAAGTGAAAATGTATCCTTCCTCGTGGTTCAAATTCACAAGACATGTGTCTGTGCGATGCCAGGTTCCAGTGGAAACTTGCTTGTCTTGTATAATTCAAGTTCTGAACAGGAAGCCTTTATTTGAAATTTGATCTCTATCATTTGAATGCTTGTGGCTACATTATAAATTTTATTACAGATTTTAATAGCAAGGAACCAGTTACAAAAAAACTTAATTATTGTAAATTATGAGCTTAGTTTATTACTATGATTAATCAGGAAAACCCAAGCAATCATGTCAAGGAAATATCCTGCACAGAGTAACAGAATCTTAGGTCAGTCCTTTATTGTCTTAAATGTCAACAATCAGAACAAGTGTCATCAATCACAACATGGTCATAGTTTTAATTGAAAACCGTGAGTAGATTTAATCTAGCCTAGATAAGATAAACTGTTGTTGAACCGGACGCAAACCAAAACAAGGGTGTGCCATTGTGCCGTACGTACCGTGGGCAGGTTCTCATTGGGAGGCCCGGGGCGCGTCATGGCGATCTCGCGCGCTCCAGCTGCTCGCGCTGCTCATGGGTTATTACCTGTAAGCGCATCACAATCACATCAATTTGCGTGTTGGCAACAGTGCCCCCGCGCCCGTGGAAACAACTGACGACGGAAGCCGTCGCGTCTTATTTTCACGTATTAATTGCGCGTAAATACCCGCTGACCTCATTATTTTGTTGACTGTGCTTATCGCGTGCAGTGCGCGGACGGAGATCGTGCGACTGATGAGATGGAAACAACAGAAATCAACGCAAAAGGTAAAACAGTTTTCTCATTTCCTATCTGAATGGAGTAGTGACATTGATTGGTTTACCTCGAGTCCTCCAAGTAGCTGTCAGTGTCAGTCAGCTGTCACTGAGTCTGTTCGAGTGATAGTGTAAGCCGCTGACTTTTGATTTTAAGCACGGTTACCATTATTTTACAGGCATTGTCGGATAAATATTTTTTTACGTGTTGTTTACTTCATCGACTTTTATTCTTGATGGGCGCAACATTTGCATACATTTTGCATACATTATATAGTAGGATAGTTTTCATGTCAGATAATCATAATACTTAGTTCCCGCCGGCACGCGATAGGCGATTCTCCGCAGACGAAAGTCGCGGGCAACAGCTACGGTAGTGAAAAATATAAAATAAACGTACATACACACATACATACATAAATCACATCTTTATCCCTTTCTGGGTGGACAGAGCTTAAGGGAACAAGACTTAAAGGCCACGTTAAAGCATCGTGAAAATTAAAACCAATAGCTTGCCATAAACATAAAGAACCGGCCAAGTGCGAGTCGAACTCGCGCACGAAGGGTTCCGTACCATTATCTATAAATACCTATAATCCAGTGTAAGTAGAGCCCTGCTTCAAAGCAAAATGTACGCAGTGTGGGGTCACTTTATATTTGTCACTGATATATCAGACATACAGACATTATTCTGATTTTTGGTAATTGTAGTTATAGCGGCAACAGAAATACATCATCTATGAAAGTTTCAACTGTCTAGCTATCACAGTTCAAGAGATACAGCCTGGTGACAGACGGACGGACGGACAGCGGAGCCTCATGAATTAAGTTTCCATTTTTACCCTTCGGGTACGGATACGGAACCCTAAAAACTAAGTACATCATTAACTTACCTGTCACTGCGTATCCTCGTCACCGATTATCCTCGATACCTTATTCCGTGTGTGCACTCCCTTCGGGCCGCAGGTGTGAATTTATTAGGCGCCGATCCATCACTGCCCTCCGACAGGAGGCGTGTATCACCGTGGCTGGAACATACGTGAGATTCAACACAAGTTGCGTGATTAGTTTTTGAATATTTCGGAATTTCAGGGGGTGGAGGGTGGAAAATGGGATACTTTGACTGGGGAAATCTTTCGGCTTTGTAAATAAATTAAAAAGCAAATTTAATTTCTTAATAAACAATCATGACTGTTCTTTTCACTGGTTTATAATGAACACTGAATTTAAAATGGGTCGCGATCACAGTTGATTTGATGCGGGCGGGCGGTCCACCCGCGCTTCGGGCGTCACGGCCGAGTGCGCGGCATCAAAGGTAGCATCCCGCGGCCCGCTACCAGTTGTTTTGCCGACCACATGCAAAAACCAATCCACACCACAATCCTCACACAATTTGTATACGTGGGTCTGTACCAGTATTGAGTATCTTCTTGCAGGCCCCTCTTCTCCACTGGGCACTATGGGCACGTGCCCAGGGCCCCGCGATCGAATGGGGCCCCCTAGTTCCTGCCAGATTACCAAATGATAACCGATATTTAGGTCATAGGGGCCCCATGATCCTAATGTGCCCAGGGCCTCAAATAGTTTAAAGACGGCCCTGTCTTCTTGGCATGATCCGACCCGTGCCCCGACCCACTCGTGGTTCCGTGACCCGTATGCCCGTGCTCTCTTGTTTGTCAGTAGCTAGATAGCTATGCAGGTACCTAGGTACTTGTAGATACATACCTATAGCTACCTAACTAGATAAAGATTTGAAGCTTTACCATTGACTAGCGGTAGAAAGTACACAATAATTACGAATTAATCGCTAATTCAAGCGCGTATTTTTGTCAATAAAAGTACACAGCGATAAAAGCAAACAAACTTATCTATAAACATTCCCATAACTCGTAGAAAGTTGTGCAACAATATAATACGTGTATGTATTGTTACGCCGGTGGGCTACGCAGGTGCTAAAATCTTTGATCGTGTTTTTCTGTGTCTTAGAGGCGTTTTCAGCAGGCTGTAATACCGTTTCAGGCCGTTTCAGGAGGTGCTCTAACACATACTAGATTATCGAAAATTCACCCAAGTTGCCGTCGTTTTCAGGCGCCTGAAACATGTTTTCAGTCCGTTTCAGGCCACCCTCTATCGAATGACGCCATAACCTGAAAACCCGTTTTCAGGCGTTTTCAGGACCCCTTATGGGCCCCTGAAGCATACTTCGGTATATGGCGAAATTCCCCGTAGGAGTGAAAGAGATAGCACGATTAGAGTGAGACAGCAATACTGAGAACATTCCAGAAGGGTGTGACAGAGACAACACGATCCAGAGAGGGATTGAGTACGGTACGTCGAACATTCGAGAAGGTTCCCGAATAATCCCGAAGTAGGTAGTAGGTACCTATCGAAACTCCCGTAGGTTATTTATGAGTGACAGAGGCGGTAATTAGAACGTTCCCGAATAATCTCGAAGTAGGTAGTAGTACCTATCGATCTTTCCATGGGTTATTTATGAGACAATCGAAACTTCGGGAACCCGTGGTCACCCGTATTTAAGCGCGGCCGTCGCCGGCGCAGTTCAGTTCACTTTGGAAGGACAACAAGCGAACATCTGAAGAGAGAAACTGCGACTGGAAGAATTTAAGTGTGAAATAAGTGTGAAGTGTTAATTTGGGAGTGTTTTAAGGTAAAGTTTTATTTTATAAATAAATCCTAATCTTTTTCATCGGTGTTGAAAGTGCTTTTCAATCACGAACCCACCCCTAGAACGTAACAGTATGTATACTAACACACATACCTACTAACTATATCCAACGTTACAAGGCTGAACTTTTCCATTTAATCGCGTCCACGAATACGGCTGCAAGGGTGTTTTCTTTCATTCTGTAGTTTGTTTCTTTGTTTAATTTACGCGAGTCACCGGCGCCGCCCCCGACCCACTTTCAGCGCTGGCGCTGCCCTAGCCTGCGGCGGCGGCCTGCCAGCCCTATTAGGCAGTCTCACTACTCTTAGCTATGCTAGACTGTGAATACTCCTAAATTACGACCGGTTGTATAGGATAAACTGAAGATCCTACATACTCGACTCGTACTGTTAACACGACACAGCTCAGTCCAAGCTATTAATAATATCTACGACTTTGGCTACGATTATTCGAAATAAAGGTGAGATACCATAGAACGAGTAGAACAACTGTAGAATACACACAAGAACTACCGAGAAACACTGTCTGAGTCTGTATAAGAGAGTCTGTCCGCCTAGAGCAGGCAGTTTTTAAGTGGAGAAAGTAACTAGGTAGTTAAAATATCGATATTCGGGAAGCTCAAAAAACCGCAGTTTTGGTGGATTCACTAAGCTCATTGGGTTCGAAATAGTGAAAATTATTTGTTTCGCGCAATTTACGAAATATTTTATTTGCGCCTTTATGAGCTTGAAGAGCTCTTCAAGCTAAAACTCTCTTATAACTCGGATCTTAGAAGAGTTACTTGTTGTAACCCTTTTAAGATTCGAATTTTGCTGAGCCCTGACCCAAAGGACTTTCCACAGTCAAAGCTCCTGCTTGTAGTTTTGTTATTTTAGTCCGTTGTCAAAATTGGCTCTTAAATCTTCATTTGACGAACTCTGCGTGTCCTAATGCTAAAGATCCAAGAATTACCGATCTTTTAGTAGTAAGTTGTCCTGTTCGAATTCGAACTATTAACTAGCATAGCGTGCGTGAGCATGAGGGCTCGTCTGTGTTCGCGTGTCGCATATCTCAATCGTCAACAGGCTCGAAGCTTCCGCTAGTTCCGCTGTTGCCACGCACCACGCAACCAACTCTTTCGCCGCCCCTTGATGAAAAGAGTAGCACTATTCGGTCATCAATGAAAGGTTAGGTATTGACCGCTTAATTGCGCCCAGGGGTCGCCAACCTCGCCAAGCCTAGAATGACTAACACTCGTCACTACGGTCACTACTATGACTATGACGCGAAGATTGCTTCACTTTTTTACTGACCGACCTTTTGTGGTGTCGTCATTTCGTGATGTACTTACAGTCAAAAGGGCATAAATATATTTAGCTACTAGTTTCTGCCCGCGACTTCGTCTGCGTAGAATTACCAATTGACATGTTTATGGCTATCCCCCGGGAACTATGCAATTTTTCGGGATTAAAAGTAGCCGTTGTTTTAATCTAGGGCACCAGCTGTCTTCGTTCTAAATTTTATCTAAATCCATCCAGTGGCTTTAGCGTCAAGAAGGAACAAACATACACACCGACTCACATCGTCACATCGTCACAAACTTTCGCATTTATAATATTAGTATTTACGTTACCAAGACGTCAAAAACATACACCTTCATGCTACAAACAATAAGGTCAGTGACGCATATATTTGACATGACAACTGTATCGATATTTATGTCCTCGACTGTACATAACTAGTTGACATAGTTAAGAAAGAAATCAAGCTAGAGTCAGGATGGGTACTTGACTTGCGTCACACCCGTGATTATTTTCTTTGTTATAAAAACGTGTTTTTCAAAGAACATCTAACTAATATTATAAATGCGAAAGTATGGATGGATGGATAGATGGATAATGGATGGATGGATGGATGGATGCTTGTTTGTTACTCAATCACGCCAGAGCGGCCCAACGGATCTGGATGAAATTCGACACATAGATAGAGAAAAGTCTGGAATAGCACATAGGCTACTTTTTATCCCGGAAAATTGCGTTGTTCCCGCGGGATAGCGATAAAAGAGTTCTTTGCAGACGAAGTCGCTGGCAACAGCTAGTTATTTTATAATTTGCTTCTCTTCCCGCGCAGATCGTAAAAGCCCATCAGAGGGTGGACGAAAATCTTAGGAACCCATTCACTATTTTGATTCCCCTTCTACCTATACCTACGCCAACAAACACGCTAAGCGTGACCCTCAGCCCTTGTGACCCTAGGCGAAGGGATAAAGACGAGTTTTGTATATGTACTATGTACACTGAATAGCAAAAATAACAGGTTACTTTTCATACAAAGTTCTATGAAAAGCGACCCGTTATTTTTGCTCGTCAGTATAGGTATGTACAGTTCTATGGAGACTCAGGAAAGAATACAACGCCTGCCTAGGCCTAGGTGTATTCTCTCTCCATCCAGACAATCCCAGTGAGCTAAATGTTTTTTTTTTCACCTACAATATTGCATAATATTACTCCTGCAGTGCTGTCCCTAACGAAGGAATGCATGTAGAATAATATAGATACAATTACTCAATCAATATCGAAAATTAATCAGATAAAAAGCTTCAATCAAAATGCTCCACATTATCCACCGACGCATCAAAATCCAAAGCAATTCATTACACTCTCATCATGTAAGTGTGCATTCCCCTGATCGCTTCCCGTCCCGGCAGTAAACGCCCCGTAACTCCCCCCCCCCCTCGGGCACGTGTACAGGTGCCGTGTCAATTTTACTGCCGACGTTAATAAGGAATGAGGATCAAGTGGAAGAGAAACCGCTTCGGCCACGCGTGGGTTTCTGGTGGTGAAGTGCAAGACAGTTCTGACCGGTGACCACCTTAAAGTGGGAACTATGCAATTTTCCGGGATAAAGTAGCCTATGTGTTATTCCAGATCATAATCTATATCTGTTATAAATCTCATCCAAATCCCTTCAGCCGTTCTGGCGTGAAAGAGTAACAAACATCCAACCATACAAACTTTCGCATTTATAATATTAGTAGATTAGTAGGATGAAATCGTGGATTTTTCAGGAATATTGGAAATTCCTCTTGATTCACTCTACCTATCTATTAAAAAAAACCGCACCAAAATCCGTTGTTTAGTTTTAAAGATTTAAGCATACATAGGGACATAGGGACATAAGGACAGAGAAAGCGACTTTGTTTTAATACTATGTAGTGAAGACAACAGAATGTAGTGGGTTAACTTAGGTTATTTTAGAGAGAGAGAGAGAAAAACATTTATTTACACACATTCGACACACGTAGATTTAAAAATATAAGAAATACAATATACTTAAGAATAGTACCGATATGGTGTAAAATGGGCCCCACTCAGCAAATGTTGCGGCAGACCGCAACGCTGTTTTTCAATGGATTTTACCATCAATTCTAAAAGAATACTTTGCTTGACCGATTTTTACCCGTCATACTTTTAACACCCAATACTTTTAATTAAAAGCCCACACGTAGCCGGTAATTAAAACAGCGAGGTAATTGCGCGTTGCAGTGCGCCAGTCGCCATGGTGACGCTCCGGCTTCCCGCGCTTTCGCCGCTCGCTTTCCCGCCATATCGATCCGAACGCGCCTTCCGCGCCACGCAGGGTGGCTTTTCCGGGATTCCAAAGCTCGTATCATACCCTCCCTCTCACTCTCCTTATAATGCCTGTCAGTTTGAGCGGAAAAACACAACGAACTGAGAATTTAGGGGTAGGACAGAACGCACTGGCGCGCCTTTTGTATATGCTACTGGATTAAATAGTAGGTAATAGGTACCTTCGATAAACAATAACAAACGTAAACTTAGTGAAAGTCTTTATATTCTCCTATAATGTTTTTATTATAAGTAGAAGAACCCCTTGTAAATAAGAATTGAGATAATAAATATTGGTACCTACATATTGGGCGGTAAAACAAAGAATGTTACGTTACGGTTACAGACCAAGAATTATTTTTTCGGCTTATATGTATAAAATCCAAAGGAAAACAATGGCATGGATTAAGTCAATATTCCTTCCAACATGAAACTACCGTGAGACTCACACATAATTACAACACAACGGATCTCAACGGATCGGAACGGAACGGTTCTTCGGCTTTTATACGTGAGTTATCCGTTGTGTTGTAATTATAGGTCAATATTATCCTGTGATCCACCCATATCGCGAGCCATATCAGGAAATATGTATGTATGTATGTATGTAAACTCTTCCCTCTTCTCTCTTCTTATTCTTCTTTTCTTCTTCTTCTTCTTCTTCTCTTTGAAATATTGATGCGAATCCCAGCGAATCCAGTTGTTTTAATAGTAAGTACTCAATATATTGACTGCCTAATCCATGCCTAATAATGCCAATGCGTTCTGAGCTGAGCTGTGACGTTTTTTTACCCTTTCGTGGTGCGGTAATAATCTATTTTAAATCTTACCCTTTCTCCTGGAATTTTCGTACACCTACGCAATGTCGGTTAAAAACCTCTTGCGGCCAAGAAATTGCCCAGAGGCTCAGTTAGAGTCTTCGTGTTTAGAACTGCTTGGGTGATATTCATCTTACAGAAAATTAATTCGCCGAGACATCCCAAAAACCAAGACAGTTTTAGCATAATCAGTTACTTAATTAAGTATTCCATATACAGGCTGAGTTCAGTGATCGCGCCCGTGACCTTAACTATTGCATCATACAGCGCAGCTACGGTCCAAAATAGTTTGCACGTTTTGTCTCTCACGCCGAATAGCAAATGTAAGTGATAAACATTATAAACAATAGAAGCCGCTAAGTTTTAGATATTTCATTTGAATCACTCTTCGTGTTCAACTTCAGTTTCAAGGTTAAATCTTTACAAACAAATTTTTCAGTTACTTCCTAAACTTAATACCTAAATACACTTTACATAAAACACTTAAGTTTACGCGATCTGCGTGTAGCCGAACGTGGGACGCAACGCACCGCGCGCCTCAGTCCGCCGCCGACCGCCGAGGGGGACGTGCGTCGCGCACTTCCTGGTTCAATGCACTGCTAACAAAGAACGCGCTCGCTTAGTTCACCCACAAACCGACCCTACAAACGGTGAGTGCCACAGTGTCGGATATCCAAGTGTTGTGATGTGTTGATAAATAGAGATGGATGCTGCGACGCGGGGCAACGCTCGCCGTGGCGCGTGCCGGGGTTTGCTTACCGCTGTCCGACAATCCACAAAAACAGGGGTCCCAATTCTCATCTATTTACTCATTGGAGTGTAATTGATTAAACAATCCAATTTGGAGCCCCGAAAGCTTTTAGTAGTGCCGTTTAATTAACTCGGCCACATAGTGTTTCATTGTCCGTGCATGACATGTCGCATCGCATTATGTAGAAGTTAACGACCTCTACGTAACATAAAAATGAACATTAAACTGAGTATTTAGTAACGAGTTAGTTTGATAATTAAGAAAGTACTTACATAAACTTTTAGTATAACTTGTATAGTTACTTAAAGAAATCGTAAAAGTCGATTCATTTGGCGCCCAAAATGGAACCAAATCATCGATGATTCACAAAGACCTAATAACTACGTAACCATTAAACTTAACGTGAACTAACGTGAACGAATGTCAATAAATATTTAATCCACAAACAGGGTGGTAATCAGTTCAGACCCCACCGGTGTGAAACGTAAATAATACTTAACGATCTATTAATTATAATACTGTTATTGTTTGAGACAAGCAGACAGCCGTCGGTCAATACCGGTTAATCCGCCCTAGCGGCGTCGATCTCCAATCTCTAACACTGATTAACACTAACTCACCGCTTCTTACAAGGATTTATGCGACGATTTATCTTTGGATTTAGGGTGACAAGTAATAAGCGATCGGACCAATCACGGCCGCCGTTTCATTGGCGCCCAACGTGGGGCCACTTTCTTCTGATACTATTGAACCTTTACTAGTGGCTATTGGCTCTTTTTCAGATATACCCTTTGTTAGGAAAAGAGGACGCACCATATAATTGGATACCTAGCCTTAAGGATCCGCATTTTCTTGATGAAGGAATGTAAGTAGGAGTATTTTAACCGACTAACCGCGACTTATACAAAATGGCTTTACATAAGTTAAGTACGCAATTTGTAAATCTGAGACGTTCCATTAAGGAGTCACAAAAAATCTGTAACAGATAAGGCAATGAAATGTAAACGCAGGGCTGCCGCCGTTGCGGTCGTAAAACTCGTCACGACCGTCAAGCAAGCCACCGAGGGTCGTGGTTAGCTTTTACTTTTCGCATAATCATTTACCGATTCGGTATCGGCATTCAATACGCTTTGACTAAATTATGTCGAAGATAATGTATAGCAAAATACGCGGCCGCATTTACGATCCGAGAGCATTATCTTACAAATGAACGCTGTATATTTTGTGTCTGTACATACCTATATAGAGATGTATTGACGCTAGTTGTAGTATACATATAGAACCATGGACAAAAGGAACGAGAGATATCGAGATGAGCGCTGTCGGCGAGCGCTTGATAAATGATCCCCCGCCGTCCTTCGCGCCTGATTGCCTCCGCCCGGCGTAACCAGCCACGGGAACACCTAACCTACCCACCTTTACGTCTGAGGATGGCTTTAAATAACTTTATAGGTACATTTACTTAATACGACTGCCACCAGTGAGATCGTTAGATTATTGTTTGAAGTGGTTTCGCTAACTGATGTAGTGATGTCAGTTTCTCCCATGTGCAGATATTTTTAATTGATATCAGCTATAGGCTACTCACTCATTTTGTGTATTCAACATTCGAGGTACCTGACTACAGCTGCTATAGCTGCATGCCTATTGAAACTCAAATCATACAAAGGCACCGATCTGTACATGCTTGTAACCTGGTGGTTTAAGAAGGATTATACCGGCTGGTGTGCGCGTCGTTTATTCTATTAGGATTATAATAACTAGCCTCAAGCAGCTTGACACCATGCAGATTAGGGTCTCCATTGACTTGAGCAGCAGTCAGTGGCAACAGCTTCAATGGTCCGCTGTTTGAGTAATTTGCAGTTTATACTTACAAAAATCAGAGCAGGCGGGTTGAAGTCGACTCCTACAACCAGGACTGATGTCGCGTGTTTGGCCTCAACTACTCTAAAGCAGTCCAACTATTTTATACGACAAGGAAGGCACACAAGCAAGTGGGTCACCTGATGATAAGCAAGCACCACCACCCATGGACACCCGCAACACTAGAGGATTGCAGATGCGTTGCCAGCCAAGAGGGCTAGGATAGAATACCTCTTGTGTCAGTAAGGCTATTACGGTCGGGCTTAGGTACTAGTTGTCGTAGGTAACAAAACTACTTAAACTGCTCTTTTGGCAAAGGAATGGCCGCGTAACCCAGATTGCATAACAACCATATCGACCGTCTCATCTACTTCAGTAGATCAAACGCCAGCATAACTTTTCTCGTACCTACCTCTTTAATATTTCATCCGTAACTTCACTGTGAGGGATTTGATAAAGGCTTTACGCACATCATTTTCCTTAGGGATAAGGGTTTAATGATTACATTGGATGAGGTTTACTTAATTAACATCTACATTTCGTTTCCGAAGGTTTATTCACACTTCGCGCTCAGTTACAAGAATTAAGCCAGCGTTGTTGTAGTTTTGGCCTACGCTTCATAGGTTTATGTTTATAACTAGCGTCTCCTTTGTGGGCGGTTTCGCTTCCCCCACAGTGACAGAGATGTCCTTCATCAAGTTGGATACCGCTGCTATTTCAATCTAGCTTCTGTATTTGTTTAACCTGCTTGCCGCTGCCAATAAATAAGTACCCAATTACATAGTAAACCATTAGCACCCTGGCTTGTCGACGTAACAGCCAGACTGTTGCACAACACTGGTCTAGGGCGGCTCGAGGGTCGTTCACCTCCGAGGGCGCCGCCTCCCAAACGATTATGCACTTTAAAGTGCCAACAAAAAGAGTGGTTTCGGCCGTTGTCCCCGCTGGTGTTCTGGCTAGGGGATCTGTAATCAACAATGTTTTGTTAAATAAACTTTGTTATACGGCGGGCAGGGCGCAGTTTCGTTTGAGGGACGCTGTCAGGGTGGAAATAGTTGGGAAATTTTGATTTACGGCGAACAAGACGCGCCCTGATGAATCGATATGTATTTTTCCAAGCAAAAGTTGTATCGCAATGAACCTCGGTCTCGTGACTCCCAGGTCGTTCTATTTTAACGTTGAACAACTTTACATACATACAAAGCACGTGTTTATCCCTTACGGGGTAAACAGAGCCTTACAACAAGACACAAACACCACGCTTAGCATGATTGCGGATGTACAGGAGGAAAGGGGAATCAAAATAGTGGTTGCTAGCCACATGCTATATTTTTCCTTTGCTCCCAAATCAGCATGGATGTGGATGAACTTTAGATTGTTAACAGATCATGAATTATGTATTTGGGCTGCGATTTTATTCACGTTTTCGGCTTTTACGGTGTCATTATCCGCGGAAGCGCTTTGGAGGCCATCGGCATCCGCAGGCAGGGATTGTATGTAAATACTTTCTTTTCCTCGTGATTTCTTCCTTTTCGAGGAACTGGATCAATTTCCCAACAAAAGAAAAGTTCACTTTCCATGTCAACCGTTAAAGTCGCCATCAATTCAGTAGGTACAGCATCAGCGTCTCAATGCCCTTCAAGATTTGTTTTAACAAAGATTAAGGAGGTATGAGTTAGGTAAGTAGGACTTATTACAAGACGACTTAAGTATTTGAGTTTTCAATTTCCAGTCAAAAAGAGATTTCCATCTGTGAAACATCTTCGTTTTCTTACTAAAATAAATTCAATAGATTTGATTTGATTCCTCTGAGATTAGGCATATTATAATAAACGGTTGGTTAGTGTAACTTGCACCAATACTTTAACAACAAGTAACATTAATTACCTATAAACCAATCAAAATTGTCGATTTAGGTTTTCTTGATTTGGGAATAAAGAAAAACATAGAATGTACCAGTTGCTTCTCGTTCCGCGCAGATGTTAAAAGCCCATCGAGGGAATGGACGAAAATCTTAGGAATCATGTTATATGCGGCTAGCAACCTATCACTGTTTTGATTCCCCTTTCCACCTATACCACATTATGTCTATATCTACCCCGTAAATTTATGTATGTATAGTATGTACGAGTATAGGTTTTCTGTCACCTGAAAACGCTGTAATGCCCGATTTCACTTGATCAATATATCTATTAGCTAAATAGTGTTTAGCATGAGCTTACTCCTTTTGGTCTTCGTCATGTGCTACTGCTAGCCTTATTCATAGCCCGTAGAGATTGGACCACTTGGGTGAACTTAGTGGACCCTGTTGATGTTGGTGTTGATGTTGGGTGGGGACGCCTAGCTGGGTCAGGCGGGCTGTCGGTATTCTTCGGTGATCATTCAGCCCAGTTCCCCTTGGACGGAGCCGGTTACTGTCCCAGCAGCGCTCCCACACACCAACTCTCCTCAAATCTTATACTCCTGCCAAACAGTGGACCCACTTACACAGCACTCCTTTCTCCAAACTTAGATAGATTATGTTCGGCACATACAGATTCATCCTCCCCAGCTAGTCGCAGTTAACGTTACAAGGTGTGCAGTCGCGAACTAAATCCAATTTTCTCCCTCCGTCAGCAGGATCCCCTCCGTATGTATTGAATTTAAAATCGTGTAACATCGACTGCAATTTGCAAGGCAAAGATGTATTGTGTGAAAAATATGCATCAACTATTTTTCCCCTAGTGATAAAGAACGTAGCGCGAGGTTTCGCTTGCCTGATATTTGAAAAAACCTACGTAGCAACTTTGATGTCTTTCACATGAAATGTTTATTTAGGTTCACAAGAAAGAAAGAAATACTTAAAGAAAACATTTATTCGTGATATATCATAATTAAATTACAAAAACAAAAAAGAAGTAAAAAACATGAGGACATACGAGTACATCACGAAATAGTCCCATCTCAGCATAATGCTGCATAATCTTCCTATGGGATCATCAAGGGCTACTGTAAGCACATATTAAAAAAATATATAAATTCAAAACAGTGAAAGCTTGACTAAGTACCTATTAACTTTACAACTAGGTAAGCACTTAGTATTTCGTCCGAGTGGTCGCGACTGCATGGTCTGTTTAGTCACGGCGGTTTATTTAATAATAGGTACATAACACTTCGAGACACGACGTATTTCCTACAAGTCATTTTAAAACGGCTCTACTTTCGGTACCTACTTACTTAAACAAATTTGGGCCATCCTTTTTGCATTGCCAAACCTTTTTCTTGATTCTTTCAACTTTTTCTATGACTTTGAATTAGTTCGTTTCCGACTTATGTTTGACTTTTCATTGCTAATCTTCTCTTGGTTGGAAAATTAGTCTCAATACCTACTCGTTTTGCGACTTAGTGCAAGTACACTGAGGAGCAAAAATAACGGTCACTTCCCGTAGAAAGTAGTATGATATAAGTGACCCGTTATATTTGCTCTTGAGTATATTACTCCAGTGTCACAATCTCTGCATCATAGTTCGGAATTGAGATAGAGTATCTTGGCACTGCCATTTCCCAATTTCTCATCTATGACAATGGTTTCTTGTACCTATCACGTTTCTACAGGAGTCAAACCATTTTTGGGCTCGTATCAATCAGTGAAGGCCGAACATCGTAAACAATCCTGTTTTCCAAGAAAATACGAACGTAGCTAAATTATTTATACGGAAGAGAATTCAAGGGACGTGCCTACTTAAATATAATTACGTGACTAGGAAAGTCTCGCTAACCATCTCAATAATGTATCAACCGTTTTGTGTTTATTCTTAGGTTGAGAATTTTTGATTTTCCCTGATCAACTTACTGCTACGTATGATAGGTAAATCATTGTGTATATTCGGCAAATCTGTATCTACCGGCTACGCTAGCACCTAGCAGCTAGATTAAAGCTTGGACAAGAACTGTAGGTATAATAGGTAGGTTAGACCCTTTGGGTGTCGCGTTATGCAAGCGCAGCATCCAGTAATACTGATTCAGTATGCACGGCGGCCATCACTGGATTCGCTGGGGCTTTGTAATCACCCGCTGCACGGCACTTTATTATTCAGATGGAGTTTTAGCTCTTTAGAGAAAAGGGAATGGAAGCTTGGTTGTCTGTTTCAGGTTTTATCAGAATATATTAGTTTTATCAGGGTCAAAACTGTCGCTTGTTGGGCAGTAGATGCTCTTATTTATGTTTGACTGATATTATCGCGTAAATTCGAGTCGGATTCGGTATAAATTCCGTCATGAATGTTTAGAGAGCTTTTTGCGAGGCCTTGGTTTTTTATACTAGAGACCTGAAATTTGGCAGGGAGAGAGTTTGCTTACGAGTCGTCAGATTTCTTAATACTTTATCGTTTTTCATATATTAGGTACTAACTAATGCATAATAATTTATGTACCTCTGCATTAAATTGAGTTTGATAATCTTTGTCGGTGTCAAAGGGATAATTGCTAATAGAATAGACGTACCTACCTAGTGTACTGCAGGCATTACTAACTACTAAAACGTAGTGGTTATAATAATATTCTCTTTGGTAAACTACGTAATTTGAAATTCGTGTTTCGTATCGGGCTATTACGCAGAGAGAATGGATGTTATGTTACGAACTTCGAATTTTGGTATAGACAATAGTTATACTTACGTCCAAGCACACGCAAGCGTAAAGGTGCGACCAAACCGCCGCGGATACGCAGTGACGTGTCGTATGCGTCACGTTTTCTCACCGTTTCTTCATACATTTTGTTGCGATTCCGTAACGTTTCCGTTTTTTAAGCGGCGGTGTGGTCGCACCCTAAAGCGTCAACGTCAACTGACAATTGACAAACACAGGTTTAAAAACTCTCGAGCTGTGGCTGGGGTAGAGACGCTAACTGCCCCCCTGCCCCCCCCCCCTTTCGCTCATCCCCACCCCGCCGCGGGACAGCCCCCGCCCCACTTGGCTCTCGTAGCGCGCATTCAGGATCTGAATCTGAAAAGCATGAGTGGACATCGAGTTTTATAAATATAACTTATTGGCTTATATGTAAGTACTAAGTTATTGTCGAAGCCGCGGCAATAAATTATGCCCTATTTTATTATGATAATGGTTGACGCAGACATAACCGCTCCGCGCCGGCACGGCACCCGCTCAACCCGACCCACTCAGTAATCTTTGTATTGAAACATACTGCAACGCTACGCATACAAATACTTAAAACATTTTGCGGCCTAGGTATATGAAAAAAAACGGACTGATTATTTAGTTAGGTTCACGTATGAGGAGAGCTCCATTTTCTGTTTTTCCCTTGGTACCTGCTCTAACGATTTTTCTGTCCCATCTATCCCATTAGGTTTACCCTTTGCACGGTTAACCGTAACTCAACCCAGCGGCAGAATGATCAGCGGTAAACATTAACAAAGATAATTGTCATGTCGGTCGCAAACAAAGGGTTGCAAAAGTCAGCGGGCCGCAGTTGGTACCCCGACCCGCCTGCTAAATATTTGCGGGACTCTCATCCGGGGCAGCTGTAATGGGGGCATTAATAATAAAGATAGGAAGCCGTATAATCGAGCCATAAATCCTGACAGGAGCGCCATTTGTCGGAGAATCCGGAGCAAAATCAATCAAGGCCTTCCGTAAGTTTCTTGCTTATGTCACGCTCGCAGCCACCAAAACGAGCACACGTTTATTTATTTGATTTTATCGCTCAAGAATTTGGGTCAAGATGAATCTTTGATTACTCTCATGCTCCCAGGCGATTACTTGACGTCCAATCCCCGACATATTTTAAGCATTTAGATCACGCGCAATCTCCCAACAAATCATAAGAAGCCCTTCATTCCAATAACCGGAAAATCCCTACAACCGCTTCACGGAACGACCTCTTCTTTTCCGATAAAGAATACCTGTCTATATGGAGCCGGCTGAGTTCGTTTGGCCGCCAGCCAAGGCGGTAATGCATAAAGTGCCGACGCGATCTACCACGGCAGAGAAACACTCATCGTGCTTCACAATTTCAGGCCACTAGCTGTCGGCAACTGCAATAACATAATTTTCCTTGCTATTGAAGCTTAGATACCGCCTCACCGGCGAATTGGTTGAATAGTTTTGGTATCAGAGGATGGAGCCGCTGCATTAAAGTTTCCCAATATCTATCAACCCTTCTCAATAAAGGGACGATGTGGTCCGTTAACCCCAAATCACCAGTAATGAAGGGATGTTAGTAGTTTCCCAATGCATCGAACACCCTTTTAAAACAAAAATGTCTTTCAAATCATCGATTCCTCATTACTTATTACTGCAGCTCCCGCAACACATTTCTTCTCATTTATTAACCAATATTTACATGTTGTAAGCGATAACATGCTCGGTAAGTGAGGGTCGCAAATACCCTCTGAGTAATACTTAAGGGGAAGGGGAAAGAGACCGCGGGGACGCTCGTTTCATTTGCCCCAGCTTAGGGACATATGCAGTCGTCGCGGATTCCCCCGCTGGGGAAAAATGCATTTCTGCGAAATGCCTTTGATGTCGGGAACGAAAGGAATATTGCCGGGAGGCTGGGAGCTGAATTGCTCTCTTTATGTGCAGTTTGTGTCGATGAGAATTTATGATTATTTTGCTTTTATTTTTCTATTGACATCAGTTTCACTTCCTTATTCGTTGTATCTTATACCATCAGGAAACAAGACGTGCAAAGTGGCTCCAAACGTCGGAGCTTGTAACGTCGTGTAATCGCGAAAAATTTGAAAATATTTACGTATTTATAAGTACTCACAAATTTCCGATAGTCATATTTTTTCTTTCATCCCCCTATTATAAATCACGAGGACAGGCCCCATTTCATAACTCGGATAAAACTCTCATGTTCCGGGCTTGTATTGTGAAATATGCGTCGCTGGAACGTTGGCTCTAAAAAATGTGATCCGCATGAAGTTAACGGCGTTGTGTTGTATTTCGTCCCATCCGACGAATAAAGTCACTTCTGCAAAATTGGTACTTTTCACTAGGGCCATTTGAATTTTCTCTTATTTAATTTTAATTATAACTTTGTAAGTAAAAGAACTACGTCAATGCTATTGATTATAGTTCTTAATAGAATTGGGAGGATTAACTTTTACTAGCAATATATTTTAAATGTTAAGGCTTTCAAGGAATTCTGGGTCTTAAAGTAATATGTAACTGTTTACGTGGGAACGTACAACCAAAAATTCGGTATTATGAGAATATAGAACCATCTTTGTCGAAATTTGAGTTTGTGAACCGGGGTCGATAGGCATATGAAACTTTGTTCCTCGGATATTTTGATAATTTTTTCAACAACATGTGACCAAAAGGCTCTTTACCACGCTAGCGATTATCGCGGGACTTAATATTGTCGTCCTCTGGATAATGACTAAGGTACCGTGATTATTCGCAATGACGAAATAAAAAAATAATTAATGCTTAAGTATGAGATCTTTCTTAAAAACGATGTCCATCAAAGTTATAAAATAACCCCAGGCAACAAAAATATTAAAAAAAACAACATCAAAGACCTGCGCCCAAGCCATAGCAATTTTTACATAAATGAAAAAAACGTTCTCTTCCCAAATTATAAATCACAACATGCTCATATTTATTGCTCTTGCAATGCAATAAGTATAGAAAATAACATAGGTACTTTTATCAAATAGAAAATTATTCAGTATCAGCAATAGTCCCGTTTCGGTCACAATAAGGAATAATTGATTAATAGTTTAGTAGTTTAGTGGTAATTGGTTAATCGTAGCAAGTGGAACAAAGTAGTCTCTGCCTACCCCTGTGGGAAAGAGGCGTGACGATATGTATGTATGTATGTATGTATGATTAATAGTCGTGATGTGCTCTAAGAATAATATCTGAGTTGCTTATGCAACTGACTGTCTGTCTTTAATAGACATACTTAAAGGTCTTTTTATACTTATCGAAAATAATTTGCAAAGGATTGTAACATTTTTTCAAATTGGCATTGCTATTGGAGTTTCTCGTGGTGCTGCCTACTGCAATAGTGTCATAATGCTACACTTAAATCATATTTATAGCAAAGCTTGTTGGATCAGTGGCGGCAACGTGCACCTCTTTGATGGAATTCCACTTAACTTTTTGACCCCCAATATTTGTGTTCCACAATTTATCAGAAACTAGCTCCTTAAAATCGTAAAAGTCATCCTTTGTCACCTCTCTGACTTCATAGGGACATTCGGTACCTACTAGTTTTTGCCCATCTGACCAAAAGCTGGCATTCCTTTGGAATGTAATTTTTTTGCTCTCGTAGCATTTTCTATTGCCGAGTGCATGCTATCGCCCTCATTTGGCGTTAGCCCCTTCTCCATGAATCTATGTGTAATCTAAACATGGAATTGATTAGCTGCATGAACATATGACGAGTATACGAAGCGGTTACGGTTCTGCCCTGGGAAATTATCTGACCAGAACAAAAAAAATCTAACACCGTCTCGAGCATTAGCCTCTATAAAGTCGAGCAAGCAACTGCTTACCTCGTTTGCCACCTAGGCTTATTGTCTAACTCGCTCGCAATCGCCATCGTGTTCATTTTGACAGTTCATGTATGGGCTGACAATTGGCATCGGAATCAGCTAGCTGTCACATTCATACAAGAACTGTCAAAATGAACACGATGGCGATTGCGAGCGAGTTAAACAATAAGCCTATCATCCCACAAGTAACATAAAGCACGTTTCCGACCCATATCAAACAGAGTAACTTCAAAACGAAGACAGCACTAACAGTTGCACCATCTGACTCCTGAGACGTTATTTTGTCTTTCTTATTCAAGTCTCTAGCTATTTTTCAGCCCGAATAGGATATTTAATTGCTATCAGCCCAATCTTTGTACATTGCGAACATACGAGAAAAACTAAGACTCCCATCTAAATATGTACATCTTTGTAGTCTTTTTTCTGAGATAATGTGACTCAATAGGTTGGAAAGCTTTCTCGTGATCACATACACTAGTTATCATCTCGTCAACAATAATTCTCTTGTGCTTTTAATGCCTACCTCTTTGATCCTCCTCCATAATAGCAATATCGTCATATTTTTCCCATACAGTTTTAATTATTTGTATATGAGGCAAGGCAAGGCAAGTGTGCTAGGGCAAGTCAGTCGGTCGAAAAACATACACCGACCAGATTGGCGGCATATTAAAGACAGGCCCAGATTATAATCACCCGAAACCGTCGAGCATTGTATGAGACGTGAGTGATGAACGCAGATGAAGCGAGAGAAGTATTTCAGAATGCAGCGTCTCTGCTTACCCTGCAGTGAATAAGGCGTGATGTATTTGTCCGTATGTATGTTATTTTATTCTATAAAAATAAATATAAAAGAAAATGTGAGACGTAAATGGTATTAACTCAATTGCGGTCCTTAGAAAAAGGTTACATATGCACAAGTGAACTAGACAACGCGTGTTTGTTCCGGCGTAAATGGTTACAAGTTCTTTTATAACTTTGAAATTCTATCTAGTTTCCATCGATTAATGGTACACAACTATATACATCGTGCCTATTAAAACTTTTTTTTAAGTGTAAAATCTAAATAAAACTTATATTGCTAAGATCATAACACGTTACGAATACATTTTTTCCGGTTTATATTGATTTACTATAAAAAAAGTTCTAAAAGGCAATATGCTACCTTTTACTTGGGAATCGAATGGTGACAAGTGACGATAGAACGGCGCGCGCGCCCCTCCGCGGGGGGATGCGTCCGGCGTGTAAAGTTCTATCGAGGTGTACAACTTTATACGTCGGGTTCATATCACATGGAACTTTTTTAGGGGTCGAAAACTCAAAAAGTACTTGGATTTGAGAAATAATTTATATACAGAATTGAAGCTGGAGAATAGCTTATTAAAACAAAACAATAAAATTAATTTAGTTGTTTATTATCATAGAACCTTTTACGTGGGATGGGACGATTTAATAAAATAATCTACATTATAAGTGAATGTGTATACATACACGTTGGTTATTCTGTGACAAAATAAAGAGCAGGAAAAATTCAATGTAATGACTTATAGTACGTCGCCACAACTAGGTTTATAATCCTACAAACAAACGACATCAGGGTACTATCGAACCAACTGGAATCGTGCGTGACTAACTTCTTGTCCCCAGATGAGATGTGGAGCTCAGTGGAGGGCGACGGCGCGGCGCGGGCGCCGTGCGCGCGCGGCAAGCACTCGGCGGCGCTGCTCGGCAGGCACGTGTACGTGCTCGGCGGGCGCGGCGCGGGCGGCGCGCTGCCGCTGAGGGACTTCTGGCGCTACTGCCTCGGTGAGCTCTGAACGCAGCTAGCTCAGGCGCGGCAAGCACTCGGCGGCGCTGCTCGGCAAGCACGTGTACGTGCTCGGCGGGCGCGGCGCGGGCGGCGCGCTGCCGCTGAGGGACTTCTGGCGCTACTGCCTCGGTGAGCTCTCAGCGCAGCTAGCTCAGGCGCGGCAAGCACTCGGCGGCGCTGCTCGGAAGGCACGTGTACGTGCTCGGCGGGCGCAGCGCGGGCGCGCGCTGCCGCTGAGGGACTTCTGGCGCTACTGCCTCGGTGAGCTCTCAGCGCAGCTAGCTCAGGCGCGGCAAGCACTCGGCGGCGCTGCTCGGCAGGCACGTGTACGTGCTCGGCGGGCGCGGCGCGGGCGCGCGCTGCCGCTGAGGGACTTCTGGCGCTACTGCCTCGGTGAGCTCTCAGCGCAGCTAGCTCAGGCGCGGCAAGCACTCGGCGGTGCTGCTCGGCAGGCACGTGTACGTGCTCGGCGGGCGCGGCCCGGGCGGCGTAGGCGGATTAGGTATTTATTTCCCATGTAATAAAGTAAATGTAGGCTTTATCGGTCAACACATCAGCATCACATCAAGTGCCAGGCCGCGGGCCGATCAGAGCGGCATAACGAGGCTCGAGTCAAGGGCCGAGCTGTCGAGCGCTCTTCGCAGTGCGCGCGCCTCGTTACCGCTCAGCGATTCCTCTCCGATCCACTGCACACGCCGCTTATACTACTGACATGACGTCACTATAAAGCCTTAGCAAGATAATTTGTCTGAAAAAAACTACCGCTTTTTAAACGGTGTCGCTATTTTTCGTGTCCGATGCTAAGTATAATTTTTAGGGTTCAGTTATTCGAATGCTATTTGAGTTCGAGGTAAATTAGCCACCTACTTAGACATGTGACAAATAATAAGACAGAAACGCGGAAAAGTTGCAACACTTGGGCTAATTGGGCTTGGAAGAATCAACGCCGAGGCACCTCACCTCACGCCTGACGAGCGGATGTGTCAAGTTCAGATTCCTGGTCGAGGGCAGCACTGAGATAATCGTGGCATCCTTAAAAATCTCTGCTCACGCACAAAGCAAGCCTGCTCTAACCTACATACCTACTTCTTTTATTTCCTTTATTTCTCTAATCATCAACGGAACTATTTTACCCTACCAATTCACAGCAAGAGCATTATCAAATAACGTCTGTCTATAACTTGTGCCGGCGCTGATCATCACTCATTGATAGTAAACAAAAGCGGCTCGGTCGGATGAACCCGCTCTCATCTCAATTCATCAAAACAGCTAGCACAATAGGTAACATAAAACTCCATTGACGCTCTAATTGCAAAACAATCATACCAACTAAAGAGTTAATTCGCTCTGCGTCTACTAGTTGCTATTAACTTAGAGCCTATTATATAGGTAATATAATGTAGAAATCCATTGGACTATGAGTCGGATAGGCTACTAAACTTCTTGTACACACACAGGCATGTCCATATTAATAGAACAGCGCAAATTAAAGTAAGTAAACGCCTGTAAAATGGATATACATTGCTACAAGACGAGCGAGATACAGTCGACAGCTAATCAGGTCGAGAGGTGCTGAGCAAGCTGCTGCTGAGGGCTTCCGATTCAGCTGGTTTTAAACGATGTCGAGACGCCGACTGAAAGAGATTACAGGCCTTTGCATTTGTGTCTTGCAAATGAGTTAATTTGGAAGGATTTTTCTGCTCGTTTTGAAACTGTCATTTCGGGTTTTCAAGCGTGGAAAGCTTTTAAGATTTAATTAGGTACAACATTAGGTCCTATTGTTTTGAACAGTTTAGTTAGAGGACGTAGAAATTCGTTCAGGGTAATTTTGTCTTATCCTCTCTTCTCTTTGATTTTCGGAATTCTAACATTTAATACTTGAAGGATTAAAAAAAATCCAAGATAAACATGAGATTTTAGACTTAGGTATGGTGTAAATTAATTTTGCTCTATCGCTGCTGGTTGAGAGAAGCCACGCGCGAGATACATTATATACCATACCCGTCTTTTTTAGGGTTCCGTAGTCAACACGGAACCCTTATTTTACTTTTCGTTCTAGAAAGAAACGGGTTGTCTATCTTATCTCGCGCGATCTTATGCTTTATGCTAGCCGTGAGCTGAACGCTGATAGCTGTCTGTCTGCATTGCAGCGACGGGCGAGTGGGAGCGGCTGGCGTGCGCGGGCGACGCGCCGCCGTCGCTGCAGGAGCACAGCTGCACCGCGCACGGCGGCAAGCTGTACGTGTTCGGCGGCGAGGCCGGCGCGCTGGGCGAGGTGCCCCTCTGGGTGTACGACACTGAGGTACGCGCGAGAACACGGCAATTTACCAGCTGATTCGTAAAGTCAAAAGTTCATTTTGCGAATAGGCCGCTAAGGGCTCTTTTACGTGTATTTTTTTGAAACTACCAGCGCATTCGGAAAGACCATCATTGTCAAGAAGAATGCGTCAAACCGCATCTGTGAAGTTACTCGATTCGGGACCATACCATTCCGCCATTCTAGGTTGATGTTCTGAGAAGAAACTGTTTATTATATTACCTACCTAAGTACTTACATTTTTCTTCCTGTCTTCATACTGTGAAATTTGATTTTCGAAGTTGATTTGGTGCCGTTCACTTCGAAAATCGAAATTTGGGTAGCCTTGTTTTTTTTTTTTATTTTTTTTATTGTTTTGTTGTTTTTATTGTCGGTTAAGGTTTCTATATTTCTATTAAGGCGGATGCTCGCGTTAGCTCATTGTAAAAGTCCCGTTAGATGGCGCTATAATCAATTTTGTTGGTTTTTTGTAGTTTTTAGAAGATTCTTAATACATTTATAGATTATTTATTGATTTGCGCACACAATTTAATACGGCCGATTTTTTGAGACCACACTCAAATGGTAACAATGCACCAATTCGGAGAATAGCTGCACAAACGCTGGTGTCACTAACGAACTTATACAGATACTAGGTCTTACACACACATGCAAATGGGAGGCGCTAGCTGCTGGTGGAAAAATATTGCAACACCTTGCTAAGCTATTAGCGTAATTTTTCACGTTATATTTACGTTTTTATATCAACTTTACTTTTACCAGAAATTTTACAAATCTATACGTGTACAAAAGTAAGTCGTGTTATTTAACTATTGATAACTTTGGAATGGCTGCACGGATTTTTATGATTTTTAATTTGTTGGCTTTCTCTCTTCCACGAATAGCCGAATATGTAATCAAATATATGAAAAATGCACTAAAAAAAACTTTAATTTTTCGTATGCAGCGCCATCTCAGACAAAAACTGACTTTCGAATTTTTATTTGCCAGCTCAGCTAGTTATAAGTATTATATATGAGTCCAGCAAATGCAAATATGTGAATCAATGCCACCTTCAACCCTTTTTGAATACCAGGGAGTCGATTTTTTTGTACTTTGTTAGAATGAGGGCTATCGTATTTGTACTCACTAGTTGGCGCCACTGTAGAGTAAGGTATATCACATTATTCAGGATTTCTTTCAATTAATATTTAATAGCAAGCTATTTATTACCCAGTGTTGCACAGTCCCATTTATATTCTAAATTAATTAATTTGGCTCCTATTTTTCAAAGCTCTTCTTTTATCTTTTAATAAACCTGTCGTATGTCTGCGATAATAATCGGAAACAATCTTAATAACACTAAAACTTCGTTATGCAAAGCCGGAATATGTAACTTGTAGGTACTACTAATTTTACGTTTCTGTATAATACCTCACGTTACAATAGCGCCTCTAGCGGCAAATTCATATGCCGTCATTGCTAGTATCTTCAAAAGCTAGTACCTATTAGTATGTAGGAACCTGCGATTCATATTTGATATTCGCTCACACGTAGAGACATCATCATCACCATCGTCTGACATTTTATTAATACTCTTATGCATTATAACTTATAAGCGTTTCGTCTGGGGCATCTAAACAGCTAGCGCCGTAAGGTAGGAATTGTCGTTTCGAGTCAGGCGCGCCTTTCGTAAATAGGTAACTTGAGAATGAGCCTGGTTGCAGCGATGAGACGAAGTCACTCTTGCTAGCCATTCGGATCCTTTCACCAAAATGCATTGCAGTATAGGTTCAGACAAAGGAAATAATTACGCATAGCGGGTAGGGACTACGTCTGAATGCTTCTTGGCCTAGGGGTTTAGTTAGGGGTTTGGTTAGATAATTTTGTTCCAGAGTTGTGAGCTGCCTTTTTTAAGTTATGTCCTTATGTCATCATAATTCATATTTATAATAATTCATCGTATAGCGCATAAAAGGAAAAAATAATATTAGATAATTATGATGACTTTGCAATAGGTAGGTACGTCAAATAAAATAATGACAACTCCAAAACAAATCTAATCCATCTCAAGTCGCTTTTACTTACTAATACTTACTTCCACAAAAGTCCAACTTCATCCGTCGATGGTTTTGATTAGCGTTCGTTACCTAGAGTGGGATAAAGCAGAGTACTACGGTGTCTAGTCCACACGCGAAAAAATAAAATTGCAGCTCGACGCGTATTATATCAGCGCTTTCCTCATGAGCCTACTCTACATATATGTTGTGCCATTAGGAATTTCGGGTCAATAAAAATAAGAATTCTCATTTGAGATAGTAAAATTAGGTTAGGTTCATTAGGTATTTTCAAATGCCCGAAGGGCAAACTGAATAGAAATAGGAACCCCGCCGTCGACCTTACGGAGGAGTGAAATTCCTAAAAGCACAACTAGTTGTGCATAATATAGAGTAAGGTCCATGAGGAAAGCGTCATAAATTTAGTCAAAAATCGTGTGCATAAAAATGAGATAAAATTTAGCTAGCGTCGTGCAGCTATTGTGCCTGTACTGCGTGTCAACCAGTGAACCAGAACCATATTTTTTTCGATCTTTACCCGTGATCCACCTACAGGTTGTCCACCTGGTTTTTGATGGAGCTCCGCTCTTGGGCGGAGCTCATTTTTTCTGGGTATTGGAAGCTGGGTATTGGTTTTCCGGGTGGACAAATTAGGTGGGCCACGGGTAAGTCTCTATATTTTTCTAATTGTTATAGTAAGTAGATATTCGACTTTGTATTTGATATCTAAAGTCGAAAAAACGTGCACGCTGCCATAGTACCTATGGCGTAATGGCTACTACGAACGAAATCATTCGACTCATAAGTAAATGCGCCACGCAACATGTGGTATGCGCACACAAGGGCTAATTTATCAAAGCGCTGGTAGTTAAAAAAAGATATATTTTTCAAATAAAACTTTCAATTTGATTTGAAACCAAATACTAGTGAGATGTCACTTTTGAAATAATTTGTATCACTATTCTATTCAGTATTCATAAACATTTGACACGCTGTAACAGGTATACGAATAGTTTTATCCGTACTATGTACTTATTCCTGGGTAGTGACAAATCAAGTCCTGACACATTGTTGTACTTTTTCACAGCAAATGTCTTAGTGAAGTTTCATTTTGATTGAACTGACAAGAAAATTCACTGTGCTGTTGACCGCGTTGATCGTGAATACGTTCTACTGTAGGTTAGAAATATAGGAACCCGACCCGGAGCAAACTGAGTAAAAGCGTTTTCAGTCAAATTTCACGAAATTTTAGTAGATAGATTCAAGTCTCTTGATACCTATTTTTTTCATTTGGGCATAACTCCCTCAGAATTACATGCTTCCAGTAATGATCAAATTTATATTTTTCTATTTCTATTATGTTTTTTAACGCGATAAGTTCTTTGAAATAACACACACTGACTAGTTATTGATAATTATGCCTAACTAATTATAATTCTGAGAGTTATGCTCCTACAAAAATCATACCAAGATACTGAAAATTCATACTAAAATGTTGTGGGAAGTAACTACCTACTGAAACTACTTTTTCCTCAAGTTTTCCTGCAGGGCTCTTTTATTGATAGTACATACATACATACTTAAATCACGTCTTTATCCCTTACGGTGTAGACAAAGCCTAAGGTAACAAGACCTAAAGGCCACGTTTAGTATGATTGTGGGCGTATAGGTGCAAAGGAGAATCAAAATCGAGCGATGGGTTGCTAGCCTGTTGATTGATAGTATATACATATATACCTATGAACAAATGATCAAACTATTGATAGAAGGTACGAAATGGGACCCGTTGTATAGGCAGTCCCACGTATAGTCAATACCTAGGGAAATAAGACGAAAAATACAAGCATTTCCAAATACACGAGTCTCTCAATACGAAACTCAAAATATTTAATAATTTATTAAAAGATGTCACGAAATTGTAGTTTGTACAGTCACCAGCATAAATAAGTGATCATTTTTGTACCTTGTCGCTTTCAGTCGTTACATGATTTCGTATGGTTTTTCAAACATGACTTTGAAGTGACAAGGTACAAGTGATCACTTATTTATGCTGGTGACTGTAGATCACGTAACATATTCAATAAATAAAATTTTACACGACAGATCATTCATTCATTCAAGTTTCATAACTGAATTGCATGTAATGGAAATTTGCCACTTATTATTTATTGTTCACAAAATAATATATTTTACATGCATACAAAAAACAATCATAACTTATTTTCCTACTTGGCATTATATAGGCTGACTTTTTTATCACCGTCGAAAGCAACAACACAACAAATACAAGCATTATTTTTCAGTTTGGTATTAAAATATTGCAAATAGTATCATTAAATGATACCTGTCATCATTATCATCATCATCATCATCATCATCATCATCATCATCATCATCATCATCATATCAGCTGTAGGACGTCCACTGTTGGCCATAGGTCTCCTTCATACAGCTCCAGTTGCCTCGGTTGGAAGCGGCTTACATCCACCGTGAACCTGCGACTTACGATAGGTACCTATACGATTGCGTATGATACCTACGTAAAAAACTACGTAACAACTTGGACGGTGATATATATATCACCCTGTATCATACAGTTTCCTTTTGCTTTACTGGTCATAGGTAATGAGAACATGAAAGACGGACGAAAAGTCTTCAGAACAGGGTTGACAAAATTCCGCTGTTGGACATCTGGCATTTCACGGTCTTGATATTTTCCCTAGTTATTTTTATCTCATTATGTTATGTTATTACAAATTACGCCAATAAAAATCTACAGAATGTTTCATGTGTTTTTAGAACCAACAATTTTTTTTTAACTTCACACCAGCAGTAAACTTTTTGCTCTTCTTGCACAATAGTAGCAAGTAAGATACGCTCGCGTCCAGTGGATGTTTGCTTCACTTATTTCCTGTTACTGGAGACAAAAATTAAGTACCTTCCGAATCCAATGTGAATCTGAAAAATTATTCTACAGTCAGTACTACAAAAGGATACAGATGGATGGGCAGACGAATGGATGAATAATATTTATAATGACAGACAAACAGACAGACAGGTTTACATACAAACAGATGGACAGTGACGAACGGATAGAGGGTCAGACGCACAGACAGACATATGAGCGGACGAACGGACGGATGATTGGACGCACAGACAAACAGACAGACAGACGGACGCACGGACAGACGGACAATCAGAAAGACAAACGGACGGACGGACAGTCGGTCAGATGCAAATACAAAAAGACAGACAGACAGACGGACGGAAGGACGGATGATTAGACGCACAGATTAACAAGCAGATGGACGGATGGACGGACGGTTGTTCGGATGCACAGACAAACAGACAGCTGGATGGATCGTCGGATGCATAGACAGACAGTCAAACGAACGGATGGACTGCCGGATGGATGGTTGAACAAACAGACAAACGAATAGACAAACAGACAAATGAACAGACAGACAAACAGACATACATACAGACAAACAGACGAACAGATAGACAGACAGGCAGACAGAAAGAAATAAAGAAAAAGTTTATTTATGACAATCACAAAAGTAGTTAAAAAACAAAAGTAAGTACCTATATAAACATACAAAGCTAAAAATAAAAACCTACAGATAAATAAATTGTCACAAAATGGTCCAGAAGAATGGACAGACGGAAAGACAGACAGACAAAATAAGTGCTTCTACAATGGTTCCTTTTTTTCTATTTGTTTATTTTACTTACCTTTCTTATACCTTTCTATAATGTATACATACGTACGTATAGTTTTTAATTATCATTTTGACGGCAAATTCGGTATTTGGACGCCGGTCGGATACTCTGTAAAATATGTACATACATACACAAATCACGTCTATCCCTTACGAGGTAGACAGAGCCTAAGGTTACAAAACCTTAAGTCCATCAAGAACAAGCATGATTGTGGGCGTATAGGTGGAAAGCGGAATCAAACTAGTGATGGATTGCCGTATCGCCTATAATATGATTCCTAAGATTCTTGCATTTACCATCTGCGCGAGAAGCGAAGCAACTGGTACATTCCAGACCAGCATGAAAATGAGTAAAATATAACTACCTAATATGGGTAAGAAAACTATAAAGTTAGGACAGACGGACAGATAGACAGCCATAGACGGACGAATTTGAATAATGTGGCCATAAAATAAACCATGGTACAGCATGAACTCGGTAATAGATAAGCTCCTTTGTGTTCCGAACACCAAAGACTGGCCAAGTGTGGGTCGGACTCTCGTACCGAGGGATTCGTACAAATTCGGCAAGTAAATATAAAATCCAGTGTTAGCAGAGCCCTGCCTCCTAACCAAGATGTAGTCTTTATGAGGTAATTTTATATTTGTTATTTACATACTTAGACTCCCAAAAATATTCTGTTTTTAGTATTTGATGTTAGAGCGGCAACAGAGAAACGTAATTTGTGAAAATTTCAACTGTCGCTAGACAATCATGATAGCTGACAGCCATATCACGGTTCATGAGATACAGCTTGGTGACACAGACAGACAAACAGACAGACGGACAGTGGCTTCTAAGCAAAATGTAAGCAGTTTGAGGTCATTTGGGTTGTATGTATTTAAGTATGTATTTACCTACATTATATAAGTATGTTTATCCGTTGCCTGGTACCCATAGTACAAGCCTTGTGCTTAGTATGGGACTGGGTCAATTGGTGTAATTTGTCCCATGATATTTAATTATTTATTTATTTTACATTGGTTACTTTACTTACATAGACAGATGGACAAAAATATATTGTTTTAGTATTTGTTGTTATAGCTGCCTCAGAAATACATCATCTGTGAAAATTTCATCTATCACGGTTCATGAGATACTATAACAGCCTGGTGACAGACAGACAGTACATACAGACAGACAGATGGACAGTGGAATCTTAGTAGGTAATTAGAGTCCCGTTTTCACCCTTTGGGTACGGAACCCTAAAAAACCTGGTCAATAGCAAGTTCGATTCGAGCACTACAGATTCCTCTGAGTTCTAAAAGTTATAATTAGACGTAAACGTAATGCATGGATGGTTGTTACTCTTTCTGTTGATGAGTTTCCAACAGCGGGAACGATACCAGAATTTCACTTCAAGATTACTGTAGTACTTCTTACAAGTCTGACTTACAAGTACTTATGCCAGATTTCACGTCAATCTGATCAATTAGAAGTGGGTCAAAATTCACTTCCAAGATTTGATTACATGCAGACACCGGGACTGTGCACTTCAATTGCGTTTACAAAATATTTTGTGCCAATCTGACACTAACGTTGAAGTATTGTATCTTAAAAAAATATTATGATTAATTGATAAGTACATACCTGTACGTCCAAATAAATGCCTACGCTGCGTACAATATCGTAGCTCGTAACATCTTTTACTTCCAATTGACTTCAATTTATTTCGAATAAAATGATTATTTTTATTTTGAGACACCACGTTCTGCCAATCATTAGTTTATGACAATTTCATGTCATTGTTTTTTTAATTACCCGTCTAGCCAGGTTTTTGACTCGCATGTTTTTTTTTAATGTTCTATAATTGAGAAAACCTATTTACTCGGCCTATTTTGTATTTAGCACCTGTCGGATTTTAAAATCATTGCCGTGTGGCCGTGGTGTATGGCTGTGTTTTGATGCAGAGGTTTAGGGTTCGATTCTCGTGAGAAGCATTCATGTAATTAACTAGAAGAACTTTTTTATTTTAATAGGTGTAATTTCTGTAGTTGAGTACCTTTTCTTAGTACATAAGGCAAAACATGTTAAAAGGTGGCAATATGACTGCGGGGCGCCACCATCTATGCCAAAGTAATGAGCACGTGTGATCCTAATACTAGAGTACTTACTAGGTATGAAAGCTTTGCCAAGTTTAGGTTTGATAATGGGCATAAATTGCCCTAAATCAACTTGCTAAGTTTGTGGTTGTTTTAAAACCACTTAGGTAGTACCTAGCTTCTTTGATTTGGTTTGACAAGTAAAATAATAGAATTTAACTTAAAGTTTCCTACATCTCAATGAGATGGTCTTACTCACTTTAAATTTGTAAATTATTAAAAAAAAATGTTTAGAAAATATAAAAAAATCAAATGCGGCCTCGGGATTTGAACTTGGTCACTAACTATTCAGTTCTTTGAGTCATAACCACTGAGCCACATTAGTGGTCACGTGACAGCTCGAAATAGTCGATTGGTTTTTACAACTATTTTCATTTGACACTAGCTACTCACACTATTGTAAAATGCATCGAAATTTACTGCATCGTACTGCAATTTAGGTATGATAAATGCACATCTTTTTGCAATTTGCGCACACAATTTATCCATATCTAACTATCCTCAAAAAACCGCATTAAAATTAAGCCTGTGGACGAAATGCAGCTGCACGGAAGATTTGTATGGAAGAGCAACCCCCTTAAAGTAAGATATTTTTGATGTGTATTAAACAAGTCAATCTTATCACTACATAGAAATGTGATTACCAAACAAAAGCTTGTATGTTGGTGCTTGATGTCGTGTTCTAGCTGGGCACGTGGCGCAAGCTGCCGGGGCAGCCGGCGCCGAGCGGGCGGCGCGGCGCGCGCGCAGGCCGCGGCGCAGCGGGCCCGCGCGGCCGCCGCGGACACTCCGCGCACGCGCTCAAGGACTGCCTGCTCGTCTACGGCGGCTACAAAGACCTGAGGGGCTCCACCAACGAGCTCTGGGCGTTCCATTACGGTGAGACTGAGAATGTCTTCGTCCGCGTAGAATTAGACTTACGTTAGGCAGCTACGATCTTTATACGTTTATCGCTATCCCGCGGGAACTATGCAATTTTCCGGGATAAAAAGTAGCCTATACGTTAATCTAGGGTACCAGCTATTTCCGTTAAAATTATCCAATTCCGTCCAGTAGTTGCAGCGTGAAGAAGCAACAAACATACACATCGTCATATCCAATCCTCACAAACTTTCGCATTTATAATACTACTAGTAGGATTTAAATTATAGTTACTTAGACGGTAGAACCTTGTGCAAAGTCAGCGCTACCACCATCATCATCTTACTAGCTAATCCTGCCACCAAGCAGCAGTGCTTGCGCTACTGTATTCCGATGTAAGGAGTGATTCATGAGGAAAGTTTTATGTACTACATCTACATCTTGTTCATGTGTAGAGTCGGAGTCGTGGCACCAGGTGCGCACGGCGACGGCGGGCCCGGCGCGGCACCGGCACGCGGCCGCGCTGCACGACGCGCGCCTGTACGTGCACGGCGGCCAGTCCGACCTGCGAGCCTGCAGCGACCTCTGGCACTACGACACCAGTCAGTACACTGTCAAACGCTCAACAGCGGCACGGCCAGCGCTAGAGCGCGCGAACACTACCTACCCGACTCTTTCTAGAACAGTAAGAAAGACGGGTAGACTCGCGTGCAGCTCTGAAATAAGTGTGACGCGAACTATTAAATCGGTGCTTTTAACTATTAAACTGTTTGCGGTCACGGGTCACTTTCAGAATTTCAGAAGTTCAGAAGTCAATGGACCGCTGTCTTAGCTTGTTATAGCAAAAGAAAACAAAGGCTATTGCTAAAAAATCTCTAAGTAAATAGCTGAGCCCGGCTCCTTTTGCCACAGTAATGTTTCTTTGTATTTTTCCCTCTTTTTTGATGTTATTGTGTTAATTTTTTTGTGGCAATATCTCTTTTTTCTTTCAAATGCCTCTATCATGTAAAAAAAAAGATTGTCGTGTGCATCATACGTATTCGTGTGTGTTGCGTCAGTGTCCCGCGTGTGGAGCATGGTCCGGCTGGGCCGCGGGCGCGCGGCGCCGGGCGCTCGCGCGGGGCACGCGGGGCTGCGCGCCGGCGCACACTTCTACATCTTCGGCGGGGACCTCGACGCCGGCGCCGGCGCTACCAACGAGCTCTGGCGGTTTCACTTCGGTAATACGCATCATATTCTACTATTTTTTATGTAGGTATTTTATACAGTCGTTTAAGAAGACCTCGATTGTGTGTCTCAAAATTTTTCAATAGATATTTCAGCGGGTGGTTAGGTTTCTTTGGTTTTTTTTCGTTAATTCGTCGTAATTTTTGATTGCGATATTAAGTCTCCCCTTTGACGCTTTGACCGATGTATGGTAAAATTTCTGAAGACATTTACGGGAGTGTTCATGCAGTCAAACTGACTCAACCGCATAACGACTGTAGTAGGTATTCCGGAATAATAAAATTGTAAGGCTGTGTATAATGAAATTGAACTATAAATCGCTAGCTGCGCCCCATTAACTATGTACAAATTTTTGCAAAGAATGTTGTAATTAAATAAATACTGAATAAGTACTGAATAGTGAACGTGTTGTTTAGCGACGGAGACGTGGGAGCGCATCGTGCAGAGCGTGAACTGGCCGTCGCCGCGCGTGGACGGGTGCGCGCTGCTGGTGCCGCAGGCGCCGCGCCGCGGGCCCGCGCCGGCCGCGCCCGCGCCGCGCGCCGAGCCCGCCGGCCTGCTGCGCGAGCTGGGCCGCCTGTCCGCGCTGCACATGCGCCGCGCCGCGCGCTGCTCCTACTCCGCGCTCGGCCAGGACTCCACCGAGAGCCTCGCGCTGTCCAAGTCGCACTCGGCCTACGCGATGGAGCGGCCGGACGCGGGCCCGCGCGAGGCGGACGAGGCCGAGCGCTACCGCTCCGACATCTCGCGCGAGCCGATCTCGGTGCCGGACTTCGCGGACATGGTGCTGCCGACGCCGGTGCTGTCCCCCGCGGAGGCCGCCAAGCTCGTCTACCTGGACTCGGACGAGGAGGAGGAGATGCGGCGCGAGCTCGAGCGCGCCGGCGACATCCCGCTGCGGCGGCTCGGCGCGCCCAAGAGCGTCGCGCTGCCCAAGTCGGCGTCGGTGCGCTTCAGCAAGGACGTGACCAGCGTGTCGGACGAGGGCGAGCTGTCCACGTCGGACTACGCGAGCGCCGAGCGCGTCAACCGGCTGTCGGGCGCGTCGCTGGGCTTCTGCAACCCGCACTACCTGGGCCCGGACGTGCGCGCGCTGGGCGCGGCGCTGACGCCGGACTCGGGCGTGGGCGGCGGCGAGCCCGAGCCCCCGGAGCCCCGCGGCGCGGCGCAGCTGCTGCTGCTGCTGGTGGGTGGCCGCGAGCCGCCGCACGTGGCGCGCCTGCAGAGCCCCATCTCGCTGTGGACGTACCGGCTGCTGTAGCTCCGCGCGGACATTGCGACCGGTGGTCTAGTCGTGCGTTCGACGGTTCATTCCTTTTGAGATTACGTGTATTGTAGCGTCGGCCGCCGGCCTCGTAGGTCCCTTAGGGATCTGTAACGTCCATACTTCTAACTAGTGTAAGCGGCGCGATTGTGCCGGGTCGTGCGCGTTGCCAACTCGAGTATTATGAATTTATGGAATACCTCTCGACTGTGTATAGTTACGTACGATTGTTTTATTTGTTGACATGTTTTCCAGTAGCCAATATTTTTGACTGTTTTATTTTTAAGAGCGATCGATAGGTACTTAAGTTTTTTACTCAGATTGTTTTTTATCGTATTTTGCATTCGTTTGCATCAAGGTTAGCATTCGCTAAGACTGATAGCGTAGTGTAGTGTTGACTGTATGCTGTCCTCGTTTTTCTGTTGTCTGTACTTAGATGTTGGTGTACATTCCGAACGACTTGTGATGAATTTGTCCATTGAGTACAATTTTAAATTATTAAATGTACGTGTCCAAAACTGGTCTTATTATTCCTCAACTTATTGGTACTTGAAATAAAACACATTTATTTTATCATTTTCTTTATTTTCATGAAGTTATGTAATTTATCGCTACAAAATGTTAGCTTCTAGATCTAGAATCTAGCAGTTGGAAACAAATCCTATCTAGGTTTCCATATCCACATCGACGTGCATTAGTTTGTCTACCTAATACATTATCTTTAAAATACCCTTAACTACTAGATAGTACATATAAACAAAATACAATATCCTTGTTTTTTAGATTAGATTTTTCATTTAGAACAAAGTAACGTTCAGTCTAAAGCACTGCAATATTTGATGAGTAAAAAAAGAATTTTGGTCGTGTAATTACATAACAGTGATGTATAAAATAATAACTTGCAGTCAGAACACACTCAAGTTGATTGAGACGTTATACAAATAAAACAAAAATATGCCGAGAGGCGCTTTCTCTAGGCGGAGATCCATACGTCAAGTACACAAGCCTGGCACGCAGGACATACATAGATACATTCACTTAACCTCTCCTGTTTTCAAACAGATCGAGCGCGATTTAGTAATTATGGTAATTATATCTTGATTTCTTTATTCACCGAGTGTACTTCAAATAATACATCCAGTTTTATTGATTTGTTCTTTAAGTACGCGAGATTCAAGAGGTTAAGTCGACATAAGAGGCACGTCCTTTCTCTCTATTGCTCTATGATTTAGGTTAGTTACAACATAACATGGGATCATGTTTGTCCCGCAGCAAACAGTGAACTTTATACTAACATTAAATTTTAAAAACAGGGTTTATCAATACATAGTATAATGAAACAATTTGATAGCTTTATGAGACTGAAGAATGACAACACAAATTATAACAAAAGTGGATCTATGAAATTGATTACTTACTTTTTTTTGTTACTCTGGCCATCAGGGGCAGTGACCGCTGATCTCCAAGAAAAATGAAGATACTTTGATTTCGAATAGTTACAAATAATTATACTGACGAGTAAAAACAACTTTAATGGAATTTAATTAAATTGCGGTCGCACTCGTCACTATTAAAATAAAGCTACTACGATACTTTTGTTTCGCTAAATATGTTAACAAAATTAAAAAAAAAGTTGCCTTTCTGCGGACGACATTAATTTTGACTCACAGGCTGAAAACTCGACGCGGTGCCGTACATAAATAGACTTAACTTAAATAAATATAGCTGTAGTACCTAAACTTCATGTCCACAGGAAGGACGATAACCTAAATCTCTCGAATTATCCCGCCGTGTAAGTTTGGTTTCCGCAAGCGAGTCAGAAGGGAAGACAGAAATTATTCGACGTCGTCCGAAACGTAGTCAGCACCAGACAACTCGTAGCGGAAAGTGTCCAAGCAACAAGGCCTCGAGACCGTGTTCAGACTCACTTGGGTCACTTTGGTCGGTACGCTGTATCTAGGGTTGTCTGTACTTCCGAAAGTCGCAAGGTAACGTTGCCTAAACATCACTAATCTTAATCTATAAACGCCATCGATAGGCTATTCAGTTTCAAACGATACATTCGGAACTTTAAATTGGACCAAATATAGACCCGTTGTCATTAAAAGTTTTTTTTTTCAACTCATGTTTATTTATAGACTCGTTCTAGTGCATAACATCTGTTTCAATGAAATAAAAATGGCTGGAGTACCCAGCTCAATAAGGATACTATTGACTGTTTATTCGTCCTCAATGATTGATGTCCACACTAGTGTACGCAAAGAGACATCGATACTGTTATTAATGTTGGTATAGTTAGTGTCCGGGCCTACTGCGCCGCGGGCTGGCTGGCCGCGTCGGGGTAGTGCAGCCCGAACAGCGCCGAGCAGGCCGCGCGCGCCGCCGCACGACGCGCCTCCTTCTTGTTCGACGCTATACAAACAAACAAAGATGACATTTATTCATTTTGCAAGACACAAATATAAGAGCATATAATAATAATAATAATAATCAATCAACAATCACTGTCCCGATAGTAGTTTCGGTGAACGGTCTAATAGCGAAGAGGCTTGACCATCAGCTTAAAACAGCGGTCGTCACACTTCACTGGCCAAGGGCTACATTATGACAGTGTGAGTTCCAGGGCCGGGCCGCAGAGTATGTGAAGGCGCTCCGAGAGACTCTGACTATTGAAACAATTTACTTTACCGCGGGTCGCACAAATAACGGCCACGGGCCGCAATTTGACGACCAGGGCCTGAAGAGGGTGCATCCGTGCTGAGCTCGCAACGTCGCATTTTTGGCGATTTTTTGCGATTATTTCACAGAAATTGAATGAAAGTATCAAATGTCCGTCTGTAGTGCACTTCGTTTTTAGTGTATTAATATGTCCAATGCAATGATTAATGGTGATGGACTTTTATTTTCGTAGTAAAGGGATAAAATACTATATTTCGTTATTTCTAAGCAACACTAAAAACTAAAGCACATGGATAATCCGGAAAACAAAGCTCCGGCCGGGAATCGAACCCGAATCCTTATCGATCCGTGACCGCTACGCCACTCACCAGGTGAACCTTCGAATTTTTCCACCTGTCATGTCATTACTATGCGAATTTTGTCACCAAACGCCATCTATTTCAATAATTAATACCTCGCGTGAAACATCTGCTTACCTGGGACGAGAGATGGCGCTGTTTTCAATACTATACTACAAATTTTTAAAAACACCTATACACTTTTTGCCAGAAAAGAGAAATAAAAGATAATGATATAGCTATATTGATATACCCCCGTATCAATAAACGCTTTATAGGCTTCTGCTAACTTAGTAATCGTTTGTCCTTATCTGTCACTTTGACATTTACCTTTCACAGATGAGGACAAACGATTGCTAAGTTAGCAGAATCCTATAGAGCGTTTATGAATAAGGGGGATAGTTCGTGAGCTCTTAGAATGCCTTTCGGATTCTCGCCGCCTACTCAAATATAAAACCCATAAGAGTGAGCTAGACAAGGCCAACCCGAATCGCCCTCCAAGAGGCGAGAGTGCTGACCTTTGCCGATGTAGGTGGCGCCGTCCACGTCGACGCCCATGGTGAACAGCATGGTCTGCGGCTTGTCGCCCTGCACGGCCAGCTCGCGGTACTCGAGCCCGGGCCGCATGTAGGTGAGCAGCATGGCGGGGTGCAGCGCGGCGGCGTTGGGCGGCAGCTCCTTGCGCTTCAGCGGCGGCTTGGCGCGCGGCGCCGGCGGCAGCGTCTCGCACTCCCCACCAGCGCCCGCGCCGGTGCTGCCCTCCTGACACACCGACAACACGATATAAACTAACAGCCTTATTCATAAAAAGTTAGAGGCTCGTTATAGGCTCGCTATAGGACCGATGCAAAAAAACATGATTCATAAACGTCTGTTAGCGCTAATCAGCCCATCGAGGCTCTGTTAAGTAGTCCGAAAGTTAGCGGACCGTAGACCCTCTTTTATCTCTGCTGACTCACAAAATGGCCGCCATAGATGTGAACAGCTGATTTTGACGAGAGCAAAACCATACCATACCCGAGACAGTTTTTTGTTTTAAGTTTATTCCCTCCAGAAAAGGTAAAGGAGACTAGATCTACACTGCCTCGCCTGTCGTGTTAGGCCGAAGCGATGTTTTCGGTTTCCCGCTGATTCGCTGCCACTGCTGTCAATTTCTTTTTTTAATTCACTAAAAGACCATTTTTGTGGCCTCAAGCAGAAAGTCGTGGGTTAGAATTCGCATTCCGCACCTCTCAGTTTGAAATTTACCATGAGCTTATCGCTGAAGGCAAACATCGTGAGGAAACAAGCACACAATTCAGTGGTACGTGTGAAGTTCCCAACTGTGCCCGCGTGGGAACTATAGCCTCGTTCTGAGAAGCCTGTGACCAGTAGCGGAACGAATATAGTGTGGAGAGGATTTGTATACTCACGGCGTGCTGTTCCTTGGCGTGCGCGGGCGTCTTGAGCTGCGGCACCTTGACGCCCTCGTACTCCCACTCGGAGAAGAGCTTGTGCAGTGCGAACGACGCCAGCTGGATCATCGGCAGCGCGCCCTCCGCCTCGCCGTTCTGGCTCGCAGAATCCGACTCCGCGCCTACGCACACAACATACACACATCACTTTGTGACAAGTTTCTTGCGGCGCATTCTCGGCAATCGCAGCGACTCTAGCGCCCTCTAGTCCTCGACTACATTAACTGCTACGCATTAGTATAGTAGCTGGCGACGATGACGTCAATATTCTACAGCCGCGCGTATCCACTTGAGGCAGCCTCGGGCTGAGCGGCTGCCTCGCTCCGAGGCTACTCAAGTGGAGACGCTGCCTCAACCTGAGGCGCGCCGCGACTCGAGGCAAATTAGGCGCCTCGAGCTGAGCCATATTTTGCGGATCAAGCTGAGGCGACATGCCATGCATTGGTCCTATGCCTCAGGCCGAGGTTGAGGCTGCTCAAATGGATACGAAGCTTACATAATATTCCCGCGAGATAGCGATACACGAATATTTATCAAACGAAGCCGAGGGCCAAAGCTGGTAAGTTATGAAGTCCAAAGCACTCACCATCTTTAGGCTCGGGTATAGGGAAGCCCTTGGACATGCGTTTGATGATGAGGTCCCGTATGGCCTTCTCGGCGGCCGCATTGCGCGCCGACAGCTTGTTTTCGCCTGCAACACAGCTCACGTCAGAACACGACAACAACGACATTAACTTTATAATGAAGGGACGGGACATAAACTCCGCCAAGCTGCTGGGTAGTAGGGGGGAGTCAAGTTAGATCCTATGAACCTTCAAATAACCTTCTACCTTCAATCAATCAATCAATCAAATCATTTATTTGTTGTTAACATAGGTAATTGTTAAAGATGTTACATAAATTTGAATCACTATGCTTGCCATAAGGCATACAAATATTAAGAGACTGCACATACATGCAGCATAGCTATTTATTAATAATATTAGTGTACACAGGATCAATTAAAACATAATAATAATAATAATATTCAGGATATCAGTAAACGAACACATTAATTATTTCAAACAGACTACATTAGGCCCTCAAAATTGTCATTTAGATATTCCTGGATAGAGTAGTACGCATTTTCGCACAGAAATTTAAAAAGCATTCTCTTGAATCCAGTCACATCGTCTATTTTCAGTATAAACCTAGGTAAATGATTAAATATTTTAGGAGCCATACCAAAAATACTTTTAGCTAGCAACACAATCAGATGTCAAAGTATATTGTTTAAACTCGAAGAAAAACTGTGTCGCTTTGCCTACATCCACGCCCCCGCGGAAACCTCCTGCTGCTATCCAAACTGACTTATCTTAACTCCTCAATTACAAGTTAATTAGCATTAGAATGGACGCAACTTTTGCAACGCAAGTAACCTACGTGCTATATTCTAACTCTAAATAGTCTTGGGTATCAATTCGACTAAGTATTCCTGATAAGGATCGCGGGATCGCGGTGGATGCGGAAGGCACAGGACCGGTCCGAGTGGAGAGCCTTGGGGGAGGCCTATGTCCAGCAGTGGACGTCTTTCGGTTGACATAATGATGAGGATCAATTCGATTAACTGTCACTCTAATAACGAGCAGACTACCTACTGCCAGTATAGCAGGAGCGTACCCCCCCTGCTATCAAGTTTAGTCAATATTGGACTCACCAAATCCCTTGTAAACGTTGCCGTCGAGCGTCAGGTCGGCGCAGAAGCTGTGCGCGCTGTTGGCCTTGTAGAACTGATTGCTGGCGGGCTCCACCTTGAATTGCTGTTACAACAAAACATATTTCACAAATCATTTGCACACTTTGCGTTCATTTCATCAATGTGTAACTAGGGAGACAGAGGCAAGAAGCTATGTGGGGATTTATGGGACTTTTTACACGACTTCTTCTCGTTCCATCAGCACTTTTGAAAAAACCATCATTGCTAAGAAGACGAAAGCACCGCAAGAAACTTGGCAGAAAGTCATTTGAATAAAGCCTCCACCATCACAACATAACAATGGATTGGAGTCGTGTAAGGTTCGACTGGTGACAGTCCCTACGTGGGGGCAGTGGCGTAACTATAGGGTGGTAGGACTGGCTCCAAGCTCTACAGGGCCCTGCATGCTTATTACGTAACTCGCTCGCGATCGTAATCGTGTTCATTTTGACAGTTCATGTATGGGCTGACAATTGGCATCGGAATCAGCTAGCTGTCACATTCATACAAGAACTGTCAAAATGAACACGATGGCGATTGCGAGCGAGTTACGTAATAAGCTAGCTGAACTAGCTTGTCGTAAAGCACAAAAGGGACCATGTAAATCAGGTTGCTTTTAGAACCCTCACGGGACCAGTGGGAGGTGGGAGGTGGGGGGTGGGGGGGTACTCACGGAGGCGAACTGCTCGTTGGGCATCATCTCGTTGAGCACCATCAGCGCGTTCTTGGGCGTGAGCAGCCGCCGCAGGTTCTCGTTCTGTCGCCGGCGGCGTTCCTTGTTGCTGATCTTCTTCACTGCAAACAAAACATCAAACATCTTACATTCACAATACTTCACAAAATTAATTAATTATTGGAAAATGGCAATGATAAGTAATTGAAAAGTGAGAGTGAATAAGTGAAAACGTAAATGCTACACGGACACGGTCAGCTGATGTGAGCTGTGGGCGCCGCCATATTGGCTGCTCTGCCGAGCGCCTGTCACTTTATCCCTACTCCGCGGTCGGTTGTAATGCGACATAACAGACGAACGTAAAAATTTTAGGCGATGGAAAAAGTATCACTTTAAAAATGTGAACAAAAATTGGAGGTTCCGCTGTCTAATAAAAGATCAGTATGTTTACCTCCATTAAGCTTGACCCAGTGCGGGCGTGGGCGGCCCTCGGAGCCCGCCTCGCTGGCCGCCGCGCCAGGCTCCTGCTTCATCTCAACATCCTGGCTCTACAGACACACACATAGATATCATGTTACCAAAGAATTTTACGTATATCCTCAAAAATAAATGGGTAAGATGAGACATTTTGAAATAAATTGTTGTAAAAAGGGGTGCATCCGTGCTGAGCTCGCAACGTCGCATTTTTGGTGCTTTTTTGCGATTATTTCACAGAAATTGAATGAAAGTATCAAATATTTGTCTGTAGTGCACTTCGTTTTTAGTGTATTAATGTGTCTAATGCAATAATTCATCATGATGGACTTTTATTTTCTTACTATAGGAGATATAGTATTTTATCCCTTACGAAAATAAAAGTCCATCACCATTAATCATTGCATTGGACACATTAATACACTAAAAACGAAGTGCACTACAGACGGATATTTGAAACTTTCATTCAATTTCTGTGAAATAATCGCAAAAAATCACCAAAAATGCGACGTTGCGAGCTCAGCACAAATGCACCCTCGTAAGACATGTTTTAAAAGAATATTAGATAACTTAATTGCTTATCAACAACATAAAAGTAAATCAAATATAGTTACTCTACAGTCAAGTGAGAATTTCCTTTACAACTCAGTTGTTCAATGTCACTCGTACGGCTTTTAAAATCGAGGCTACTTTGACTTCCAAGTCAATAATAACATGATAATTATCCTTAATGTTGTTTCCGTGATGTAGGAACCGTCACGAAAAACGCTAAAGCACTTCGACTATAACTTGCTATTTCTACATGTGATTTATTTCTGTTTTATTCTGACGTGGTATACGAATTTGTTACAAAATATGTATTCATACCATTGTCAATTTGACCACAAATCGTTCACATCATTAGGCCCTGTATGCTTTTAGATAGTTTCGTCAATCCAATCAACTAGTCTAGTCAATCTGTATAATCATTAATCATACATAGTATAATTAGTATTTGAAATAAATTAAAATATCTTTTTGTTATCGCTTTAATTTATTGTATGCCAGTTGCTGGCCAAGTAAATGATACTTCACTCCTTAGTATAAAACAAAGTCGCTTTCTCTGTCCCTATGTCCCTATGTAGCTTAAATCTTAAAACTACGCAACGGATTTTGATGCGGATTTTTAATAGATAGAGTGAATCAAGAGGAAGGTTTATATGTATAATACATGCATAATATACCGTGCGAAGCCGGGGCGGGTCGCTAGTTATAAATATAGGTATTAGTATTAGTGGTGACTGACCTGCAGCATCGGATTCTGCGTCTGCGGCGCGGGTGCGGGCTGCGCCTGCGCGGCGGTGGGGCCGGTCAGCACGCGCGGCGGCGCCGGCGGCGGCGGCAGCGGCGGCGCAGCGCCCGGGAACTGCTGCTGGTGCTGCTGGTTGAACGGTTGCTGCCGGACCAACACATGTTACAGACCACGCACAACACTCCCTTTTCAAATTGTCTTTTTACTCAACGAGTTATGTTGTGTGAGTGCACTACATGCAATGCTTGGACTTAGAATTACTAAATACAGTCGAAGAATTAAAAAGACATAGGTCTGGATACTTTTTTTAGCATCTGTTCTGACTTGAAATTTGATGTTAATAACAATAACGACACTGGACACTGTACGTACATGCATTCTGCACCCTCTGGAGGGCTCAGTGAGTTCATTGATCCCGATTTGATATAAATATCAGGATGAAGCCCGATATGAGTAGAGAATGGACAGTATACTCACTCCGACAGCGAGGTTGGGGTTGTTTTGGTGCCGCTGGCCTCCCGGCGCCGCGCCTCCGCCCAGCTGGCGGCACACAGCCGTTAGGGCGATGCAACAACCTCTTTCTCTTTCTTACACACACACAATAGGATGGTATTGGGGGAGAGATAGGAGTCACAAAATTTGTAGATTTTGGAAAGGTTCAGGGTAGTTTACTCCCATACATCAATCAATCATACTAAGAGGGTGATTACATCGCTCTATCCTTCGTATTCCTATCATGTCCGTCACCCAATGAAATTGCACCAGTTATTTCAACTCACAATGCAGGAAAGGAAATTCACGTTTGAATTTCTCTAATTCAGTTACAATTTCAGAGGGCTGTCAAGATGCTAGGAATGCAGGGAAGCTTGTCTACTTAAGTCTAGAGAACCCCGTATGTGCGCGAGATGTTTAATCTCGTGATCATAATGCATTCTCAACCCCTCGCCACCCTCCGAGAGCCTCCCGTCAACATCTTATGTGTCTCACCACAGGCCAAATGACTTGAGAAATCTTTAGCTTGCCATTGGTGGGGGCCGATCATCACAAGAGACTCAAGAACTTTTAGCACAGATCCCATCTCATATGATAATGGCAGACAGATGATCAAGACCAGAGCACAGTCAGAGAGTGGCTGTTGACTTTACTAGGCCAGTACCAGGGCTTTCGGGACTCCACATCGTGCTGGCAACAGATGCTATTATTAGCTGTCATGTTATAGCAGACAAACATTGAATATAATTAAATAATTGAAATGACTTTCCTTAACCCTTCAACCTCAACATTTAATAAAACATTAACGTTGAAGTAACATTTAGGGCACAAAGGCACATTGGAATTTGAATATTCAGATGTAGTGGGTCAACAGGTTAAGCAACCATCTTAGGTTAATATGGAATTTTACTTCTAGATAATTACCTCTCCGGCAGACACGAATTGGCCAGGGGTGTTGAATCGCCCTGAATGGCGCGTGTTATCTGGCCAAACAAAAACAACAATGGAAAATTTTTGATATACGCAAATAGACCGTAATCGGCGCAGCGCGCCGAGAAAATCAATATCAAGCCGGCCTATTTACGGCTCGCATTAATAAAATTCAACTGTCTTAAAACATAATACAAACAAATAAAAATGAATTAGAGCTCAGTCCAGTAGTTTCCATCAACGTTAAACGAATAAAAACGAATTTGCCTAAAAATAATGCCACAAGAAAGTAGTCAAGCATGACCATGACTCACTCCTTATTGAATATTTTTATACAGTGATTACTTTACTTACATTTGTTATAAGACATGTTGTAGATTCTTTTCCGTAGTTTTACCGTATGGTAATTTAGACAGTAGTCTAACTTATCAAGAATTCACAGAAACAAAGGCAGTGCCGCAACGCAACTCTTACACTTCGCCTGTCTGTCCGTCCTCTCCTGTCACAATCACAAAAATGGCGCAGCGCGGCGGCGGCGCGGCGTAGCGTTCTTTTTTTTCCTTTCGTGAAAGGTGATATTCCACTTGTCTATGATCAAACGCGGAATTTCGTTTTGCTAGAACCTGGATGAATACGGATAATATGTCAAAAGAAATATCGATTAAGGTCGAGTTCTTATCAAACATGATTTTAATTGTTCTGCCTCAGCACAAAGACAAAGAACTAAGTACTTTGTTTATTTCTTCTTCTTAGTCCTTGAATCGGAACGCAGCACCAACTTTTTTTTTAACTTGCCGTACGTAGTACGCGAAGGAAATGGTTTTCTACTTCCGACGTCACCACTGATTAATATACACCAATGAGAAACAACCTTTTCATGGAACCTTGTGTCATTGAGATTTTTAAACCAATAACACGACAGCATTCAATTCGACCACAGCTAACTTATTTCCAGCCCAGACTATGAGATGAGATGAGAACAGCGTTGCCAGATGGGTACGCAATAGTACGCATGGCGTACTATTTTATGATCTTGCGTACTCGCGTACTCATCCGTCGATTTGCGTACTATTTTTATATTTTAGCACCTGACAGCCTAGGTTATTCCAGATGACAGAAAAACAGTATAAATTACCTGTGGCTGTCGCGATGTTTTTTTTTTTTTTTTTAGGCCATTGTTTATGTACCAGCTGCGTAAAGCGCAGTTTTGCACTAAATGTTGCACTGCGTACTCAAACTTGAATTTGCGTACTATTTTTAAGAGCTACGCGTAACGGAACGTAAAACCAGTGTTGCCGTTAGCGTACATTTTACACATTTGACGTACCTTTTTAGCCTCCAATGTGTTATGTGTAATGGGGTCCAGTTTATGTACCTTTTGATCTCATCCAAAACTATGTGTAACATTTTATAAACCGCCGCCAAACAGTTGTGGCAAAACTGAGAGCGATAAAAGCTGTGTTAAGAATTGAGTAAAAAAATGCTTATGTACCTTTTTAGCCCAAAATGTACCTTTTCAGCGCTGTATATGTACCTTTTGGGAACTCAGTTGTGGCAACACTGCGTAAAACCCATCTGGCAACGCTGGATGAGAACTCGATGAGAAGGAAGATTGAAGATTGTTTGGGGAAAAAAAATGACAAGTTTCTCGTTTTGATAACTTCCTTTCATTTTGATTTTTATTGAATGTTAGACGTTAAGCAATTGAACAGTTTTTCCTATTGCCATTACAATATCAATATCAATCATCGTTGTAATGGTTTTACTGTTTACTCTACGTAGCGTAGGTATGCGCGGGCGCAGGTCATAACCAGTAGCGTGTACTTGGTCAATTAGTTACAAAAAATGTAACGAATTAAGTATTACTAGCCGTACAGTGCCAGTGTTTTACCAAAGAGCAAATATTGACACAAAACCAGTAAGTATTATCGTAACCCAATATGTTTTGTAAACATTGTTTCGCGTTCTGAACCTTTGACTCGTCTCGTTCGTAGGTAATTGATTAGTGTAACTTGGTGTAACGTATCGTATTTGATCGTTTAAATTCAATAGACAATGTATTGATTTAAGCATTATAGGCTTACTGTGTTAATAAAAAAAGAAAAGATTTATTTACATTAGGTACAATTTCAAAAGTACAATCAATATAAACAAACACAGTAAAAAAATGCAACAAACTATCAAAAAGGTAAACGACAGCATACGCCTGCGCCTCAGACTTAAATCTAGGCATACAGACACTGTTTTTCAGTCGCCTCTATGATACAAGGGTTGTTTTAGGAAGTTCGTATAAAAAGTTCGTTTTCTTTTGTTAAAATAAACTTGCAGTAGCTGAAATGCAGAGGTAGAGATGTCTTCAGTCCACTGCGTGGTGGTGTGGGAATGGCAGTGCGAGGGCCAGTGGTTGCCGCACACGCCCAGCGTGGCCCGCACGTTGGAGCGTGCTCATGCCAAGAAGCTGACACGAGTCGTGCTGGCCGATGCCGATCCAGAGCTGAAGGGACACTATGTCAATCTGAGGACTCTTACGCAGAGCTCTGATGCCAGTGGTGAGTGATGCGTCGTAATACCATACTTCAGTTAATTTTATTTAATTATTAATTAAATGACCTGGTAGCAATCCACTGAGGGATAGGTTACAGATATCTCCCCGCACATGCTGAGCCTGAGCCTTTTGCCTCACTTATGTACTGGTTTTTTTTTTGGGTGCGCATTGTAAAATGGGCAATAAATGCTTTTTTATTTTTTTTTATTTTATCTCATTGTTTGCCCATTAAATTCAATATCTTTTGGTATTGTACAATTACACACATAGATAATAATAACGAAATTTACTATGACAAAATGGCCGCCTGTTTAGCTGTTCAGATGCTACCATCTTTGCTCCAACTCTCAGCTCTTGAAGTGACATTAAATGATGCTTGTTGAAATTGATATGGAAGTGGAACAAACAAGTTAAACTAATTGATGTACACAATTGAAATGACATGTGACTCATTGTTGATTTTATTATACCGTAATCAGAATTTGAATGTGTTGCTGTTTCTCTACATATTTGTTTAGAACTGGTTTATACTCGCGGCTTACATTTTCTTTCATTCACCTAAACTTCTTTTTGCTAGTATTGAATTCTATTAAATTAAAATGTAACAAAAATACAGACAATCTTATGAATTAATTTCAATTTGATACCTCTACCAGTCCCAATGGTCTTGAAAGGCCAAATGCGAATTAAACTTGTGCACTGGGAACAATATCTAACTAATATTATAAATGCGAAAGTATGGATGAATGGATGTTTGTTTGTTACTCAATCACGCCAGAACGGCCCAACGGAGCTGGATGAAATTCGGCACATAGATAGAGAAAAGTCTGGAATAGCAAGCACATAGGCTACTTTTTATCCCAGATAATTGTGTACCTAGTTATAGCGATAAACAAATTCTTTGCAGACAAAGTCGCTGGCAACAGCTAGTAGGGTATAGTTAGTTCATAGTTTTTTTTATTTATTTAGGCACTCGTCCCACCGCCGGTGAGTAGAGAGAAGCGAGCGGTTTTTAGCATGGAAATTTTGTCGCTTTTGTCGCCGGGCAACAAAAGTTCCATACTAAAAAACACTCTCTTCTCGCTACTCGCCGGCGGTGGGACGAGTGCCTTAGGAAATACTAATAACTGTAGATTTATAGTCCTGCTGCCTACACAATCAACCCCGATCGTGCACGGTCCAGACGTCGCGTTGCAAACAGTATTCGTTCGCAGAGGGCTGCTCAGAGTCGGAGGCGGGGTCCTCGTGCCTGGTGCGGCGCGCGTGCTACAGCGTGCAGTCGCCGGGCGGGCGCGGGGCGCGCTGGGAGTGGGCGCGGCTGGGGGGCGCCCCCCGCGCCGCGGACCTCGAGTACACCGCGCTGCCCATGGAGGTGCAGTGCCAGCTGGAGGAGGCCTGGGGCGCCGGCGCCGACACCGTCTGGTGGGGCGGCTGGGCGCTGCGCGTGCGGCGCATGGCGGCTCGCGGCCCGGGCGGCGCGCTGCGGCTGCTGCGCCGCGCGCCCCAGCCGCCCTACCCGCTGGCGCGCAGCCAGCCGCCGCCGCCGCCCGCCCACAGCCACGGTCAGTACACACACACACACACACACACAACTGAGTCCCGCCCTTGACGCGGTTCACTTTGCTATGCTTGTCAACTATGACTCAAAAATCCTCAAAAACATTTACGGGGCTATTTAGTCAAACTAACACAACATATAATTGTAAACGTGAACTATGGTGTTGCAGGCCAGCACCCTCGCATCCCGCAGCAGCACACAGGCTCGAGCGTGCAGTCGGCGCACTCGACGCAGTCGGTGCAGTCGGCGCAGTCGGCGTGCTCGGCGCCGGCGCAGCTGGCGGGCCGCGGCGGCGCGCGCAGCGCCTCCCCGCGCGACCGCGACCGCAAGCCCGGCCTGCGCCAGATACTGCACAACCTCAACATCTTCAGTCAGTATACGTTTTGCTACAACCAGTACCGTGGGGGGTCGCCATCGACATGGTAGGTAGGCAGCGGTAAGATAGTTTTGTTCGCGCTCCCTCCCCGGCCACGCCATAGGCTACAGGCCGTCCGAGTGTTACGCGACTAGCATGAGTTGTTGGAGGAATGGAAAGCCTACTTACGTAAATAGAAATATTGTTTATTTTAGTTCCTAAACAAATGTTAAACTTTTTAGTTCACGTATTTAGGTGGCGACAGGGTGACGTGTGATCCGTGATGATGATGATGATGTTGGTGCAGGCCACAGCAGCAAGCCGGGCGCGGAGAGCCAGCACAGCACGGACTCGGAGGAGCCGCGCGCCGCCGCGCCGCACGCCGCGCGTAGACACAGCGTCGACACCGTGTCCACCTACCTCAGCCACGAGAGCAAGGATAGCCTGCAGGTAGAGCCCGACACACCGACACACCCCCATACAGCACGCCAGCACGCAGGGCAGTGCCCGGCATCCCCTCTTACAGCACGGCCAGCCCGCAGGGCAGTGCCCGACACACCCCCATACAGCACGCAGGGCAGTGCCCGGCATCCCCTCTTACAGCACGGCCAGCCCGCAGGGCAGTGCCCGACACACCCCCATACAGCACGCAGGGCAGTGCCCGGCATCCCCTCTTACAGCACGGCCAGCTCGCAGGGCAGTGCCCGACACACCCCCACACAGCACGCAGGGCAGTGCCCGGCATCCCCTCTTACAGCACGGCCAGCCCGCAGGGCAGTGCCCGACACACCCCCATACAGCACGCAGGGCAGTGCCAGGCATCCCCTCTTACATCACGGCCAGCCCGCAGGGCAGTGCCCGACACACCCCCATACAGAACGGCCAGCCCACAGGGCAGTGCCAGGCACACCCCCATACAGCACGGCCAGCACGCAGGGCAGTGCCCGACACACCCCCATACAGCACGGCCAGCCCACAGGGCAGTGCCAGGCACACCCCCATACAGCATGGACAGCCCGCAGGCAGTGCCCGGCACCCCCCCATATAGCACGGCCAGCCTGCAGGTAGTGCCCGACACACCCCCGTACTGTAAAATGGCTGGGCTATATTATGCCATCAAGTCTGAGGATATGACTCGACTATATACACCAGCTGTGCTTTAGTTAACGGTGCTGTTTCGTTGGTCAGCAAGCGTCGGTGGGGTCCCTGCTGAACTGCAGCGCGGGCAGCGACGACGTGTTCGAGGCGCCGCCGCCGCCGCCGCTGCTGCCGCTGCTGCCCGCGCCGCGCGCCGACGAGCCCGCCCGCCTCGGTGAGTGCCCATGCCCAGCGCTCAGCACCACTAATTCACGATGCCCTAGGACTCTGTTATCATTCACAAAATAACCAATTAGAGTGGTAACGAGGGCTATAAAATTATGACAACACCTTTTCGTCATGTACAGTCACCAGCATAAATAAGTGATCATTTTTGTACCTTGTCGCTTTCAGTCGTTACATGATTTCGTATGGTTTTTCAAACATGACTTTAAAGTGACAAGGTACAAAAGTGATCACTTATTTATGCTGGTGACTGTACCATACCTTTTTTCGCGATTGTTTTTCTTTTATTTTCTAAACGTAAAAAAGTCGTAAGTTATTTGAATTTTGATTGTATATTTACGAATCACGTCTATATCCCTTATGGGGTAGGCACAGCTTAAAGCGACAAGACCTAAAGGCCACGTTTAGCATGTTTTTTTTTAATATTTACTTACGTTTTTAATATTAAACGAGTTCCATTCACTGTGCCAGACAACGAATAAACATTTCTAGGGCGTGGTCGCAATAGAGAGATCTCTCTCCGGGCAGACATCACGCCTGGGGACCAAAGTGGTGGTGGTAATTGCAGTTTTACAAAACGATAATGAATTAACGAACGAAAATTACTACTAGATAATTTTATTATAAAATAATTGTTATACTTATTTCGTTACAATGAACACAAAATATTTACCTTGCTACTCCGCTACTTACGTGCAAGTTAACCAAGCCTGTGCGAAATATGTACGTTTTGCATGCAAGCCCTCCCACCACTACTACCACACAAAACGCACACAAATCCCACAAACTTAATTAATCCTAACCCCACACAAACACTGACGCGCGTTTCGATCCCTCAGCGTCAGTGTTTGTGTGGGGTTAGGATTAATTAAGTTTGTGGGATTTGTGTGCGTTTTGTGTGGTAGTAGTGGTGGGAGGGCTTGCATGCAAAACGTACATATTTCGCACAGGCTTGGTTAACTTGCACGTAAGTAGCGGAGTAGCAAGGTAAATATTTTGTGTTCATTGAAATGGACCTCCGCAAAGTAACGCCTGATTCAATAAAATATTTATTTCGTTACATTACGATACAACGCGCGCGACCGCAATGTAATGAAAACGTATGGGAACAAAAGCAAAACAACGCTCTGTTACCTTGTTTGTTATTGTACTGACTGACAACAAACAGCAACAGCTAATAATGATACCAAAACCGCCAAAAGTCAGTTATTTGAATTTCGGAAATTGTGGACAGCAGTTTAACAATCTATGTCAATGAAATAAACACCTTATTTCGTTGAATAAAAGCTTAAAATCGAAGGAAGCAGGACGCACGTGAACAAGCCTCTATAGTTCATTTATTTTAGCATGATACAGAACGAAATAAAGGTTTTTTATTGGGCACGTTACACGCAACATAATGGTTGTACAAAAACATTGCTCTAAAACGTCTTTTTGAGTACTATTATTTCAAAGTAAATATTAAATGAATGTAATAATCTATTATAGTAATACTTTCAGTCATATTCCTTAATATTTACATTGCGTTAATTATTTGTGTTGATATAATTTACTTCAATCGGAAACGTGGTCTATAAAAGACCTAAAGAAGCAGAGGTTATAAACAGTGTTGAATTTTTTGACAGATTAAACGTCACAACGCCCTTATGTCACTCACATTTTTTCCAAGTTCGGAGCGTGTGCGTTGATATTGTTTCATAGCGGTTTTAGTAGTTTGTTGTTAATTTTTTGTTGAAGTTTATTGTTATTTTGTTGTTTCTGTTGCCTGTTAGTGTTCTTGTTATTATTATTTGTTATTATTGACTATGGACGGAACTGAACCCGGCCCAAGCGGGTTGCAAGGCAGGAAACGCAACCTGAACCCGATTAATGTTTCACCCAAAAAGAAACGAGCGAAGCAAAGTCCTCTTATGGCCAGTGATAAGGAAGTAGTCCTTAATATACACAAACTAGTGATGGAGATGTGGCCTAAAACTGAATCTCCAAAAAGAATAGATGTGGTGTCAAAGACGGCTGAGACTGCAGGAGTATCTACTGCCACGGTATACAGAATTCTAAGAGAGAAGAAAAGTGATGGTGATGTCAAATCACTCCCTCCCCGTAAAAGACAACCGTATAAGTTAGAATTCGACGAGATAACACTCTCGGGTATACGGAGAAAAGTGCATAACTTCTTCTTTAGAAATGAAATGCCTACCTTGGACAAAGTTTTGGTGGAGGTCAATGAAGACGAGACTTTACCGAATATGTCACGCAGCACCCTTCATAAGGTTCTACGTGACAAATTAAGCTTCAAATATTGCAAACGCAATCGGATAAGTACATTGATTGACCGGAACGACATTATCACATGGAGATACAACTATATTAATGAAATCCGGAAATGCAGAGCAGCAGGGAAGAAAATTTATTACTTAGATGAAACCTGGGTAAATGAAGGTATGCATTAAATCTACATACATACATATCGTCACGCCTCTTTCCCACAGGGGTAGGCAGAGACTACTTTGTTCCACTTGCTACGATCCTGACATACCTCTTTCGCTTCATCCACATTCATCAATCTCTTCATACATGCTCGTCTGTTTCGGATTAAATCTAATTTGAAGATTAAATTATGTGTACTATAACTCATAATAGAATGACTGTCATAATAGAATGACTCATAATGGAATGTCTGACAAAAAAAAAATAAGCAATTTGATCCCAAAAAAACATACAGCTGGGCAAAAAGAGTAGAAATTGAAAAGTGGCGATACTGTAGTGTCATCCCTTTCTAATCTATATGTATAAGAAAATGGGACGACACTACTGTATTTTAGTCTGACGTCCTGCCAACATTATTTATAAAATAAGTATTATTTTATTGTTCCACAGGACACACAAAATCTTCTGTTTGGCAAGATACCCTAATAAAAACCAGCAAGGAAGCCCACCGGGAAGGTTTGTCAACAGGGCTGAAAAATCCATCAGGGAAAGGAAAAAGACTCATAATTTTGCATATTGGTAAGGCTGTCTTCTCTGTGTAATTAGTTATAATTTATAGATTAAGGCTTGCCCCTTGTACATTATTTTAAAATTAACTGTATATTAAATATATGTTAAAAGTAGTGTAATATTTGTTTATGTCAAAAAGGATGTCATAGGAATACAAGCCTACTCTTAGCTATTTTAACAAATTTAAATGTAGCTTTCGTGACATGGCAGGTTCTGTGCACTGCACATTAGATGGTTTAATGATTCGATCGGTTAAACTCCTCATGAAGCTAGCTAAGCATAGGTTGAATGAATGTTTCTATGATTAACACAAGTCTTGGATGTTGATTTATTTATATACTAAATACTTTGTCATAAGTCATAAGTCATTTATTTGCAGAAAATAGTGTACAATAAGATGGTAATCAATGGTGTCAGTTTAAGTATGTAGAAATATTTATTTATATGCTTTAGCACAATGTTTCCTAGAAATGTTCATTTCTTTTATTTTCAGGATCAAGTGATGGATTTGTGGATGGTGGAGATTTAGTTTTCGAAGCCAAGAAAGGAGACGGAGATTACCATTCAGAGATGGATGCCCATAATTTTGAAAAATGGTTCACTGGATTGAAAAACAAACTGGATAAAGATGCCATTATAGTAATGGATAATGCAGCGTATCACTCAAGAAGACAAGACAAAATCCCGACAAGTCGTACCAGGAAATCAGATATCCAAGCATGGTTACAAGAAAAAAACATTCCTTTCGAGGATAAAGAAGTACGGGGTTCATTATTAACAAAGGTGAAACTACACAAGCATTTGCATCAGAAATATGTTATAGATGAAATGGCAAAAGAAATGGGGTATACTATTTTACGATTACCACCCTATCACTGTGAACTGAACCCCATAGAACTTATTTGGGCACAAATGAAAGGGTACATTGCTACCAAAAATAATGATTTTAAAATGGCAACAATAAAAAGTTTAGTGCCTGAAGCTTTTGCCCGTATTACTGCCGACAGCTGGAAAGCATGCATAGAACATGTGGTAAAAGAAGAGCAAAAAATGATGAGACTTGATTTTATAATCGAAGACACCGCTGAAAAAATGATTATAAACACAGCCGATGATTCAAGCAGTCTAGACACAGATGATGATGAATAAATATAATAAATATAACAGGGCTGTTGTTTTATTCGACTTTTATGCATAGTTATAAACAACTATATACGTATTTAAATATTTTTATAATTAAATTTTGTTAAACTTGATATCCAAACCCTATGCCTATGTATTGTCCAACAATAAAGTATTAATGACAAATGCACAGAATAATTGAATATATTGAGAACATAGATTTTAATTAACTTTATCAGCGTATATTAGAATTTGAGTTGACAACCACTGCTTCTTTTTTTTTTTTTTTTCTCATCCTAAATTAAATGAACTATAGCTCTCGCGATTGCGATGCGAACTCGCGCGTATAGCGCTGTCGCTGTCTCTCGCACACACCTACTTGATTTGTTGCGCACTCGCTTGCGCTTCTATGCCAAGTGTGGCAACAGTGCGCGTATGACAACGTTGACAACAGACAACGAATAATGATAACAGGATAGTTGACGATTCGATAATGTGTTGCTCGTTGCGTCAAAATAATGCATAACGTTATCTGCTGTTGTAATAACAACTACCACTAGACCAAAGTCCGAAGGAAGAGAGCTCGAAGTTGTATTTATGCGTCCGCGTTGAGAAACTTCATCAGCTTGAACTATTCGTGCGTCGGAGCGGTTCACGGGTCGACAACTTAGGTGGCGGGAGGGTCGCTACACGTTAACTGTCCATATCGATAGTAATAGTAGCCGCTCGGTCAACACTCGTGCGTGGCCCGTTTGAACTTCAGCTGACCAATCTGAATGCAGTGATCGCCAATTTCGGCTTAGCTTAATTTTATGTGACGGCAATCCACTCTAAGGCTGTCCGCTCTATGGTGGTGTGATGTTGGTGTGTTGCCCAGGCGCAGAGGGCGGCGGAGCGGTGTGCGTGTGGGTGGGCGCGGTGGCGGCGCCGCACTGGGGCGCGCCGTGCCCGCGCTGCCGCCGGCCGCTGGGCGCCGCGGGGCCCGCCGTCGCGCTGCTCGCCTGCCACCACATGATGCACCTGCACTGCCTGGACACGCAGCTGGCGCAGAGGCCGCACGTGAGTACACACACCCACTGGGGCGCGCCGTGCCCGCGCTGCCGCCGGCCGCTGGGCGCCGCGGGGCCCGCCGTCGCGCTGCTCGCCTGCCACCACATGATGCACCTGCACTGCCTGGACACGCAGCTGGCGCAGAGGCCGCACGTGAGTACACACACCCACTGGGGCGCGCCGTGCCCGCGCTGCCGCCGGCCGCTGGGCGCCGCGGGGCCCGCCGTCGCGCTGCTCGCCTGCCACCACATGATGCACCTGCACTGCCTGGACACGCAGCTGGCGCAGAGGCCGCACGTGAGTACACACACCCACTGGGGCGCGCCGTGCCCGCGCTGCCGCCGGCCGCTGGGCGCCGCGGGGCCCGCCGTCGCGCTGCTCGCCTGCCACCACATGATGCACCTGCACTGCCTGGACACGCAGCTGGCGCAGAGGCCGCACGTGAGTACACACACCCACTGGGGCGCGCCGTGCCCGCGCTGCCGCCGGCCGCTGGGCGCCGCGGGGCCCGCCGTCGCGCTGCTCGCCTGCCACCACATGATGCACCTGCACTGCCTGGACACGCAGCTGGCGCAGAGGCCGCACGTGAGTACACACACCCACTGGGGCGCGCCGTGCCCGCGCTGCCGCCGGCCGCTGGGCGCCGCGGGGCCCGCCGTCGCGCTGCTCGCCTGCCACCACATGATGCACCTGCACTGCCTGGACACGCAGCTGGCGCAGAGGCCGCACGTGAGTACACACCCACACACCCCGCACTCACCGAGACAGTTGCGACAGGCGCTGCTCCCATCGAGAGCGAGAAAGCGATTAGATGTTGACTACTTTCTCGTTTAAGAAACGAACAAAAGTTAATTATAGATTGCGTGTCGATAAAAAACACGTATATTTATAGTTGATCGCTGGCTGTTCACAGCGCCGGCGAGGATTTTCTCCCTACTAGTTATCCTTACTAGTACTTAAAAGCCAGCGACAACTCGCTATTGCAACGGATATTATCCGTTTCTCGCTCACCGTCGTCAGTGGGACCGGTGCCATAGAGTTCACCGTCTGATGCGTTCTACGACTCCCCAGCTAGTGTGTGATCAGACTCGGTCCCGCAGGAGCCGCTGTACATCGAGTGCCTGGTGTGCGGGCGCGTGCACGGGCAGGGCGCGGGCGGGGGCGGCGCGGGCGCGGCGGGGGAGCAGCCCCCCGGCAGCATGGCGTGGCGGCTCGAGCCCACCGCGCTGCCCGGCTTCGACGGCGCCGGCTCCATACTCGTCACCTACAAGTGAGACCGACTATAAATACTATGGCTCGTTGCTCGGCTTGGAGATCGAAGGGCGTAATGGAGCTCTGTGTAACGTCTTACTCGTTTTTTTTCTCTAGCGATCCTATGACGAAATTAGCAAAAAAAAAAACTTTACGTTCTGTGTTGTCCCTGAACACATTTAATTTAGAGGCTAGTTATTATTTTTATTTATATTAGCATATAACATATAACTGTGTCCCACTGCTGGGCAAAGGCCTCCCCTCTCGACCTCAACATCTCCCTATCCGGAGCTATTTCCGGCCACTCTGTCAGTTCCGCGTCCGGGTCATCTCGCCATCTCCGCCTTGGCCTGTCTTGTCGCTGATAGCCGATGTTGGAGGGTAGTTACTAAGAACAAACAAAAATCAGAAAAAACCCTGTTTCATCTATGCCTACCGCTATATCCCTCCTGACTATCAGGGGGAATATAGCAGTAGGGATAAACGGAATGGGGAAAAGAAAAAGTAGGTACTACATTGAAAAATAGTATTTTGTGCTTTACGCCCTTTGAGCTTCGGGATATCGATGTGGCCGAACCGAGCAAAGCGCAACAATCAGCAGTGGCTGGATAAAAAAAAACAAGATGTAATTTCCCCTGTACTCCTTGTTCGGCAGCTTCCAGTCGGGGCGGCAGTCCGCGCGGCACCCGGCGCCGGGCGCGCCGTACTACGCGGTGGGCTTCCCGCGGCACTCGCTGCTGCCCGACACGCCGCTCGGCCGACAGGTACACACATTCGTCGCTTATCTTGTATCTTATGTTTTCATTATAATCGAGCGTTTTCGGGTGCCGGATTGGATTTGAAGCCGCGCTTCAAGGCTGTTAGCGCCAAGCGTCCACCGGGACTTCTAACCGACTCATCGAAAAGCTAAACCGCATGTTATACATCAGTCGGAACTCGAATGCAAGTCAACGAAGGCTTAAGAAACGACGATACCACTTCTTTATCTAGTGTAGTAAACAAAATCTAAGTGTTGATAAAAAATCTTTGCAGACACGACTGAGGCATCTGACCATGTTGATCGCGAATTATTACTAAACAAACAATCTTAAACGAAACGTTTTGCAACTCATGGAATCTTGTCGCACGTGCCGGTCGCGTGACTCGGCTCACGTCTTAAAAGTAGAACGGAGAAAACATAATTATCAGATTTGCGATGCGTTCAATATGGTGTACCTCGAGAAAGCGTCCTCGGCCCTCCGCTTCTAGTGCTATAATAGAGCAGAGTCGGCCCGCTGCCCGCCTCAACCCGCAGTGCCCGCAGGTGCTGGCGGCGCTGCGCACGGCGTGGGAGCGGCGCGCGCTGTTCACGGTGGCCACGTCGCAGACCACGGGCCGCGAGCACGTGGTGGCCTGGCGCGCCGCGCCGCCGCCGGCCGACCGCGCGCACTACACGCGCGACGCGCCCGCCGTGCTCGCCGCCGCGCTGCACAGGCTCAACGCGCTCAACGACGACCGCTGACGGACCGAGACTCGCCGTAACTCGAAACCGAATCCTTTTATTTGCCCGAATTTCGTATGACGCATTGATTTTTTCTCTGAAACGGTAATTTTTGAGCAGCTTCGACATGGCCTTTCTGTAGATTTCTACATTATGTATAGAACGAGTGACACCCGAGCCGTATACGCTAGTAGTTTTGAACGAGAGCGAAAATTTTTACAGCTGTCAGCGCAAATACGAAGACCCTACTCTTTTCGATCATTTGGAATGTCACTAGGTTCCACCGGGCTCGCAATTTGTACGAAAAATGGTGTAGTCCAGGGATGGCGAACCGATGGCACGCGTGCCAGTGTTGGCACTCTTCAAGATAATTCGGGCACGCCAATAATAAAACGAGTATGCAAGGTTTTTTTTTGTCCATTAAATCACCAACTTAAGATTCTTTTATTATGAAACACGGTGGAAAACGGGCAATGATTTAGCAATAAGATCTTTGATGACAAGTCAGAGCCAAATATTACTTTGTGAAAAAATGGCACGTCCACTAAAAAAGGTTCGCTACCCCTGGTGTAGTCTATCTGTCTCGCCTCTCTCTTCTTTATACGTTACGTTACGTTACTCGTATATCCTATCCCCCTATTCATAAACGCTCTATCAGCTTCTGCTAACTTAACGAGCGTTTGTCCTTATTTGTCTCTTTGACATTTCCCTTTCACAGATAAGGACAAACGATTACTAAGTTAGCAGAAGCCTATAGCGTTTATGAATACGGGGGTTAATCTATAAAAAGGCCCATAGACTCATGAAATGTGGTCACGGCACCAACTTGCCAGAGCTAAATTATGACGTGTCTCTTTTTTGTCTTTACAATTACACTGTATTTTTAAATGTCCGCGAACTGTAGCAATGATTTGAATAATCTCTATAAGTAGCTTTTAGTAACAGTATTTTAGTGACGTTCTCAAATTAAAGTATTTTTGGAAAAGTATTGACATTCCTTAGTAAAAATTTAGTGTTTCCAACATTAAGTTATGATAATTAAGCCGCTGTTATGCATTTAAATACGAGGCAGCGCGTGTCTAATCCCATCGAGATAGAAGATTATTTAATCAAATTTTATCCCCTTATGACGAGTAATAAATGATGTGAATAATAATGATACTGTCTTCCCAATGTTATCGAATATTTTGTGATAGATATGTCTTCCTGTCTCTCTTTGACCAAAATCCCATACTTTGGTAGCTACGTTGTAAGAGACTGATATTTGTATTTCGAATATTATATTTACTGCCAAGTCTGACGAACAGACACAGCTTTAGCTAATAATTTACGTATACATTTTAAAACTTAAAACCCTAGCATGATTTGTATTTTAAAACACTATATTCAAGAATAATATTTGTAGTTGATAGCAAAAATTCATGGCAATTTTATCATAATCTTTAATTAAATAGAAATACATAGAATAGTTTATTTGATGATGGATGTTATCATGATCTTTAGTAAACTGAAAAGACATAAATTTTAATGTTAGTCGTAAGCATGTTATTGTTAGTAGATTCTATTTATATTTTCCATTAGGAGTCTTGCCAGTAAGTGCCTTCGTATTGATTGTGTTTATGAATAAGATATTGTTAGGTGTTAGCAAATGCCATAGAAGTCTTCCAGAGGCAAAGCTCTTCCTGTAAGTTTTACAAAGAAAAACTATGTCGCAATATTTACTTATGTTAAGCTACGACAATGTCAGTGACTTTATTTGAATAAATAATGAGTTGTATTTATATTTATAGTGCCAGTAGTTAACGCTAAATAATAGATTTGTAAACTTTTAAAAAGTGATTATCTGGTCGGACTCTTTGAACTTTTAGGGTCAGGGTTTAGGATTTTAAAATAAAGCCCGATAGTTTTTCCTGATTTAAAGTTTATCACAGTATGTAGAGCTCTAGATATTATTTTAGTCCGTTTAAAAAAAGATGTTTGCAAGTAAAATATTGGAACTGAAGGGTTATTGTTTGATGCTATGCCTAATTTTGTTTATGGCCCTTTTACGCTTAAAACTTGTATTATAAATGAAAAAGACTAACCTCTCTTATTCACAAAAAGTAAAGAACCTGTTATACCACTATTTATTTACTCTGTCATATTCGCTGTAAATGCAGTTGTCAAAATATCAGATGTAATCAAAATGTAAACTTAAGCCCAGTTTAGACTTGTCGTGTTACATTGCGCGCTCGGTCGGCTACTTCCAACTCGTCCACATCGCTGTCCGGCAAATTAATGGAACTTGCATATTTTTTCCATCTTGTGTAAATTTGGCTTAACGTAAGTTCAACCACAGAACAAGTGCTACATACATAAAAACTGATAGTGTCTTCATCAACTCGAAATTAATGGAATCACCGATGAAGTTCTATCTTTAAAATTTAACTGAAGCTTGTATACTTTTTTGACGTGACAACGTCTTATAAATTGGTTTGCCGGGTGACACTTCAAGAAACTGCGTTACGCTCCGCTCACGTTATGCGCTCACAATGAGAGCGAGTGAGAGGCACGCGGGCATGGTTAGCCCGCCTAAGAGCGAGAGAGACAGACATAAAAAGTGAAAGGCACGCGTCCCTTCCACTCGAGCACAGTTAGCCCGCCTAAGAGCGAGAGAGACAGAGCGAGAGAGAGAGAGTGAGAGAGATAGGCATACACACCGGTTCATGTCTTGCGCTTCTATTTCGCTTAGGCGCCTGCATACAAGTTTACACGTCCTTCTTCCTACTATACGAATGAATATTCACATTAAAATTATTTTACCACTCAAAGTCGTTGTCACGTAAAACTTTCGCCCGTATACCGACTTTACAGGCAACCAATTTTTTATTGCATTACAATATTTAATTGCCGTCTGACAGAAAAAAAATATTAAAAAGAATTGCAAATAGTATTGCATGTTGTCTTGAACAATTATTTTTTCTGTGAATAAGTGATCAAAATTTATTGGAAATATACTATTTAATGCCCTATTAGATGTACCTACTGTGGGATTGGGGCACGTGTTATCAGTTATTGTGGCCTGCCAATCAACCACTAGTTGCTGTCACTAATATTGCGCTATGAGGATAGTTAATAAAATTCGGAATTTAGATATTTTTATATTAAACTTTCACAAGGTTGTAACTATGAACTACACACCAGTTAAGGAGACTATATTTTCACAAGAGCTGGGAGACGACTGCCGGAGCGGGCGCTTGGTCCCGCTAAACCCAGCTAAAAGGAATTGCTGACACCGCTCATATCCTAGTGCACTTGCACTGTGATATGAAGGCGTCGTATGTCCCTACAATATTCCTCCCCTTTCTCTTTTTTTGGCAACAAAAAAAAGAAAGAACAGAACTTGTAAGAGCAATCGCATTACAATGTAATAATGTCTTAATCTAAACAATAACATACCGCACGGAAGGTACGGTTATTGTTTAGATTAAGACATTATTACATTGTAATGCGATTGCTCTTACAAGTTCTGTTCTTTCTTTTTTTTGTTGCCAAAAAAAGAGAAAGGGGAGGAATATTGTAGGGACATACGACGCCTTCCTTACCCTTTGCCTTGCCTTACGCTGTCTTTTTATGAAGTGCCGCTGACACTGGCGAAGAATAAGAGATGTATACGCTACGTCTGAAATTTTGTGAATTAGACAAATCAATTTTAGTATTGCGCCAACTGATGTAGCATTTTCTAAAATTAAGATATTAAACGTTTATATTATTCATATTATAATGCTTCTGTTTTATTCCATAGTTAAACCTCCTCCTTTGTAATAAATACAAGACCTTTTGACCACCAACGTCTTAAAGATAAGACGAGACAATACAATAGCGACCTCATGCATACGAATGCATAAGTTCTAAATTTAAACTGCCACGTGGGAGAAAAATAAATAGAAACAATGGAATACTTACCAAAGTATTTGCATCACTTTGATCAAAAAAAAATATGCAAACACAAACGCAGACGACTGACTCGCCACGCGGTCGTCTGGACGGTTATATGGGGTGTTTGGAATACAGGGGTTAAAGTACTTAAGGGGTGATCTTTAGGCAGGTAGGTAAATATTTGGCAGTTATTGGCTGATAATCCCTCGGCTAAACTTGGTTTGTCAATCGTTAAGGACTATCTGATTTCTTCGTTTTGCTTAAAGTACCTACCTAGTCAATAAAAAGGAAAACTGTATTTTCAAGTCATTGTGCGAAGAAACAAAAATTTACATGCTTTTAAAGTTGAGCAAACTTCGTACATCTAAGCTGCTTTTTTGTTCTTTAGGTTCTACAAACCTTTTTTAAAAAGATGCGCAGTTACCTACGCTATTTTAGTGTGACGAGCCTACGTAAATGCAATTTGAGGGATTAAAAAAGCAATAATAAGTTGGTCCAACTTTAATTTTTATCTATCTTCAAAAAAAGGAAGAGGTTCTCAATTTGTGGGAATAATTTTCGGTTTTCACCCTGACATTTGGCCAGCCTCCGAACACCCTGTATGTGTACCACGTAACGAGTAATCGCACTGAGAGCCTGTTTGTATCGTAATCTTTAGACAATATTAACATTAATAGAACGCACGTTGACTTATCATTCAAACAGTGAAAATGCAGCAAAACATCCTCTATACCGTTCTCATACAGTAGGATTTATCTTCCATTTATTACACGGCGTGATGTGGCAAAATTTATTCCACACAACAAAGGTGTACAGAACGAATGAACAGTATATATTGGCTACGGAAATCAGCCTAGACACAGTCTGCTGAAAGTACTGAAACTGTAACACACCTTAGCAACATGGTGGGCGAAGTTCAGAGGCAGTATTCCGTGGAGGATATCCTGAGCGACAGTCAGGTTTGTCTTATCGTGAAGAAATGCGTGGGAGAGACGAAAGACTGGCAGCTGGTGGGGAGCGAGCTGAAACCAGCCTCGATGGGCATCGCTGGCTTCCTCGGCGACCACTTCCGCCTAGCCCTCACCGTCAAAGTGGAAGACCGGCTTGTCAAAATGCCTCTGTTCGTGAAAAGCATGCCGCTCAGCAACTCCCCGAAGGCATCGTTCATCGATGAGAATAATTTCTTCAGGAGAGAAATGACGGTGTTCAAGCTGATGGAAGAAATGGGTACACACGAGAGTAAGTAGCATTTGATTAGTTTCTGCTATTAATATTCGTTTACTTGTATACAAATCAGTGGCGTGTAGCGGTGGGGCGCCAGTTTAGGCAGCGGGATGGTGATGCAACATAATCCGTATCTATGCGCTGCTAGGGTGTGCATTACGGGGTGGCCAGGGCAGGCAGCGCATATAAAATGTGATGCGCCACCCTCCCGCTGACTACCGCTGCCTACCCTGACGAACTGTACGCCACTGATGCGCTGACCACCCTGGCAATTCCTCACTGCACGCCCTATATACTAATTACTAGATGAAAACCCGGCTACGCTCGGGTGAAATTTGAATCATAATACACTTGTAGGTACAAAATGTAGGTAGAATGTGTAGCCATTATTTCGAATCACTGTTTATTATTTTAATACAAAAATAGGTAGATGTGATAGCATTCACAATAACTGAAATTATCTGCAAGAATATATCCGTGCATGGCGTGAACAACTTGATGAGTTCAAATGGCAATTTTACAGGGCGGCCATTTTAAAGTTTGAAAATCCGTTTTTATTTTGCATGATTATTTTAAAAGTGTGTTTGGTGATTTTTCTATTGATACGAATAACCATCCTTAGCTACGGAAAAAAGTTTCAGATTTGACGACCGGATAGTCTAGTGGTTAGTGACCCTGACTATGAAGCTAGAGGTCCCGGGTTCGAATCCCGGTAGGGGCAGACATTTGTATGATGAATACGAATGTTTGTGCCCGAGTCATGGATGTTGTATGTATTTAAGCATGTATTTATCTAAATTATATAAGTATTCTTATCCGTTGCTTGGTACACATAGCACAAAGCTTTGCTTAGTTGGGGACTGGGTCAGTTGGTGTAATTTGTCCCATGATATTTATTTGTTTATTATTATTTATTTTTCCGTCGAGCCATATATTTTATAAAAATAAAAACATTTTACTCAGTCACTCGGCGGCCTCTATACGGCTGATAAGCACTACGCCAATGACATATCATTTTTTTTAAATTGCTGCTTTAATCTGTGGTAAACGATGACATTTGTAGCTAAAAAAAGCAACGGCTAAGTGGCGCCGCCTGTAGATTGTTTGTGTTACTACCATACATGGGAAATTGACATTGTTCATTTTTTTTAGTATGCTCCAATTCGAAAACCATTTGGAGGAAAACCATCAAATAACCGATTTATCTTGTCCGATTTCAAAAATACTTTACGATTGCAGATATTTTTGTAAAAGTACGTAGTAAGTTTAAGAATCGGCCATTAAATGTTTGCCACAAAAATGAAAAAAAAAAGTCTAGCTACGGTATCTGTCACGCTATCACTGTCACGTCTACATCATAACATTACATTCTGACTTAACCTGCAAACATTAGAAATAAAAGCAAATTCAAAGTATAAAACTGTAACAAACAATGGATATTTATAAAAAAATGTTTTCTGCCGGGATGCAACAATGACTCGAACTATAGCCCCAACAAAATCATTGTGAAAATCAGAGAAGGTTTGCAGAAGAAATGGTGTACGCAAGCTAATGTGGAATATTTCAAAGTTTACACGATGCATTGTTGCGAAGACCATTTTAATGTAAGTAGAAGTCAGGAAAGATGTGCAGGGGTGAAACGAAAAAGCAAAAACAGCACGGAAAACAATAACAACGCCAACGAACGGAAATAATTTCGAACACGCGAACATTGTTGACATTAAACGTGAGTTTGCCGTTAAATTCACACACATCTACAGATCTATGACGTTGACATATAGACAAAACCTTTTTTTATATTTCTGTACGAAGGCGATTGGGATCCTGCCAAAATTAACAAATTATCAAACAGCGAAAAATATTTATATTTATTATTAATAAACAAAGATACGTAGAAGCATAATATTCAAGTTAGTTTCTTAAAAAAGTCCATTCTATCAATTAAAGGTGTTAAAAGCACAGCTTAAAAAAATGAACAATGCTATTTTCAATAAAAATTACCATAGTGGTTTAGTAACACGAACAATCTACAGACGGCGCCACTTAGCCGTTGCTTCTTTTAGCTAGAAATGTGATGACATTTCTACTACAGATTCAAGCAGTTTTTTTTTTACTTTGATACGCATTCGCGAATATTCGCATATTCCTGGAATATTCGCATTCGCATTCCCATTCGCAAAATTACTGCGAATGTTATGCGAATATAAAAAAAAATTGAGGGTATCTAGTAGTTGTTTAATTATATAATTTTCGCCGCCCGGTAAGGGAGATAGCCCCATTGGCTTGGCGCTAAATTAAATAGCCCATCTGGCAACATAGAGTGGAATGACATTTCAATCAGATGCGTTCGTTCGTCTCAACTCGGCTATTCTAGGAACAAAAAACAAACGGAACGTACTTCGTTTGTACGGGACTGCCACCAAAGTCACCAAGCCATAGACAAATGGTGCCAAATTTTAACAGAAACTGAATATTCGCATTTGCTTTCGCGAATGTCGAAAATGTGACATTCGTTACATCACTTTCTGTGTCGAATTTACCTGAGACTTTTGGTACTTTCGTGCTTTTATGTATGCGTCATGTTAGTTAAGTAACTGTAGTTTTTCCGTCGTCATCGTCACTCAAAAAGTGTTGCGGCAGAAAACCAGCGCTGCGGCCCCCGTCGCAGCATTATGCTGAGCTGCAACCTTTTTGACGTTGGACAGCGACACACTGCCTAATTGTTATTTTTACTTTATTTTTTATTTTTTTTGTATTGTTTATTTTTGGTTTGTGCTGTTGTCCTATGCGTCAAATAAACGTATTTTCTTTCTTTCTTTCTTCTTTCACTACCGCCGAGTGACTGAATAAAATGTTTTTATTTTTATAAAATATATGGCTCGACGGAAAGAATCGGAAACTTTTTTCCGTAGCTGAGGATGGTTATTCCTATCAAAAGAAAAATCACCAAGCAGTTTTAAAATAATCATCCATTCCCAATTATTCTATTTTTTCTATGGTTATGTTGGCCAATCTCAGGTTTAAGAAAAATCGCACGGCGTATGTGCGCTAGCATGAAACGGAACGTTTGTCGTCCTCCGGTGTCAGTTTCGCGCTAGTCTGTGGTGTCCAATATGGCGACTGCGATTTGTCCATCAGCACCGTTAGAATTTTACAAAATACTCGACAATCCGAATTTTGCGGATACATGTTGTCGACTCGAAATTTTTATTTTTTCACGTTCTATCATTCAGGCAACGTTTCGATCGAGTCTACCGTAACCGGTCACGAAATTATTAATATAGACTAGATGAAAACCCGGCTTCGCTCGGGTGAAATTTAAATCATAATACACTTGTAGGTACAAAATGTAGGTAGAATGTGTAGCCATTATTTCGAATCACTGTTTATTATTTTAATACAAAAATAGGTAGATGTGATAGCATTCACAATAACTGAAATTATTTGCAAGAATATATCCGTGCATGGCGTGAACAACTTGATGAGTCCAAAATGGAAATTTATACAGGGCGGCCATTTTAAAGTTTGAAAATCCGTTTTTATTTTGAATTGGGAATGCATGATTATTTTAAAAGTGTGTTTGGTGATTTTTCTATTGATACGAATAACCATCATTAGCTACGGAAAAAAGTTTCAGATTTGACGACCGGATAGTCTAGTGGTTAGTGACCCTGACTATGAAGCTAGAGGTCCCGGGTTCGAATCCCGGTAGGGGCAGACATTTGCATGATGAATACGAATGTTTGTGCCCGAGTCATGGATGTTGTATCTATTTAAGCATGTATTTATCTAAATTATATAAGTATTCTTATCCGTTGCTTGGTACCCATAGCACAAAGCTTTGCTTAGTTGGGGACTGGGTCAGTTGGTGTAATTTGTCCCATGATATTTATTTGTTTATTATTATTTATTTTTCCGTCGAGCCATATATATTTTATAAAAATAAAAACATTTTACTCAGTCACTCGGCGGCCTCTATACGGCTGATAAGCACTACGCCAATGACATATCATTTTTTTTTTAATTGCTGCTTGAATCTGTGGTAAACGATGACATTTGCAGCTAAAAAAAGCAACGGCTAAGTGGCGCCGCCTGTAGATTGTTTGAGTTACTACCATACATGGGGAATTGACATTGTTCATTTTTTTTAGTATGCTCCAATTCAAAAACCATTTGGAGGAAAACCATCAAATAACCGATTTATCTTGTCCGATTTCAAAAATACTTTACGATTGCAGATATTTTTGTAAAAGTACGTGGTAAGTTTTGACCTTTGTTTGATCTAACGACTGGGTTTTATGTTTTATGTAAGAATCGGCCATTAAATGTTTGCCACAAAAATGAAAAAAAAAAGTTTAGCTACGGTATCTGTCACGCTATCACTGTCACGTCTACATCATAACATTACATTCTGACTTAACCTACAAACATTAGAAATAAAAGCAAATTCAAAGTATAAAACTGTAACAAACAATGGATATTTATAAAAAAATGTTTTCTGCCGGGATGCAACAATGACTCGAACTATAGCCCCAACAAAATCATTGTGAAAATCAGAGGTTTGCAGAAGAAATGGTGTACGCAAGCTAATGTGGAATATTTCAAAGTTTACACGATGCATTGTTGCGAAGACCATTTTAATGTAAGAAGAAGTCAGGAAAGATGTGTAGGGGTGAAACGAAAAAGCAAAAACAGCACGGAAAACAATAACAACGCCAACGAACGGAAATAATTTCGAACACGCAAACATTGTTGACATTAAACGTGAGTTTGCCGTTAAATTCACACACATCTACAGATCTATGACGTTGACATATAGACAAAACCTTTTTTTATATTTCTGTACGAAGGCGATTGGGATCCTGCCAAAATTAACAAATTATCAAACAGCGAAAAATATTTATATTATAAATATTAATAAACAAAGATACGTAGAAGCATAATATTCAAGTTAGTTTCTTAAAAAAGTCCATTCTATCAAATAAAGGTTAAAAGCACAGCTTAAAAAAAATGAACAATGCCAATTTCAATAAAAATTACTATACCAATCTACAGACGGCGCCACTTAGCCGTTGCTTCTTTTAGCTAGAAATGTGATGACATTTCTACTACAGATTCAAGCAGTTTTTTTTTATTTGATATGCATTGGCGTACTGCTTAACTGCCGTATAAGGGCCGAGTAGTGATGTAACGAATATTCGCATTCGCATTCGCATTCGCGAATATTCGTATATTTATGGAATATTCGTTTTCGCATTCCCATTCGCAAAATTACTGCAAATGTAATGCGAATATAAAAAAAAAATTGAGGGTATCTAGTAGTTGTTTAATTATATAATTTTCGCCGCCCGGTAAGGGAGATAGCCCCATTGGCTTGGCGCTAAATTAAATAGCCCATCTGGCAACATGGAATGACATTTCAATCAGATGCGTTCGTTCGTCTCAACTCGGATATTCTAGGAACAAAAAACAAACGGAACGTACTTCGTTTGTACGGGACTGCCACCAAAGTCACCAAGCCATAGACAAATGGTGCCAAATATAACAAAAACTGAATATTCGCATTCGCATTTGCATTCGCGAATGTCGAAAATATGTTACACCACTACCGCCGAGTGACTGAATAAAATGTTTTTATTTTTATAAAATATATGGCTCGACGGAAAAAAATCTGAAACTTTTTTCCGTAGCTGAGAATGGTTACTACTATCAAAAGAAAAATCACCAAGCACTTTTAAAATAATCATCCATTCCCAATTATTCTAATTTTTCTATGGTTATGTTGGCCAATCTCAGGTTTAAGAAAAATCGCACGGCGTATGTGCGCTGGCATGAAACGGAACGTTTGTCGTCCTCCGGTGTCAGTTTCGCGCTAGTCTGTGGTGTCCAATATGGCGACTGCGATTTGTCCGTCAGCACCGTTAGAATTTTACAAAATACTCGACAATCCGAATTTTGCGGATACATGTTGTCGACTCGAAATTTTTATTTTTTCACGTTCTATCATTCGGGCAACGTTTCGATCGAGTCTACCGTAGCCGGTCACGAAATTATTAATATAGATATTAAAGAGGTTTACTTAGTTTGCTTCTTAATAATATAAGGGTTATTCTACAGCGTCGGACCCGTGGGGAGCCAAAGCATACCTGTACAATGAGTCGATGCTCGTGATGCGCGACCTAACGCCGGAGGGCTACTCCATCCACAACCAGCTGGAGGCGATGGACATGACGCACCTGCGCGTCGCGCTGGCCGCCATCGCGCGCCTGCACGCCGCCGTCGCCGGCTACGAGGCGCGCCGCAGCCTCGCGCTCGCCCGCCCCTACTGTCTCATGGAGGAATACGGACACATCATCATCGAGAACAACTTCGGAGACACGCCCTGGATCGCCGCAGGGGCCAAACTCGCCGCCAACCTCATCCAACACTTCTCTGACAAGCACAGGAACACCATCCCCGATTTGGAACAGAAACTCTTAAAACATTTCTTGGCGGCGTGCGAAGACCTGACAGAGAAAAAGGACGCCTTGAATGTACTTATACACAAGGACTTGTGGACGAACAACATCATGTTCAAGTACGAGGACGGCGTCCCGACGAATGCGATCCTGGTGGACTTCCAATGCGTGCGCTACGCTCCACCGGCTTTCGACGTCATGCTGTGCTGGTACGTCACGACTGACAGAAGCTTCCGTGCCCAGAACGAGCCTGAAGCTCTCCAGCACTACTTTGGTTCCTTCATGGCTGCTGTGGATGACAACACGAGGGAGAAACTGAAGGGTTTAGGGTACGATTACGAAGACTTTCTGCGGTGGATCGAGAAGAGCCGGAAATTCGGTCTGATGGTATCGATCATGCTGTACCCTTACGTGCTGCTGGACCAGGACACCGCGAGGGAGATGTTCGACAACCCAGAGACGTTCCTGAAGCACACGAACGAGGACCGCTCGGAGCCGGTGCTGGCGTACGCGCGCCGCAACAGCGTCTACCGCACCCGCCAGGTCGAGGTCTGCGAGGAGTTCGTGGAACGCTATCTGAAAGCTTAGTAGACGAAGGTACTCTAGGAAATTTTACTGCGGTTAAGGAGCCGCCCCGAATTTATTTAAATATCAGAGGCTTGCTGTACAATATTTGAATTTGGCAATCTGGCCGCATCCTAATGTGTATAAGAGCTCGAGATTTTATGAGATAAATCTATTGAATGGTAACAGTAGGAAGCGAAAAAAAGCCGCCGCAGCAAGCGATGGTTTAATTTCAAGGATAATGTAGCGAAAACAGAGAATTTTTGCAAGAGCTGAAACAAAGATGAGCAACCTAAAATTCTTAGTTGCATCTCCATCTTGACCAAATGTCACGTTGGTGCACCTTCCAAATTAATGAAATGGTAATTTTTTTAACCCTGATCGTCACGACGGATTTGTAGTTGTAAACTTTTGTTATTAATAGAGTACTTCTAGTTACAAATTATTAGTTTAAGTGATAAGTGTTTATTATTTCTATTATTGCGTGAAACATAAATGTAAAAAAAAAAATACCCAATTAGGTACTTTGTTTATCTTTATTTTAATCGAATAAGTAAATATTAACCCCCTTATTCATAAACGTTCTATAGACTTCTGCTAACTTAGCAATCGTTTGTCCTTATGTCACTTTGACATTATTTTACCTTTCACAGATAAGGACAAACGATTACTAAGTTAGCAGAAGCCTATAGAGCGTTTATGAATAAGGGGGTAAAAGCCGACAAGAGTATTTGGTGCTGCGGCGTCGGCGGCGCGTACGCATATGGCGCGGACGGCGCTGGTTGCCGTGCCGATCTGTGTCAGCGCGCCGGCTGTGCCCAGGGCTGCCTCAGCCGCACTCACAAACATACACAAAACAAACTGGCCAAGAGTGAGTCGGTCGAAGTTGAACTAGCGCACCAAGGAGTACGGTACTTATCCCCAACAGTAGAATTGTGTTTTTGTTCTAATAAACTACGAAAGCATCAAAATATTGTTCTAACTAACGTGTAGATAAACAAGTTAACATACCTATGTTGATTGTTGTTGTGTACGCTTCATCGAATCTCAAACTGCAAAATGTGAAATGAAATTGTTTATTTCGTAAGTAAGTTTGTTATCACAAAAAAGATTTTGTTCATGTGAAATATGTATATTTTTTTTTCCTTTTCTACTTGCATTGTAATCCATCGTATTACAGTATGATGAAACGATTCTGTACCGCGTGAACGCGCTCTATAGCGGTTCTTTTTCATAAGGTGCACATTCGACTAAAGTAGAACTAATTTATGGGATCCCTCCATTTCCCATAATTACATTTGTACTAATTTCATTTGCCATAATGGTCACTGGCTATAACCTTCAATAGCCCTAATATCACATGCCATAGTTTTTGAATGCCATAATACTCAAACGTCATAATGTTCAACATCCCTAATATTAGATACCATAATATCACTTTCCATAACGTTCAAAATCACTAATATTTCATATTTCATTTTCAAAAACAGATCCAGACTGTTGAAATTTACTGCTACCGAATCACGGTAGGTCCGTTAGATTTCTTGCGACCCTCAGAGCTGAAATAGAAGCATCTCTAAGGGTTCGGGGGGCGAAGCCCCCCTCAATAGCCACATGACTGGTCAATTAATATATAGGTTAGGTTAGGTTAGTAGTTAGGTTAGATAGAATGGTGTCAAGGCCAAAACTAGGCGGAATAGGAGCTCCGCGAAGCGGAGCTTCATCGACTTCGCCTCAGGGTCATTCAGTTCATATTTATGTTTGTTTCTGTTAAACGTAGATAATTAAAACGACCCGTAGTAAAAAATAACATTTTAAAATTAGTTATTATTATTATTACAAGAATCAAAATTCTGGGTTTTTTATGGCAAATAATTATTATGGCTTTTGAATTTTATGGCAAATGATTTTAGGACAATAGGAAAAATGAAATTTATGGCAAAATTATCGTTATGGCACCTGTAAATTATGGTAAATTAAAATATGGCTAATGATCATTATGGCATTTATATCGTTATGGAATATAAAATGATAGCAAATGAAATTCGGGCAAACAATAGAGAACCGTAATTTATATCTTGAATTAGTGCACTCATACTTCTAAAAAAACAACTCCAAATATCAGCAAGACGTTACCTTATAAAGTGAATGTAATTGTATCACATCATTTAAGACCCAAGAATGACTGATAATAAGTATCTTTATTCTGTAAAACAGACGTGGTAGCTTGTTATTTATTATAAGCATATTTGTTTGTGAGTCATATAATGCCATTCCTATCTTTTATTACGTATTTATTTAGTGTAGGTAGTGTAAATCAACAATACTTCCGATAAGGTATTTAATAGTTATGCGAAGAGAGGAAAGTTTTTTCCTATCAAAAGACTGTATTTTTAGAAGCTCATTTTTCAATTGCTTAAGGAGGGCTAAGCCCAGCATTAGTGCCTCCGATGATGCACCACATTTTTTTCGTCTAAGATCAAATAAAAATTAAGACAGAGTTTTAGGAACGGTAACGAAAGTAGAGAGCTACACTACACCTCAGTTTCATTTCACGCCAATAACAACTAGGTACTTACACTTCTTAGAACTGCTTCTTTAATACAAGAGTTTGAAGTTTGCGTGTTGGGTTGTGACTGTAGGCATTGTGTAGGCACTATCCAGCTCGTGAAAAAGCCAAGTATTTTGTAGTTTGGAGTTTTTACTATAGAAGAAAATAATACTTCTGTCGTTTATCATTGTACTAGCTGTTGCCAGTGACTTCCTCTGCAAAGAATTCGTTTATCGCTATCCCGCGGGAACTACGCAATTTTCCGGGATAAGAAGTAGCCTATTGTGCTATTCCAGACTTTTGTCTATCTATGTGCCGAATTTCATCCAGTAGGCTTATTGTCTAACTCGCTCGCGATCGCCATCGCGTTCATTTTGACAGTTCTTGTATGAATGTGACAGCTAGCTGATTCCGATGCCAATTGTCAGCCCATACATGAACTGTCAAAATGAACGCGATGGCGATTGCGAGCGAGTTAGACAATACGGCATCAGATCCGTTGGGCCGTTCTGGCGTGATTGAGTAACAAACAAACATCCATCCATCCATCCATCCATACTTTCGCATTTATAATATTATTCGAAATATTATAAACGGGATGTGAACCCCCGCGATTACCCATCCCGCGATTCCACCCACGATTTCAGTCTACCCGTGATCATGATACATGCAACTGTATCGAAATATCGGGAGCTCAATAAAGGTAATCGCGGTTCACATCCCGTTTATAATATTTCGAATGAACTTAACCGTGAATCATTAAAAACTCTTTTTATAATATTAGTTAGATTGCCAACGTTTGCGGCACCCCTAGACTCGACTGGTGACTCCATATCGAGAGTGAAAAATGTCGAATCGCCCTCACGGCCAACTCGCATCTGCAGGGCTTGGCGATGACAGCGGCAGCTTAAGGTTGGACAGACTGCTGATGTTGAATCATGAGGCTACTAAACCTACGACCTTATATAACATGTTAGGTACCTATCTAAATGGTTTATTAACATTTTCGTGTCAAATACTTGTAAGTATCGTATCCTCGTCTCACAACAAAGGTGTTCGCGAGTGCCACTACATACATACCTAATATTATAAAAAAGTCCTTCGCCGCGTCTGTCTGTTTATTGGCGAAAAACTCAAAAACTACTGAATAAATTTTCATGCGATTTCCACCAATAGATAGAGTGATTCACAATGAAGGTTTATTTGTATAATTCGTAAAGGTTTTGTGTAAATTGGTTGAAATGTAACGATAATTGTTGGAAGTCTCGGGAATAGATAGTGATTGGGATAAAAAAAAATAAGAGTAGGTAAGTCTTGGTCTCAAAAAAATGCACGCTTTATATAATTGCTTACTATTACTACGATATAGGAACTGCAGTAAGTCTACATGGAGCAGCAAATAGGCTAAAGATAGCGATGCTTATCGGCAGAGAATGCATAGCTAGTTACAAAATGTACGAACATATAATAAACATTTTTGCATTTTTTTTTATTTGCTGAAGTTATGAGACTGCAAAAGTTGGTTTCAGCAGCATGGAAAAGTCAAAGCCCCTTATCAATTTTATTCCTCTGTTCCCGTGGTAGGTTAGAGTAGGTTTCTACATAAGAAGCTCTCACTATGTTCTACCAGCCTGGCTAGCACGATAGCGCACAAGAGTCCCGACGGCCATCTCTTTCTAGAACGAACAGTAAGAAAACGACGGGCAATCTATCTCGCGCGCGACGTGACTCTTGCGCGCTCGTGCTAGACGCGCAGTAGCTCCCTCAAAGTACACTCAAGGTGTGTTTATGTCACAATTATCGTTTAGCTCTATACTAGCCATATGGTGGTGGCCAGATGGTACCGCCGAGCGCGGACTTCGGCGCCTGCGTTGCGCAAGGCGCCGCATCGCATCCCTGCGCGCAGCCACCGCTGATATTGCACCGGCTAGCACGAGAGCGTGACAGCTGTGTCACGCGCGAGATAGGCTTCCCGCCTTTTTCTAGAACGAACATTAAGGAAAAGGCGGGTATTTGCGCGATGCTAGCTGCGCTGAAAATCACCTCAAAACAAAACACGAAGCGAGAATACAACGAGTGCATGTTACAGATAGCAGATCAACACTTACACTGCGGCGTGGCTTGGCCGCGCAATGTAATGCTATACTAACAGTATGAAGTAAACCGGGCTTTCAGACGCAGTTCAATGGCTGTACCTCGACAATGGAGACTGGAGACAACAGTACATTACATGCCGAGAGTGGTGAAACAAAGAATGTCTCAGATCGCAGGAACTTAGCAGGAGCCAAAAGCGTGGGCGATAAACATGCGATCTGAGGCTTTCTTTATCACCGCCCGAGGTTTTATAGACCGTTTTTCCATGGCCAGGAAATGGAAATTTCCGTTCGTGTAGCGGGAGGTAAATTGCTGCTTACGGTCCGGGGTGACTTAAAGAATAATAGCGCTATAACTACCTCTACAATGTAACTTAGAATTAATCAGGAATGTTTCAGTAGGTTGGATTAGTTTCATTGAACACCTGTTCGATGGTTTTCCGTCGTAATTTTTGATTCAATACTATACTTCATTTAATTTAGGATGAGAAACCACAACAACATTATATTGCGGTTCGTGAACTGTAATCTCTTAACAATTTGTACTAGAGTAACAATTGATGACACGTAAATAAAGTGACATTAAAACAATTTTATTTGGCGGCTGCCAAACTATTGCACTGTACTATTTGCTAGGTAAGAAATAGTTGACCAGACGCAATATAATAATGCTATTGTGGTTTCTCATTCTAAATTAAATGAAGTAACGTATAAGACATGCAACGCCGTCACTTTGAACATCAATCCTGATACCTTTACGGGTGTTCAGTTCAAATTAGAACTGATTTACCTGGCGTAATATTCGAGATAAAGGTCCGACCACACCGGTGCGTGAAAGACGTTGACGGTGCGTAACAAAATGTATGAAGAAACGGTGAGAAAACGTGACGCCTACGACACGTCACTGCGTATACTGCGGCGGTTTCGTCGCACCCTTAATGTTTAGACAAAGCGTATAAAATCCGTTTTTATTGGCCGCACTGACTGTCCGCATCTCTGATTACGTCTTAATCTTAAATCACTTGTGATCGCCGAAGGCCCTGAGGTTATTCATTACACAGCATTGGCATGTCACAGCTCCTTATGGTTCTTATCAATGAACTTTATTTACCTATAGGCAGGGTTCGTGTATAGCAGCATCCATCTAAATAGCGACGGGCTGGAAACCGAGAGTGCGTCGAAGGCGAGTGCGCCGTATAGGGACACGCCGCCCTTGCCCCACTGCGCGCCTCGCTGCGCGCGCAGGGCTGCCCGCAGTGGAATCACATAAGAGACAACTATAGTTCAAAGTTAAAGGCAGTTACTCCAACTAAAGAAATTAGCGAAGAAGAGATTAAGTTAAGAATTGCTACACGTCAAGCCCGGCTTTCTTAGTTCGTGCTAGAAAGAGACGAGTATAGTCTGGCAGCTAAATCACTGCAGCCAGATGACACTTCCAAATGTCATTTTACGAAATAATGATACCACATTTATTTATTTATTTATTGCATTATAATCATGTCGTACATTAAGGTCTTACAAAATATAAATACATTATTAATTCCAGACACGAACCCTGCCAGCGCACAGCAATTTTCTATGTCTAACTTAAATAACTATGATACGAGAGAGGAGTGAGTTATTTCACTAGTGCTCGACTAAGGTCACGTAATGAATGATTTGATTATTGAATGAACGAAATATTTTATGAATGTCACATTCTTAGTTTAGTATATTTTAAATTAAGCGTGATACTTTTGAGGGGTTTAAGGTTCATATTAACGACTTTTCCATTTCCACTCCGCACTGCTACCAAACTCAAAACTTTAAAGGCCCGCTGATTCGGAATAGGTAATTTAAGTTTTTAAGTAAAGTACAGAGGTAGAAAAAATATTGTGATAATTGTTGTTTTATTCATGGCAATATGGGGAATGAGTTGAAAACTGGTAACTGATTTGACATGCTTCCGCATATTTCCAAATCGCGCTCTTACACTACTACTAACTAGAAAACATACAAAAAAACTTATTGAACGAATCTTTTTATTGAAATACGCTTTGAAAATTCTCTATTTCAACATAAAGGGTCTGGCCGGAAGGTAATAGTAAAATCGCCCCTGGCTGAATTTGAAATATTGTTATGCACGTTTGTTTGTTTTATTAAAAGATATAATTTTACTGAATATTAAGACTTAAATGCTTACGGTTAGCGAAAAAATTAAAAAAATAAAAATTCAGTTTTTATTTTTTTTTAGCCAAACTACGTTACCGATTAATTTGCCCTTCGAATATTTTGTACATATATTTAAGATACATTTATAGAAAAAAAATAAAAGTTCTAGCGTTTTTCAAAATACACAATTTTGGCTGTTTTAGTTTTTCTATTTTTTTTTTTTTACTTGCAAGTTGGCGACACCTACCATATTTTGATATACCTAATATACGCAATTTTATATTCTATTACATATATTTTTTTCAAAATTATTCATTTGGATCAACAAAGTGAAAAAAAGATTTTTGTTTAAAAGGGTGGTAAAAAGTTCTTCCATATTGTTCAATCGTTCAAACATTCGTTCATAGTGTTAGTAACAATTATCTTATTAGCAATGTTAGTAACATGACATAAAAACAGAAAATACGGATAATTCAGAAGAAAAAATAGATTTAAATTGATTATTTAAAAAAAAAATATTTTGTAGTTGCAATTTTTTACTTATTTTGAAAAATTAAAAATAATTGATAACAACAATAATATAGCTCTTTTTATTTCGGATTCACTACAATTTCAGTAGACCAGGTAAGTTTTTTTTTTCAAAAATTCAAATGATTTATTTGTAAGAATACAGTATATTAATTAATTATCAATTATTTTATTATTTGTATATAATTAAATATACAGGATGTATCAGATACCCCCTAACAATAATTCACTGGGGTATACCAAATAAATCATTTGAATATTTGAAAAAAAAAAACTTACCTGGTCTACTGAAATTGTAGTGCTTCCGAAATAAAAAGAGCTATATTATTATTGTTATCAATTATTTTTAATTTTTCAAAATAAGTAAAAAATTGCAACTACAAAATATATTTTTTTAAATAATCAATTTAAATCTATTTTTTCTTCTGATTTATCCGTATTTTCTGTTTTTATGTCATGTTTCTAACATTGCTAATAAGATAATTGTTACTAACACTATGAACGAATGTTTGAACGATTGAACAATATGGTAGAACTTTTTACCACCCTTTTAAACAAAAATCTTTTTTTCACTTTGTTGATCCAAATGAATAATTTTGAAAAAAATATATGTAATAGAATATAAAATTGCGTATATTATATCAAAATATGGTAGGTGTCGCCAACTTGCAAGTAAAAAAAAAAAAAAACTAAAACAGCCAAAATTGTGTATTTTGAAAAACGCTAGAACTTTTATTTTTTTTCTATAAATGTATCTTAAATATATGTACAAAATATTCGAAGGGCAAATTAATCGGTAACGTAGTTTGGCTAAAAAAAAATAAAAACTGAATTTTTATTTTTTTAATTTTTTCGCTAACCGTAAGCATTTAAGTCTTAATATTCAGTAAAATTATATCTTATAATAAAACAAACAAACGTGCATAACAATATTTCAAATTCAGCCAGGGGCGATTTTACTATTACCTTCCGGCCAGACCCTTACGCAAATTAATTTCATCACATGGTTCATTTCTTTCATTCACTCACTAAGTCACATCACTATTTAATATTCGCGAAAAACTGACAACACTGAAAGTGTCATCTGGCTGCAGTGGTTTATCTGTCAGACTATAGTCTATCTCGCGCGCTCTAGTGCTAGACATGCAGAAAATAAACCTGACTCACATCGAACTCTGAGCATAACAAATTCTTCAATCTCTCCAGCCTATTTACGTCCCACTGCTGGGCACAGGCCTCCTCTCAGAATGAGACGGCTTGGGCTATAGTTCCGACGCGGGCCCAGTGCGGATTGGGAACTTCACACACACCATTGAATTGCTTCGAAGTTGAGTGCAGGTTTCCTCACGATGTTTTCCTTCACCGAAAAGCTCATGGTAAATTTCAAATGAGATATCGCACATAAATTCCGAAAAACTAAGAGGTGCGAGTCCGGGATTCCAACCCACGACCCTCTGCTTGAGAGGCCACAGGTCAAACCACTAGGCTACCACGGATTTTTTTAATTCTTCACTACGCCTCAAAAATATTTTTAGTACAAGCGTGTTAATACAATCCTGAGTAGGTAGGCACTTGTACTTTAATGTAGGTAGGTACGTGAGCTTTTCAAGATTGAGGGTTTCAATTTTTTTTCTTAAAGATTGGGGTGGCAATTGGCAAGTAAGCAAGTGGATCACCTAATTATCAAGAGTTCACCATCACAGACACCCGCAACCAAACCAACCAAAGATTCATAGATGCGGTATAATCAGCAAATTCGATTGAAAGATACTACCGATTAGTGTTGATAATTTACTATAGCAGATCTAACAAATATTTAGAAGTAAGTAAAGAAAGGCGACGTTCAACCCTGCGCAAAGCTAGCACTCATGAATTGAATTAATTCCTTATATACGCAGCGCGTCGATGTCGCGAGGTCCGCCGCGTGCGACCTGCGCCGGCGCCGGCATCTGCGCGCTTGCCCAACTGGACAACTTATCTCATTAAGCTTGTTTACAAAGTAGTACCTACTTTGTGCCATCAGCCAAATATATACGATCTGCTACCCTAAGATTGAAAATCCTTCACACGTCGTAAGACACGGCTATCAACTTGAAAGTTCGACTTTAGCATGCTTTAGCAGCATTTTTATTCAAATAATACGAACATGCAAAAAACAAGAACGTACATGCATCCGCGTCAAGCATCGTCAAAACTGCAAAATAATAAATAAATAATTTAAATTTACATTTTAAAGGATGTTGCATGAAAAGTGATAGATCACTTATTTGGCCAACCGTATCACATTCAATTTTATTGTTCCTGGATATTACGTAGGATGTTTTAGTATAGTTTGCTGACCGCGCACTCTCGCTCACTGGACCATTTAATGTAAACAGGGGCCTTACCATGACGTCTTAATGCAAAAAGTCAAAAGTTTATTTTGCAAATAGGCCGCCGAGGGCTCTTTTACATGTCTTTTTTTGAATCTACCAGCGCATTCGGAAAGACCATCATTGCCAAGAAGAATGCGCCGCAAGAAACTTGGCAGAAATTCATTTTTTCATAATAAAATAGATTTACAATAGTACTTAAATTCTACTTAACTTACCTATAATACAATTAATACATTTTATAAAAGGGATGTAAAAGGCCCCTAAGTCCGTACCTTAAATTACATTGGTCTATAGTAGAGATGTATAAAGTCTCTACTGGTCAAAGCGAAACAAAATATGCTATAATGATAGGAAAGAAAAAGAAAAAAGTGAATAAAAATAATTTAAGTTCAGTGGAGGTGTAAAACGCCTCCACCGTCAAATAAGTTAATTGGAGATATCTCCAATGTCGATGAGAAAAAGAGCAAAAAAATATATATATATATGTAAAGAAAGTGTATTTCTTTAAGCTATTATTATTGTTATAATTTATAATTTTTAAGTAAGGTAGTTACATGATTTTAGTAACCTAAGATGAGGGTAAACGAAGAAACGTTTTTGTGTTTAATTTGAAGGTGCACTGATAGTTAACCAAGAATAAGGAATTGGCATACTAAAAATAAACTTTAAATGTCGTTTCTTTGTTTACAGGTGAGATTAGTGTTTAGTTAATAGTTTGTTTTTGTAAGTACTAATATAATATACCCTAATAACTAATAAAATAAAACTTTGTTTACAGAGCAACACAACTTGGTTTATTTAATTTGTCAATACCTGTTGAGAAAGAGTATTCATTCTTATAAAACGACATTTTTGTTTATAAAAGTCGATCAAGATGGAAAAGCTTCGTTTTGAATTTACATTATTGCCTGGAAGTGATGGGAAATCAAACATTTATTCTATTACTTCAATAACCACAAGTGATAATAAAGTGTATGCAATACCCGAAGAACTTCAAGCAGCGGGTCACCACAAGGACATAATAAAAACAGCGGCGTACGCTAAAGTCAAAAATAGTTTAACGAGAAGATATCAGGTGAGAAGAATTTGGATAACAATGACAGAAGATCTTAAAAAAATTTACTTGGATGGTGACGGCAATTTACAATTTGAAGATAAATTTTTAGAGGAATTAAATCAAGAACAACTGAGTACTGCATGTAAAAAAGAAACCGGTACGTTGGAAAAAATACTCGAGAAATTATTAGAAAACACACAAGAAAATAGACAACAGAGCTTAAAAAATATTGCAGAGAAATTTGTGATTGAAAAGTTTACAGGCAAAAATATGAACGCAAACCAATGGATTGATATTTTTGAAAAAGAGTGCGCACGTTTTGATGTGACAACAGATGAGAAAAAAATTGAATTACTCAGATTATTTCTGGATAAAAGCTGCGTTGATTGGTACAGTTCTATGATTATAAAATTCACAATTAACTCTGAATGGTTAACGTGGAGAAGTAAATTCTGTGAATCGTTTGCAAGCAAGGGATGGAACCCAGTCACATACGCACTATTGTTCAAATATAAAGATGGCTCATTGTTAGATTATGCTATACGAAAAGAAAAATTATTACTAGATATGAGGAGATCAATTGACACTGGTACCTTGGTGGACCTAATTGCTGCTGGTTTACCAGAGTTTGTACTCAATAAGATTGACAGAGAAATATTACAAGATACAGTGGATTTGTTCAATGAGATAAACAAGTATGAACACATGGTAAATAAAAAAAGCATAGTGATCAAGAAAAAGTATGGAAGTATAAGAACTAACGACAAAAATGAAGATAAACATCCATGTAGAAATTGTGAACAATTAAATAAGGGTATAAGATATCACCCAGAAGCTTCATGCTGGTTTAAGACAAAGGAAGATGATAAAATAAAGAAAAATTACATTAAACATGTAAACAATTCAGTGATAGAAGCAAAATTGAATGAAAGTGATGCAAAAAACTAATAGTAACACCATTATTATACGTCAAACTACTACTAAATGATAAATTGGAAATAAAAGGAGTTTATGATTCTGGTTCAAATGTTTCTCTAATAAATTCGAAATTACTGAAACTCAATGGAAAGGGAACTAATGTGAATGCAGACTTAGTAACGATTAATGGTGTTACAAAAACAAATGGTTTGACGAATTTGAAAATAAAAATCTTTGAATTGGAAGCAACCGTTGATGTACATATTATTGATGAACAAAATTTTAAATATGATTTCTTGATCGGATTGGACTTGATAAAAACGTTCAAACTAATTCAAAATGAAGACTTGAAAATATCACAGAAACGGTACCAAAATGATGAAAATAAAAAGATAATGGAAGAACTTATCACAAATATAAAACCTAACACTGAATGCGAAAATAAAGAAAATGTCAGTACGAGTATGACAAAGTACGAAATAAATTTTAATGAACACGTAGAAGAAAAAGATTTCGAAATGAAAATAAATCATTTAAACGAGTATCAGAAATCTGATATAAATACACTGATTAACGAGCATCAGTCAGTTTTTGCAAAAAATAAATACGACGTTGGCACTGTAAATGAATACGAGGCGAGGATAGACTTATTAGTAGATAAATATTGCAGTAAAAGACCTTACAGATGCAGTGTAGAAGATAAAAAAGAGATAGAAGAACAAATAGCTAAACTTCTAGATAATAAGCTGATAGAAGAATCCTACAGTCCATTTGCTGCTCCGGTCACATTGGCATTTAAAAAAGAAGACAACAAAAAAACAAGACTTTGCATAGACTTTAGAGACCTAAATAAAATAGTATTACCTCAAGCACAACCTTTCCCATTAATTGAAGATCTGATGGTAAAGACGAGGAATTGTAAATATTTTTCAACCCTGGATATAAATTCGGCATTTTGGTCTATTCCTTTGCGAATCGAAGACAGGAAAAAGACGGCTTTCGTAACTCAGGAAGGCCATTTCCAATGGACCTGCCTACCTTTTGGACTGAAGACATCACCTGCCATTTTTCAGCGGATTTTAACTAATATTCTAAGGAAGTATAAACTTGCTGACTTTGCTGTTAATTATATAGATGACATACTTATATTCTCCAAAACATTTGCTGAGCATATTGACCATCTGACACAGTTGTTAAAAGCGATTAAAACCGAAGGTTTCCGATTAAAATTTACAAAATGCACTTTTGCATCTGACTCAGTAAAATACCTAGGTCATATTATTCGAAATAATTCAGTAACACCATTAAAAGATAACTTAATTTCAATAAGGGATTTTCCAGTTCCAAAGACTCAAAAGAACGTCAGACAATTCCTAGGAAAAATTAATTTTTATCATGAGTACATCCCAAACTGTGCAATTATACTGGATCCAATACATAATTTGCTTAGGAAAAATGAAAAATATGTTTGGTCAGATAAATGTCAAAAATCATTTGAGATGATAAAAAGTTTGTTATGCTCACAACCAGTTTTGGAAATTTATGATAAAGATTTGCCCATAAATATTTACACCGATGCTTCTTTGGAGGGAGTTGGAGCCATCTTAAAACAAAAGCAGCCGGATGGAAAAGAAAAACCCGTAGCTTACTTTTCGAAAAAACTAAATGGAGCCCAAAAGAAAAAAAAAGCAATATACTTAGAATGCTTAGCGATCAAAGAGGCGGTGAGATACTGGCAGTACTGGTTGATAGGTAAATCATTCACAGTCTATTCTGACCATAAACCACTGGAAAACATGAATTTGAAATCTAGGACAGATGAAGAACTAGGTGATTTAACATATTACCTATCACAATACGATTTTCAAGTTAAATATGCTCCTGGAAAGCAAAATTTGGAAGCAGACTGCTTAAGCAGAAATCCCGTGTTGGAATCAAATGAAAATAAAGATGAACAATTAAAAGTCGTGAATTTTATTACACTACAAGATATCTTAACAGATCAGAAAGACAATGAAGAAATTCTATACCGTAAAAGCAAATTAGTAGAAAGACAGAAAGTATTTTTTAAAAAGGTCAGAAAAAAAGAAAAAATACTTTTAACAGAGGAATTTAGCATTAAACTTATAAAAACTATTCATGAAAACTTGTGCCATATTGGAATTGGACAAATGCAGAAAACAATGAGTTCACTCTATGCAGCCAAACACTTGATGAAAAATATAAAAAAAATATGCAGATCTTGTGAAATTTGTATCAGAAATAAAACCAGAGGACACGATAAATTTGGATTTATGTCTCATCTTGGCCCGGCCACCAAGCCGTTCGAAATAATATCTATAGACACTATTGGAGGTTTTGGAGGTTCAAGATCAACTAAAAAATACCTACATTTATTAGTAGATCATTTCACTAGATACGCATTCATTCAAACATCAAAAACTCAGAGCGCAAATGATTTTATAAAACTTATCTCGAATATAACAGAAACGGAGGACATTGGCATGCTTCTTACGGACCAATACCCAGGAATCAATTCGAAAGAATTTAAGAAATTTCTTAATGAAAAAGGGATAACCATGGTTTTTACAGCTGTTAATGCACCGTTTTCTAATGGTCTGAATGAAAGGCTAAACCAAACATTAATAAACAAAATCAGATGCAAAATAAATGAAACTCAACAAAAGAGAGCATGGACGACACTAGCTCAAGAATGCGTAAACAAATATAATGAGACTAATCATTCAGTCACTGGTTTCCCACCAATTTATCTTTTATATGGTACAGATGTCACGATTATACCGACTGAATTAAAACAAGGAAAATTCAATAGTTCTACTTGGATAAAAGATAGAGAAACAGCACTAGAGAATACAATAAAATCACACAACTATAACAAAACGCTTTTTGATAGAAATAGAAAATTCCATGAATTTAAGGTAGAAGATATGGTCTACGTGGAAAATGGAAACAAACTAAACCGAAAAAAACTGGATGAATTGAATATTGGGCCATTTAAGATAGTAGAAAAAAAATCAAACTCAATATACAGAATCGATACAGGTCATAAAAAAATGGAATCAAATCTATTCCATATCACAAAACTTATTCCAGTGACTACATTAGAAGATGATGAAGAAGAAAAGGAAGAACTAGACAAGACGGATTAATTTAACGAAAATTTTACTGCCGTTAATTTTCTTCTTTATGGGAGGAGATGTAAAGAAAGTGTATTTCTTTAAGCTATTATTATTGTTATAATTTATAATTTTTAAGTAAGGTAGTTACATGATTTTAGTAACCTAAGATGAGGGTAAACGAAGAAACGTTTTTGTGTTTAATTTGAAGGTGCACTGATAGTTAACCAAGAATAAGGAATTGGCATACTAAAAATAAACTTTAAATGTCGTTTCTTTGTTTACAGGTGAGATTAGTGTTTAGTTAATAGTTTGTTTTTGTAAGTACTAATATAATATACCCTAATAACTAATAAAATAAAACTTTGTTTACAGAGCAACACAACTTGGTTTATTTAATTTGTCAATACCTGTTGAGAAAGAGTATTCATTCTTATATATAATATAATACGATTCAGTTTAGGTCCGCTCGCTGTCACATTCATACTAAAAGTGACAGCTAAAACTTGAACTGAATTAGGACGTCAATGGTAAGGCCCCTGAACCTATGAAAGATGGAAAACCAAACGTGGTCGGAAATAGATGCCTTGCGACCGCAACAGAACCTGTCACTTAAGGGTGTGCACTTGCGCAGTATAATACCTGAATAGCGAATTTCAGTGGTAATAACGTATAGATCTGGAGCCTTACCATGACGTCCTAATCCGACTCAGCTCAAGTTTTAGCTGTCACTTTTAATATGAATCTGACAGCGAGCGAACCTAAACTGAATCGCGTTAAAACGTCATGGTATGGCCCCTCTCGGTTACGACTTCCATTCAGTGATAATAGGTATACCGAGTTACAGCTAACCATCGCACATAATTATGATTAGTTCAGGTTGCATAACGATAAAGATGAAAATTCAAATTTAATTAATACTGACATTTAAACAGAATTGTAATAAAAATACACAGCATTAAGTATTTTCCTTACCGAAACAAAAACCACTTGACTATCTTAATCTTATCTTACCAAATCGAGCGTCGTAAACGCAGTAAAATGTTTTAAAAAAGTAATTTCACAGGCAGTAAATTAGTGACATAAACAACTCGAGAGGTGTAGCAAAGCTGCGTGACAAGCCTGCAAGGAGAATGGGTCTGCCTTACCGGAGAATAGAATGATCGCGCCAAATATGGCTCTCCCGACTTTGGAATAGGTACGGAGCAGGAAAACGGATTTCTCGTTACATGTCGACAAGCCTTGCCCTCATTTCGTACTGGTAAAAAATTAAGTTATGTATGCGTTGTTGAACAAAGTTTTAAGCTCTTGCGTGATAACTTTGTTGGACAGAAATGGTAAGTAACTGGTTTTGGCTAAGAACAAGAAGTTGATTGGATTGCATGACCTAATCACAACCTAACATACCTACTCAGACAGTCACATCTTGTCAACGTGAAAAGATTTATTGGAATAAACATAAGATTAGCGTAGTGAAGAATTAAAAGCCGTGGTAGCCTAGTGGTTTGACCTGTGGCCTCTCAAGCAGAGTGTCGTGGGTTCAAATCCCGGGCTCGCACCTCTGAGTTTTTCGGAATTTATGTGCGAAAAATACATTTGTAATTGGCTATGAGCTTTTCGGTGAAGGAAAACATCGTGAGGAAACCTGCACACATCTGCGAAGAAATTCAATGGTGTGTTTTAAGTTTCCAATCCGCACTATAGCCCAAACCCTCCAATACACGGAGGAGGCCTATGCCATGAGGCACGCCGAATTTCGCGACAGTTTATTAAATAAATACAAAAATAAACGACAGTAACAACAACAACAAAAACATGTATTTACTGAAATTGAAGCGAATTCGGAATAAAAAGGCTTATAAATAAATAAATAAAAACATAAGATTGCAAGAAAGTAAAAACAAATTAAACCAAAAGAGCACACAGTAAAACATATAGTTAACAAAACAGATGGCGCAAATCATAATATAGGCCGTAAAGCGACGTTGTGGTTCTAGTGGAGGTAGGTCATGAGTCTAAAGAGTCACCGATGTTTCAGCATAGTATAGACTCGCACTACACCAGAAGTAAGTACGACTAGGTGCGAACCTAGTGTGGGAAAAGTTGAAACGGCTTTTTAATAATGGACGTTAATTATAAGTTAAAAATTAAAATTAAATAACTACTTAGCTGTTGTTGTTGTAATAATTCCTATGATCCTCTAAAAACCATGTAACGTATTTGTAATAAATGGCTTCGGTTAGTTCCAATTCAAGCTCTTGTCATCGTCCCAACCCTTAAGATAATCCGAGTAATTCTTCTAATGACAGACTTCTGATTAATGTAAAGTGCTACGAAGGCTTTTACCATCCATTAATGGAATAATTTGTCATTGGTCGTTATCTCAGACGTGACTCGTCCACGTTTTGTCAGTAAACTCTCACTTTCTGGACGGAAAGAAAGTGATTTATCGTGGCTCAGTTGATACCCTTTTATTCATAAACTAAACAATAATTTATGTAACGGCACTTAGCGAATTTTATGTTCGCAAAGTTTGATTTATTGGAAAGAGAAACCGCTTGCATTTGGTGTCCTGACGGGAGATTACGGAAGTTTACGGCTTGATAATTTAAAACGCGACTAATATGATTAATTAAGTTCAGATGTCGATGATGAATTAATTATGTGTGTAGTCGTTATAAAGTAGTAAATAGCAACTTTCATAGTAGTTCATTAAAAAAAAAACTTGAATTTGCTATCTATAAATCAAGATTGCATGGTGGTGGCAGTTTTAAATCGAAAGTTCGTGGAAATTACAGAGGAGCTAATAATGGCAGCTAGATTTTTAGTAATTAAACACGTAAACCCAATAAGAAATGTCTCAATGCGGAGTCTTCCGGGAGGCTGCGGTTGCAGTTCGGTGTCGGAATATTAATATACTTTAGTTGACTGCGTAGATAAGGCTATGAATAAATAAGTTTTCTTTGAAACACGACAAACAATTAGTGGTCTTCACAGGTGTGTGTTCATGTTATATCTGACAGTCGTTATTTTTTCGGAAAGACTTCAGGAGATCTGCCGCGGAATTGAGAAGTGTGCTGCCTAGTTACTCTACATAGAGTCTACCGTGTGTCAGTCTGATCTTAGCTCTAAAGTAGGCTTTTTCATAAAAAGTAACGGAAGCGTTCGTGTAAATATTCCATTATGTAAAAAAAATCGGCAGTGTTCAATCAGTATCAGTTTTGTCGCTTCTAACGTCCCTCGCAGGCGTTCGCGTAGAAGTGTTAAATAGGTAGAGAACGAGGTTTGTTGATCACATCCCTAAGCACAAACAGAAGTTGGCACTATTGATTTAGAACAGAATCGTTTTTTTATATTAGGGAATAATTTAACAACGTGTCCACCCACTATATTAAAATTTTACAACGAAGTGCATTATTAATTGCATCCAACATAATTATATCTTTTGTTTTGGTGTTATTTTGCCTTTGATGTTCACCAGGCGCCTGTTTCGAAGCCCAACATTGGAATACTCCAACGATATAACACCACCGCATATTAGAAGCCAAACCAACTAACTATTCCTAAAAGCGAGTTCTTTTAAAGTTGATTTTGCTTTTAACATCACTATACCAACAATAGTAGGACTGAATGACTTTTGTGGGCTATAGTTAGTTTATTCGAGTTTAACAGGAGCCTTTATAATGAATACTTATACCAAGTCTATACTTTATTCACAGATCGATGAAAACAATAATGTAACATAAGCCCCGGTTGCGAAACTAGGCGCGCCCTGCGGCGGCGCTTGCAACACCTGCAGCTCACAACTTCCCAGCAACTTCTTCAGCTTCGTATCGTCGGCATTCGGTTTGTACCTATGTACCTATGCGTTGAAAGCTATTCTAGGCAAAATATTACCTTCTCTTTCTATTCATTTCCAGACATAATAAGGTCATTTTACTATTTTAACTAAACGGGTCTTAATCCTCTTAAGACAATGTGTGGTTAGTTAGAAAAACTCACACAGTTACAAGACTTTCATACGGCAACGTATCGGCAATCCTCTAGTGTTGCGGGTGTCCATTGGTGGTGGTGCTCGCTTAACACCAGGTGACCCACTTGCTCGTTTGCCTTCCTTGTCGTATAAAAGAACCTACTTCTTCAGTTCCTTCGAGACTATGGACGTCGCGGCATGGCCGCAACGTCGACGTAAATAATAAAAACTGTACGCGATTAAGACCCGCTTAGTTATATAATAAAACAAAGTCTGGTGAAGCATGGGCACAATTTTTTTAATTTATTATTCAGGTAGAAGAAAACGAGAGTGACGATAGGTAATTCTCGGTCGACAGCTGTACGTTGATCAGCTGATGTTCGAATATCAATTTCAGTTCACAGTTGGCTGAATCTACAGCATCCATATCGCCGATGCGTGCGTGGCCATGCTGCGCGCGCCCCGAGGCCACGTCCGCAGCGCAAGGATTTATTGTTATGTTACCAATACCTGTGAATTTTCGAACACCTTAATTGTTCCAATTAATGACGGGGACCAGCGCTAGCCCTAGTCGTCTTTCAGGCGCTCTTCGGTAGACGGTTTCTACTCCTCCCCCCGCCAACTTGCTTTTAGCGCCCTCCTACCTCCTAATTTTGACACCCATGGCCATCTGGCGCCCAGAGCGGCCGCTCCACTTGTTCTACCGTAAGTCCTGTCCTGACGGGACTGTACTGAGCGGTTGACATTAGTCGATAATAACATTAGGTAAGCGTATAGTCAAACATTGCTATAAGGGCCTCTTTATCACGATAAACTAGTAAAGTCGGCGGCAGACAGCACGCGAGTCGCGTCACGACCCGCGTGCCTGTTTTATATATAAGCAAAAGCTCGAGGAGCGCATGCACTGCATACCAAACAGCGCATCGCAAAGTGCATCTGCATCTGACGTCATTAATGACAAGCCCTGAGCCTATGATGATGACGGAGACGAGACACATATGTCCCAATGCTGGGCACAGGGAGATGAGAGACTTTAGGCTATAATTCCCACGCTGGCTCAGAGCGGAACTTCACACACACACCATTACAATCCGCAGGTCTATGCATGTTTCCTTCACCAAATAGCTCATGGTGAACTTTCAAATGTTATTGCGCTTGACATATATCTAGGTACTACCTAACCGAAAAACACAAAGAAGAAACTGCGACCTCTGATTGAGAGGCCATATTTAGGTCAAACCATTAAGTACTTAAGCTCTTTTTTTCAGGACATTAAGGACACAAAAACTCTTTATTGATTGGAAGCCTTCACTGCGAGGGTGCATGTATCATTTATAATAATAGTTCCTCGTAGGTCGTAGGCGAATCCGAAGTATATGATAAATTAGCACATTACTGGTACATAGAACACAAAAGAGGAGGCACGAGTAAGGATTGGACATTAATAACTTCGATCATAAAGGCATAGCAAACTGTTTTAAGGAAACTTTAAAAATGTAGGACCAAGGATAATGTAGCAAAACATCGCGATATATCTCACTTGGCTAATGTTCATTGTAAGTATTGTTTGTCTGCGCCCACGCACGTGAAGCTGCCGGCAGACACTTTAGTTCAGTGTTATCCGTGATCTATAGATCCGAAGCATCGATCATCGCGATAGTCGGCGCGTGGGCATGCGCCGCGTCTCGCGACACACGCTGCGCATAAGGACATTTTGACGCGATATACCTACATAACTTATTTTTAAAAAAACGTGACGTGGTGGCCTAGTGGTTTGATCTATGGCCACTCAAGCAAAGGATCGTGGATTCGAGCCCGCGCTCTCACATTTTGAGTATGTTGGAATTTATGTGCGATGAAATGAACATTTAATACCATAAGCTATTCGGTGAAGGAGAACATGCTTAAGTGAAATTCGCTATCCGCATTGGGCCCGCGTGGGAACTGAAGCAAAAGCCCTCTCATTCTGAAAGGAGGCCTGTGTCTAACAGTGGGACGCATATAGGCTGGAGATGACAAATTGTTTTTACTACCACAGGGTCGTGCTTCATTTGGTTACGTCGTAAAGATGTTATTGAAACTTTTCTGTTTCCTTATTCTTGAGATTTAATGAACAGTCCATATTGACATTTGATTACTCTCGGAACGTATGGAGGAATACAGTTACGATAATTGAGCGATCGGCAATTAATCTGCGCGGGATTGGAGGGGGTGACCTTATAAGGGGAAGCGCGCGGCGGTGACGGCAGCGGCGCCCACGCAGCGTAACCGGGGACTGCCGGTGTAATGCGTTATCCGACATTATTGAAGCACTTTCCTTAAACAGGATTATACATACATATATCGTCACGCCTCTTTCTCACAGGGGCAGGCAGAGACTACTTTGGATTATACTTATTAATAATAATATACTTAGCTCTTTTATTCCGAATTTGCTACAATTTCAGTAGTTTCAGTAGGTAAGTACACATGTTAAGAGTTTTTAATGATTCACGGGAGCTCAATAAAGGTAATCGCGGTTCACATCCCGTTAATAATATTTCGAATGAAGGTACACATGTTGTTGTCTTTTTTATGAATGATCGCGTAATTCGGCGTACATCATCATCATGGCATGGCCTCTCTGGTGCGAAGGGCGAGGGGCAGCACCAACAGTATCCTAAAAATGATCTCGGATAGGCTAGACTGTCCATTCATGACCCACTGCCGTGCCATTTCAAACGGTCATGTGTAGTAATTTGTGTATGTCTTTTATAATTACTAACGTTAGCAATAAGCAACTATGTACATAACTAACAAATTGTGGGTCCCAGTTACCCGAATAAAGAAATTTATTATTATTATAGGCCTCCTGCACTTACTATTGAATTCCTTCGCAAGTGTGCAGGTTTCCTCACGATGTTTTCCTTCACCGAATAGCTCATAGCAAATTTCAAATGTAATTTTACACATAAATTCAGAAAAACTCAGAGGTGCGAGCCCGGGATTCGAACCCAACAGATCCACAACAAGAAATAAATAAAAAAAGAATGTCAGATAACGGCCATTCTCAGAGCAGGCAATTTTTGGACGTCCGAGCAAATATCGCAGGCTTTCTTAGACTTTTTAGACATTTTATTATTTTTCATAGTTAGTATGCGTCCCATTCTAACTCGCACAATAAGTTTTTGCACGATAATATGGTTATAACTATTTAAAAAAAAATACTTAAACCCCATTCTCCTAAGCTCCGTTTAGCGAGCGGACTCCAAAATTGAGAACAAAACCTTGTGTAACTTTGTAAAAACTGCCGGTAGCCAATGTTAGGTGTTTTATTATTCAAGTCAACTAGTTGGACTACATATTAATTATAATTAACAATAGCGGTAAGGTCTTACTCATATAATTTTGATTTTTTTACCGCGCGAGCGAACTTCCATCTAAACTCCGTCAATGGATATAAAATCACAAATTACACTACTATTTGCAAGCTTACGCGCAACCCAATAGGGCTGTGCGCTAGCGTTCTGCCTGGTCCCCGTCGTCATCTAGGTCGGGTGCAGGCATGGCGTTTAGGACCAAAATTACGAACATATATATATCTAAACTCAGTTTTGTGTTTCCCGTCTCTACTAAACTCCGTTTAGTTGTTTTATTTTTTACTGGTACTCTTCTGAATCTGTTTGTCCTGCTATCATTATAGCTCGTTATCCTATGTTAACGACCTATTTGCTGCAATTCCCTTAAATGCATCCATCACTAAATAAAAAATCGAAAATGGCTTTCTCCCTAAGCTCCGTAGACTAAACTCCGTCGTATTTTTGATAGAAGTTTAGAAAATTAAACAAAATCTGATTGTTTTTGTACATAAAAATCTTTTATTATAGTACTGACTTTTGAGTACCGATGTTTTAGTGTTAAAGAAGTACACATTTTCGAAAATATTTATTTATAGTTTCTATTGACATGATCTTCATGTTCCAGTGAATTATGACACGGGGTTCGCGTTACATGCTATATATCTTATTTTTCGATCATAATATTTGATTTTTATTTAATTTAAACAAATAAGTTATATTTTATTCATATTTAATGTATATCGATGTCTCAACTCCGTCTTGATGAAAAATCAATGTGTTATAAATCATAAACTAATTGGTTTATTTAATGGCCAAAAGCACAGAAAAGCTTCTTGTAGCATAGATTTTCACATTTTACTTCAATTATATTCATAAACGTAAAACTCAAAATCAAGACGGAGTTTAGGCTGAGAACACGTTTTCCTGAGAATGACCGATAAAATGACCTCAGTTAAGTATGTGGATGGTAGGACCTTGAGCAAGGTCCGTCCGTGTGGAGTGGAGAGTAAGATAAGATAGCCAGTTCCTTTCATCATTCCTTCCGTTCCATCTTAGCCCTCTGGTACTCTGGCTGTCAACGCATCTGCAATAATCCTTTGGTTTTATGCGGGTGTCTGCGAGTGCTGTTGCGTACTTACCATCAAGCGACACCTTATCTCTAAAGTAAAAGTTTAAATAGTTTCCGTCCTGGGGCCTTAGCATGACGTTACGTCCTAATTTCGACTTAGTTCAAGTTTTAGCTATCACTTTTAGTATGAATCTGACAGCGAGCGAACCTAAACTGAATCGTATTAAGACGTCATGGTAAGGCTCCTGAAGACAACCGATTCAACCTCCTCTTTCCAGAAGCACAGAAAAGAAACAACCCTGGGATAAATCTAAGTCGTTTCATCGTTTGTATCATAAACAATCTCGACGTCTTCTCGAGTTCTTGCAAGATCACAGTGTAAGTGACACGGCTGTGACATACGACACAGTGGCATATATCCCATTGTTTGCAAGCGGCCCCGGCCCGACGGGTTTGGCGAGAGCCGGGGTATCGAGTTGCCTCTACGTCTATACATCCGCGTATGGGGTATTGTGATGATCCTGGCTGACGCAGGCTGAAGGTTGTTTCGCATTTCGGTTAAATTGTGAGACAAGATACGTGCAGGAATATAATGTAATGTCAATAAAATCGTAACATGACTTAATTACGTAGTTACGTACCGCGTTGATCCCCCTAGAGTTATTAGGCTAAATACTAAGCTAGGCTATTTTCAAACTCAAATTAATGACTTTTAAGTGTATGCGGAACGACACGAAACGAACTTCGAAAATCAAATTTTGGAGTAGTAGGTATCAGTGGCGTGGCGTCCATAGAACTCGATTCCCACTGGCTTGCCTATTTTAAGGCTGTTGGGCAATTTATTGTGCAGAATTAGAGGAAAAGGCTAGTTAAGTTCCCTTCGGCTTGCCTTCTGATATACTTGACGCCACGCCACTGGTAGGTATAGTATGTAAGGCTTTAAGACCTTATAAGTAAGTCGGATTAGGTATTTTATCAGGCAATGTGTTATAATATTTTTAAACTGCATAGATGAATATCTTCAATCATCAGTCCATTCTGATGCACGCCTGTATGTTACTGCAAAAACTTAGATAATCGTTGAGCATCATGTTTTTGCTTGTCCATTTCACAGAAATCTCAGGTACTTATTGAACTTTTTGTGGTACCTAAACCTTCATTGGTTTACCCTATCTCAAATGTACCAACAGTAGCTCATGTTCGCTCTTCAAATCCTATATAAGCCAGCTTGTACAAATAGTTTTTAATACTTAAGTAATCAATACGTTCAGCTATGACTATGCATGCTGCGACGACGCCTGCGCCCACGGCGTGACTTCATTCACAGATCGCTGACGCCACGAATTTGCATCACAATATCCGAGACTTACTCCAAATCCGTAACCTGCAAGTTTCTACGCTAATTTTCGGCATTGACGCCGACGTATGCGCAGGGGCATACAAATAGCACTGATTTATATTTTATCACTGATTTTCCATGTCACGAGCCTAATTCGGAACTGTGGTCGTTGGCAGTATTTCAAACTTGATAGAATGAGTACAAAAAAACCGGACAAGTGCGTGTCACGCCAGTATAGGGTTCCGTAGTTGTTCAACTCAATATGCGTAAAATATTTTTGTCTGTTTATCTGCGTTACATAATATTCCATTTTACCCGCTTATATTATTACTAGCTGTTGCATGCGACTTCGTCTGCAAAGAATTCGTTTATCACTATCCCGCGGGAACTACGCAATTTTCCGGGATAAAAAGTAGCCTATGTGCTATTCCAGGCTTTTTTCTATCTATGTGCCGAATTTTCTGGCGTGATTGAGTAACAAACAAACATCCATCCATCCATCCATACTTTCGCATTTATTATATTAGTTAGATTAATTACACATGCACCCGCACCAAATTACAGCTTTCTAGTAAAGAGTATTTGATAAGTCGCGGACAGACAGACGGATAGACAGACTTGGCGAAACTGTAAAGGTTCCATTTTTACCATGTTTACTACGAACCCTGAAAACTGCAGACAAGCGGGTTCGAGGATTGCGCTAACAACCACAGAACAAAGCTCATAATAAGGTGCATATCTCTGGGTTGGGTACCTGCATTACATCATGCAGATAAGGCAAACTGGTTTAAAAACTGCTTAAATTATTAACACAAACGATGACTCACACAGGTTCTAAAACCTCATCTGTCCAAATAAGGTCTTAGAAGTCAAGGCTTGCTTTCGGCAAAACAACCAGACAGTTAACTTGGCAATATACGACATTTGTTTTTACAGTTCTTGTTATAATTATAAGTCAGTTTACCAGAAACTAGGTAATCAATTTTCCTGCAATCGTCTCGCGGCGCGGCATGTATGGACCAGCGAAGGCCGCGACTGGGACATAAAACACAGAACAATATTGTCAATGAAATACCTACTACATACCTAATTATATTTTCGGTGACTCACAAGCGGCGAAACAGTGTAATTTATATTTTAAGCGAATAACAATTACCTACACATTTCGTCACCAATATTTTTGACGGTATAGGGTGTAGTTACTCCAGCCCGTCCTTCCTGGTGCGAGCTCTTTCACCTTCTGTTAGGAACAACGCAGTGTTATATTCTTCTTTGAGTGATCACAATACCTTATTACATTAACATTTCTAGACATTCCATTTTTTGGTCAAGTTTGCCTAAGATACAGGCTACTTTCGTATCCTAGTTTAGGCATTTAATTTAATTAGGTACTCTACGCACAGTTTATAATATACTTTCGTTGTATGCGCAGGCGCACTTGTTTTATGTCGAGTCATTAGTTTAGTTCTTAATTTTGTCGTGTACTTACTAATACATAGATAGACACAATATAGTGCTTACTAACCATTTATAATTTACTTGTACATTTGATTATTTTAATAAATTATTTGATTTAAAAAAATATATTTATCTTCGTGCGGACTGAGGGAATCCCGTGAAACTTTTTACGTCCGAAATGTTATGTTTCAGGGATCCCCTTCAATCACACGAATCATGTATACATTCGGTTTTTGTATACAAAAACGGAATTTAACTACCAACCTTCCCGATCAATATTTGTAACCACCGCACTATAATTAAAGACGATCGACTGCGATTTTAATGTAAATTACGGCATTCAAAATTGCGACGGACTGGCTTGCATGTGATTTAATGTCAGTAAAATAAGCGAGGGCCGCATGAAAGTTCACATTTACAATAAATGATGCTTCTCCAAAGAATCGGGTCAAGTTGGTGTCACCAACTGATCGCGTAAACAGTTCGAGGAATCTAACCAAGGCATTGGCAATTCCTATTTTGGTACAAATTGACCTCATATGCATGCTAACATCGGTTTGCCTGCTTAACTCGCATTCTTAGTGCACATTTAGGTACTTACTTTAGCTATGAGCTAAGTTCCTTAATCATGCGTCAAAAAATAACTTGAGGATATACTGCTCATACCAATTCTAAGAATACTAGGTAAGTATTTGTAATCGGTATTCTTGATTGAGTGTTACAATTGTTATAACTGAACTTGGACCTGCGTGGATTTATGTTAACTTACATTCAACGAAGAGCCGCTCAATTCACCAAACGAACCCTCAAACGAAGAGACTCTCTAGCCGGCTGGAGCTGCCGTCTTTGCGGAGGGATGTTGCGTCCCTGTCATGTGTTTTTTTTCATGCGAATAGGAAGGCAAACGAGCAAGTGGGTTAGATGGGACTTAGATGAAATGCCTCTTGTGCTCGTAATTTTCCCGGATGTCTTACTCTCCACACCAGAACACAGCAGTGCAAGCACTGCTGCTTAGCGGCAGGATTAGCGAGTAAGATGGTGGTAGCTATCTGGACGGACCTTGCACAAGGCCCTACCACCCGCAAAAATGTGTGTCTTGTATCGCATTTATAATAGGGAGTGCTCCGAGGAATTGTTTGGTTTATTGCCTGCTGCTAAGTTGTGCTATCGTACCACTGACTGTCATCCCATCCTCACCGCCTCAACAGCTGGCGGTCCACGACCGTTCGTTTCTCGCGGAACTTCTTAACCACGCACGCTTATACTCTGGAATTAATTGGTGGCACCAATTTTTCCGGATTTCTTAGGGAGCCTATTCTTTTCTTAGAGGGCCGGCAGCACATTCTTAACTCCCTTGGATCTACGGGCAGCGGTGACTGCTTTCTATCAGCAGATGACCCACATACTCGTTTGCTATCAAGGGGTATTAGGGGTATCATAAAAAATATAAAAAGTTAACCTTATGGTTATAATCGACTGAAGATGCAATTTAGAGAAGTCTCGTGCTGAAACCATGTTAACTATGATAACTATGAAAATATGCATATATCTCCAAAAACTTATATTCTCAAGGAAAATTAAAAGTGATGAAAATAGGCTACAATATACCTAGACGCATAGATGCAGATTAATCTAGTACTAATTATCACCGAACTTCTTACTGCTTTCAGCTTTCATTGAGTTCAATTTCCTAGAGAGTCCGTTAACCACTACCGAAATAATAGCAAGAGAACGCCTAGGTTACCTAATTTAATTGTCGCGTAAGATCCGGTTGCAGCGCTGCGGTCGCGGCGCGGCTCCCCGGACCTGCGCACGCGCATTGTTGCGGGCCTTCGCAATGCCCATTGTGCCATTCTTACTTTCGGGTGCTTTCAGCGCTCACTAACTTTTGTATTGATAATGTTTAGATTAGAACCTAATCGGTTTGTAGTGGTCTTTGTAGTCCGTAAACATGAGGGAGGCACGAATCAACTCTTAAATCCTACCCCTTACAAAGATGGTGGTCATAGCACTTACGGCAACGCGTAAATTAGCTAAGTGTGAGCCGGACTATTATACTTATACGGTTCAATCGGTATTAGCAGTTGGGCCACATGGGTGTCACACTGTGTCAACAACGGTGGATCCGTGTTTGAAAGCGGATCGTAATGAAAAATTTGGAAAACGTCAATTAAAAACTGGTCATAATTATTAATATCCAGCGAGCCAGGACTCCCATGGCGCCCGCTCTGGGAACTCGGTCACATGCGATAACAGCGGTCTAACATCGGAAAACTACATTCATAAAAAGTTATGGAGGAGGTTCAAAGAACCGCGGCACTTATCGCATCAAAATAAATAATGCACTTAGGCTAATTAGAGAGGCTGCGCTGCGTACGTGTTGAGTGTTGAGCGGCGGTCTCGGAATGCAGACGATAAATGTAAATTTATCTTTTAGGGCACGAAAGCCTGCGGGTGAGACACGGAGGGTTGAGGGAGGAGGCCGGCGCGCGCGCAGCCTCGCGCGCGGCCGCGGCGGCAGTCCGCGCAGTGCTCGTTCGGACATCGCACGCGTTGCCCACACGCCGTCGCCGCCGCGTGACCCCGAGTGACCCGCAGTGCATATCGTACCGCGCGACCACACGAAACGAACGACCCCGCGAACATTCCGCAAACTAATTTAAATTGAAACTAACACCTCGCTTCGCAGTAACATAACGTGAGCTTACATATTTAACTGTTTAATTTAAGTTAAGATTAACATAAAGGTGAAAACGAAATCAACGAACTGTGCACTCGAAGAAAGTAATAGTTTTGAGGAGCGAAATTTAAATGGTAACGGGCGGTCGGTAGCTGCGCCTGCGCCGGACCGCGGGACTCGGCAGGTGAGTCAACAATTCACATCGCGACTATTACATTATCATAATTTAAATAGTAAATAGTTAACTCATCCGCGGCTCAGCTGGGCCGAGCTGCGCCGGCGCCGACCAGTTATTTCAAACGTGTCCGCGCATAAAAATAAGGCATCCACTCGCCCCGGAGATCTACATAGTCACAAATCTTTTCAATATTCAAATCGATATTATGCTAATTGGTATTGAGCCTGGGTCGAGGATGACGGATGAGTAAGGAGAGGAGACAAAAGTTTTTAAAGTTTGTGAGGTAGGTATGTGACGGTCGTTCGGGAGCGATGTTATCGGCGCGGGCGCATGTTTGCGACGCGCGGGTTGTTTGCTCGCGTTGTTTGTCCGCGGGAGGAATGCCGCGGCTTTGTTCTCTGCTGTTGTGATAACACGCCGAGAGTCCTCCGCCGTGTTTGAACAATTGGGACGGCCGCCGGATCGCTGGAGGATTCGCTTAGGTATGCGCCCGCGCCGATGGTACGCAACCAACTTTAAAAAATGCGTGACTAAACATTATCGGAAACAAACGGCACATGATTTACCCGCAATACCTAGTTATGCCCATAATGAATAACGCTTGACCTAAAATAATCATCCAAATTCAACAGTTTTGAACCAGTAGGCTTATTGTCTAACTCGCTCGAAATCGCCATCGTGTTCATTTTGACAGTTCATGACTGTATGGGTTGACAATTGGCATCGGAATCAGCTAGCTGTCATATTCATAGAAGAACTGTCAAAATGAACACGATGGCGATTGCGAGCGAGTTAGACAATAAGCCTACAGCTCAAGCTGTAATCTATCAGTCGTTCGAAGAATGTCGAATTCCAATGAATCATTAGCGCGGCCCGCAAAAGCTGCGTCCTTAAAGAGTGCGGTGACGTCACGTCAGCCACAATGCGCCTCCAATAAAAGAATAAAAAAGTGCATCATCTAAATGTGGAGTTATGTGACGAATCCCGTCCGTCTGCGGAAAATAGAGAATTGCTCAAACGCCTGTCGTTACCGACAATTACAGGCCGAAAAGTTTAACGGTTCCTTGGAGCGTGCTCGTCGCATCATCACGGTTTCTATTGTTATTTTTTGAATAATTTGTATAACTTCGATCATTAATATGCTCCTTTCGACTCTCTCTAAGAATAAGCACTTTACTTTCGGTTTCCCCGTCTTTATACTTGTAACAATACCCAACGTCTTCAACTGATGCAGACACAATTCTTTAATGCAATCAATAAAGTTCTGCTTCTGTTTCGACTGCAGCAGGTTATAGCCACCGCGCTACCAGTTCTGCGTCAACACGTCTGCAGTGCTGTCAACTCGCCGACTGCACCGCACCGTCAGCTGTTATGTTAATTAAGTTAATCGTCCGTAAAATTACAAGCGTTAAGACGATCTCACTTGACGTTCGCTGACGGACTCCGACGTATCGACTTTGATTCCGTGTGCTTACTTTACTACCAACCCGTATGGTTTAATTAGCCGTATAGCAAGTCTTGCTTTCTATGAAACATGATAGGATCGTTGTAAACGGCTACTGTTCCAATTGAAAACATCAAATTGAATATTAGTCATCATGAGTCGGAAACATACTCTGATTTAATCTGTTGTTATCCAATGTTTGATATTAAACACGCTAACAACCAAAACAAGATCGAATAACCTGTCTTTCCGTGCGATTGTCACTAGACTACTAATCAACGAATGAGATTTAAATATCAGCAACATTTCAACAACTTTTTTATAAATACTTATAAGTATCGTCAAAAATTCAACAAGTAGCTGTGTGTAGGCTGTATGGCAACATCTTTAACATACCTACCAAAGAGTTTTAGGTTCTTAAAGTTCTTTAATTTTAACAAGGTAAAGTCTAGTAAACCTTTAGTCGTATTGTTACTTAAGTCTACTCGATTCTAGTCTTCGCTATCATCCCGTCTACATTACAAAACTCAGTCTCCAGCGCGTGGCGAAATCCCGCACACGGCACATCACGGCGATAGCACACGCTCCTACTATCTAATAGACTAATATTCTATTTGCCTCACATTCTGTGATATCTGCTATTGACTAGCTTTCTTCCTTCAATAGTAATGCGCAATTACAATTACGAAGGTAAACAAAAGCCGTATTGTTTTGAAAAGGATTTATTAATTCCAAGGCGCAACTGTTGTTTCAATTATCGTTGTTCACTTTGCTTATTGATTCACCGTCGAGTGTCGATTCCGAACCGGTGTCATTGATGTCCTCAAGAAAGTTAGTCATTGATGTCCTCAGATCAATGACTAACTTTCTTCAGCGTAATATTGTTTTGTTTTATTGTTATTATTCGCGAACTGACTCACGCGTCGGCGCATTCCTAAACTGCAGATCTTTGATAATTCCGTCTATTTGTTGTTTTAATTTTTCATCAAGCTAAGTTTTCCATTTACAGCATCGCTGAGCAATAGTTCTTTGTGGCTTTGTAGGTCGTTTTGGAATACCAACCAGCCTAGCTTTGTCTTTCTCAAGACTAGAGTTTTGTACCTACGTAATGATCAATGATATAGGTATATATAGGCAGGTATGTTATAAATTCATCGAACGGCTTCTAGCCCTATAAAAACCAATATTTATAAATACTTTTCCATTTCAAGTAGGTAATTGCTTTTTTTTATTTTCTGATTTAATTTAGTACCTAAGAGTTTTATTCAGATATTTACAACTATTAGAATAAATTACAAATAAACTAATCGTAAAAAGTTATATATCTATACTAAAACTAACCATAAAAAACCTATGTTTACAAAAAGGAAATTACAAAGTAATTGCTTGATTAGTAAACTAATTATATTCTAACGTATTGCAATAATATCTATGCATAATTTTATGGCACTTGTTTCTAATAAAAGTATGATGTCGTAGCGGTAATGTGGCCATGTTTATATTATTGTTTGTGTATTGGCGCGGGCAAGTGGCGACGCGTGTCCGCTTCAATTATAGTGCATTTGTCTATGCGCCCACGCACCCCGCGCGTAGGTAGGCTTCATTATTTAGTCCTACTACAAGTCTTTGCACAAAACAATATTTTTAAATCAATAAGTAAAATTATTTAATAATACATTGTATGAGATACATACCTACGCTATAATTTTAAAGTACCTACTAACGAAAATTGGTTTTGATTTAGTAAATTCAAGCTTTAGTCTTGTACGAAACAACCATAAGTACCCATAGACTCAAAGACTAGTAAATGTAGTAGTATATTACTCATTTATCTCGAAATGGTTTTCGATTTACCATGCATTGTAAAAAAATAGACTATCCCAATTATCGTAATATCTATTTCAACGTTTACAAACCTTTAAAACCTACATACCTAAATTATCCTCTTAAATCAACCAAGTACTTAATTGGGGAACCGCATGAAAAACAATTCAGGAGATTTTGAGTTTATCCCGAACATACAGACAGACAGGAGGACTTTGTTTTGTAATATGTAGTGATGCATTTTTTTTATATATAATCTGTCTGTCATCCCAGGCGCTAATCGCTTGATGTCGATGTCGTCACGATCACAAATCACAACTGGCACAAATTATGGCCACGAAGCCAGAAGCCACAATGTTCAATAAACGCTTAGCTCGGATTTTTGCCGGCGTTCACTGCGTCTGCACAAAAACATCGTGTTTGTTGATGATAAAATTAATAAAAACGCTTAATCATAATCCTCTAGACGCTTATTTAATAGATTGTCTGTATATTTTTAGCCAATGTTGTTTGTTCGCAAACATTTTGTAAATGGTAAAAATTGCGGCATCTATGCTAAATATCCTAGGAAGTTAGATACAAGACGGCAACTAATGAGCCGTTTTAATGGCTTCAAAAGAACACGATTAGCCCTACCTCATTATAAGGGTCTGTTATTCTTGGCCATTGGTTGGCGTTTTCGCTGCACACTTTAGACAGGACTAGCCGCTACTGCAGACATGTGGACCGGGAACCGGAACGCCGCGGTCAATTAAGCAAAAGTAGACACACTTGTACGGTTGTACGTCAGAAAGGCTTTTCTAACTGTCTTTAGCTAAGCAAAGATGTTGCCATTTAATTGAAAACCTATGTTACGTTTAAGCGTGGACCTTAAATAAGGCTTCAAGCAACTAATTAACGTATTAGAAATGTAGATAAACAGGAGAATCCTAAAATATTGTGGGTAGATAAGATATCAAATGATTCAGTGTTAGGCAGAATTCAAAAGACACATCGCATTGACAATCAAAAGAAGGAAAACGGCATATTTTGGACATATCTCTACAGGAAAACCAAATACAATTAAACATACCTGACTGTGGAAAAATAGATGGAAAAAGAGGTAGAGAAAGACCTAAAAAATTATGGTGCAATAACTATAAGGTATTGGACCGATATTGCAGGCGCTTCCTCTTATGGCGAAACACAGAGAGGACTTCGCGTGGTGATCACCGACATCCGTTAGGATAGGATATGGTATGGCACGCTGAAGAAGAAGTTACATTGAAGTAAATAAATAGCGAAGAATTTTAGCAATTCAAATGCTAAACGCAAAAGTTCCATTTTTCACTTCGCGTAACATTGTCTCGATCAAATTTGTATTTGTACGATTTCAATTGGATAATCCGTTACAATTGAAGTCTTGAAGGCCGCTTCGCAGTACACGTAAGCGTTTATTAGTGGAACCGATGCTTGCAAGAGATCGGTGTCAGCCACAGGCGCCCACGCAGCCGATGCACGGCGCATGCAGCGATGACGTGAACAAGCTAGGGCCTTCCAGCTCCATTTAGGCATATATTCAAGAAACTTTTGTAAGCTGTAGCCCATAGATTAAATGAGGTGGTTCCCTTAGTTTCATATCTATTAATTTCTAGCTGAATGTTCCCCGCCGCTTCGCCACCGTTCAATTTTTTTTAATCTTTATGTCGTTTTTCTCTATATAACATTCCGTGGAACAGCCGTTCTTGAGTTTTGCGCTTAGCGACATTAGTTTTTTTTATATAAAGTAGTGGCCCCCGACTCTGAAAGTTTTGGTCTACGCTGTGTGTCTACATTAACCCCTTCTATCTCCCATCAGTTGTCCAGAGTTTAATTAGCTAGATCATAGTATGTCTGTAACCCATTTTTGGATTGCATTTAATCAGCTACATTAAGTAAGTTAACTTATGTGAAAGACTGAAAGTTAATTGTAGGTAGTAAAGTATAATGTAATTAAAGTACATATTATGGATTTTAAAACTTAAACTTGTTTAGAATAAGTCGAGTTAGCCGAGGATGAAACAGTTGTTTAAATATTGGTCCCATACGCACAAAAACACTTGTAGGCTGCTTGGCTGTAGGTGTCTAATTGGCTATCACAAACCACTTAACACTCTAAATGGAAATCCGGGTTTTCCATGAACGCACTAGTCTGTTCCATTCTGAAACCGTCCTCATGGTGTAACATTTTTACATGGATGTTAATGACCTCGTGGCAATTTAACTGTCGGAGCATTTAGGACAAACTATTTAATTTCAAATTTTAGTACGTGTTTATTTATTATAACATAACATTGAAGGACTGGAATTGCCTTACAGTTATTCAATGGTGTGTGAAGTTCCCAATCCGTACGGGCAATACCCCGAAACCTCACATATGGAGAGGAGGCCTGTGGCTAGCAGTGGAAGTGGAACATATATAGGCTGGAGATGATTTGAATCATTTGAATGATGATTTGCTGGAAAGAAATAGTGAAAAAGAGTAAGTCTAATAGAGTTCCTTGGTTCCTTGATAGTTGATAGACAGTAGGCAGTGGCAGTGGCCTTTGCCCTGCACTTAAATAAGAGAAATGGAAGAGTCTATTTTGTATACGTCTCTAGTGTGCCATTGACTGACACTAAACAATTAAACATGTCGAAATAATGAAGCATCAAACAAATTTCATGTCTTTATTTCATGTATGTATTGTTTTTGTAGCTATACTTAGCATCCTACGTCAGTCTTGTTTTGGATCGAACGGGGGCTGTCTTAAGAGACCTAACCTTGGATTACAATATCGCACTTGTCAGTGCCAAAATGAATATTCTGCAAGAGGTGTACCGACCCTGTGGTGCCGTGCAGAGGTGTGAGGATTAGCGGACCGACGGTCGCCGAAAGCGGTGGCGTCATCTTCGACTAGACCCGACTAGTCAGGTGATCTATTGGTCCTGTAAGGCTACGTGTGCTTCTGCGTTCGCAACGCAGCGTTTTTTATTGCTCCATTTCTTCTCCCACTTCAACAATTATTGAATGTTTCGGAGCAGAGAAAGATAGATCCTTAGAAAGTTGCTTTTAGTAATTAAAGAACGAAAAGTGAACTTTGAGTACCTATGTTTTTGCAGGTTTTTATTTAATTTCTACTGTCTGTCTCTGTTTGGCATACTTTCAATGTTGATACAACAATATTGATGTGAAATTCTGGTGGCCTGACTAGGAATGCTAGGATCATCTCCGCAGGCGGGAACTCTTCAGCGGTTGGTCCGATTGACTTCAAATTTGGTATACCTACTTGTTGTAGAATAGAGCACAATCCAAGTAAAATCAACAAAAAGTATACTCAGCAAAAAATGAAATTTTTAGGTTAGTTTATTGGGCTATTAATTACTTTCCTTGAGCTCCGGTGAATATAGTATTGGGTAGTGATGTCGTAGCCCAAACCCCATCATTCACTCATAAGAGGAGGCCTCTGCCCAGCAGTGGGGACAAAAATAGGCTGGAGATGATGAGTGATGTAGCGTTTGCTCCGCCCAACGCGACTGCGCCTAGCAGTGGGCAGGTGGGCGAGCACTCCCGCGCCGCCTGCGCGCTCTGACTCTGATCTTGACAGTGTCCGCGCAGCCAGCCCGCCTCTAGCCTGTCTTTGGACTTCAGTGTGCCTAGACCAGAGCGCTGGTTGTCTTTAGATTAAGATTATATCTATTGGTAAGTCTTTGAAACAGTGCTTTAGGAGTGTCCTTTTGTGTTTTCTTAGAGGTATGGTTATTTGCTTATTGACCATATCCTTGTTTCTACACACTAGTTTCTTGGAATTACGCGTCGAAGGTTTTACTGCAAAAGTTCTGTTCCTCACGGAACACCGGATACCATCATCAAACCCGTCTCTTTCATGAAATGACAAAATATAAAATATAGAATATTTTTCCTTTTTTGGTTCCACAATGCAGGTATCTACTATCCTACTACTCTACAGTTACTATAGCTAACAGTGTAGCAGCAAAGCTCTGTAAATGTTAGCTCGGGTTTGACAGCGTGTGGTCGTTGATTCAAATTAGGTAGTCAGCGAATTTATACAAATCATACAGTGATTCTTTGTGTTTTTGTTACTGAATGTTAATACTTAAACATATTCAGTGTACTTGGTTATAGTTGTCACCCGAGACTGTTTAGTTTTGGTGCGTGTTTTGAGAACGGCTCGGGTTGCTGTCGGTCTAGTCAGGTAACCATAACATGCCAAACATAGCTTCCGACTTAATAATTTTGTCTAAGTACTTCGTAAATTTAAGGATTTTTAGTTCATTTCTCTTTTGAATCAAGTCCAAGAATCTAATTTAAATCCAATTTCATAATTGACTGCATTCCGTCCAGCCAATTTTGGTTTTGTTCAATAAAAAACTAATTACATGCGTCTATTTGCTGTCACTGAAAGATTGTTTGCGATTGATATCGATATCGTTTAAAATATCTACTCGTCCAAGTCTAATAATAGTATGATAGTGTAGCAGCAATAGTGTAGCAATAGCAACAAATCGTACGTCATCCACTATGTTGAATAATTCCTCTATACCATCAAGTTTCGTGGCTCCGTTACTCCTCTCAGTACGAATTCGTAATAAGATCATTATTCATTTGGCTGACATGTTTTATAATTTTCGCCTGCGTTCATAATTTCAACCCAATTCATGGGAAAGTGTGTAACACAAAACCGATTAACCAGAGATGCGTTTCTCGGAACAGTGCCGGCGCCGGTTGCCGGACCGGACCGTGGGCGTGGGGCTTTGGGATATTTGACTTCGATGTTTGCGTACACGCCATTTTTGCACGGCGATAAATATTAGGTGCACTGTCATGAGCCCAAATCACGCACATTAGCTCCCGTGGCGGGATGGTTCAGATCTGGTTTTATTTTCCTAATGGTAATATTGAGTCTTGCGAGAAATTTCATAAAAATTAAACCTAATCTAATTCCTTACATGCCCAATCCGCGAAGTCGTCTATTTATGTTTGCATTGAAGGATGTTTGGATCGAGAGATGTTAACATTTTTAATGCCTTAGTGTACTCCTAAATATAGTCATTAAGTAATATGCGAGTGAGAGGGACGGTATGATATAGGATAGGAGCCTCAAAACTCGAATCTCGGAATTCTCGGAGTAGAACTTTGAAGTCGAGTTGAACTTGTGCTGCTCGCCAATTTATTTTTATATAATTTGTCCTTTATGTAAGGTTTTGCGGGTGGTAGGGCCTTGTGCAAGGTCCGTCCGGATCGCTACCACCATCTTACTCGCTAATCCTGCCGCTAAGCAGCAGTGCTTGCACTGCTGTGTTCCGGTGTGGAGAGTAAGACAGCCGGGGAAATTACGGGCACAAGAGGCATTTCATCTCAGTCCTCTAGGTTGGCATCGCATCTGCAATCCCTCCGGGGTTGCGGGTGTCTATGGGCAGTGGTGATCGCTTACCATCAGGTGACCCACTTGCTCGTTTGCCTTCCTATTCACATAAAAAAAAAAAAAAAAAAAAAAAAAAAACTAGTGTCTGATACAGATTAACCCAGGACTGGCGAGGATAAAGATTAAAATTAAATCACATCTCAATAAGTATCCATCAAATATGCCGTTAGCTGTTTAATTATTCTGCCTCCAACAGTCTGTAAAAGTACTTGAACAGTTTCAGATTTGCATGCATTTGTTCCGTTAATGAAATCATTTCGCACTATACACCATAGGTATTTACTCTTAATCGTCTTATTAAGGACCGGTTACTTTGCATATTTGTTCCAATGTTTGTTCAAAATCCTTAAAAGGCTTGTATATCGGTTCAAACATTGGGGGTTCGAGCAAACAGGCCTTGGCCGTCGCCGGCCCACGGCAAACCAGTTCCGTCCAGCATATACGACTATACCTGTATCTATGCAGCTGCTATATTTGCGTTTATAGCCTGGGCACCCGATGCTATCCGCTGGCGTGCTCCTCCCAACACCAAGCGGAATACGTCCCTCAGTCCAACCAAAAGCCATAAAATATTCTAAACTCAGTTCATAACTCACCGATTGTCGTATCGATTAAAAAAATCAGCAGCGAGCCAGGAAGATAGGTTCTAACACAGGTTAAATATTCACGTTACGTTTTCCCAGAATAGCAAAAGAAGCTCGAGGCTTCTGAACCTAAAATTACGGTTCTCTATCGTTTGCCCGAATTTCATTTGCCATAAATGTATTGTTTGCCATAATGATCATGTGCCATAACTCTTTTTTCTCTTTATATGCTAATTATTCAGGATTGTTATGAAACAAACCTAACCTAACCTATAGAGTTCTACAGGATTGCCATTGCAATGCTCCTGAAAAAGTTACGGTTTCAGAGAAAAAAAGGGTTATGGCAAATGATCATTATGGCAAACATTACATTATGGCATATGAAATTCGGGCAAAAGAGGGGCACCATAAAATTACATTTAAAAGTGTCTAGAATTCCTAGAACTTCGTTTATTAGCTTAGTCTATGTTTCAGCATGTTATTGGGATCCGACTAAATATTACAACGTAACTTTTATATAAAAGTAGCAGTGTCTAGTAGTGAATGACGACCACAGGAAGTCATTAGCTGCGGGTAGTACAAAACCAATGGTCCTGAAGGTCCTTGGGGAAGGCCTTTGTCCGACAGTGAACATCTTTTGGCTGAAATGACGATGATGATGACTAGTGTATGTACTTGTTATTCGAAATAAATTTTACTAAATGAACAATAAATGTACCCGCAATTCTTAAAAGGGCTCTCGCATTTTCAATGTCTGTCAAGTTGGTGATAATATCTATACTGATGTTTGTCAAGTCTTGTACAGGTGATTTACCCATGAGTCAGTGACATAGCATAGCCGTTGCCATAGCAACAGGGCGCAGGTGGAGCCCAACCGTCGGCCGCCGATGAGCAAGCATTATGAACTATTACATCCTCCAGTTCCAACAGGAATTTATCCTCCCGGTAACATCTTGATGCCGGACCTCTGACCCCGGCCGCCATAAATACAACGTTCCTTAGGAATGGCCATAAATTTCGAAGGACCATAAGAACATACATACATCGGGCGTAAACTGATCAATTTCATTTCGACCTATTTGGTTTTGATGGAACAGATAACAATAACAAACTTGAGTGCAACCAAACGTAATTGATCATAACGGTCTGAGAGTATAATTAAAATAGTCTCGAGTTAAGTCTAAATCAGCTAAAAAACGTTTTATAGTGGCTCTCAAATAAACCCTTATTAAACCGCTGGTACTACGAACACTTTGTATGTTATAAGTAGTTTCTTTGTAGCTACTTCGACGTACTGTCCCAGGATGAACCATACTGACTGATGTAATAATGACAAGACTTCGCTTGGTAGGTAAATTATTAAATATCGATTGATAGCTGCGAAAAAACACCTCCCATCATGTTGTAACAGGTTGTACCTAATCTCAAAACGATTTAGCGCGTTTTACACTCATTTACACGGTTATTTAGATAGAACATTGTTTTTTGCGATCTAAACAGAAAGAACAGCGCCTGCAACCTTTTCCCGGGGAACTGTTTTAAATCCATACAGTTTTACTAATAAAAAGTCGGAAACCATTTAAATTAAACATCCATTAGACCATCAGAGGCGTTAGAAGTGGGCGGCTGACTCAGGCCCGCTGGGACAAACAAACACTGAGATCATTTGCCGATGCCTGGTTACCGCAATGGAGAAATGTCCTTTCGTAATCTATTGAATTGTTGTTGAAATTGTGGTTAACAAAAGAGATATGGCATGACAAAAGGCTGCAATCTAGTCTCTTTTCCATAGTCTGAAGTAGTAAATTATTCCAATCATACTCCTCGGGATAGTCGGTTCAACATCCCCGCAAAATTATTTCATTTCAGGTTTAACTATACGGGCACAAGAGGCATTTCATCTAAGTCCTCTAGGTTGGCAACGCATCTGCAATCCCTCCGGGGTTGCGGGTGTCTATGGGCAGTGGTGATCGCTTACCATCAGGTGACCCACTTGCTCGTTTGCCTTCCTATTAACATAAAAAAAAACCTACGTTGGAAATTTATTCATGAATGAATTGTAGGTTTTACGTTCACAAAAGCAGGTTATCCCTTCCGTGAGTCTTGTTCATTCAAATTAGGAGTCCTCAATAACAGAAGTTAAGAATAGGTTGATATCAAACCAAAGCAATAATTGATTCAGATCTTGCCGCTGCTAACTGTGCAGCGTCAGCGCTGACCGATAACGTTCGGAGAACCGGTCCCCGCCTCCGGCTGTTAAACTCTTTGTTAAAGTTATTGTGTGTACGTTTTCCGGGAAGACTGAAGTTATTCGTTTTCCCACGCGGTCGCAAATCAATGAATGAATGAATAGTCTATGCTCGTAGTACGCCTAGCTTCATCCAAGTAATTGTCTCATAAGTATCGTTTGTTGCTTTGGAATATTATTAGCAGAACCGTCAAACTTCTTTTCGTCTTGGAATCAGAGATGGTGTTGCACACGAAATATTTCTTTTTTTTGTCAATATTTCATTTTTTTATTAGTTACCTATTCTGCTATTCGGGGTCGAGACAGATCCAACAATCAAACATCATAAAAATCGGTGCACACGTTCTCGAGTATTATCAGTAGGTAAGGTTGATTTTCAAGCAATATTAAATCAATCAGGCAGTCTAATAAACTGAAAACTGATCAGCCTACGGTTATTCCATGGTAATGTCAAGAAACCCTCCAAAATGAGGCTCTATGTGAAACTGCATCCGTCTAGAAAAGAAAGGCTCTGTTTCACTTTCTCACGTGCGGACTGTTGTTTTCCGCAAACCGCCGATGTCTGGACGAGGCTGCGCGCACGCAGACTTGCGATGAGGACGACGCTGACAAGTTTAATCGATACGAGATAGTGAAATCTTCAGAGGGTATACATACTACAATACACATTGCTTGGATGGTTTTTGTATAGGGTGGTAAGATCAACCAATGTCTTCTTCCCTCGATAGCAATACCATTGAAAAGTAATTTCAGTTCCATTGGCCTATTCGTAAAAGTGTTTCTTGTTTTAAATCATTTATCTCATGTGCATGATTGCAACTGGCTAGACATATTCTATGGACAAAACGTCAAGGTTAGCAAGCGTTTAAAAACTAACAGTGTTAAAACTTTCATTTTTAGATTAATTTAGATTAGATCTGTTAATTGTTGGTAACCTTTTTGAAAGAACAGATATCGCTCGCTATTAACTGTTGAGATTAGGTTAGACTTCTCGCTCTGTGCGCTGAATATCAATGGATCCCAGTAAACTGTGGGTGAATTCATCAGTTAGGCTGAGATAGACACAATAGCTCTCACTTTTGAGTTTCAAGTTCGTTTTCGTTGGCTCGCCTCCAAATAAGTACATTCAAATCATTTGTTCTTCCAACTTATTCGATCATCTCTACGATCAATACCAGTCCATAAGATATGTATAGCATTGCTAGATGTTTCAAGTACTTATTTTTTATAGCTTAGGCTGTGAGACAACCTTTCGTGCGTGATTACATTGTGTGAAGCTTTGAAGTTTATTGAGATACTTTATTGAATAAAGAACCATGTCCTTAATAACAATAACGGTATCATAATTCATCTCTCGATTAAAATACAATGTCCCACTTTTATGCTTTCAATCATTGGCACAATACAGGGAGTGTCGAAGCCTGCGTCACACCATCCTTCATATTCATCATGCAAAGTTGTTACCTGTCACATGTGAGCGTCGGGATGACGTCATGCAACGCGACAGTAAATTTTTCTTTATTATGATCCTATTTTATTTACATATTTATTGTCTGACCTTCATCAGATGATCTAATGTAATCGGTTCTATAAGGATATTCTGTTCAAGTTTACAGAGATGTTCTGTTACTTGGTTGATAACTGAACAAGTCAGGCCGTGACTTAGTTTTGAACAGTGCATCCGTTTTCTGGTACTGATGTCTTTAGTTTATCCTTTAACTTCATAATTAAGTAAACAGTGCGACAGTGGGTCATTATTCATGCCTGTTTATGATTCAAGTATTACACAAAATCATGCTCTATTTCACCGACTTGACAATTGTCGGAGACGTAAAATTTCGAAATACAATAGGTACGAAACCAATTCATCCAATTAGTGTACATTCTTGTCAGGTTTGTAATGTAAACAGAATTGTCAATTCATTAGTTTTTACTACAAGGCCATAAAAGTCTCAGCAGATGTTCAAATCATCTTTACTTTACCTCCCTGGCCCGGTACTGCCTCAATATGCAAGAGCAGCAGTATCCCGGGGCGTGCGCGGAGCGGCGCCCGCGCAGCGCGAGGTCAAGGCCTGCGCCGGCGCGGCCCGACGATCGTCGCTGCCCTCGGGAAACTTCGCTATAAAACTACTTTGATACCAACACCAACACCAACTCATCATCGATTTAAACGCTTTGTCAGATTTGTATGGGGACAGTAATGAGGATAACTAACTGGTTTAAAAGGTGCCGTTTGTAGAGTAGGTAATGTGAGGGGGGGGGGGGCACTCCTAAATTTGAAGTTACTATCATATTGTCCCTGTCACTCTCATACTGATGACTATTGGTGTAAGAATGTGAACGGAATGGCACGAAACGATCTTCGTATTTCAAATTTCGGAGTACCTTTATGGCCGGTAGGCTTATTGTCTAACTCGCTCGCAATCGCCATCGTGTTTATTTTGACAGTTCATGTATGGGCTAACAACTGGCATCGGAATCAGCTAGCTGTCACATTCATACAAGAACTGTCAAAATGAACGTGATGGCGATTGCGAGCGAGTTAGACAATAAGCCTACTGTTCTTTGCCCCGTCGATAAAAATCCTAACTTAAGTCGCAAAATGTGGACGAATTTTTGTCTGGAAATCAGTCTGGTATCTATTATTTGTGAACTCATTGGCCTGTTTATACCAGCATTTATATTTGTCTCATCACTACCTACGTATTATAAAACAACTGTCTGCCTGTCTGGTCGTGATGAACTGAAACCTGCTGGACGGAATTTCTGACGACACCTAATTGTGGCAACGCCGTGTTAGTACATGTATCCGTGCAAAGCCAAAGCAATACCTAAAGTAATCAGATTTTAAACGCACTTAAATTCTTCTCACATAACTCATAAAGGAAACATGACACCATCCCAACAGCTAATCTCTGGGAGCCCGTATCTGCTAATCCACGTGATGTAACGCCACGCGGGTGGCCTCGCGCCGCGACGGCACTCACGCGCAGCGGTGCTACCCTGCGCCCGCGCACCCTGGGGCTGATTATAATTATCTTACCTTACTGATTTCTCACCACCGAGTAGGATTCGAGCAGAGCAGAGTCACAGTACTTAGTTAAAATTCTTAACCCTTCTAATGTTATGATAATAAGTGTCCATGAATGGCGATCACCTTCCACCAGGTGACCCGCATGCTCGTTTCCCCCTATCGTGTAAAAAACCGGCCAAGTGCGAGTCGGACTCGCGTACTGAGGGTTCCGTACAAATTCGCCAAGTTATTATAATATCCGGTGTTAGCAGAGCCCTGCTCTTAAAAAAAATGTAGGCAGTGAGTGGTCATTTTATATTGGTTACTTATACAGACAGACAAAAATTATTTAAAAAAAAACTACTCACTAGATCTCGTTCAAACCAATTTTTGGTGGAAGCTTGCATGGTAATATCTACATCATATATTTTTTTTAGTTTTATCATTCTCTTATTTTAGAAGTTACATGGAGGGGGGGGGACACACATTTTACCACTTTGGGAGTGTCTCTCGCGCAAACTATTCAGTTTAGAAAAAAAATATATTAGAAACCTCAATATCAATTTTGAAGACCTATCTTTAGATAACCCACACGTATGGGTTTGATGAAAAAAAAAATTGAGTTTCAGTTCTAAGTATGGGGAACCCCCAAAATTTATTGTTGTTTTTTCTATTTTTGTGTAATAATGTTAATGCGGTTCACAAAATACATCTACTTACCAAGTTTCCACAGTATAGGTTCTATAGTTTCGGAAAAAAGTGGCTGTGACATACGGACGGACAGACAGACATGACGAATCTATAAGGGTTCCGTTTTTTGCCATTGGGCTACGAAATCCTAAAAAACAACCCCGCTGCTCTTTGTTGTGTGATTTAAACAAGTAATGCGATTTAGTCGATTCTGCACTTCTCCGCTAGTTATGTGAACCCTTACCTCCTTTTTGACCATTAAAAAACGTGTCCACTGCAGACCCCGATGCGTATTGTTGTGAGTAACACTACCGGTGATATAACACTTTCCTGCAACATACAATACTACGTAATTAACCATATAACACAAGCTAGAATTACATAAGTAAAGTGTCATTGACAATACATAAATTCCGCTACGCTGCTTTCGTATGATCCACGTACGCAGTGACCAAGTGTAAGTGAATACAAAAACTCACAGTTAACATTCCCACTGTTAATAAAACACAATCGTAACGAGAGACTAATGGGACTGCGCCGAGACTGCAAAAAAAGCTTTGTGTTCGCGTTTGATGAATACTCACAGGTGCTTTTTAAACGCTCCACTGGTGCAGCTAACAGCTTCTTGCGAACTTATAAAGCCCAGAAGAGCCCGAGCTCGACTAATGTAGGCACGCGACGTATTTCCTCATCTACATCCTTACATAAAAAGATTTCAGTGAAACATTTGCCGATTGTCACCCGCGCCGCGGCGTCTAAGTGCTGTGTTCGTAAATGCACATGGCGGGCGAGAACAGCCGCTCTTGAACATTCACGAACACAGCATTTAATTTTAGAGGACGCGGGCTACATGCAGCTGACCGCCTCGGGTGGCTGGTGGGAACGGGTGGGATCGCCGGTTCTTTGAGAGGCCGAAGAATGGTCTTCGTGCGTGTAGTTCGATTTAAATTGACGCTAAGTTTATAAAATTATAAGTCAACGCACGTAGGTAAAAAGAGCTCTGGCCATGTACTCCGAAATTCGATTTTCGAAGTTCGTTCCCTGCCGTTCCGCTCATACTAACGGCCATTAGTTTGAGAATGAGAGGGATGGTACGATACGAACTTCGAAAATCGAATTTCGGAGTAGCCTCCCTGGGTGGCTAGCGGAGGAGATCCGTTTGCGCATCTGGTATAGTAATAGTAGCGTCCCCCACCGCTCCCGCCAATTTGGTCTGTATTTCGCTCATGCGCAGGTATATCGCTAGGATCTCTTTTTACGTACGTTGATTTGTACGATACTTTTTATCTCGGTCGGATAATTGCATAGTTTCTGTAACAGTTAGTGCTTATGTCAGCGGGTTTTGTATTTACGAAATATTCTCCTCACTTAACTATAAAAAGGCCTTCTCTATGTTTCCTTCGTGTAAAATATTCGGGTCACAGTAACAACGTGTGACCCCTTTCGAAGCTTCGGATAAGCTAAGCACCGGCGCGGGCGCACCTCGCGGAGATTTACCGCCGCCCATTAGGCAAGGGCCCACAGATTACGACACGTAACGCTGTTGCTTATCGTTTTTTTAGGGACTTAATAGGTGAGATTAAGGCTGGTTACCCACTAGCGACGTGTGAAGAGCCGTGATGCTAGAAAATTGGGTTCAAGTCTGGTGGATGGACAGTCTGAAGCAGTGTAGTTATTCTGTGATTTAAGAACGTTGGTCGTATTTTTGAATAGATGGTACCTACACCTACTCAAAAGGATTGGGTTTAATGAGCTGCATAATTATGCTTAACTTTAGGATATCAATGGCACAATGCTTCTTGAAAAAGTCAAGTTTGTCTACCACATAAATTAATTACTTTTTAAACTCTATTTAATGCACCAGCGTGCCATTTTGGAAAGCAACTACCTACCTAAACAAAAAAACTGCAATCTTCATGTTCGATAAGAAATAGTCGCGGCATCGAAATATCTTTTTTTTTCGTAGCGAGGAGAAGGGTTTTTCAAGTCGCATCTAAATATCACTCGAGAAATCTAACAACTGTAGTTTTCTATTACTTGTATTTCAAATACCACACAATTATTCCAACTTCCGAGTTGTATTTTCACAGATGTGACTTCAAACATCGGTCCCCCGTTGCTGTGAGCCCCTGAAAATACTGAGCACACTTAGAAACTTGTCATTTGAAATTTAATCTTTTGTAACGTAGGCATAATGACATTTGACACAATGTAATACACTATCACAAAGTGTCCTATTTATATGCCAAAGTACTGAAGTATTTAACATTTTCGTAGGGCAACTGTACGTACAGATATATTATCTGAGGTACCTAATCAGTGAGACCAATGTTTTGATGTGTGATAAGCGTGCGACGTGTTCCTTTCAGTGGTGACGAGTCGATCGCTTCCTCAATAGGGCCATTAGGACGACTAGCAGAAGATAAGGTGACGTCATGGGTTATCGACTTTTTGTCGAAGATAATTTTAGAGATGTGACAATCCTTGAGTTTCTAAATGTGCTTAGTGAGGAGTGACGGTGAAGACTGACGAAAACGCAGAAGAGAATCCCGATAAATTAGGCGCTACCTTTAGCAGCAGTGCTTCCTATTTTTTCTTAATATGTCTCTGCAATCTTCGTTTTTCATACGATTGAGGTCTGAACTGAAGATGCACGAAGTTTGCCGAGAGACATTAAGAAACCAGAAGCATTGAGCATTTTCAATACAAATTATTAGATGACTGAGGGGACTGAGGGTGACTACGTTCGTTCGCGAGGACTTGACTTGCGACTTTTAAATAGTTTTTAATCTTTAAATGATGATCTGTTCTGCCAGTAATATTAAGATTATGTTAGCTATGTGAAAAGTGAACAAACACAATTATACAATAGCAGATAGACAGACAAAATTCTAAATGTTTTTTGTAATAATATTCTGTCAACGTTTGTGTGCAAATTGACAGAATGTATAGAATATTGCAAGGTTATATCACTAAACACAATAATGTAATTAAGTACTCCACAATTTTCGAGCGCGCGATGACCGTGAAAGCAGAAATTTGTGTAAATATTTAAATAGACGCCATACTGGTTTGTGTACTATCATTACTGTTGCCAACTGACCACACAAGGGCTTGTTTCGGCCAAAGGTCAGATCAGATAACCCTCGAAATTCGCACGGTTTGGTGCAACCAGTTTGACAAAAAAAGAAAAATGCAATTGCAATTTGTTATGAGGCAAAACCGGGACAAGGGCGGCGGCCCGGGGTGTTCCGTACATGGAGCGCTTGCGCAAGAAAAAGGACACAAGGCTAAGTTAATTATTGGTTGTACGCATATGAAATTATTGTCCACTCATCGATTGATGTGCGCGTCATTGATGCAACCGGCTGTTTACTGTTTAGTTGCAATGTCCAGGAATCATGCAACTTTGTTGATTGTTGTGGCACATCTTGTCGTCATCTGCTTCATTTGAATCACTTAGGTGACAAATGATTGTACTTCAATTTGAAGTGTATTCTCTGAATTAATAATTAAATATTATGTCATCCACGTAGCTAGTATATTTGGTTAGTTATGTTGAACTTTCTATTGCTGTTACTATTTTTTATGCTAAAAATGTACCTTATTAGTAAATGAAGAAGTTTGCATTCCTACATCTTATTGTGATATTTGCTAGATAAAGCAGTAATTTCTCAATAAGTAGGCTTCGAGATCAAAAATCAACAGAGTATGCGCATGAAAGACGTTTTCACTTTCAATTGACTATTGAGTAGCGCCTATTACATCATTACTGTGTTTGCTTTCAGCAAAAACTCGATGTGCCTCGTTGAAGTGACATCTATTTGCTAACACCGCCGCCATATGGTCTGCTACACCGTATAATGAGAATAAATTAACACAAGTGTGCGCAAACGAATTGAATAACGCGGTAAGGCCGCGACGAAAATGGCGCGAACAGATCAGCCAATAGCGCGGCCTCGTTCGCAACAGATGGTTGACTGACATCTGTGATTGGCCCGCCGCGGCCTTTCGTGTCACGCGTGATTTATCATTGGTGGATTAACGCGAAATCCGTATTTGTGATTGGTGTTGTGATGCCTCACAAGCTGTTATGTCAAAAAAATAGTGAATCTATCTTTGTTTTTAAATTATTTATGCATCGATCGAAGATAAAAAGTTTTATGTTTTCTGTATCCACATTGTCGTAGGTGGTTGAATTAAATACCGACTGATGAGTCAAATGTTGTTCATGTGGGGGCTTAGGCATTAAATTATTACGCATACTAGAAAACAAAACCTCAGTACCAATTTAGTATTTTCATTGTGTAGCTAATAGCTAAATATCGAAATGTAGACTCCCTAATTTGGTTTGAATTAATTGATTTGATTATCCAACATAATTATTTAGTAAACAGCCTTTTACGTTAAAAACATGCTAAGATTTCAGGTTCACAACATAACAAGACCGATTGCTGTTTAACTGTTTTGAACACAAAAATAGTTAAAAGCTAGGTAGATTTTATTCTGCTGTTGTGTACAGTTAATAAGTAGTGCTGAGCATTGTCTGTTTTGTCGCAGGATGTCGGAGGGAGACGTGTCACTGATCCACGACGAGGACGTGCTGCGCCGCATGGTGAGACCCCAAAAAAAAAAAAAAAACACAACTGCCTCTTACTGCCTCTCACAAGCATGAGGGCTTTTGATAAAGTTGCCTTTAGTAAATTCATGTCATCATTACAAATTATCAATCTAAGTTTAATAGTGTTAGCTAAAAAACTTCATTCAATTCCAAGTCGAAAAGTGGACATTTTCGTAGTAACAATTTTATTTTAGCTACTCTACGGCTTCTGCCATTAGTATTAAATTGAGTTTCAAAAATATTTGAAATTGAGTCTGAACGCCTGAGAAAACATAATAGCACAATATCACATAAAAGGAAACCGTAGGCATAGGCACCTTAAAATTTGCCGAGTGAACTGACAGTGCCTGACTGCAATTAATGTAAAAACAGTTTTGTATTTAAAAGTTACCTTTAATGTGATATTTCAGTGGCAGCAGACGGAAGACTTTTCACGCAAGAAGGAGATCCGCGCACACATGTATCGGCTGCGCGAAGAGCGCCTGCGCAACTTGTACTCGCCGGAGCCGCATGCGCGAGACGCGAAAGGTAACACTACTTACTAATCTAACTAGTTGCAGACTACGTAGTCAGCGTTTACAGGCTGTAACATTAAATTTATGCCCGCTACTACATTTTGGATCAACGAAGATCAGAAGAAGGTGTGATTAAATTACAGTGCTTCTATTTTGTTAATGTATTTGACAGTAAAGTTACTGTGTTTAAAATAAGCATTATTGAAAAAGTACATTATTGGGGATGAGAGCGAGTTGTTTGGAGTTTGGACAGAGATGCTCGATGCAGCTGCACTTGCTGTCGATCTTAACAACATTATTTTTCATTAATTGTTTATTCAGAATACGGTAACTATCAAATACAATAAGAAACTAGAACTGTATTACTCTTCGCATTTTCTGCCTCTTCCTCCCTCTTTAGTATCTTGCTCAGATTTTATCGACGCATCATCTCCCAGAAAATTCCTAATGAAATTATACGCACGGGCAACAGAGTCGTGTACAATTATTTTTGAGCACTTTTGCCTTGCTCTATACCTATTACGTAATAGCGATTGCACCTGAATATCAGTTGATAAGTGTAGAATAGTGTCTCGTGGAAGTTAAATTAAAAAAACGGAATTTATGTTTGTAGTTAGAAGCCTGAATCATTTGAACGTTTTTCAGAATATGTTGCATGGAGCATCACGGCTTTAGACAGCGTTTTGTGTAGCATGAACCGTAGTTTAGTACGCATCCACTTAGTGCTTGGTCTTTTTGTTTTACTTATATTTATGTACGTACACTATGATGTGAGGTAGTTTTTTAGTAATGTGTATAATGTAGCATTGTGCCGTAACACTGGCAATTAGAGTGGTTGTGGTGGATTCGGCAGGTTGTGAGTTCAGCGCGGGCGAGGCGCGCGGCCACGGCCGCTCCTTCGCCGACCAGAGCTTCCAGTCCCTCAAGAGCAAGGAGGTGCGCGATGCGGGCTCGCCGCCCAAGGAGTTCTCCTACTCCGGCCAAGGTGCCGCACCATACCACTACCTCGTAACCCTCCTAACCACTAACGCTTCATTAACCGGTGACAGCCGAAAGACTAGCTCGAACCCACTTAACAGCTCCATCTCTCTTTTCAGATCTCAAGGAGCTCTCGAACGCCGGATGGAACGTGGAATCAGAGAACAAAACCACTGACGACGGCCACACCCACGTCAAATCGGTCAACGCCAACATCGAAGGAAGGTACGACGTGGAGGGGGGGAAGGGGCAGTTCGCCGCTGTCGACCAGCACCGACAGGCAATCACCGAGTACCAGGATGACAACACCAGCCTGAAGCGCAACGAGAGCAGCTCCAACACCGCCGCGCACGAACAGGTTGTCCGCCAGACTGACGACGGCTCCCATTTCTCTTCAACCAAGACCTCCTCCAGCGCCTCTTCCAAGTTCCAGCAAGTATCTTCGACGAAACACGAATCAGTGCCATACATCACTAACGACGACTACACTACCACGCGACAGGATTATGACTCCAATAATGTCGAGCAGAGCACAAGAAAAGTGACAAAAACGAGTGAGCACGAGCAAAATTTAAGAAGTTATGACGGAGGTGAGTTGGTGTCGAGGAAGGTGGAGTATCCGGATAGCAACACGAAGGTGATAGTGGAGACACGTGAGCTGGCTGACGGCACGCGCGTGACCAGCACGCGGCGCGAGTTCCGCGCTCCTGCCGTTTCCAACGCTCGCTCTGAAAGCTATTCCCAACAAACCAGAAGCGAAAACAAGTCTTATACTTCATCTCACAAATCTGACGTGAGGGATACAACCTCGAGAAACATAAGCAATGACTTTGACAGTAGAATTACGAATATCGTTGATTCTCAAAGAAATGTTGACGACTACGATTTCAAGAGAAATCAGAAAACTGATCATACGACTACGGTTTTTGAAAAAGATGAGCATGTCGACACTACGCGACAGAAAACAAATCAGCAACGCTATACGACGAATGTTGACGAAGCCAATCAGCATGAAGTATCGACCTCTCGGGATACCCAGCGTGTCCACGATAATAAAACAGTTGAACATAACTTTGACAACCAAGAACGAATCCATCATGTTACGACAGACAAGAAAGTAGAAGAAGTTGTGCAGAGGAAAATTAGCAGTGATCAGTACCAAACGACGTATCAGAGTGAATTCTCCCAGAAGAAAATTAGCCAAGACCTGAGCCCCACGCATCAGGCGTGGGCAAGTACACTACGTGGTGACTCGCCGATATCCTCGCGCCCCACCACCAGAGCGTCTTCCCCTGGCAGCAGGACCTACCAGTCGAGCACCTCCTCACTGAGAAGCAGCGTCAGCCCAGACAAGACTATCAGGAAACCTTCCAGCCGCGGTGGCAGTCCCAGTAAAATAGACCGTTCCTCTCCATCACGGAATACATCTGAGCGCTACTCAAGCACGCATTCTACTCACTCCGTGACTGAAACCAAAACCAACAAGTATACTAGCCCAGATGGAAGACCACCTCATCACAACTCCCCGACCAGATATAACGCTAGTCCAGATAGAAAAGTTCAAAACAGCTACCGGCAAAGGCCGAGTGTCAGCCCTGAAAAGCGCCCTCAAGATGCCGTTTTCAGACCTAGCATTAGCCCTGACAGAAAAACTGGGCATAGATCTAGTCCTAGTCCTACCCGAATCAATTCACCTGCAAAACCTTCAGAAAAAGAGACATCTCCGACAAGAAAGTCACCGTACCATAGTCCAGAGAGAAAACCATACCTGCCCTCAGAAAATAAGTCAAGCCCGAATACGACCAACATTCATTCCGCTTTTCCCTCTCGTTCTAGTAAAACTCCAGAAAAGGAACCAACAGATAATTTAAAGAATAATTCTAGGCCTAGTCAAAGTCCTGATAGGAAGCCCGGCTACCAGACACCTTTTACGCAAAGTCGTGCTAGCCCTGAAAAATCTCCAAATGAGCCAACTCCGTCCAGAGCCAGCGTGAGCCCAGACAGGAAGCCAGGGTACATGAGACCTACAGCAAACAAACAAAATTCTCTCCCAAGTCCCACGAAAAGCGCACCCTGTCAGAGCCCGGAGCGTAAACCATACAATACTGCTAACACTACAAGTATCAAGGAAGATCACTACAAATTTATTGACGAGGAAACTAAAATGTACACACGATCTGATAAAACTAATATAGATTATACTAGTCTTGATAAGTCTACGGTGCGCCATGGGAAGAGCCCGTCACCCACTAGGAAGTTGCCCGGCGCTGATACGCCTGATCACTGCCGCCCTGAGTCACCATCTATCCTCACGCGGCCTTCGCTGCGCAAAGAGTCCCGTTCACCTTCTCCTCCCAAAGGACCGGTAACTTTCAGTCAGGACCAGAGAGATATTCAGCACCATAATGTAATTCACGAGACTAAGAAGAATGAGATCATAAATATCTCTACCATCAACGTTGATAAACAAACAAAAACAACTTCGGATATCAAAAATACTCCTACATCACCCAAAAGGAATACTCCTATAAGAGAGCCATCTCCTACTAAATATGATACGTACGATAAGAAAACGCGTCGGTCTGAAGAATTTGAAGACAAAAAAACTATGAAAACAAATACTTTTGACCAAAAGTATGATTCATTAGCGCGTCGCGAAACATCAACTACAAAAACATCTGAAGTGGACACTACGGTGGGAAATTATGAAATGGACAAACCGATCGATGTTTCATTCACACCTAAGAAAGATACTCCAATAAGAGAACCTTCTCCTTCTAAATTTGGAACATACGAAAAAAAGAAACGCCGTTCAGAAGAAGTTGATGACATGAGGTTTGTAAATACTAAAGAAACAAAGGAAGACAGGTATGATTCATTAACGCGTCGTGAAAAGTCTACATCTCCTAGAAAAGCGCCGGAAACCCCAAGTTCCCCAACGAAGAAGTCGCCACGAAACAGTACTTCACCGTTAAAATCACCAACTAAAAGTGAAAAGTACCAGACTACTACTAATTTTATCACACGTGAAAAATTTACTGAGGAAACTAACAAGAACACTACCAGAAAAGAACATCCGCGGCAGTTGGTCACGCCATCTACCAGTCCAACTAGAAAACCTAAGACAGTGGAAAAGGAACCGTCAACTGGGCAGAGCTCCCCAACTACATCTGTTAGCGGATTCGTATACTTTAGTTCTCCTCCGCTTCAAAAAACCATCGTCACTGATTTGGACGATGCCGAGTCTTACTACGAAACGAACACAACTGAAAAAACTACAACCACTTATAAACGGCCTGATGATCTCCCTCTAAGCAGATCACCGTCTCCTTCAAAAATTCCTTGTAGATCACCTTCTCCCGAAAAGAAAATTCTACCTACTAAAGAAACTCTTCCCAGAAAAAGCTCTTTGAAAAAGCCTTCAACAGGTATCAGCCAGATATCCCCAACTGAAAAACCTCCATCAACTTTCCTTGTTTCCCCTACAGTGGAAATTAAAGATCTCCCAGAGCATAAAGTTGTGAAAAAAGATCATCCAGGTACTCCAGAAACCACTGCTCCAGTTAAGGTTAAACCGCCATTCGAGAGAAGAGAAACTTACGAAGAACGATGCCGCAAGATTCTCGGTATGATGGAAGACACCAACAAATCGACTTCCACAGTAACTGTCACTAATGATTCGACGTCGTTCCTGAAGAAACCAGAGTCCAACAGAAGCTCTCCAAGCGTTTCACCATGCGTCAGCCCTGGGCCCAAGGAAACTTCCCCAATAAGGGAAGGTATTTACGAGAAAGTAACAAAAGATAGCCACAAAGTCATTGACTTTATTGTGAACGAACAGGATGATCTAATTAGGAATACCGAAATGAGTCGCGAAAAAACCCCTACAAATGACAGAAAGTCCAAAACACCATCTAGAGAAAGTTCTCCAACTAAATTACAAGATATCATAACGAAAACCGTTACTACAAGTGACGATTTTACATCCACTTCAAATGTGACAACAGAGAAAACATTTGATTCAAAAGGTGTTGAAAATAAATACCAATCTCCAAGATCTTCTGTGTCGCCGGTCCGTAAAACTCCCGAGAGGTCTACTAACGTTTCTAACAGATCTGATTCTCCTATAAAAAAAATTGTGGAACCTAAGTCTCGAACACCATCGCCGGTCAAAAAGAATCCACCGACTACTAAGGCTACCACAGATCTGATTACATTAGAAAGAGAGCAAGAGATATTGAACAGAGTACACAACTCTCTTAGAAACCTTTCTCCAAATCGCAGTGAACGATCACCCAGCCGAGAAAAGAGCCCCGGAAAGTCTACTACTAGTCTGCAAGATCTTGATATAACGACCGCGACTGTTGAGACAAACAACTTCAAAATTGATGAGGAGGTAGAAACAAATCAACAAGTTGAAGTAAAAGGTAAAACGACTTCTCAAAAATCTGAAATTGACATTACAGTTAAATCAAAAGATGTTACAAATAAGTCTCAAAAACCAACTGGGAAACCGCTGTCTCGAACCGTTTCTCCTGTCAAGAAAACCTCTTCAGCACCTACTTCTCCTAAAACGGAAAAAAGTTCGGAGGCTCCCGTCAAAGCAAGGAGTACTTCACCAAGGAAACCGGTTAGTTCAACTGAGGTCCCACAATCACCTCAGGCACCGAAAACTGTCGGAAAGTCCATGCCTGCCCAGCTCACTAGAAAACCGACTCCCACAACGATCAATATTAAAACTGAGTCTGTTATTTCAACTGAAATGAAAAAATCTACCGGGGTATCAAAACAAAACACCGTTACTAAAACGTCTCCTACTAGAATTCATCGAGTGATCCCATCTCCAACTCGAGCTACAGAATTGGATAACAAACGATACCCAACGAACAAAGGTAGCCTCAACAAAGAAAACGTCAGTCCTAAAAAAGATGATGTTAAAGTTAGTCGGACTGCCAGTGACATCTCCATAAAAATCAAGAAAACTACTCCCCAAAGAATGAAGTCGAAACCAGAAATACAAGTTAGCGATTTGTCCACAAAATCATCCAAGCAGTCGACAACCACAAAAAATCAAAAGTCTACCATCGAGGAACCACAAATGAAGCTCGCTAGTAAACCCAAATCAGCTACATCACTGAACACGTCGATGGATGATGATGATGTGCTTATAGATGTTGAACAAGCTAAATCATCCAGGGAAAACTCTCCAGACCGTATTTGTCCAACTCCAATCAGTTTCCTCGATGACGTCCAGACACCTCGGCTACCTGATGAAGTTAGTGAGCCTGATGACGAATTTGTTAGAAGAACTCATCATACCATCCATGAAACAGAATCTCTGGTTGACGACATAATTGAAATATCAGAGGATGATGAGTTGTTTGTTAAGAGAACGCAAGTAGATAATGTAACAGAATCAGATGAATGTCTTTTAAGCGTTAACGATAAGGTTTCCAAGTTTACCAACAAAATTGGTGCAGATAAACCGAAAGATACAACAAAACATTTTAAAGATACTGAAAGACGACTCCACTCTGATTATATAGAAGACAATCTGAAGTCTGATGAATGTTTGTTGTCTGTGTCTCAAAAAGTCAACAAATTTGCAAAAGGTTCAAGAGATACAAAAGACAGCCGAAGCCCATCGCGCCGTGTCACTGATGAATATGACGTAAATACTGTCTATCAAGATGATTACACAAAGTTGAGTGTGAATGATAAAGCTCATCTATTCGTAGAGACTGCAGAGAATGTAAAAACTCCTAAAACAAAACCAGCAAAAAAAGTTGAGCGCCCTGATCTCAATGACGTGGAGGAGTCTTTGAAAAGTGACGATTGTTTACTGAGTGTCTCTGACAAGGTCAATAAATTTGTCAAAACTGCAGAACAATTCCTTCAAGAATCGCATAACACTGAGGACAAGGAGAGAAAGATAAAAGAACAGCACGAAGAAATCATGAGGAAAATGGTCGAAAATTATAACGATGACACGGTTCACGAAGATACAGAAGTGCTCTCCAAGCGTGGTGTTACCACTGAGAAGAAGTTGACCTCGCAAGATCAGCGGCAGGAGTCTTTCTCAAAGGTAACTGCGTCATCTCAAGTTAAAAACAAAGATTACGCAACAACGAGCACAAAACCGATCGAAAGAATTGCAGCAGTGAAGATCACTACCCTCCGTAGTAGCGAAGCAGTGAAAAAAGCAAAGGCTCTTTTCGAAAATATTGCTACTACACAGAAAACAAAAGAAACTGTTGATTCTAAGACTCCAACTAAAACAGCGAAGTTGACGGATATTGGTGTTATTAAAAAGTCACCTAAAACTGATTCTACTATCGTTCTTCATCCATCTCTCGAAGACGGCTTCTCGGCTGAAATAGACGAAGTACCCGCAGTCGACAAACCAGATACTAAGGATCGACCATCAAGTAGCTCATTGACTCGGCCACAGCGTCCCGGAACCGTAAATGACAAACCAAGAGACAGTTCAACTCGCCTCGCACCACATTCTCCTCAAATAGCTCGCACCAAGTCACCGATGCGGCAGACAATTGAAACCGCTACAACTACGAGAACAGTGATTTCGAGGCACCCTACGGCTAACCGACCCGAATCTCCTAAGTACCCTCAAGCAGAGGTCGAGAAACCCGAAAAACCGCAAGAGAAAGTTCCGGGATATCAGCGGCCGACACAGACTAGCCAGATCCGGGAAGACATACGATCCGTGGAAGATGTGGAAGTGAGCAGTCGCAGGGGGAGTGGCAAGTTTGGCGTGGAGCTCAGGCGTACCAGCGCGGAGCGCAGCACCGTCAGCAGCGAGCGCCGGCGCAGTAGCGTCGAGCACCACCAGCCCTGCATCGAGGACATCTTTGACCTCGACCTGTTGGAACAAATGGTTAGTAAGCACACCGTTTGCATGATTGTCATTTTGATTTCTCTCTCCATTACGTTTCTAATCTTGCACTAACTTTGCCCTTTTCAGTTGGAAAAGGTCGTTGGTTACGAGCAGCGGCGGCGCATTAGAGCTCAAATAAGAGTTGCTAAGAAGAAGATGGAGACCGAGCATGTAACGGATAGTAGCTTTACTAAAACCACTAAACACACGTTTGTAAGTTCACCCAGGAACAGATCACCTGCTGAACGTCAAACGAAACCTAAATCTCAAGATCGGCATTTAAAACCGACATCACCTGAACGCCACTTCAGGAACAGAACTCCCGAACGGGCAAGAGTGAGATCTCCTGAGCGTCATGCCGAATCTACTCCCATAAAAATAACTTCACCTGAACGCCACATAAAGATTGCGACGCAGAAGACAGTATCTCCCGATCGCTATAATTCTAACGAGAACTCAAAACCTATTCATAATGGACACACCAAGGAACCCGTAAAGGTTGTTCAAGATAAACGCCAGAGGCCGGTAAGTCCAGAGAAACCAGCGCCTAAAACTACTCCTGGAAAAACCAAGAGCCCCGTTCGCCAGCGCAGCCCAGACAAAAAGACTCGCACGTTGTCCCCCAGCAAAACCGTCTCATCGAAACCCAAGACAAACCGATTCAATGAGTATGCCTCTGCCTATATGAAGAAGGTTGGCTTAAACGAGACAGAGAAACTGAAGTTCTCGGGTGTAAAGAATAATAAAACCGTTGAACATGAAAATCAGAAAAACCTCTCACATCATTCAGGGAAGTTTGAAAGCAAACAAATTACAACAACTAAATCTTTTACTGAACGAACATCATCCAGTGACCGAATTGAGACGCACTTGAACGGTAAAAGGTCGCCATCCCCTCAAAAACAGCCAGAGAGGAGGTCACCAAGTCCTTTAGAAAGAATGCACCAACGATCCCCGAGTCCCGAATGGAAGATACCGAAGTCCGAAACAATTAAGAAAGAGACTATCATAAAGACGACGTACGAGGTGGACAAGAAGCCTAAACAGGAGGAGAAGCCTTCGTGGGTCATGAACCGGAACCTGAAGAAGACGACGTCAGAGATGCGAACCTTCAGCAGCAAGCGGTTAGAGAGCGAGAAGACGCGTCGAGCTACGAGCCCGTCCAAGACCTTCGCGCAGCCGCTAGACGTGATCACCTCCAGCTACGGGCCCGGCCCGCTAGATGCCGACGGGCGCCCCCTCTTTGGCATCAAGGCACTCCGGAACGGCGCTTCAAACTATCAAGGTAAGCATGACTCATTGGAACATGAATGCTATCTGTGACGGCATTTTGGTGCACTCGACATTCTTTACGTTTATCAAAACTAGTAAACAGTATGTAGAATGTGGCGCAATCAAATAGTTCGCTAATCTCATCTCGCCTTATCCTGCATACCAAACCATATTTTGCTATAAAGGTACTTAAACTAGTGCGTTTTGTTCATTCACTTTTGTTAGGTGCGTTACGTCACAGTTTTACTTTTCTCTTGGCAAAAAATAATTCTTAAATGTATGTATGCTAAGAAGGATACAGATACTTAATTTTGTTTCATTAACCTTGATAATTGAGGCAGCGTGACAGAGACGTCTCCACCTGTAACCTTAATTACCCGAATGGGCGCTGTTTGCTCGCCGCTTGATTCACGCGTAACACTCACAACGCACATATTGACTCAACTGAACGCGTGTTTTCGTATATCACTGAAGTGTCTACTCCAAAGAGCGTATGAATTAACAAAAGACTACGTTGTGTGTTGTCTGAAACCGCGCGCACTTTCTACGTTACCGCCGCGTTGACCGGTCGCGTTTCAGCTGCTTGTCGGTCCGCAGTGAAAGGCACGGTGGTGCGTCAGGAGTTCGTGACGCGCAACGGCGGCGCGCCGGAGGGCAGCGTGTCGGTGACGGCGTACGCGTCGGAGCCGGCGGCGCTGGAGCAGCTGCTGCGCGCGCAGGGTGAGCCGCCCTCGCGCCTGCACGGGCTCGCCGCCATCACCACCACCAAGAAGTTCGGCGGCGACTCGGGCCACACCTACAGGGAAGCGCATACGGTGAGTTACCGGTTTCATGTTGAGGTCCCGGGGAGCAAAGCTCGGTGTTTGCGTGCAAACATGCGCGGTACTAAGTATTATAGATTCGGAAAAACGCGTTGTAGGTACCAGAGATGGAACCTTGATTAGTTTTTGCGTAACAAATTCACAAATGGCGTGACAAATTTTGTCGAAGTCGTTAGTGTTATTATTGAGATCTAAAAATATTCCTAACTAAGTAACAACCTACCTAATGCAAATATTGTTAGTTCAATAAACACGGGATAAGCTAGGAAACGCGAATAAAATAATTATGTAGTTAATGAATATTTTTTAAGTGACGTAAAAATTTAAAGGATTAATGATCGCATTTAATACGTTTTTATTTAATTACAGACACTAATTCATGCTTTTGAAAGACTTAAAATACAAAATCAACTTTTTATTTAGCATGCTGCGTGTAAACGAGACGTACTTACTTGGTCAAGCACGATCTACTGATTTTTTTCACAATTTTTCCTTGCAATTCTTTCTTACTGCATTCATTTTGTAAAAGGTTACCTAATCTTTCAAACCCATGAAATATCGAATTACTTCATTGTAGGCATCGATCTATTAATCTGCAGCGGGGCCAAGGTCATTCAAACTTGTTAAGGTTTCAGTAACCATTACGAAACGTTACGTTTTTTACTTGTAGAAAGAGGAGAGAGCTACGTTGGAGCAGTTCACGCACAGCGACCGCCGCGTCGAGGGGGCCGACAGCTCCGTCTGCATCACCGACGTCAGCGACACCCGCGCCGACCGCGCCGAGCGAATCACCGACAAAATACAACGAGTCGAGAAGGTCGGACGAGTGGAGAAGATGGACAGAACAGAGAGATTACAGCGGGAGAAGACAGAGAGGAACGAGAGAATCGCGGACAGGACGCAAAGGATTGCGGACAGGACGGAAAAAGTCGTGGATCGGGCAGAGAAGAATGATAGGACGGAGAGAACTGAGAAAAAAGAGAAGGTGGAGAGGAGGGAGGACAGGAAAACCGTGCGGCAGAGCTCTGTGAAATCGCTCACAGAGAAGTACATTAAGAGTGCATGTGAGTAATATTTCGCTTAAAACTAGATGTTACACTGTAACATAGGATCGGATCATGACCAATTTTGCTTTAATACCGTACCTACTGGTTACGGACAGACGGCATGTCGTGTCGGCACGCGATTTTTGCCTCGTAACATACGTCTGGAATATTGCGTGTCGGAGTATTGTATAGTATTGTCGATTGCGCAACGCACTTTCGCAGACATCACATCTATGCGTGAGTAATCGGTGTTCGGTGTGATAGAATTTTCATTATATTTTAGAGTCAGTCATTCGCTTGCAATTGGCACATTATCGGACTTGAATGATTGTGATGAATGATGAAGTGCAACAGCACCAAGCACCAGTCTCAAACTACTTTATTATGAAACGCCGTTAGGCTATATAGCATGATCTATATATGAGTAGGTAGGTACATTGTAATTGTAGGTATTATAAAAGAGAAATTGTCGTTCGTGGGTCTCGTCTCCACCAGCCTGATAAAAGTTTGAAACAGGTGTAAGTATTTGGAGATATGCGTTGCTACCTATGTTGCTAATGTGTGGTGTTGGTTCCGGCAGCTGATACGTCGAAGAGCGAGCGCAGCGCGTACCCGAAGGCGGGCCTGATCCTGCGCAGCGCCGGCCTCCGCGACAGCGTCTCCAGCGACTCCTCGCAGCACGGCGGTAAGCCCCTCCAAGCAGATACTAATTAGAAAGAGACGGCTGGATCTTGCTCAGGCCACAGATTATAGACCGACCGCTGAAATGAGTCCTCGCCCGCGGTGCAGGGGCGCGGGGGGGAGGACAAAGCGGGCCGAGAGAGGTGCGGGCGGCAGGCACCGCGCGGGCGAGGACAAATTTAGATAGATAGATAGATTTCATCATCATCATATCAGCCGAAAGACGTCCACTGCTAGACATAGGCCTCCCCCAAGGCTCTCCACTCGGACCCGGATAGATAGATTTATTTGTCACCTTTTAAAAATACAATACATTTAAATGTCGAACATAAGTAATTCACAAAAGGATCGTCAATTGCAAAACAAAAAATGAAATAATAACAATAAACAAACGAACAAAATAAAACTATATGAAATGTCAATTTAGATTCACAAAAAGATCGTCATGAGTACATAAAAAAAGAGAAAATAATTTAAGTAAAAGCAATTTAAAATATCAAGTAATAAATATAAAACAATAAAATGTGAAAATATCGTCAAAAAAAACAAAAATATATAATAATAAATGAGGTACTAGAATGGTACAAATTAAATGTCAAGTTTAAGCGGTCGATATAGATGAACATTCACGGGAAAGACAGTTGTAAATTGATGTGTAAACCTTACGAACGGTGGTAGAGGTTGTTCGAATCGTGTGTTATGTGATCATTACTTTTCATTGCTATTGAGATAAAATAAATGTGTTCATAATTTATTTATTTTTTTAAGTGCGAAACTGATAACTTTTGTTTTTTATTATTTTGTCGTTACCCGCACCTCAAAACACCAGAAGGAATAGTGAATTCCATTCGTATACTCGTACGTTTATTTATTTATTTCGCAATGCCGCTATTCATACCGACTTTTCAGTTAAATATTCCCCGTAACACGCGGTAGGCAGTGCATGTTTTACTTGCCCTTATCATTAGATTAATGTATTGTATAGAGATATGAATGTTTTACATACGCGGGTAAGTACCTACCGGTTCTAAACGGTAAATACTTGCATTGCAGAGTAACAATTATAAATATGTATTGTATACATATAAATTATATACTTGTATAATACGAGTAGGACATAATTATCTAATAGGCACTTGCCGTGAAATACTAATTTATTTAAATCAAGCAACATAGTAGATTTATTATTCATCTTTATTCGTTAATGCAAATAGACGTACTGACGGCGTGACAGGTTTTGTGAGTGAGTAGATGAGGTTTAGATCTAGACGTCTGCAGTTGGCACGGGAGCGGCGCCCGCGCACTCGCGCCACTCGGCTCCAGACATAGCACTATATGTATTATGTATACTTAATACTAAATTACAATTGCACACTTGGTCTTGTAAGTTTGAAAATTTTCCTGGTAAAAATTGCAGTTCTTAGTAATTGTGACAGCAAAAAATATTAGCAAGTCGATTTATTTAAGTTCCTTGTAGATTGTAGGTTGGTATGGCTCATGAAGTGTTTTGGACTTTATCAAACTACGTACACAAACAAAACAAAATAAATTTGTTTACAATGCCGATTTGCGAACGTTTTAATTTCACGCCTACAAATAGACATAAATCGTGAAGTCGTTCACCTTTCGTATTTCGAAGTAGGTAAATTAGTTACAGTACGTCTAGAGAAGATTTTATTACACGTCTTTTGAGCAATGTCACATAATTCTAGTTTCGGCCAACCTTAGCAGCCAGACTCGTACAATGTACCATGTGTGTTCTGCTAGGCCTGAGGCCTTACCATGACGTCCTAATTCCGACTCAGTTCAAGTTTTAGCTGTCACTTTTAGTATGGATCTGACAGCGAGCGAACCTAAACTGAATCGCATTAAGACGTCATGGTAACCCCCTGTGCCCACTGTGTCCAGCAGTGGGACGTAAACACGCTGGAGATGATGATATTTTGTGTCTGGCCAGGCCTGGCCCGCACGGACAGCGAGCACAGTCTGGGCTCCGTGGAGGAGGTGGTGACCACGCGCACCACCACGAGCACGACGCGAGGAGCGGCGCGCGCGCAGGAGCGCTCCTTCCTCGACAGCACCACCAAGGTCACCGGCGTGCAGGACATACTCACGCGCATGAAGAACGCTGACATTGGTAAGGAGAGAATTAATATTTTGTATATAGGGCTCGTCCAGAAATCATGTGATGGTTTAGGCGTGGGGGTCGGCAAAATATCACGAATGATCACGATGGGGGAGGGGTGTATCCAAGAACACAATATCACGTGTACTTAATTTTTTTACACAGAAAGTCAAAAAATAACGAAAAAATCAAGTTATTGCTGTTTTTTAATTAACTAACCTAATTCATACTAAGTTCGAAAAATACACGTAGTCTTGAATGGTGGGGGGAGAGGGTAGCGTTATTAGCACCAAATATTACCAAGGGGGGGGGGGGGGGGGTCAAAATTGTTCCAGTTTTCTGCATGTAGTTGGGTTAATCTTAGTCGGGTAGCTTCTGTGTCAATATAGTCTGTTATTATCCCTTAGTGATCGAGGCGGGGGACACGAGCGAGGACACGGAGGCGCGTGCGCTGCTCAACAAGTTCCTCGGCGCCACCGTGCTGATGGCCGGCATGAAGAACTACGTCGCCGACGCGCAGGCGCCGCGGCCCGCCACCATCAAGGTAGGTCATCAGCGAAATAAGTGGTCTGCAACCCTAACGTAGAAAATCCTTCACGTCATAAAATATAATGTTGACAAGACGTGGGTGTTAACTTGAAAGCTAGACGAAAAGTGGAAGTTGGATGAAAAGTCATACTTATTTACCACTTATTTGGACGACCGTACACTCTAGAAAGGATTATGCTTCTTTTTTTTACCTCAGCTCTTACGCCACAGGCAAGTGTCGTTCCGCGAAAATTCCCGTTAGACAATCCCGAGAAAAATGACGGTAAAAGCGGCAAGTGAAAAGGGAGCAAATAGAGGGCCCAGGGGTTAAGATGGAGTTGTTCTAAGTTAAAAAAACCGGTCAAGTGCGAGTCGGACTCGCGCACGAAGGGTTCCGTACCATTATCTATAAATATCTTAAAACCAGTGTAAGCAGAGCCCTGCTCTAAATAAAATGTACGCAGTGTGGGGTCACTGGTCACTGGTGGATATTGGTCACTGATATTATACAGACATACATACATTATTCTGGGTTTTAGGATTTGTTGTTATAGCGGCAACAGAAATACATCATCTGTGAAAATTTCAACCGTCTAACTATCACGGTTCATGAGATACAGCCTGGTGACAGACGGACAGCGGAGCCACACGAATAAGGTTTCAGTTTTTATTTTACACTTTGGGTACGGAACACTAAAAAGAGAGTAACGCCAAAACACAGTCACAGCAAGGACTCTACATCAAACTCTTGTAGGAGTAACATATACCTACATACCTATAATATGTTTTTGTTCAGCTGATGAGCTGTTTCTTAACTTACTATAGTCTTATAACCTACAATACATACTCGTACCTAATCATTAATGTTATAAAAGCTCTACATATAAAGTTCTACCACCCTGACAATGACTAGTTCTTATAGGGCGCGTCTTTCTTCAGAACGGGCCATGTCTCTTGACTTTACTCCACATAGACTTGCAACTTAGTCCATGAAAATTCTGATAGATGGCAGCACACACCGCATTTAACCAGTTTGACTTTAGCTGGAAAACATCGATCAACCCGGTTTAGGAGATTAGGTGGCAGTAAAAATATTGATTCCGAGAACGTGCGATGATATACGGCGCTCTATTTCAGGATTAAATGGACAGCGGCGTCACTGCGCGTGCGCCGAACCATTATTGCGCTTTAATTCACGAATTAACTAAAATAAACTTCGTACTAGAAGCTTCTTTGTTTCACATTACGCTGTAAACAAACAATGCGTTGAAATGCATGTGCTATTGTTTTGGTAAATAGGTTAATATGAAATCATTTTTTTTAAAGGTCTTCAACTGGGTTCTTGATACAAAAAAATCAAATTTAGTAATAAAATATAGCTAATACATATAACCTAATATATATAGCCTTTTTCATGTGTTTTATGTACAATAAAGAGTTATACATACATACATACATACATACATAATATTGGGACTGGCAAATTTATACCAGATTTAGTTGTTTGCTGTGAGGCTGCCTAATATACGACTACATGACTATTTACTAAAGAATATTTCTACTTAGAATTAATTAATACAGCACACCTCTGTTTGAACGCAAAAAAATATTTAAAAGCACAATCTTGTTCAGCCTTAAGTGAAAATGAAATAACGACAAAAATGAAAAATCTCTCATGCAGCAAAAATAATCCGGATTGAAGCGCTAAACGTTCAGCTTAGCAGTTCTATACATTGTGACACTAGAGATACTAAACTTTGCTTTCAAATTCAAACTCAAAAATAATAACAATGCATTCATTACAGTTAATCTTCAACTTTCGACGCCACTTTAGATCTCCTCATCAAAAATTACAAATCTTGCTCAAAATCGCTGCATCACCTAGCCTATAAAGACCAAAACAAACCCAAACTCAATACATAAGTAGATGCGCGCGCGCCGTATTGCCGTTTTAAGGCACGCTTGATCACCGCGCGGAAAAGCGACGAAAATCGCCGGCAAAAATAACACAGGCCCCACATTTCACCACCAGCCGACGTGAAAAACCATAAGCGCCCCCAAAATATACACCAATAAAGACCTTAAAGGTAGGATAAAGAAAGTATGAGGAAGTGAAAATCGCTTGCGGCGGTGGCGGCGCTATATTTGGTTGCGTGACGTCAGGCACCGCCGCGGCGCAGTCCGTCCGACACTCCCGCGCAGAGCGGAGCGCGCCAAAATAGTTAAGTTCAAATATTAAAAAGAAATTAACCATTTTATATGGTGGTTTTTTTTCTTTTATTATTAGAAAGTTAGTGCAGTACCGTTGTCGCGTGAGCCAGGCGGTAGGCGTTGGTGTCACTAATCTAGGATTGCGCGCCGTCAGCTGGAGCTTTTGACGTGAGTACTTTTATGACGCTTTTATTGCGTCTGCGCACTGAAATGGTGAATTATTTTTACGATCTCAATTTTGTGTCTAATTTTATAAAAAAATATTTGATAAATTGGCTTCAAGTTGAAAACTCTTAATACCTACGTTTTATTTTATTTGAATAAATCAAAAAGTCAGTTTCCAAAAAGTAGTTCAGATTTTGAATCATCTGCAATATTAAAAGGAAATTATAAACTACTAGCGACCCGCCCCGGCTTCGCACGGTATATTATGCATGTATTATACATATAAACCATCCTCTTGATTCACACTATCTATTAAAAAAAACCGCATCAAAATCCGTTACGTAGCTTTAAAGATTTAAGCTACATAGGGACAAAGGGACATAAGGATATATTAGGGACAGAGAAAGCGACTTTGTTTTATACTATGTAGTGATAGTGATTTTTCACCGTTTTATGTGCGCGCGCGTTTTTTTTTTCAATAGATAGATAGAGCGTATTTTTATCATTATATATTGTAGTCGATCTCTCTTTTAAAAGTAGTTTTCTAGTCTACTTACTTCCACAAAGAAAATCTGATGACCAAGCAAAAATTTTGCCAACTTTTTAGTCAATGTCTATGCTATGTGATGATTCGTAATAGGTAATTTGACAATCTGGCAGTCGTAGATTATAGCAAACATAATACCCCCTAAATTTTGAAAATACTGTATTTAATTAAGGAGGTAAAAAAGAGTTTTGGCGTTTTTCCTCGACCATAACGTACAGTGATAAGGTGGTACGGTGGTACCTAGGTACAGATCCTTCGTGCGCGTGGCCCTCACGCTTGACCGTTTTGCACAGCACGTCGATGTCATCAGGGATGAAGGTCAGGTTCTATTCAACGTGTCACAGTTCATCAATCATCAGTCATCAAAAGACAGTCAATAATAGGTACTTACCTAATTCAATCGAGAGTATACCTAATCAGATGCATACAGATACATACAACCAAAGCCGTTATTTTCCTAAAAATAATGTGCCAATCATCACGATTTTTAAAAGTCACAATGACAATTTATACATCAGGCCAACAGTGCAGCTAGATAAATAAAAAAAATAAAAACTAAAACCCAACTACGGCTAAAAACGATGCTGAAAAAGTACGAAAAGAGGGCGCTACATTAGACGTAATGACATGTCGTATAGCCTACAACCAGCGGCCAATCAAGACGCTTCTAACGATACCTCATCTTGTCCAGTTCTGATAAGCAGTTTAGGAACTACGAAGGAACAGATGAACTTATATACATACATACAAAAGTCAAAAGCCAGTCAAAATCATAACCCTCCTTTGGCTTTGGCGTAGGTGTACAGTCAATTCAATAGGTAGGTAGATCACATGGTCAATTGGTCTATCAACAAATTGTTTTACTTAAGTCAACACATTATGGCAGCGGTGGGCAGGAGTAGCGTGAAATGTCTAAATATTATTACAACCCTTCATACAAATATAATTTAATGAGCACATGATTTACTTAACTGATTCACGAGTCACGATTGTACTTATTAGTACCGCGCCGCGGTACGCTACGGCGGCACTAAGTATAGTGGTATGTCTTTTATGTACAATAAAGAGTTATACATACATATACTAAGTGCAATAAAAAAATAGCCTCAAAATACGCAAGTCCTTTCGTATGGTCGACCTTACTTGGGGAAGGTTTGTCAAGCCCTCTTTCTCCGTGTTAAAGTCTCTCTTAAACGTAGAGCTGCATTTTTTCCCCTCAAAATATTAAAATAAAGGTATGATAGGTACAGTCTCAGACAAAAAAAGCGAAGATGGAGTTCCACGAACAGCAAACTGAGATCGATTTCAACTACGACTCGTTACTGTAGTGTGCATACAGTAGGTAGAGTGCATAATCCTCGCCAGGCAAATTAATTGTGCTGCGCACACGCTCGGGGCTATGGGCGCAGTTTAAGCCAGCCGCACTTCTTCGTTCACAGAACTCCGCTTGACCTTTTTGACCCTTTTTTTGACAGATGCCAGACCAGATGCGTGGTCACGCGCGTGCGTACGCCACGCATGGTCTGGCATATCTATCTCATATTTTCATACATTACAACTGATGCGTGTGCGTGTCACGCAACACGCAGCACGCAGCACGCATTTGGTGTGCGCCGGCCTTTAGTACTATTTAAAATACTACAAAAGCTATAGCTTAAGGAATGCGAGTAGTGTAGTGTAGCGTGAGAATAGATGCGCCCGCGCGGTTGACATTCGGCTGTCAGCCGCGAGGCCGGTTGCGACACCGGCTCTTACTCAAAATAACTGAAAAATACACCGGTCTCCACTCCCGCGCATTATCCGCGCGAAATAACCATAAATCACATCTTTATTCCTTACGGGGTAGACAGAGCCTTAGGCTCTAAAGGCCTACCAAAGGCCACACTAAAGGCCACGTTTAGCATGATTTTGGGCGTAAAGGTGGAAAGGGGAATCAAAAGAGTGATGGGTTGCTAGCCGCATCGCCTATAACATGATTCCTAAGTATTTCGCGAAATAACCAATTTGAAAATTATTCTGCTTTGTTTTATTTAGACATTACTTATGTTCCAGAGTTATCAATCAAGCAAAACTAAATAAACATTTCCACATCCTCATATTTCTTAGTCCAAAATTCTGAAATTCAGTCACGATTGACGACACTCGATGACTTTTGAGTTCGCCTTTATTCGTCTGTTTATCTCATTACCTGTAAAATTAATGAGTTTTAACTTGTCCAATAAAGAGTTATACACATACATACATAATTATACTTTTAGTCCAACGCTGCTGAAAGTATCTTCCATAGCTTCAGTACAGCATATTATAAGAAAGAAAAAGCGAAAATAATTTGCTTACAAGAGAAATTAGTTTAATGCCTTTGAGAGTATTTACTGCTTCTTGATTACTAAAGCCATAAAATTGAGCACTGCAGCAGCTATAGTAATAAAGTAATAAATAAATCTGTGTGCGACTGGTACCTAAACTCGTAATCTTAATCGCGTTTCAATCCTCCGAGCACATAAATCGAAAATTTCAATTACACTCAGTGAGTGATTAATTTATGAAATACCTGAACTAATACAGTACTGTTATAGAGACAATTAGTTATCTTTTAATTGAATCTTCAACCTTCTACGGCCGTTATTCAAACCGTGAACTCCAATTATATTTAGACTAGCCGGCCATAAACATTAATGAAATTGCTTTTAGATGCGGAAAATTTGTTAGCATTTATGTTACGACCTGCTTATTTTGTGCACACAATATTCACATGACTCCATTTAAATGTAAGTAACGTTACAATTACCAATAAACGATCTACTATTTAGTTGCAAAATAATCGAAAACAATTGTACATTTGTTTATATTACTCGGTTCGTGTTTATTTTCATTGTCATAACACTAAATGAACTAAGACTGCGGCAATCAGGTTAGTTCAAATTGTTATTTTAGTTCAAAGGTTTGTTCAATGTGGTTAATGCGATCAATGGATTCCGGCTTGAGGCTGCAGCCAGCGCGGAAACCTCAGCAATTCCTGAAGACGGAGAAGCAAAGTAGCGCTGCGCCTGCGCAATGCTGCGCATCGAAGCGAGCAGCTTTCGCGCACGTGTCTACTCCACAGTTGACATGAACGGCTACAGTTACCAATTGATAAAAAAACTATCTTCTAAAGCGATCAGTTGACCACATCGGGGTTTCGATCATTTTTTCAAACTCGCAAAAACATTTGGACGTAACATTACTTTAAAAAATTACAATAACTATTTTGTTGTACCTAATGTCATTGGTCGTAAACATGAGCAAACTTCCCGCAAGCTTCACGAAGTGGAAATATCAAAGGAAAAGCAAAAAGCAACCGAACGTCCGCGAATCATTGACAACATCACAGGCTTGTGACGCTTAATCTCCCGGCTTTTCATCTTTCGTGAATTTATTTCGGAGCAGGTTGAATGAACAATTACTGTCACAACAGAACAAAAATATCGGAGGCAATGAACGAAACTACAAATGTGCACACTTCAAAGGGCATTGAACTTGCATTATACATATAAGCACTTGTAAGTCCAATTATCCTAATTATATAGGTAACAAACGGAAACAGACTGTCCGGCGCTGCCGAAATCAAAAGCATGTATTCTCATCGAGTTGTTTGTTCATCAAGTTTTAAAGTCTTTTGATAAGTAAGTACTTAAATACCTGACGTTGTCAAAATGATTGAGGAGGTAGATCTGAAAATATTTTTGTTGTAGGTTTTAGGTATTATGATGTGTACAAATTTTTATGCAAGTCGGTAGAAACGCAGATTTCTCGATGCACTTTTTCCGTTCTGTTTCCGTTTCGCCAATTTCTCCAGGCAATCTTAAAGTTTAATTGCAACGCAATGAAACACACGCTGCCCGAAGTTATCAGAGCACAGTCCGCTACTTTACTTTATGAATCCACCTCATAAATACTTAAATTAAGTACTTTGTTAACAATTAAGTACGCATCTTACAATCTCCAAAAATAAATCTTTTTGTTTATAGACGTTCTGTAATTGTAATTGGTTGTCGCGTGAAATTTTTCGAAACATCTCGTGAGTAATTTAGATAAGTATTTCAGACTTGTAAATCTGTTGATGGACGCCATTGAACGCGTGGGTTTGCATGTAAACATACACATTCCGCACAGACGTAGCTGTTTTGCACATGTGTACTTAGTCTCGGAGTAACAAAGGTACTTAAAATGTTTTTTGTTTATAATCCAATGATGTCACCACAATGTAAGTGAATGTGTCGCAGCGTACGATCGATAGTGAATCTGACGGCGCTGCCAAATCGCGGATCGATGGATCTATTAGGTCAATGGGCAGCGGTAACCCGAGCGGAGTGAACGCCCGCGCTAATTTTACGCGCGCGCGCAGCAAGTGGGTCACGTCGATCGCAACGCTGACCGATCAAACAAGAGTATTGCTAGCTTATCAAGGTTTATTGAAACGCGCGAGTTTTCCGCGTACTCAGCAGACAACGTTTACACGTTGGTAATAATAGTATGGATATGGAAAAGCGGTGCTATTTTCGAAGGCAATAAGGTTGCTTAATCAGCTGCGTCTGCATTCGAGTGAGCTGCATTGAGCTGATTCGAGTGTCTACTAGAATCTGCATAATCTTTTATGTCGACGAGTGTGCCATTTTTTTAGAGTCAATCATTCGTTTTGCCATGTATTTCTGGATTCTGGTTCGTGTTACTTATTGTCATCGTACAACGTTTTGTTGAGCTGCAACAGGTCAGACGTGAAAGACGAAAACTAATTCCATTGGTATTAGAAAATTGTTTGAAAATGATAATCAGTTTTTATTTACCATTTACTTGCCATTGTCACCGAACTATAATCTATTTTTTTTATGAAAATACAACTCCTCTAAGAATAAAGTTCCCGTGACGCACTTTACATTTTCAGCTGTGCGCCGACTAAACTGCGTGATTTCGTTTGTAAAAAATTGACACTTTTTCCTGAAAACAGAATTTTGCGAAACCCCATTGTGGATGCAGGATTTGTCTGTTCTCCAAGAGTACATAATTACGTATTCCTAGCATATTTACAAACAAAGATGTACCTATGACGTCGCAATACAATTAAACTGCGTCACTTGCAGCCGTTTACTCGTGCCCAGTGCCAAGTCCTGCGAAGATTAATTACTTATAGGAACTATAAGTACTTATAGGAACAACAACTAATACCGAACTCGTGCTCCATGCATGGAGCACTCGTGAACATGCTCCTTCCAATTTAATTCACCTCACAACGAGTTAACTATTGGCTGTGGTTATCATTACACCGAAACACACGGGTCATCAGCTCACAAGATTACGTAGAGCCACCACAACAGTTCGTTCTGGCACAGATGACGAGCACAACCTTACTCAACGTTCCATTGTCACCCACAAACCAGCGGATAGTTAAAAAGTGTTTGTAAACAAAGCTGACGTCATCGCTTAGCGACTAGTTTTACCATACCGTGACAAAAGACAGTTCTTTGTTTGGAAGCAGTCAGCGCGCTCCCACGGGCGGTAGCTGAGGGTGGCTGGGTTGGGCGGCTGCCAAGCGCGCAGCTAGCGAGAGGAACGACCTTACGGCTAAGTCGGGCTTCCTCCGTGCCCCGATATGGCATTTGGCGAGTCCCGCAATAGGGCCCGGCCTTGCGGGACAGACAAAGACGCTCTGAACGGACGATTCCGAGAATACGACGGAATGTTTCAGTTCTCGTATGAATTCTTTGATTCAACTCTAGTTCTTAGAAGTCGCCGTTATAACGAAATGACCATTGCCCCAAATCCACTTGGACAATGTTATGTTGAACTTTTTGTATTATTGATACATTGAGCCTTCGCTATGGTGTATCCCTGTATAATTTCTTTGCTGAACACAGACAAAAGAAGTTTTCTTCCGCCTAAATTAATTACAATTTTTTGTGTTTAATGGTTGTCTCTAGCTATAAATATATCGTTTCGCGGAGAGGCCTCGCGGTTTGCATCTCGCATGCTATGGGGAGAAATCCATACATGCTTCATTACTGTGTCTCATGCGGGTGTGCGCAGGCGCTGCGGCAAGCACCAGCCACGCAACGCGAAAGTTCTGACCACACGTATAGTACTCAAAGACTCAAGTAGAAAATGCTAGACCCCACCGTCACGATGATCCGATGATTTCGCTACTCGTTTCTCTAAGTTTATTCCATTCACTAACGAGCCAATTTAATACTTACAAGCTGTTCTCAATGAAGATAATAATATAAATGTAATAAAAGCCATTGGAAATTGTTTGAAATTGAAGCGGCTAATATAATTAGCGGTTGGCGCTAAATTGGCCAATTATACAAATTACGGCGTTCATCTAGTTAGCTGCCGCGCTTTGCGGTGGAAAGGCTTGCATTTATCGCTTGGCCGATGTTTGTTCGGGAGGTCCGTTCAGCTTTCTTATTTCACGTGGATTTCTTCGGATCTGTAGGTTGTCCTCCGACTCTAATATGAGAGCTAAGATTATATAGATAATGAGCCCGTCCGTTAGATCTGTTCCTTCCGTTGTGTGTGCATCCGAAGTTGGCATTTGACAGTCTTTGGACATGCCGCTTTACAGGAGGACAAGTGCATTTTACTGATTATGTCGCGGTTAAAATCACTATATTTTTCCTGCTTATTTAAAATGGTTTTCTGTAACCACCGCCGCTAACCAACCGAATCCAGTCGCCACGCGCCATAGCTTTCCGCGTTCACAATTACAATTTACAATAAGTAAATTAACCACCGTAACGAGCCGTGAAAACACGTTGATCGATGTCCAATAACGATTATTAAAGGCAGGTGATAATGGGTCTAGCGTGCGGCAAGCAACGGATAGCGTGCGCAGCCACCTGCCCGCTACTTTCAACGGAAGGAGTCTGCATCTGCATTCATTTAAACCGTTTTATGGGTGCAATTAAGTGGGTCCGTTTTAATGTGCGCTACGGGTTTCGATGGCTCGTTCATTTCAGCACACAACTGTTGTAATAAAGAAAGTTCCGAAGAAAGCTCGCTTGACAACAATCTATGGTCCGTATTGGAACCTAAGTAGGTATTTATAACCGTCGTTCTTGATTTAAATTGAGCGTGAATTATGAGACTCCTTCACGCCAAGTTTGAGTTGAACTATGCTCGTAGTTCTTAAAAGAATAATGTTTCAACAATTGAACCGGTCGGCAGTCCTAATTTCATTCTAATATTCAGGACTATTAATATGAACACGGCAAAAAGGCCGAAAATGTGCTTTAATATTTTAAAGAAGTTTCCGTATTATCCAGTTTTTGTAAACACGGCCCCTTGTTGTAGACACGTCGGGTTTCGGCGACAATCCGCGGATTCTTCTCCCCTCACGTCTATTATTAACTGAACCGAAGTATGCGGCTTCTGCGCCCGCGCCGCTCTTTTTATTGCATTCATGATTCCCTATGTCGACAACATTATGTCGCTACAATAAGCCAGCCTTTGCGAGCAAGAATATAATGTCCTGTCACTGGGACTCCATGTAACAAATTGAGAGTTCAAATAAACTGGTTCTCGTTTTTTTGTTACTGCCGAGCGGTGTCTGAATTATATTTTATGCGGTTTTGTTTTGAATACAGTCGTTACAATTAAAAGAATATTATTAAAGGCAAGTATTTGTTTAATTAAAGCAAAATACTATACTGTTTTAATTTATCGCTAGCGATTTGTTGTGAATTGTAGACTATTGAAATCCTATCATTCATATTTTGGTAGATTTTTTCTCGTCGTTTTAGAGGTTATAAACCTATCTACTAGGTCATTATATTAATCCAGAAAGTTTGCAGTTATAACCGTACTTACTTTTTCAGTAATAATGTTATGCTGCTCATTAAGATCCATTAATAGATACACGCGACTATACCATTGCAAGTATTGCAACCGAAGCATCTCCGTGCACCTTTACCTTTTACAGCCGTCGGTTCACTATCTTTGGAATCTCGTTGCCATTTCGATAACAATCGCTTGTATTTAAAATTTTGTAACAAAATAGTGAATGGGTGGTTGCATCACTGCGTGTGCGGGCGCACGTTATTTCGGCGCGGCGTGGCCTGCCAAACATCTGGCCTAGTGATCTTCTCTCCGCAGCACTATAAATACGACGCGGAAGCCTGGAAAACCCTCAACATTGACACAGTGACATGGTGGCCACTCCTGCGCATTCCAGCAGGGCGCCGGTTCCGAAACTCCAGAATGAATCAGTGGACGACCACTCCAGTTATCAGAAATAGACGAAAAATACGCTCAGTTAATGAATTTGGAACACTCGCGCTGTTTTCCGTTAATCCGAAAGATTTTGGAAAAATATTATCCAACAGTTTAAGTTAATTTGCTTCGCAGCTTGGTTTCAAACTTGCTTCACTTTTACATCCGATTTATTTGATTCAAGCTATAATGATCTGAGTCCCGCGGCAACAAACAGTTCTCATAGTATTCACACGCAAACGCGATAAAGACGTATTTTGTGATCAAAAACTTACTGAGCTTACTGTTTACTGGGGCTTTACCATGAAATCTTAATGCGCTTCAATTACTGAGGCTGATGCTTCAGAAAAGTCGGAATAAATCTAAAATTAGCACTTTATTTAGTTCAATATCAATCATGTTTTTACATAATATACTCTTTCTTTTGAATGATGTAGAGCCTCTCTACAGTCAACCACCAGTAACTTTAGTTAAGAAGGCCATTCGAGGAAGCCAATTCAGAAACCCCACAAGTGCAGCAAAGTGATACTCTGACTCACCGTCGCACAGATCCAACCGCAACATAAACAAGGATTAACAGGAATAAATAGATGTACACCGAGACACTGCAGTCGTATTTTAAAGACAATCTCACACCTCACACCTGTAAACAGGTTGCGTAAATCTCGTAACTAAAGAGTATCGCTCGGTAACTGATTGGCTTTCATGTCAATCAAGCCTGCAGTACCGCTCAATAAAAGTTCGAAATAACTTTGTCGCTCCGAGACTTTGTCAGTCGTCCAAGACGTACGAGAGGACATAAAATTACTCTATAAAGACAGGAAATATCAAATGAATCAAGAAATTTTTATTTCTTAATTTTTATGTTTACTTTTACGGTTTTACCGTTAGAAATTTAATTTCTAAACGACACTGAAAATTAGAACACATAGAAAAATCCGAAAAGTAAAGCTATGGCCGGGAATCGAACCCGGGTCCTCGTCATTCCGTGACGCGTGCTATACCCCTACACCACCCATAGCAGGTGAGTAAGCGTTCGAATTTTTCTATCTATTACTAACTGTCACGTGACCTTGTTACTATGCGATTATTTGTCGCGAAGCGTCATCTATTTGAATGATGTGTCTGTTTTTCTATGTGTTCTAATTTTCAGTGTCGTTTAGAAATTATTTTTCTATAAAGACGTTTTAAAGCGAAGAGGACTCCGGTTTATTTATTCATACTATCATAATTTATTTGATCAAACACATTCAATATTAGCTCTCCAATCCATATTTGCTCTGTTAATGCAACAGCAAAAGTTCTAAAATAAGCAGTAGGTTTTACGCGTTTTTTTAACTTTCGAATAGCGACGTGGGAACAGCGCCGTCACGGTGACAGTGCGATATGCGCCGGCGGCGGTCGCCGCGCGCATTCCCCACCGCTTCCGGTCTCCATGACATGCTCACAAAAAAGCCGCTGTGATGATAACACCGCCCGTTATTCTATGACTCTCCTCTATGAGTCTATAGATACAACAACGGTTAGAAGTTATAAGGCTACAATATTACATGTATATGTGCATAGTACATGTATACATTCCGAGGGTGGTGGAATAAAGACTCAGCCAGGCTAAAAGGACTAAGTTCAAGTTTTAGCTGTCACTTTTAGTATGAATCTGACAGCGAGCGAACCTAAACCGAATCGCATTAAGACACCATAGTAAGGCCCCTGTTAATGCGAAATGTCTCAACTGTGTCACGTCCTGGCCATATGCTATGTTATGTCGCTCTTAAAACACGACCTTTAAAGGTGAAGTACGGAAACCAACTCTACCTAAGCATCTTTGAAAACACCCTCGTAATCATTCAATTAAATAGTACTTAAGTAAAATAGTCGACTCACATAATTTGCCGTGATTTAGGAAGCCACTTCTTCACCGTTGTTGTTTTAGCAAGAACCCGGTAGTAAATCGAAGTCGATGTAACACTCAATGCTCCAGTGAGTTAATAATCTGTTTTGTTTGCCCGTGGGCGGTGGAAACTCCGTAACCTGCCCACTCGTTGGCACTGACCTTCTACGCCACATCCTCGCGTTTTTACCAATGTTATTATAATCTGTTACACTCTGTCGTAAATTATTCGCGAATCAGCGTACGACTACCGGCATTAACTCTGTATCTGATTTTATGAATGTTGTGGCTATGACTCTATTTCGGGATTTGCGAGTATTTTTCTTCCGCGACTCAAACTTCACCCATTTATTTCGGCTTTTAGTAACCTTGCTTTTTAATGTGATTAACTGTTCTTATGTGATATTCTGACTTGTAAACTTTCCAATCCGTTTTTCCAAACCTTACTATAAACATTATCTTGTTTATTTCAGCCGTTTTAGTCATAATTTTGACGCAATATTTTAGCGGGAAATGATCGAAGTGCAAGATTGTAATATCAATATTGCTTCCATTTAAGATCTGTCGCCCAAGATCTGCGCCGGAGTTGAGTAAGCGTCGGTGTCAATTGACACGAGACATATCGAGACGCAGCAATTGGCCCGGCATACCAACAAATTAAGGATGAATTAATGCTTCTCAAATTCATTTGTAAAAGGTACTGTTGCAGCAAAGTGCCCGTTTTGTATTTGACTGGCAAAGACAAATGTCAAAGAAATAGGTTAAAGTTTAACCGTTAAATGAATGCTAATTTAATAAAATTAAAGCATCTTTTTAAAACTATATTGGTTCACGCATTAATATTCTTATATTTTTCAGGGATAGTTAATTCCTTTGTAAAATTTTTAGTATTTTTACAACGTTTTAGATAGCGGAAAACCTTCTGAAAGTCGGTCACTGAATCAGAAAACTGTAAACACGGTGCACGCGCGCCACTCCATTATGAAAAGTTTATAAAATCAAATATTAAACACATTACAACACTTTAGTGATTCAGTGTTCGATGTAAACTAAAATAGAAGAGTGGCCTCGCCTGTACTCTACTACCTTACGATACTACGTTTTTATATGCGGGGAAAGACGGGCAAATGCCACGCAGTATAATATCATATTATTAGCATTGTTTTTCACGTGTTCAGCTATAAATTGATGTGGATTTATCGTGTCTGCTTTGTAATGTTACGTAACGAACAATTTTATTCACTCGTCTTAATTTACATGTTACTGTCGCTGTAAAGTTAAATAACATTTCAGGATGTATGTTACGGATTTGTGATATCATTTATCGATCTTTCAAAAAGTTTGTTAAAAAAACATTAAGAGCTACAATAAATATTAAAAATATCCGTCTGTTTGCCACAGGTACAGGAGACGCGCACCGTGGTCAGTCAGCGCGGCGGTCCGGAGTTCGATCCCGACCAGTGCTGGGACGAGAGGGTGCTCAAGAAACTTGTGAGTTTTTCAGACAGACTTTCCATATTGTTTTGTATAAATACACAAATCACGTTTTTATCCTATAAGTACGGGGTTGTTTTGAAAAATCATGTTAAAATTTAGCTCTATCACATCCTATAATAATATGCTGTATAGTCACTCAAACGATGATCTGCCAACTCTATCGACAATGCTTTCACGTTTCATGTTTGTGTGACAAGAAAAGATCAAGTATGTGGTATCAAGAATATCAAGAAATGGTTAAAAGTTTTTTTTAATCTGTTTATTCTGCTCTATAGTACGGTAGAGATTACGTCGATAGCAAAACCGGTAACATGTAATAATTTTAAGGCAGTTAAAATAATAATGACACGAGTATGTTCCGTTCCTGCGATTATCGTTAACTAGCGGTAGCTGGAGATTATAGTAGATCATCCAGCGTGAAGAAAGCTGCCCGCAGATAACAGCTCTCACGCGCAAGCCGCGACGGCTCGAAGTACTTAAGGTATTTGCCCACTACACCATGCCATACTATGATCGTAATCGTCACTAGTATAGCTTGATTTGTCTAATCGTAATAATGAGACAAGGCGAGGCGTAGGTACGTGTCGGTTACGGACATAGTAAGTACGGTGTAGTGGGCATAAATCTTAAAGTAAATTAAAAAGAAACCAAAGTTAACATAAAATGCATAAGATGGCATGATTCGGCCTTAACATTCATCAGAGCCAATAAAGGAATAATTTAGCAAGTACCTACTATATTAGAATAGAATAGAAAATATTTATTTTTGAACAACTTAAACTAAAACATGAATTATATAACAATGTAAAAAGTAGATACAGTTGTTACAAAAAAAGGACTCCACTCAGCGTTTGTCACGGCACGGGAGTGCCACGACACTGATTTTCAGTGAGCCCACAAATAAGCTAGGACTAAACACAACATAAAAAATTAAATCTAAAAGAAACGTATTAAAATTATTAAAAATCACAAATAGCCGCTGATCGCGTCGCGTTGGTCTTAATTATACGCCAAAAGCGGTTTTACCATAATATATATAACGTATGGTCTAGTCTAGGTTATTATGATCCAATCGGAGAGCTAGCCGGTACCCGCAGTCCCGCGCGGGCGTCGCGAACGGGTTCCTTGCAGCAAGACAAGACAAATTGCCGAGTGGACAGCCGATTGCGTGGGGCAAGGGATGGGAGTGCGCGGGTCACAAAGACAGAGTATTGCGCGACTCGTGAGATCATAACATAGTTATAAACACTATTTATCGTGTAGAAAGTCGATCTTACGATAATTATTATTTTTTTTTTTTTTTATGGAATTAAAGTTGCGTGTGTTAAAGGTTTACTGCGTCAACCTATGGGCCATTTCTCTAAGCTACAAATTTACAACATTTGGTCAAATCTCAACCGTTGATTGTGATTTGATGATTGGACCAATGTTTCAAGTCACGTTTCAAGTACTATAGTCTTGTAAAATTGGAACTTCTAACGAAGCCACTAAATGTATAAAGTACAATACAATACAATACAAATACTATGTAAAAGTACTATGTAAAAGGTCTCTATGTAGTTATGGTTTTTCTTTTCGGCAAGGATGGACCTCCCGAAAGCGCCCTTTACATAATAAATATTTTTATTTTTATTCAATTTCAATTAGCACCCGCTCCCCGCTCGTGCCTTGCACATGCGTGGGAACCGGCGCTGGCGCAGGTGTCGGCCGCATCCCGAGTCGCCTCGCCGGGGACAGTTTCAAGCTATATACCAAACACACGTGCCGTGCCTAGCTACAGGAGATCTGGGCTTCTACTTTCTACATTTATAAACTTACCTATTAACTTATACTTAACTTACTTAGCTTAAACTATATCTGCTTTATTAGCTACAATAGTTAGTACGGCCGGTCTGCACAGACAAACATATTTCATGAGACTATGATGAAATGTTATTTAGCTGTCACCAATATTATTGAATTGTCAAATGGACAAAAATTGTAAAGACGCGACTACTGATTTAATAATACATAGTACCTACCTATGCTTATTTGTCACTTTCAGTAAACGGTCACTTTATTATACCTATTTCCTTGAGCGTGAGAAGATCGTAAAGTTTATTTCTGTCACATAAATGCTTACTAGGAAGCCGCATCACGTGGCTATTTTTAGGCACTATGTCTAGTAAAAGTACCCTAATCCATTTGGCAAGTGCGCCAAAAACGATTTCAGTGTAACAGACTATTTCCCTGACATTTAGAGCAGGTCAGTACGATAATAGGGCGCTAGAGGGCAGCGGCGTTTCCGGGCGGCTTCCGGCGCCGGCGCAGCTGAACTTGGTGTCGGTTTTCAATTCCAAGGACGGCTGTGGCCAACTAGGTGTGTTGGAGTTGGAATACGATACCAGTGGGCATTGATTTGCGGAAAAAATAATTGCGTTTATGCTGACGAGTAGGTACATGAGTGTCATGTTTCTGAAGCGATGTGAAGCGTAGAACGACGCCACGAGTTTATTTTGTATTGTAAGAAGCGTAAAGGACGCTTATTATCGTCGCGAATATAATATAGTTGAGTGTTGTGACATAAGTATCTACTTACCTCATAAATAAAATAAAATAATATTTGATTTAAATCATTTTGTTTGTCCGTCGTAGTTTACTAGCTGCTCGAGAATAAACAGACGCCACAAACGATCATTCTCGATTATTATCGTCTAGATTACTCCAGTGAATATTAAACGAGCAGTCGTCAAATGATCATAGTTGTGTTGCGAGTGTAACAAGCGTGTTGTCGTGTTGCAGTTGGAGGAGAGCACCGACTACGAGCAGCGGCGACGCCTGCGCGTGCGCATCCGGACACTCATGGCCGAGCAGGAAGGTGAGACGCCACCTTTGCTCAATAAATTCCACTCGTTATAAGTATTCTGTAAATAATTTGTAGTACTAGATTAAGTACCTAAGTATATCCTTTTTCTTATTTGGTTATTTGTGACGTTGTTCCAGCATGCGCGAGCGCGGTGACGGAGGCGCTGGCGGCGGCCGGCGAGGGCCCGACGACGGCGGAGAACAGCGACGCCCGCGGTGAGTCCCTCCTGCTCCCGCTGCTGCAGGGCCTGCTGGGCGGCGGCGGCGAGCGGCTGCTGGCCGGGCTGGGCGCGGCCGGCGCCGACGTGGTGGCCGACGTGCGCCGCTCGCTCGGCCGGCTGCGCGCCGCGCTGGCGCCGCCCGCCGCCCACCCGCAGGCGCGCGCGCTGCTCACGCTCGCCGAGCGGCTCGAGGACGCGCTCGACGCCGCCGACCGCCTCGACGGCTGCAAGAAGCGGCCGCGCCGGCGCCGCGCCGCGCGCCACACCGTCGGCGTCACGCAGGAGGAGCTCGAGGAGGCGCGCCGCCTCGTGGACCGCGACCAGCTGGCGCTCGCGCCCGCGCCCTCGGGCTCCACGCTGCCGTCCAGCGCCGCCTCCACCGCCTCCGTGCCCAGCGTCGAGCAGACGCCCACGCCGGAGCGCCGGCCGAGCGTCGACGACGTCAGCTACCACGAGCCCGTGCCGGCGCAGCACAAGCGCGCCCCCGTCGCGCACTCCGTCAGCTACGAGCCCGCGCCCGTCAGCCGCGACGCGCAGCTCGTGGAGCGCCGCGCGCCCGCCCCCCGCAAGCCGGACTTCCACCGCCACTCCAGCGCCGACGCGCAGCCCGCGCTCGCGCCGCCGCCGCCGCGCCCCGTCCTCAACTCCAAAAGCGGAATCGCTAAGATAGCCAACAAGTTCAACGCCCAGATAGAAAGAGAGGCGCCGCCGCCGCAGAGACGCGTGCCGGCGCGCCAGCCGCCGCCGGTGAGCGCGCCCACGGTGCAGGCGCGGCCGCCTCCCGAGGAGCCGTATCGCGCGCCGCTGTACAAGCCGCTGCCGGCCACCTACAACTTCGCGGCGCCGCCGGCCGCCGATGACTTCTCCAAGCCCTTGAGCCGGTTCAACAGCAACAAGCGCCTGCGCATGAAACGCGCGAACACCATCGACATCGGCAAGCCGCTGGGTGGCTACCGGCGCGACAGCGACACGGACGAGGACGCGGCGCCGCGCGGGCCCGCCGTGCCCGAGCTGCGCCCGCAGACCGAGAACGACAGGAAGTTCCTCGCCTTCATGAAAAAGAACGAGGAGAACGTCAACGGTTCAAACGGGCACGTCAACTGGAGCAATAGGTTCGGTAACATAAAAAATACTTTTGAAAATCGCGATCAAGAGGACCGCAGCAGGTCGTCCAGCGCGTCTTCCGCTAAGCGCTTCTGGCGGGCGGCGGAGGAGTCGCCGCCGTCCCACTTCCGGCAGCCCAGGAGGGTTTTAGGAGACTTCAACTCTGATAGGGACAGACCTCGCGTACCCTGGGCCGCCGAACGTAGAGATATATCCCCGCAGGTGCACCCGCCCCCGGCGCCGCTCCCGCCCCCTCCCGTGCCTCAGGCCCCGCCGAAGCCGGTGCACCACCCTCCCGCACCCCCCAGAACTGCTCACCACCCTCCCATTCCTCAATCACCGACCAAGCCGATAGCGAAACCGTTCGCTGCGAAGCCGATTCCCGTCAATCAGTTCTCACACGCTCCCATGTCCGCCTTCAAGCCTCCTCAGAAAATAATGTCCCCAGTGTCGGCGCCCGCCCTCGTCTGGAGTCCCCCCTCGGCTAGCGTACCCTTCTCCCCTCCCGGCGACAGCGCGGCGTACCCCGCCAGCCCCGCGCGCGCGCCCAGCCCCCCCGCGCCCGCACCCGCCGCGCCGTGGGCGCACGCGGCCGACAGGGACAAGCCGCGCCGCGTGCTCAGCCTGGCCGCGAACAGATTCGAAAACAATAACCCGCCCCCCCGCGCGACCGTGCTGTCCCCTCAGAGAGAGCGACCCTACGGCTTCAACCCGCCGACACCGCCGACTTACGCGCCCCCGCCCGCACAGAACTACCCGGTGAAGGCGATCCCGAGCCAGAACGACCTCGCCGCGCCCGGGCTCGTCAACCGACTCGAGAGCAGACCCCACGAGGACGCCGACCCGTACGTGCCGAAAGTGGACGCGCAAAAACTGCAAATCGAGTTCTACGAGAAACAGATCCGCGAGAAGAAGCTCCGAGAGCCGATATCTAACGGGCACTACAAGCCGCCGGCGCCGCAGCCGCCGCCGTACACCGTGACGGACTTCACGCCCGCCGGCGGCGTGTCGACGTTCGTGCCGCTGCAGCAGACGCCCGACATCGAGAAGGCTCGCGCGCACAAGGTGGACTACCTGCCGGACGTCGTGCTCAGGAACGAGGCCTACGGGCCGCCGGCCGCCGGGCCCGCGCCCGCCGCGCCGCGCACGCGCAGCCCGTACGCGCAGAAGACGCGCAGCCCGTACGGCCAGCACAACGGCGACGCGCCGTACACGAACGGGCACGGGCCCGGGCCGGACGACGAGGCGACCGAGCACAGCAGCGTGGTGACGCGCGTGATGCGCGGCCCGGTCAGCCAGTCGGCCACCATCACGGCCGGCGCGCGCTCCCGCCACGACCCGCGGCCGCGCGGCGCGCCCGCCCGCGCCGCCGACGACCTCCGGGGCGCGCTCGACAAGATATCGGCCCCGCGCCGCGACAGCCGCAGCCAGGTACGGCCGGCGCCCCCCGCACAGACCGCCCGCCCCCCCGCACAGCAAGCCCCCTCGCCCCGCCCGCCCGTCATCAAGTACGAACCCCTGTCCCCCCGAAGCCCCGCGGCCGAGTCCGCGTTCTCGAGCGAGTCGGCGGCGAGCCGCGACTCCAGCCCGGGCGCCGCGCTCAGCCGGTCGGGCTCCTGGCAGCAGCTGGCGGAGCGCCGCAGCCCCGCGTCGCCGCGCCGCGTGGTGGCGCGCGCCAAGTCCATGCACCTGCTCGTCGTGCCCAAGCTGTTCGAGGGCGGCATCTCGCGCGACCAGCTGCCGGACAAGCAGCGCTCCGTGGAGGCGTACTTCGCGGGCCAGCCGGCGGCGGCCCCGGCGGCGGCGCGGGCGGCGCGGCGCCGCGCGGGGGGCTACGCGCTGGGCCGCAGCCGCACCATGCCCAGCGTGGCGGAGCTGCAGCTGCTGGACGAGAGCAACGCGGACGACGCGTTCGAGCACCTGGTGTCGGCGCTCGCGTAGCCGCGCACGCACATTCCACTAGACTAAGCGGGAGTCGAGCGAGACGCGCGTGAGTCGTGTGTGTGTGGGCTGCCTGTCGCTTGTGTCGCGTCCCCCCGCCCCGCATGCCCCGCACCCGCGTGACGTCACTCACGTCGATGTACATACATACATACTCGCATAGTCCGTAACATGTCGATCGATCATTTTCACCGTTTCCAATAACCGTGTTATTTTTACTAATAGCTTTTAAGTATCGTTGTATTGTTTTGGCTGTTATTGTGTTGGAGATGTTCCTCTAGTCAGACGCGGAAGGCGCCTTCGCTCGGCTAATCTGGTTCATTCGGTTTCAGAGGAAGAAGAAGTAACGACTGTGACGACGAGCGCGCGGAGGAACTCCTCAGAGAAAACGGTTAGCAGTAGCACCACCACTAGAACTTCTAAAGGTTAGCCCTCTATCATTTACAACTTTACTTACGTGCATTAGATTCCCGTAATTTATTTCTCTAATAATTTCTAAGCCAATCGCAGAGCCACACACAAAAGCTATCAAGCTTTAGTCTCTCGATCAAAGACTGAGGATTGTTTTTGTTGCAGTGATCGAGAGCATGACGCGGCCGGGGCCCAAGCCGGTGTCGCCGTTCGCCAAGTTCCGCCAGCTCGAGAAGCAAAACTCTACCAACAGTCCCAAGTGAGTACCCGCGCGTCCAACCCCCACACGTGTCCGCGCCAGCGACCACACGTGGCTACAATCAGACGCACGCATTGGCCGAACCTCACCCATTCCGGGACTCATTTGCACAAAATTTTACGTGGAAAAACTTTCTTTTTCCATATCCATATTTTAGAAATTGCAATACTCTAAAGCTGTATTTATTATCTATGTATTACCTAGATTAGCTTTGTTTTGGCTTGATACGACGCAACTATATTTTATTTATTTTTTGGCAGCCATATCTGTGGATACCAATAAGGATAGATACAAGTAAATATTCAATTAGTATGCATTATAACGTGTAATTAGTCGCTTCATTTTTAATTCATTAATGTCACTCGAGAGCGCTAAGGCTGAATACACACGGAGTGCCTAACCTAACAGAGACGCGCACTACGCGCCTCCCAGTACCCCGTCCTACCCATCAGTCTTTAATACCGTTTGCAAGAGCAGTCCTAACACAGCCAGAGTCGAAGCACGCGTTGATTGTAAATAACGGCACAGCGCGTTAGAGGACGTGGGGAGCTGCGCTCGCGCCACTAACGTTGCGCCCCGTTGTAGCTCGCCCCAGACGCCCAAGAGCCCGGGCTCTCCGTCGCAGCCCTACTTCAAGTTCACCGACCCCGCGCTGCAGGCCAGCGCAGCCACTATTAAAGAACGGTTGCTGCAGTGGTGTCGCGACAAGACACGGGACTACGAGGTACACACCGCACCGGCCCGCCGCCCCCCGCCACCCGCCACCCGCCGCCAACTCCGCTCACTCTTAACAACACGAAGGCCTCGGTTCTAGCTATTATCTCGGCTAGTATTAATATCCCCATACCAGCCGACTTGGCAACATATAACACACCTTACACCTTGGCTGTATTCGCTGACATGAGGCGTCAGTTTCGCAGGTGTGAATGTTATGCCAGCGATTATATTCTAATGTGTTATATGTACGATAATCGTTGTTATTATTATTGACGACATTGATATAAAGTATTTACGCAGCAAACTTAGTTAAAATATATTGTAAGGCCTGTTGTGACGCCGCAGAGCCCGCGACGGTCAAGTGTTTTTAAGAGTATGAGTGGCAAGCCCATCCGCCGCACGACACCCCCTGCGTGCTACAAACAATTGTAAATACATAGCTGATGTTGTCCAGAACCACTAAAATATCCCTGCGGGAATTTAGATACAGTAACGCACCTTTTGTACAAAATTTTGATCACACGGTAAATGGGAACACGAAAATTAAAGTACTCACTTTTTTATGTATAGTTAATGTTTAGTAGTATTCGTTTTGTATGTACACCGTTTACGTAACACACAAGTACAAAGTAGCCATAATAAGTCCTACAAATAATTATTATGTGAGTTCTTACACAATAGTCTGTACTAAAATAAAGTTTAGTCTAAATTACGGTATAGTTAGTGTCTATACCTATAGCCCTGCTGTAAGTAAGGGTTACAGCTGGTTAGCAATGCCAAAAATGTGATTGGCCTTACTAACCAATAATGTTATTAATTTTAAAAAATCGTCGATGTATATTCCCCTCTTTTTCCTCTGAGTTAGCATAAGTCTGTATAGAAAAGAAGCACAGATTAAGTAACAGAGTAGAAGGCGGTAGGAGCGGTGGGGTGCGGGCGCGGGCGGGGCGCCGCAGCATGTCCCGCGCGCCGCGACGTAACACGCCACACACAGCACGCCACTCACACGCAGGGTTGCCAATGTTGCCATTTGTCAGTCAAAAAAAACTAAAAGTTCATTTAAACTGATAGCAATATGCCTAAGCGTCAACAATAATAAATAATTAGGTATTACGCAAACTGATTGCTACAGTTTCTGCCATTACTTCTATTTATAGTAATTTATAAATAAATAAAAAGATTATCTCGTTTCAATTATGTGTCATCAGAGCACCTGGCAACCCTTTGTACACGCTTTATGCCGCTTTTTATGGCCTCTGTTTTCCTCTTTATCGTATTCTTGTTGTATCATGGTATGTCCTAACTCCTGTATCATATATCTGTATGCATTTACCAACGTCAGGATATTTACAGTGTCGCCAACTCGTTCAGTAACCGCATCTGTCATTCATTATAAGATTAGTCATTTTTCATTAAACCTTTAGAATAAAAATCTGTTGAAGCCTGGTACTCATCTTCGAGCTTATAACCTTAAGTGTCGTACATTCCAGTAACCAAAAAGCGTAATGTGGACGTTGAATTCCGCTCGCGGCAGGCTCGCGACCCACATCCACAATAGGGTTTTTGGTTACTCCAACGTTTACGGCTGCCGCTCAGAGATGAGTACCAGGCTTTATACATTTTTTTTACTCAGTTTAATAAAAAGTTTAACTGTAAAGGAAGACAAATCATAGTAACATGAGAATGAAAAGCGTAGGAACAATTGTTTATTTTCAGTTGTGTCAATATGATCTAACTTTGTCACCCCACTTGTGGTAGATCGAAATATTTGGTACGATGCGTCTACCGAGTGCAGGACGGAATTAACATTCAGTGTAATTTAACCTGTGTCAGTGTTAAAGCATGTTTTTGTACAAAACGTAGACAATACGTGTGTAAGTGTACAATGCATGATTTTTTCTTTGTTTTAAGATAAATCGTCCCCGTTATTTTTCTTCTGTGTCCATTCATCTGTTTCTGTGTGTTCTTTTCTAAGCAACACGCACGATTCTGAACAGAAGAATACACCTCACTTGTAGTCTTGCACAATGCGGTCGTAGATTTTTGTATGTTGGTTAATTTAAACCTTTTAAAATCGTTGTAAACATTAATCCGGGATAAAGAAAAAAGAAAAAAGTAACAAAAGAAGGCCACGGAGAGTAAGTATCGCTTCATCAAAGAGAAAAGTAGCTGCAAAAAATGCGGTTTTTTAGCGATCTTTAGGTATAACCAAATTCCGAAATAAAAGTTTTATCTATCAAGATTGGATCGCCTACTTCTATTTTTAGTGAAGTATTATTTTTTGCGGGTATTGCTACAGCGGAAGCGACGCTATGACGTGGTAATGGCGCTCGTAAAGTAATCAGTCTATTCCGTGGATCACAAAATGCTAAAAGATGAACACGAAACTGATACTTATTTTAATAAAACCTTGCACCAGGTAACTGACTCGACGGTAAAATGTTGTAAGTATGTTACTTACAGAATACGACAGAACCACTCAGCAATCCCCGTTTTAGATGTGTAGTATTCATGATGTCCAAAAGAACAAAAACTGTAACAAGTAGGAAGATAGCTCACAAGATCAGCGCAGAGATATCGTGCAAAGTTTCCTTCGTTCTTTTTGTTAAAATAGGGCTTTACGACGCGACGGGCGCCTACTTGGTCACTCGATGCGCTACAAACGAGAGCAAGTCACTTTTCTTCATGTAATATAGGACCACACCAAGTAGACGAACCATCGCGCAAGCCAGTGTGCTTGTATATCCCTTTCATGCACTTAGCGTCCCACCAGCAGGCTTATTACGTAACTCGCTCGCGATCACCATCGTGTTCATTTTGACGTATGGGCTGACAATTGGCATCGGAATCAGCTAGCTGTCACATTCATACAAGAACTGTCAAAATGAACACGATGGCGATTGCGAGCGAGTTACGTAATAGGTAAGCAGCAATAACCCTGGGCACCTGTTAACGTCTTCTCTTGGCGCAGAATGTGAAGCTGGAGAACTTCTCGACGAGCTGGGCGGACGGGCTGGCGTTCTGCGCGCTGCTGCACCACTTCCTGCCAGACGCGTTCGACTACACAAAGCTGACGCCTGAGAAGCGCCGACACAACTTCACGCTCGCCTTCAAAGTCGCAGAGTCAGTATACAATATAAATATAACCCCTTGCAAAAAAAAACGGGCACCCATGGTTTTTGAATTTTATGTGCAATAGGAGCTTACTTTCTAAGCTTTAATGCTTAAAAATCTGAAAAACCATATGTGTCCGATTTTTTTGCAAGGGGGTGTACTTATATCAACGTTGCCATTAAGGCGCCTTGCGCCTTCAAATGCTGTAAATTAGGTACTTTCTAAAGCCTACTCCACGTTAATGGCTGAGCCCAAAACTTTGAAAAAAATATATATGAATTATCAACTCTTACACATCATTTGTAACATTGGTCGTTTAGGTATCAGCAAAAGTTCGATATTTAAATAAAGTTCAACCGAATGGTGTTTTGGCTTGCATTCCCTACTTCTCCTAAACGGTAACGACTTTCTCATCACGAAAACAAAAACACCGAATATTTGCAAAAGTGTGTTGTTTTTCTTTAGGTACTTCTCAAACGTAAAGAAAAAGACAGACAAATTTTGAAGGCGCTAGTCGCCTTAAAAAATTCCATGTATAAATTTCGCTAGCGAATGGAAATACTAAAATTATTTCGTTATGGGGGACTTTGCTCGTAAAACCCGATGGCCACTGGGGCAGTAATTTTCTAGAGTGGCGACCGCGTACCGGAAGGCGAAATGTTGTTAGGCCTCCCGCAAAAACGATCTGGTAACGAATGCGGGAAGACTTTTACTTTATAAGTGTAGCATTAAATCGATCGTCGTGGAGATCCTTGGGGAAGCCAGTGTGGACGTCTCGCTACTGAGTAGCTGTCATCAGAACTTCAACTGACAGAGACCGTTTATGATCAAATCAAAAGCCTGCACTTCATACTTATGTTAATTAAGTAGGTATCATACAAAGTTTTCATCTTTCTAAATCTCATCATTGTGATCATGGATCTGACGCAAGTTCCGGCCAACCAAGTATGATTCACTGACAGCCGTCAGTCATCACGATGATCGGTCAGTCCGCAGCACGAGCGCGCGTGTGTAGACCCATTTATCTACGACTATTTCAGTGCCTCGTGTCATCTGGTCTGTTCACAAGTAATGCGCAAAACCGTTTCACCCGCATCGCACCGAATCTATTTGTGAATTGCTAAAATCGTAAATTTACATTTCATAGATCTTTAAACACAACACAAATTCTGTCGATGATTTATTTAGAGCTGATTTTTCAATCCTGAAAAATATGCCTTTATCTGGCAGATACTCATAGCGTTATTCATCGAAAAGGGCCTATCTAACGATGGAAAAATCGGCTTTTTATTTGGTAAATTGCGGTTAAGTACAAATAGGTTTTGCTACATACATACAGGATGAAATGACGTCACGAGCTCAGGTCATAATGGTAATGAAATCCCGCTCATATTTTTACAGCTGACGCCCTTTTGTTGCGATCTTAGTTATTTCTTGACTCCGAAGAGTTCACTCGTTCTACGTGATAAGTGACGAGAGATCTCTTCCATAAAACCACCGAAATCGAATAAGCAATAAACCTATTGCGTGCGGGCGAGCTTGTTAAACGAGTGAATTAGACCAGAGAAATCGCTGACCGCATGGTCGTGGATGTGTAGTGTAGGTAGTGTATATATATTATAGATGTGTTTCGTGTTGCAGTGAGAAGGCCGGCATATACCCGCTGCTGGACGTGGACGACATGGTGGCGATGCGCAAGCCGGACTGGAAGTGCGTGTTCACGTACGTGCAGTCCATCCACCGCCGCTTCAAGGACGACCGCTGACGCCGCCACCAGCTAGCGGAGATGCCGTTGCTGCCTTGTCACTCTGCCTCTTAGCGACAAAGCGACAAGGTGACAACTCGTGTCAATCGCCTGTTACGCCCCACTACTTCTGTGGGCACGTGCATCGAGGGCGTTAATTTAAGTAGTTGAACGCTAAAGTCACAAAAATTATAAGTGTTTTGTATATTAATCAGAGATATACTTATAGTCCAAAGAACGTACGTTGTTATCGATTTGTTTGTTTGTGTTAATGTTTGTCAGATGTTTATCCCGTCCGCCCGGCTCGATCCTCCAGCGCTGTCTCGACTACGCAGTCCTATTTATTGTAATCTCAAGATGTATGTGATTTTTTTATATTAGCTCGTAAGTTCTAACAGGTACGCCAGTACTGCGCCAACGCGCTATTCGTAGATTAGTCTGTAGATTTTGATACATGATTTTGTATTTCACCATTTCGACTCGAAGTCACTGACCGCATGGATCGCTTTGACTTATTCATCTACATAAGGAAGTAGTATCCTCGCATCTCTCAGTGACGCCGTGGAGACGACTAACAACTATCTATACTTTGTATAATTTCAATTTGACAATTAATAACCTCGGCTTGAAATAATCGCCTACTGATTTTATAAATTTTTATTATATTTTATAATTGATAAGTTAATTTATATGGATATAATTGAAATAAATATTATTAACAAATGTGTTTATTTAATGGTCGCACTCGTATGCGCTTCCGCTGCTGTTGTCCCTTCGCCTGAGGTATATTACAATCGAGAGTAATATCATAAACATGATGGCCGAAAATACCAAAGACACGAAAAACTGAACTATCCCCATCCGAGCCATGCTTCCCTCGTCGTATCGGTTGTATATACTGTTCCGTAGGCGCTGCCTCCTTTGTAATGAAATTCGTTTCACCGTACCTGCACAGAAGACAAAGACCGTAAGAACCAATCCTTACACCCACTACTTAAGCAGAAATGCTACAGACGAGGATAAAAGATCACACACAGAACCGAGTAAAAGTATTTCTAAATCGTTATTTAAGAACCCCTTTGAATAATCAACTAAAAAACGTTTCAAAATTATTAAGGTAAATACAGACTTTTGTGTTCCCTACCTTAGTAAAAAATTATCTCCTTTTAATTTAATTAAAACTCGTAATCTGGGAGCGTTTGTTGAAGGCAGATCAAACGTCGTTAACGCATCTTCCAAGCTGGATCCTCCGCGAGACAGACGTTGTTAAATACACCAAAATGACAAAGAGGTAAATTGCGATGAGAACTTTCAAATACGTCGACATGTCCCATTTCTGCTGTATTTAATAAATATAATTTACTCCAAAATAATTCATCTTGATAACAGTGCAATAACACTAAATAACATCGTCTGGACCTGGGGAAGAAACAAAAATAAGAACACGTCGTGTTTCTTCAGTTCAGACGTCTTATGAAACACGAAGTTTGCGGGAAGGAATTAAAAAATAGAAGCACTGTACTACTGGAAGTAGAGGCCGGTACTCAAAAGTTGAGTTTTTTGTTTCTTTTCTATAAAATTGTGTATACTATGCTCTTATAATTTTGTGTCTAGTAAAAAGGAATATTTGTGTTCTTTCTATCTTCTTTCTTTGTTCACTCGCCAGAAAAAAGGCGCAAAACACAACCATGTCTCTAAACACAACGAAGGTGCCAACGAAGTGGCGATGGCACCTGAATTTTAATTCTACCCCTTATCACTATCAGACTAGGCTGTACAGCCAGCGTCAGATATAAAATCCTATAGTAGCTGCTAGTCCAAATACCTATTATCGGAATCGGAACAAGGCTTTTATCAAGAGTTGTTCCGTTATACACTGTTTTAAAATTAATCAGAAAGCGGTCGGTTCAGTGGGTAGTGGGGTTAGTTTTGAATGACTTTTAGGGTTCCTTACGTCAGAAGAAAAAAAAAACGGAAGTAGAACCCTTATAGGACCACTTTGGTGTCCGTCCACCTATCAAGACACTTTAACCTTAGACTTTAACCTTTAAACCTTGGTCGCTACGATACATTAGACGCTGACTACCTCCAGTTTCAAAAGGTAGAGCCGTCAGCTTCGGGCAGGGTATAGGGTAGGGCCACCATGAAGGGGTCAGCGACGTTGGTGCTCCGGTCGGCGGTGGGCGCGTCGAGGGCCTCCGTGGAGGGCGGCGCGCGCGGCTCGCGCTCGTCCGCCAGCGTCACGCGCACGTGCAGCGTGCTGTCGCGCCACGCCTGCCACGACAGCTGGTGCTCCTGGATCTTGAGCAGCATCCACGTCGTCAGCAGCCCGTTCAGGGCGCCTTAGAGGTTTATCAAGTCAGGAGAGGTACGAAGCTGTGATCATAATTTAAGTATTTTATCCAAGACCGGGTAACGCATATCGTACACGCTATCTCCCTCACTCGGCAGAATCAAGTATCAAACCCATAAGAGTGAGTGAGACAGCGAAACAAACCCGAATGGCGTTCTAAAAGCTCACGGCTTGTAAGAAAAAAAAACAAATCACTGCAGGAAAGCACTGTGATCGGCCGGCCTGAAGTCTTCCAACACCGATATCGCGGATACCTAATGTAAAAACGCTCTTATGTAAATCACACCCCCGTCGCTCACCAATGACTCCGATGAGCAGCGAAGAGAAGAGGTTGGCGGCGAGCGCGGCGGGCCCCCCGCGGCGCGCGCCGGCCTGCAGCGCGCGGTCGCAGGCGTGCAGCGCGCGCGCAGTGCCCAGCACGCTGGCCGCGCCCAGCGCCGCGCCGCGCCACGCGTCCGCCGCCAGCGCGCGCGCGCGCCCCGACCGCGCCCACTCCACCACGGAACGCATCCACGACCATCTGCCGAACGCGACACCGATCCTTCGAACTACTGAGCCTCTAGTGCCTGGGTTCCTGAACTGGGGGTGACCACCCCCTCGGGAGAAAATTGGTTTTTCGCAGGGGTCATGAGCTGGCAAAATCCGATACCGACTCGGTTCAATATATTATGACTCGATAGCGCTACAATGTTATGACAATGGTACTTATGCCATTTTCATTCTTACCTGTCCTATTTGGTAAACAAAATTCAGATGATTTAAAAATCCACGGCGAACCGATCACGTAAACTTCACCTTTCATGCATTCAAACAGAAACACTTTTCGACTTCGAGACATGTACCGGTGTGCCCCGACTGCATCTTCATTCCTCTCCCACATGAAACCATCACGCCTATCTACTACTGACCGCGTCCACACATCCGCATAACGTCATCGTCAGACAAGGATAGCGCAACAACTAGTGCTCAGCACGGCGACCGCGCCGTACAGGGCGCCGCGCCACGCATTCGCCATCAGCGTGCGCGTGCGCCGCGATTGCGCCCACTGGACCACCGCCCGCGACAACTCCCATCTGCACACACTGACCGCGACTCATTAAGCTAATGGCGCTCCTCCACTATCAGTTTCGAGAGTCAAAAAGTCACCTCCACAGGCAGGTCCTCACCTCCTGTCATCTCCTCCCTCACCACCCAAACGTCATTATTTGAAACTTGAAGTAGTATTGGAGCTTTGGAGCCCAGTTATGCCCGTCCTGAGCACGGAATAGCCAACATCAACCACCAAGTGACCAAGGTATTTATAATTACTCAGTGCTAGGATTACGTTTCATCACAACACAACCTTATCGACCTTGGACATGATCGTGATCAGCGTGCACACTCACGCGCTACCCGCATCCATTCGTGTACTCATCCATGGCAGTCCATGCATACCAAGCTACTCTGCTTGCTCCGGCTCTCTAGCTACATTCATTCCTGATTAGCATCATGACTTAAATAAGTGAGTGTGAGTGGGTTGGGTATACCGAACGTATTGGTAAACGACGCTAGTCGGTTATGTTTACTTGTGACTCCTGGTGACTACATAGTGGTGTCGGCACAGCTCGCAGTAGGAGGTCGCGGCCTGCAGCAGCCAGCGCTCCAGGCAGGTGCGGTGCACGGCGGCGATGGTGCCCCGGCAGCCGCACGGCCGCTCCAGCCGCTCCGCCGACGCGCCGCCGAAGCAGATGCGGCAGATGTTCTCCGAGGCCAGGCTGTTCGCTACGCTGGTCACTTCTTTCGGCGATGCTGATTGTGAAGCCTGAAGAAACCAAAATGTACATCTTACTTCTAACGCCTCAAGTCCTTGAGGTGATTGATGTGATTTTTATTTTCTAGACGATTGTAGGTTAATACCCTGTGGACCAGTAGCTCACCTGCTTGGCGAGCAGTAGCGCGCAGACCGAGCCGAGGATGGAGCGCGAGCGCTCGGAGCCAGGCGGCACCGGAGCGCCGGACGTCAACGACTCCGCCAACCGCGCACGCGCACGTGTGTCTTCACACTCCGACACTAGCACACACAATTTTTTAAAGTAAATATTTCAATTTACTTAACTGTGTTATAGGTAATATAATAACATAGTTAAATGATTTATGTAATGCGAATTTAGGTTGTAAGTAGATGGTTGAATGATGGTTGAATGTTATTCTCCGGAAAGGATTAAAAATGGTCTATTCCGGTGAGATAGGTTTGCAAAAACATGAATGTCCTGTTCTGCTCCTGCTTTTTTACCTAGAGTAATAGGTGACGTTACGTGAGATTTACCTGGCGATGCCATGCCGGCCATGTACCGGCACGTAATCTCGGTCTGCTGGGCGGTGTGGCGCTGCTCTCGTTCACGCTGCGGGTTCACGGTGTTTGGCTGGAACCACACGTAAATTAAGTCCAATCCTTTTAGTAACCATTCACCCTACCACACTTTCCAAGGATAGGTATAAAATAACAAAGTCTACGGGCTAGGAAAAGGACGTGTGTAAAATAAAATAAACCATTAGAAAATTTACTATAATAAGGAGGCACAATTAACCTCATGTTAGTTTTACTCACTTGTATTGTATGTATTGAAGAACAACTAGAGGCGGACATGCTTACGGTGACTCTACTTTCAGAGCGCCCGCTGCCCCAGAACAACAACAAAGTTCGACCTTCACCTACATCACACTCCTGTGGAAACAACCAACATTTTCTTGAATTTAACCGCCGAACGTGAACGAGGGAAGCTACCGAAATAATATTGCCAAGAGTAAAAATACCCTGATGAGATTAGTATAACTGCAAGTTCTGTGAAAGTTAAAATGAATACGCTGTAGCGCTTGCTGTATCCGTGGCTGATACAACGCAGGAGCCAGCACTGACTGCCTCAAGTTTTGCACTGCATGACTTGAAAAATTTTTCACGTCATTGGAGTCAATTAGACAGTCCAATGTTACAAATCTTCGCATTTTTCATTGTGGATTTTTAAACTTTTATCATTTTTTTATTTATTTATATATAATTGGCCATGTTGGCCTGATAGATTATGGAAATTGTGGAAATATGATTGTGGCTACTGATAATTTATAATTTAGATGTGTGAGACATTGTCAGTGTGACATCTACTTAACGTCAATTTTGAATTTTTTGCAAAATCATTAGAAGTGACATTAGCTAGACTATGTTTTCTTTCTACAAGCCAGACGGAGGTTAGCCAATACGTTGAGATTCGAACCGTAAATAGCAAGTAAGCCTTAGGAACAATAAAATACAAAATATTAAATTTTTACTAAATTTAGCTTCAATGGAATGAAATGGTACAGTGAACTAATTAGGAACGCATTAAAAATTTTCTCTAGCTAGTCTGTGGTTATCTATTGTCAAAGTGACGTGCGTCCTTCACCAGTGTTTTTCTCATTTCCCTCCCCACGTGAAAGATATAAATCATTGTGAAATAAATTGAAATTAAAAGTGAAACACAAATTAAACAGTAATCATGGCAGTGCGTGTGCAATTCGAAAACAACAACGAAGTAGGAGTGTTTAGTAAGTTGACAAATTCATACTGCCTCGTTGCAATCGGGGGCTCGGAGAATTTCTACAGCGTGTTTGAAGCGGAGCTGGCGGAGACGGTGCCGGTGGTGCACGCGAGCATCGCGGGCTGTCGCATCATCGGGCGCATGACCGTGGCCAACAAGAACGGGCTGCTGGTGCCGGCGGCCACCACAGACACGGAGCTGCAGCACATCCGGAACAGCCTGCCCGACGCCGTGCGCGTGCAGCGCGTGGAGGAGCGGCTCAGCGCGCTCGGGAACGTCATTGCGTGCAACGACTACGTGGCGCTCGTGCACCCAGACCTGGACCGCGACACCGAGGAGGTGCTCGCCGACACGCTCGCCGTCGAGGTGTTTCGCCAGTCCGTCGCCGGCAACGTGCTCGTCGGCTCCTACGCCGCGCTCAGCAACCGCGGTGGCCTGGTGCACCCCAAGACCACGATACAGGATCAGGACGAACTTTCGTCGCTATTGCAAGTACCACTAGTAGCTGGGACGGTGAACCGGGGCAGCGAGGTCGTCGCAGCCGGGATGGTGGTCAACGACTGGTGCGCATTTTGTGGCATGGACACTACATCTACAGAGATCTCAGTAATTGAAAGTGTTTTCAAACTGAATGATGCTAAGCCCACAGCAATCACATCAACAATGCGCGCCTCTCTCATTGACAGCATGTCCTAACGTTGACTGGATGTGCCGTTGCAGTTGGTGTTATGTGATATGTTTATTGATAAGTTGTCAGCACCCGCAAGCTCTAACATACCTGTTTACCAGATTGCACAATAATTGGCAAAGGCTTTTCTTTGCAGACTTACCTATGTTGTATGCATAAGTAAATAAATTGTAATCTATGTTAAATCATGTTTCATTTGCATTGCTGTTTCCAGATTTAGTAGTTTCATGGCAACACAGTTGTTTTTCAAGTTACTGGGTTATACTTTGTTTGTAAACAGTAATATGACTCGCACTGCAGTCTTATTTGAAGCAGTTGTTAGATTGCAATGTGCAGGGAACCTTGATTTCACAATATTGTGGTAATAATTTGTCAGTTGGTTGGTACACATGTTCACAATATTTAGCCAGCCTATCCGACACCGAGTCCCTAGTTTTGGAATATGGGATATAAAGAAAACAAATAATACTTATAATGATAGATGTAATAATATAAACATGATACATCCTGCCTTTGGTAGGAGTCCTATCTACATTTGCCACACTCTTTGCTCCGGAAGCCTCCAGACATCATTTTAAAACTAATCATTCTTATTTGAAACTAGGTTTTGTATTCACCACTAATTTTGAATCAATGAAGACGGTAAATTTTGAAGAATTTTGAGCTTCAGACCATAACTTTAGTGTTTCAAACATTTTCTTTCAGTAACAAGTAATTTATTACTTAGCTTACAAACATTTTAAATAAATATTATAACATTTTAAATTCTTATTTATAAATAAAAATTAATACCTCACTTTCTTTTCACACACAATTATTTACTTTCCCATCATCCTATAGCTTCCTAATCAAATTTGAAATTAAATTTACATGTGTGAATTAACAATGCAGGATATTTAAAATTAAATCCAACAGGTGAACACCAGTGATATCAAAATTAGGGCATACTTGGGTAAAAGAATGAGTAGTTGCCATTGATTGTTGACTGTTCAGTTCAGTTCATATTTATCTGATGATTAAATTTGCCAATATAGAAAGTTTGTAATCAACCATTTATGGCCTAAAACATTCCTATTATTATGATACGGAATATATCCCTAAGACACAGCTAAAACTAAGTGAGTATAATAGTTACCCAAAAATACACATCTGGACTTGTTAATACGTAAATCGAGTTAAATGCAAGGTACAGAGCGTAGTAAGTAACAATAAAGTCGGGAGGTAAGTACAAAGATTATCTTTGAAAGATACATTTAAAACTTTCGTTCATTTGTTAAATTCGTGGAAAATATGGACTGTTCCTATCATTTTGTAACTAGCTTTGATTATTTATGCTTTAGATCTATATAGTTCTGTTTCAACATTGCCTTCAATTTTATTATTTATATTGATAATTTCCCATTGTGCTCACGCGCGACTGTGCTGAAAACAGCTCTCAGAGCTAAGTACAATGAGTACTGTTTTGTCGTCACACTTTCAAGTGGCTATTAATCTCGAGAAATTCGTGGCAACTACAGTTTTTGATTTCTAAACGACACTGAAAATTAGAACACATAGAAAAATCCGAAAAGTAAAGCTATGGCCGGGAATCGAACCCGGGTCCTCGTCATTCCATGACGCGTGCTATACCCCTACACCACCCATAGCAGGTGAGTAAGCGTTCGAATTTTTATTTTATTTTATTATTATTTTTTAATGTCGTTTAGAAATTAAATTTCTAACGGTAAAACCGTAAAAGTAAACATAAAAAATCAAGAAATAAATTTCTTGATTCATTTGATATTTCATACAGTTTTTGACATGATAACGTCATATAAATCGATGAACGCCGGCTGCGCTTACGATAAAGCATGATTCATTGTCACGTTCACGTCAGAGTGCGCAAGCGAGAGCGCGGAACAAGCGATAGAGAGGCACGATCTTCTCGCGTGACGTCAGTGGTAGTAGTTCGAATGTATTTTTTTATAGACAATCGGTTCTTTTACAACTGGTAACTAAGTGGTGTAACAGGATATCATTACGAGGTGGAAAATTTTACGAAATTTTTTGGGAATGTCCTAAATATAAAAATCTGATAAGGAAATCTAAGCTAATGAAGGCTATTCCCTGAAATATATTTATGTAAGATGCAAACTTCAAAAGGTATTCAAAAGGTGATTCGCGATTTCCCACAAACTTTAACATTGTGCATTTGAATTTAAAGTAGTTTAAAAAGGCTCCAAAAATTTTCAAAATACACGATTATTGTGATGTGATTTTATGTGCTGTATCTAAGGAACAAGTTAAAAATATGATTCTTTGTATCAGGTGCTTTAGTAATTAAATATGTCACAGCATAATGGCACGTTGAATGTTAATCCAGTCTCATTCCTTTCAATTATTTAATTCCATATTACCTCCAGAGCTTAGTTTGATTATTTTTACACAAGATTAACAGCTAAAAAGTTATTAAAAGGACTGTTGTTCAAAACGTCTTTAGAAATGCGATTTTGCAAGCGGATAGCCAGCTTCGTGGTCGCTCGACTCAAGATATGTTCCGACAGTAAAATGCTTCAGAAAATACACCCGCAGGGAACTAGGCGGAGAATGGAGATAGTCGAGTGAGAGTGAGTGAAACTACAATGGAGAGGTAATTATGTTATGATTATTTACAAATTGCAATACCAAATTAGTCGAAATGGACAAAATGATAATACTGCTTTGTCGTGCTAAAGGACTAAGTCTAAGGATTTCTAAATAAAAACAGCACAAAGATCTTAAGTTGAAATAAAAGCGTCATAGGAACTTTAAAAATGGATATAATCATTCCAAAGGGAATAAATGTAAATTTTAGTCAGGAAATTGGCGCTGTTAGGCCATAAAAGGCGCAGTCTACATTAAAAGCGAAAACATAAATAACAAAAATTACAACAAATAACTTAGCATAAAGATTTTTAGGTTTTATAAGTCAAGGCGTCGTCGTAATCCTAATTCGAGTCAAAATGTATGTACAATAACTTTCTTTAATGATTCATTTTGCCATTTCACTTTGACAATGTGTTTTATGACTTTGAACCTTGGTTATTTTGGACGTGTAAAAGTCTACTGGCGGGACTTTGCGGAGCGCGTTTGGAGGGCGTCAATTCATACCTTCCATATAATTAAATACTAGTGTGCGTTTTCGACACTGACAGACAAATTTTGTAAGGCGGCTTCGATATGGCCGGGCGGGAACGTCAGTGGGAACTTGGGAACCTTAAGATGATCTTTGATTAAACCCGCAAGTCTTGCAACCAATAGCAGAGTCGCGAATTGCACGTATACTTGTCTCTTTGATATATTGCTCGGTTTTAATAAGTCCACAGTTCCATCTGTAATATTCTGTTATTTTTATGAAGAGGCAGTAAACATTTCTCCATGTTGTTTATCTCGCGTCTGGTCTTTTGTGCAGGTTAATTAAAAAGGACAAGAGATATATTTGACAGGTTTTTTCGATAAAACAAGCGGACTGATTGTAAGAGCAAGACTGAATTGTGCTACTATAGCGTACTAATAACTAGTGAGGTAACTGGACCGTTTAGACCGTATAGTTTTGGCAGTTACCCGTGACATAGTTACGTGGCCCAAAGCTAATATGCTTGTCCCTGCAGTATCGGCGAGACTGCGGATTGTAAACATTGCGGGAATTTAGCGCCGAAGTTTGCTCACTATTACAAATAATTGCGCTATGCCAGGCTTCGACTTCAACCCGACTGTTCTGAATGTATTGAAACTAGATCACACAACAGCGACCGCACGAGAATCTAGCCGATCGGCTTCATATTGTCACGTGAATCGTCACTCGTCATCGACAATTTTGGCCGGAACAATTTTGAGACCTCTAGCTTCAGGTCAGTCTACATTGATGATGTCACGCCAGTTCAGAAGTGGTTGTTGGTGTCCGGGTCCAGCGACAGGGGGGCTGCGGGGCCGGCGGGCGGCGCGGGGTGCGCGGGGGGCGCGCGCTCGTAGAACAGCATGTAGGCCGCGCAGCGGAGCACCTCCTGGAGGGACACCTCGTGCACCAGCGTGTCCGACGTGTACCACCATCTGCCGATCATGCCGAAGACTTCAAATGAAAGTTTTAAAAATCGATAGCTCCGCAATCGATGCTCAAACGTGACATCTCGTTTTTGTAAGCAGGGCAGTTTCCTGTCGGATTTCGTCAGTCGAAACGCGCCCGCCCTAGGCGGTCACTCCGATAGTAGTTTTTTTAAGTTCGTATCATACCATCCCTCTCACTCCCAAGTCACTGTCTATCAGAACGAGCAGAACGGCACAAAACTAACTTCTAGAAACGAATTTCGGAGTATAAGGCCAATAATGCCTAGCGTATCAGCTGTGTACCTGCGAGCTTCGAAGCCGTTCCCGCGGCGGTAGGTGGCGAAGTGCCCGGAGCGCGGCCCGCCCACGTGCACCACCACGGCCGCCAGCCGGAACAGCGCGCGCGCGCCCCCCGCGCCCCCCGCGCCCTCCGCGCCGCCCGCCGCCGCGCGCAGCCGCCCGCCGCTCATCAGCGACACGATGTCCGTCTGAAAATATACCACAGAGCTGACAACACCAACGGTACGGTCTCATAAAATACAAACGAGAAGAATGAACATTTTCGTATTATGATCTGTCGCTTTGAGTAAATATTAGTGTAGGGCGCCATGGCGACGGTCTCGGGGAAGGCCACCAGCTCGCTGCGCTCGCTATTTACAGTAGTATGGTACCGGCGGCGGCGGCGTGATGGTGTAGGGCGCCATGGCGATGGTCTCGGGGAAGGCCACCAGCTCGCTGCGCTTGCTGAGCGCGCCGCCCGCCCACTCCACGCGCCCGATGTGCAGGCACAGACACGACGGAAGCTAAACAAAAAATATATACATTCATAAATCACATCTTTATCCTCTATGGAGTAGACAGAGCCTAAAGTAACAAGACCTAAAGGTCACATTTAACATGATATTGGTCGTACCTATAGGTGGAAAGGAAAATCAAAATAGTGATGAGTAGCTAGTCGCATCGCTTCTAACATGATTCCTAAGATAAAAATATCATTTTAATACATTTTTTTTTAATGAACTCGTACTGTCACCCTCCCTACATAACTATGTGTTTGTATAAAAATTAGTTGATTAATTATACGGGCCCAAAGCGTGGCTCCCTGTAAGTAGAGGTGGTTGGGTGAGTAGGGGCGGCGTACCTTCCCGAAGTTGACGGTCCGTATGTGCTGCGTGTAGGGCGCCTCGCCCTCGGGCCGGCAGCGCCCGCAGCGCACGCCCTTCACCATCTCGGGCGCCGTGAACGCGCGCAGCAGCCCTGCACACCGCACACACACGTCTAAGTCTTATCACCTACGTCACTAATTATAGCTCTACCACTAACATGTAATGAACAATGTTTTGTCGTCAGGTAAATTCGGAATCGGAAAATCTGTTTAACGATAGATATGTTAATTAATAAAGTAAAAGTTTATTAGATGAACGTAAAAGTCAAAGGGAACATACATTTTATATTCATAAACAGAAACGCGATATTCGCTTCATTTCATACAACAATTCGTTGACCCTTCGTGTGCAGTCGTGCTTTCTGGATTTACCCACTACCAAGGATGCTTAATTATTCAGAATTAAAAATGAGTAGCTTTATTTAAGAATTAAGAAGTTTGATGAGTGGATGAAAAAGTGGAAAGCAAACCATTGCTATACCAGTGTTTTTGCTTTCCCATATTAACTACTGTCTGTTAATTTCTTTTTAGTTTAGGTATATCACGATTTGGTCATCACTGCTTCTTATCAAGGCTTCGATCGTTGGCTGTGTGAGGTGGGGGTATGAACTGACCTGCGAGGCTGTAGGTGCCGGTGGAGCCGACGGCCGCGTTGGCCATCGACAGCGAGATGCTGTCGAACTTGTCGTACCGGATCGGACTCTGCACAAACAAAACCGAATCACTAAACATTAGCCATCTACTCGTAGCGTTGCCATCATCTAAATTGATGTAGATTTACGATTTTTTTCTCGCAAGCGGTAAACCGCCAAACTACGAAACCGCCATTTTTGTATTTGCGGAGAAAAGTCGCCAGAGCAGCCACTTGCATTAATTTACATGAATCACAACGTCACGCGGTTAAAAATTTATCATTGATATCTGTCTGCCGTGTGTGTTTGTGTTTTGTGTGTGTGTGTGTGTGTGTGTGTGTGTGTGTGTGTGTGTGTGTGTGTGTGTGTGTGTGTGTGTGTGTGTGTGTGCGGGTACCTTGGCGCCGCAGACGGTGCACTGCAGGCGCGAGGCGAGCGTGCCGCGGAAGGGCGGCGCGGGCGGCGGGCGGGCGGGCGCGGCCGGCACCCAGCGCCGCCCCACGCTGCTCAGGTGGCAGAACGAGCGCGACACGCCCTTGGCCAGCCGCCGCGGCGCCGGCGCCGGCTCCGGCTCCGGGTCTGCGCCGGGAACGCCGACATTAAACACGCAACTCTGGAGGGAACGCGCCAGCTCGGCTCGAGGGAGAGCTCGCTAGCTCATGTCGGGAGAGAAGTCGCTATATTAGTTCGGGGGAGAGCTCGTTAGTTCGGTTCGGGGGGGAAATCGGTAGCTCGGTTTAGGGAAGGACTCGCTACTTAATTCGGTAGTGAAATTCGTCAGCTCGCTGATTTACTTTGAGGGAGTGTTACATACCCGGGTCGGCGAGGTCGGGCTCCCCGCCGGCGGCGGAGGCGGGGCGCGCGGCGAGCGCGGAGGGCGTGGGGGGGGAGGAGTCGGCGCGCGGGGGGGGCGGCGCGGGGGGGGACGCGGGGGACGCCAGCGCGGACCACGCGCGCGCGCCGCCCAGCCCCAGCGCGTCCGACAGGCAGCCCGGCTGCACACACAGCAACATTACAAGCCACTCTAGCCACCATCAGCAGGAGTGATAAATAAGCCGCGAAATACGCATGCCTATAGCTGGCACACTTGCATACCAGCTCCTCGCACGTGCCAGCTACAGGCATGCGTATGCGCTAACCGGCGTGCCTGTACCTGGCGAGCTAGTAGATTGCGAGCGATTCGATTTACTGGCATGCAATTGAGGGAGGGGGCGCGGGGGGCTGCGAAACTGGATTGAACGCATGCGACAGCTACAGGCATGCCAGTACGTGAGGCGAAGACGCCAATTGCATACAAATTTAACTCGCAAATGTATTCAGTGTGCCAGTTACTTCTACACGCCAGTAACTAATGTGCAAGCTACTGATCCGTTATACTGGCATGTGTATTGGCGGCTATATTTCCCTTGTTTTCTCTTTACCTTCTTGGTGATGGCGATGGTCTCCTCCTCGATGCAGGAGAGCAGCACGTGCAGCAGCTCGTGCGCGTCCTGCTGGTCGGCGGGCACCACCCAGCCGGCGCCGCGCAGCGCCTGCAGCACGCCCAGCGGGCACACCGGCGTGCCGCGCGCCGCCTCGTGCGTGCCGTTCACCACTGCCAACATTGCGCAGTTCTCACTCCCCATAATTTACCATCATATGTATACTCGGTGGCAAATCATGCCCCAGTCTTTATATAAAATTACCTACATTGCTTATATTTGAGCGTCATATTATTTACCAGTTACCACTGAGTACATTAAATCTGAGTTTGTATCTATCTGTCCTAGAATTTAAATTGTTCTGAAATATTTCAGCAGGTGAATACTTTATTGAACACTTTTGTTTAGGATTTTTATCCTAATTTTCAATTCAACATTGACTCAAATTCGGCACCATAAACTTTGAACATTGACCTATATATGGAAACATTTACAAACCATAACTAAACAACCCTGAAACATATTTCCAACCCAATCCAAGACACCATGTACAGTCAAGGTCATAAGTATATGTATGTTACCAAGACCTCAAAAACATCTGTACACCTTTATGCCACAAACAATAAGGTTAGTGATACATTTGACTTGTTTGACTGTATCTATATTTATGCCCTCAACTGTATAGTTAACCCTGGTTAGCAAAAGCCTGCCTAATGGTTTGAAAAGAAGTGGTAAAAATCAAAGGAAAAACAAACCTGCCTCCGAGATTCTATCCTAAGCCGCCTCATAGTATACACCAAACGGGCACCCATGGTTTTTGTATTTTATGTGCATAAAAGCTTACTTTCTAAGCTATAATGCCTAAAAATCTGAAAACCATAGGTGCCCAATTTTTTTGCAAGGGGGTATATATTGACATATTTTGTTATACCAATACACTATCCTGTGAGACTAGTTGTTATATACATAACAAAATATTTTTAATTGCTTAAGGATCTAGTACTTTTCAAATACTTAGGGAAACTTATTGTAATGTGATTTCCACAGCAGTACCTAAACCTCATAGGAATGCTTCGTGTAAAACTGCCCTAGAACAGAAACAGTCTACCTAAGATAAACTTACAAAACATAATGGGAACAGGAATAATTAGTAAAACAAAAAGACAAACTTTTCAATATTTCATGATCCAGTGTAGGCCTATTGAAAGATTATGCTAATCACCAAATTAGCTGTAACAAGTACAAACTAAAAAATCCACAGTACAATAACACTTGGCCTTGAACAAAAGTAGAACAAAGATGTTGACAATCTAGCTACTGCATATTTCAATAACACTGTAGTTGAATATGATTAAAACAAACCTTCAATGACCGTATACAGCGTAGTAATCATGCTGTTGTGGCCGTCGGCTTTGGCGTACTTCTTCAACCAGTCGATGAACAGCGGGCAAGCAGCCAGTGCTTGCAGCAGGGTGTTCAAAAAGCATGTCCTGCCCAGGTTCTGCAAGCCGGCGATCTGGCCTCGCCGCTTGCGCATCCGCGGAGCACCTCCCGGCCCCCATAGCACGAATGCACCGACCACCACCGCAGCCGTCAGGCCCGCGGCCACAAGAATCCTGTCCCCACTATCCATAGTCTTTAACTAGGTTATAGCAGTTCGGGACACCCACGGATCACATGCTAATTTATGTATATTCAGTAACAGAAGTTACATAAATAGATTATTGTGTAACAACACAACTACTGTGTTTTTGAAAACAGTATTGACGAAATTCGCCTTTTTGGTATTTTTTTATTTCATAATTTTTTGACGTTTGTCCAACGTTGTTACCAGTAAGAAAATACTTTAAAAGTAAATGTATTTAAAGAAGCACTATTTTAGTTTTTGATTTTACCAGTACTACATGTAACTAAAATGATGGTTTGAAGCTAACTAATTCATGGATTATCTACTAATTTATACTTGTAAAATTCAATTCTAAAACTCGATTCACTGGAATCTTTCCTTCCAGACAATTTTTATGGCAATAATAAAACTTGACGTTTTGTTTTAAAACCTTATTCAGATTAGAATTGATTCACTCACATGATGTAAATTCATATAATTATAATTAGATAATTACCAATGTAATGTTGTGATAATTTAGTTTTCAATATTTATGAATAACTTTTATGGCGAACATTATTATTTAAATAACATAAAAAAATATTCTCAGTATTGATCATATTCAAAAACATTTAAAAATTATGGCAGTGCCTTTCGAACACAAGTAACTATAAAAACAAATCAGTTGTGACAGATTACAGATGTATGGAGCGGCAAGAATAATAATTTTGTGCTTACATTAAATATAATAAAGAATCTTAATCGTTGTCATTATTTCCTCGATCCTAGTGAGCTCCGTCATTGATTTGATGGATTTAAAAATGTTATGTTGAAAATAAAAAAGTGTTTACGAAGTGAATGTGATTGGAATATGGGGCACATTTAAGGAGCAGTGTTATTGTTTTTGTAGTTTTGCACATTTTATTTTCAATAATGATACCGTCGAATACAATATGCGTGTCTCAGGAGGGGCCGGCAAATGCGCTGGCCCTCAACAAAGACGCATCCCAAGTGGTCATAGCGGGAAGAAATGGTACGTTAAGTTTCTATAACTTTATTTTGATGTATTTTTATTTGAACCTGAGTTACCCTAATTTGATAAGACATTATCATTCTTCTCGTTAACTGCATAGTTTTCGATGAGTTTCTAATTACTACCTGATTATGGATTCATGAATTACATGTGATATTGTTACAGTATTCAAAGTATTTGCCATCGGTGAGATGGAGTTTTCTGAAGTATGCAATTTGCGCGTGGGAAAAAATTTAAACTTAAATTTTTCCTCCATTGATGTTGCATGGAGTTACATTGAAGGTAAGCACTTATGTTAGAATAGTTTACAAACACACTAGCTGTTGCCTGTGACATCATCTGCGCAGAATTCGCTTATCACTATCCTGCGGGAACTATGCAATTTTTCGGGATAAGAACTCTCCTTGGTTCTTCCCCGGGACTCATACTATCTGTATACCAAATTTCACCTAAATTAGTCCAGCGGTTTAAGGTGAAAAGTTAACAGAGACCGACAGACAGTTTAATAAAAAATTATGGGCCTTTATCCTAAACTAAACCTAAATCGGTTTTTCCCATAATATCCCACATCAATCTATACTGAGACTGTAATTATTTATTACTAAACAGCATTTTATTTTAAAAGAAAACACCATAGCAACAGCAGCCACCAATGGTGCCGTAGTGGTGTGGAACCTCGGGCGCTCAGGGCGCTCCAAGCAGGAGCATGTCTTCTCTGACCACAAGAGAACTGTTAATAAGGTACAACCTGCACCAACATGAGGCTGTCATCTTGTTTATTTACAGATAATGAGAAAAGATAAAAAAAGTAAAATATATGTTTTCATGAAACATTCTGAATGCAGGTCAGTTTCCACCTGACGGAGCCCTCGTTGCTGCTCTCAGGGTCCCAGGATGGCACAATGAAGTGTTTTGATCTTCGAATGAAGGAAGTGGCCAGGACATTTATCAGGTGAGTGTTGAGAGCATAGCTTCATTGAAGCCAAACTTAATTTTGCACTCCACATTGTCAAATTGCTATATTTCTAACGTTGACATGTAGCTGACGTTGATATGGTTTCTGACGTGGCTATGTTGGTGATGTAGACATGTTACTGACGTAGACATGTTGCTGACTTAGACATGTTACTAATGTAGACATGTTGCTGACGTGGACATGTTGCTGACGTAGACATGACGCTGAAGTGGACATGTTACAGACGTAGCCATGTTGCTGACGTGGACATGTTGCTTTGCTGGGTGACGTGAATATGTTACTGACGTAGACATTACACATGTTGCTGACGCAGACATGGTACTGATGTAGACATGTTGCTGATGTGGACTTGTTGCCGACGTGGACATGTTGATGACTTGGACATGTTACTGACGTGGCCATGTTGCTGACGTGGCCATGTTGCTGACGTGGACATGTTGCTGACGTGTCTAATGTCTTATTATTAGTACTCACGGGGTAGAGCTAGTTTACATAGAAGCTTGTCAATGCGTTAGTCTTAAGATCTTTCTTAGGAGTTGCTTTCTGTGTCGTATTGCCACTAATTAAACCAGGTAATATGGTATTTAGCAACACAGAGTCGATCCGCGACGTGCAGTTTAGCCCGCACCAGGCGCACCAGTTCGCCGCCGTCTCCGAGAACGGGTCTGTTCAGCTGTGGGACGTGCGCCGCGCCGAGCGCTGCGTCACGCAGTTCACCGCCCACTCGGGGCCCGTGTTCGCTTGCGACTGGCACCCCGTCGCGCCTGCGCTGGCCACAGCCTCCCGCGACAAGACCATCAAGGTTTGTCTGAAGATTTAAGAGGGTGCATCCGTGCTGAGCTCGCAACGTCGCATTTTTGGTGATTTTTTGCGATTATCTCACAGAAATTGAATGAAAGTATCAAATATCCGTCTGTAGTGCACTTCGTTTTTAGTGCATTAATGTGTCTAATGCAATAATTCATCGTGATGGACTTTTATGTTCTTATTAAATCTGTATATATAAAACTGTTCCGTTACTAAGTGACTGACAGACAACGCACAGCCTAAACCACTGGACCTAGAAATTTGGCACACATATACCTTGAGTATCCCAGAGGAGCACTAAGAAGGGATTTTTCGAAATTCCCACGGGATAGGGAATAAATGAGGCTTACATGTTTTTTAGTAAAACTGTAATAACTAGACTCTTCAAATTCAACACACATGTAGATGATCGTAACACTAAAAAAACTAATTTCAGGATTTTTTGATATTCCCACGGGATAAGGAAAAAATGGGATTTATATGATCGATTCAGAGTGACTGATTGACAACGCACAGCCTAAACCGCTGGACCTAGGAACTTGAAATTTGGCAGACGTATATCTTGAGTATCCCAAAAGAGCGCTAAGAAGGATTTTTTTTGAAATTCCCACGGAATAGGGAATAAATGAGGCTCATATATTTCTCAGTAACAGTAATAACTAGACTCTTCAAATTCGGCACACATATGTAGATGATTGTAGCACTAAAAAACTAATTTCAGGATTTTTTGATATTCTCACGGGATAAGAAAAAAATGAGATTTATATGTTCCATTCAGAGTGACTGACAGACAACGCACAGCTTAAACCACTGGACCTAGGAACTTGAAATTTGGCAGACGTATATCTTGATTATCCCATAGGAGCACTAAGAAGGGATTTTTTGAAATTTCCACGGGTTAGGAATTAAATGAGATTTATTATATTTCTCAGTACATAACTGTAATAACTAGACTCTTCAATTTTGGCACGGGTACGTATTAAAATACATAAAGTTAAAATACCTAATGGTTCAAAATACCTAAATGCAATTTTCTCAGAATTTTATAAACTTAACCTAACCTAACCTAAATATAAAGATAGAACCCAAAGACCCAAACCAATCTATAGGTTAGGTTAGGTTTAGTTTAGGTTATTCAGTTAATTCTGAGAAAATTGCATTTAGGTATTTTGAACCATTAGGTATTTTAACTTTATTTATCACACCTGTAGATGACTGTAGCACTATATTCAACTTCGGGGCTGTTTCTAAAAATCTAAATCTAAATATATAAAAGAAGAAACTGACTGACTGCCTGATTGACTGACATATCAGCGCACAGCCTAAACCTAGAGATTCCAAATTTGGCATGTTGGTTTGGCATGTGTAACCACTTTAGAAAATAAGATAATGTTTGCATGCCAATTTATTTGGTTAGACGTGTCACTGGACATTAATACTAATTACTTACTAGACCACTTTTTTACCATGTCTAAAGCAAAATAAATTATTTCATTTCATTTCATTTCATTTCATAGGCTCCTTATAAGATCTTAGGGGTGCACTAAGAAAGCATTTTTCAAAATTCGACCCCTAAAGGGGTTAAATGGAGGTCCAAAGTTTGTATGGGGAAACAAGATTAGACTATTTTATTCGAAACTTCGCAGGAGTAGTCCTGACGATAAATGAGTAAACACATCATTCAGGTTTTTTGAAAATTCAACCCCTAAAAGGGGGAAATGTGGTGACAAAGTCTGAAAATCAACATGGGTATTTGTTTGTACGGTTTATCGAGTCGCTGATTACGAAAACAAAAACACACGTACCTATTTTTGGAAATTTCCACGGAAACGGGAAAAAACGGGATTTATATATTCGATTTCGTGTGACCCTAACTACGTAACTATAATAACGAGACTTCAAATTTCGTACACAAGTAGGTGATTACATAACTAAGAAAGTAATTTCCACGGGATAAGGAAAAAACGGCATTTATATGCAGTTCTACAGGATCTGGTCGTAGAAAACTGAAATTACAGAAGTATTACAGACACTAAAAAAGGATTTCCCGAAATTCTGACGGAAACGAACGAGAAAAAACGGGATTTTTAATTATACTGGTCTTAGAAAGTTGAAATTTAGCATGTAGGTTGCTTGATCAGTGTAGGGAAGCATTAAGATACAATTTCCCGACACGGGAAAACGGGACTATTCGCTTTACTGGTTGTGGAAAGCTGAAATTCGGCATTTAGGTTGCTTGATGAGTATAGAGGAGCATTAAGAGACAATTTCTCGAAATTCCCATGAGAACGGGAAAAACGGGACTTTTCGTTTTACTGGTTGTAGAAAGCTGAAATTTGCCATGTAGGTTGCTTGAAGAGTGTAGGGAAGCTATAAGAGCATTTCCCGAAATTCTTACGGGAACGGGAAAAACGGGACTTTTCGTTTTACTGGTTGTAGAAAGCTAAAATTCGACATGTAGATTGCTTGGAGAGTAGTGGAGCATTAAGAGAGGACTTTCCAAAATTCCCACGGGAACGGGATAAAACGGGATTTTTCGTTTTACAGGTCGTAGAAAGCTGAAATTTGGCAAGTGGGTTGCTTGGGGAGTGTAGGGTAGCATTAAGAGAGCATTTACCGAAATTCTTACGGGAACGGGAAAAAAACGGGATTGAAATAGATACTACTGGTACCTACAAGCGAGAGATGCCGCGGGCAAAAGCTATTTGAAAATAAATCAAGTCTACGCGGACGAAGTCGCGGGCAAAAGCTAGTGTGATATAGTATTTTATCGCTTTAATACGAAAATAAAAGTCCATCACCATTAATCATTGCATTTGACACATTAATACACTAAAAACGAAGTGCACTACAGACGGATATTTGATACTTTCATTTAATTTCTGTGAAATAATCGCAAAATCACCAAAAATGCGACGTTGCGAGCTCAGCACGGATGCACCCTCTTAAGGTATTTAGAATCAGATTAGAGTAATGTTTCTTAACCTATTTCAGCCACGGACTTTTAGGAATACCTACTAGCACAATTTTTAAGGACGCGTAAACAATAAAATTGACGCGTAGCTATTACGAGACTTGATGGCATTTATTTATTGTTGTCAAATGGTCCAAAGACAGACTGCGGTGCGGACTCCTCCCATTACGTATACTCACGTCACGGCCCTCCAGGGGTCCGCGGATCACAGGTTAAGAAACACTAGATTAGACCTTGTTGTAAAAGTTTATTTCAAAAAGTATCCAGCTAGCCAGCATTTTTAGAATCTACGCAAAATAATAATAATTACGGGACTATTTATTGATACCTATCGATTTAAGGCGAAGGGATAGGCAAATGACCTTGCCCGTTTGTGACGTGGCAAGCAGTCCGATCAACGCGACATCTGTTAAATAATCGACGCGTGAACTCGATGCGAATGGGCGCGGGCTGATGGGTTGAAATATTGCACTGTGATGTTAGTAGATGGCGCTTGTTTCAGTTTTCCGATTGCCTTACACAGACACAGCATAATGTTCAAATCAGATTTCGCAAAAATAATAAAAATTGAAACATTTCGGCATTCGTAACGTGGCCTTAAAGTCTTGTTACCTTGGGCTCTGTCTGCTCCGCAAGGAATAGAGACGTTATTTATGTATGTATGTATGTATGTATGTGATATTATACATGAGAAAGTTTGTGACGATGTGAGTGAGTGTGTAATGTTTGTTTCTTCTTTTTTTTATGTGAATAGGAAGGTAAACGAGCAAGTGGGTCACCTGATGGTAAGCGATCACCACTGCCCATAGACACCCGCAACCCCGGAGGGATTGCAGATGCGTTGCCATGCCAACCTAGAGGACTTAGATGAAATGCCTCTGCATGAAATTTGGAACGAAGACAGTTGGAACCCTAGATTAAAACAGGTTACTTTTTATCACAGAACATTGCAGTTTCCGCGGGATAGTGATGAACGTCACGTCAAAGGTGTCCAGAGTCTGTCTGGAGTCGCAACGTAAATTATTATTGCAGAATAAAGTAAAACTTGAACGTGTGCGGGAAAGGTACAGAATAAGGTGTAGTTTTTCCAATGATTATTTTCAAAACCGATATCTGAGGGTCCGAGAGGTCCCCAAACATAAATCCGTTATCAAAAATGAAAAAGATGGCCGCCATTTTGAATTCTTTAAGTTTTGGGCCGATTATTTTCAAAATCGATATCTGAGGGTCCGAGTGGTCGTCAAACACAAATCTGCTATCGAAAATAAAAAAACTGAACGCCATTTTGAATTCTTTACTTTTTGAACCGATTGTTTTCAAATTCGATATCTGAGGATCCGAGTCGTCTCCAAACATGAATCCGTTTTTAAAAATGAAAAAAGTGGCCGCCATTTTAAAAACTTTTGTTTTTGGACCGATTGATTTCAAAATCGATATCTGACGATCCGAGTAATTCCCAAACACGTAACGTATCCGTTATATAAAATGGAAAAAGTGACCGCCATTTTGAAATCTCTAGTTTTTGAACCGATTGTTTTCAAAATTGATATCTGAGGGTCCGAGTGATTCCCAAACACGTATCCGTTATATAAAATGGAAAAAGTGACCGCCATTTTGAAATCTCTAGTTTTTGAACCGATTGTTTTCAAAATCGATATCTGAGGGTCCAAGTGGTCCCCAAACATGAATCCGTTATCAAAAATGAAAAAAGTGGCTGCCATTTTGAAATCTTTAGTTTTTGGACCGATTGTTTTCAAAATCGATATCTGACGATCCGAGTGATTCCCAAACACGTATCCGTTATATAAAATGGAAAAAGTGACCGCCATTTTGAAACCCTTAGTTTTTGAACTGATTGTTTTCAAAATCGATATCTGAGGGTTCGAGTGGTTCCCAAACATGAATCCGTTATCAAAAATGAAAAAAGTGTCCGCCATTTTGAAATCTTTAGTTTTTAGGTTGATAGCTTTCAAAATCGATATCTGAGGATCCAAGTGTTCCCCAAACATAAACCCGTTATCAAAAATGGAAAAAGTGGCCGCCAGCTCAGATATCGATTTTGAAAACAATCTGTTCAAATACTAAACATTTCAAAATGGTGGTCACTTCTATTTTGTATAACGGATACGTGTTTGGGAACCACTCGGATCGTAAGATATCGATTTTGAAAACAATCGGTCCAAAAAGTAAAGAATTCAGAATGGCAGCCAGTTTTTTTTATTTTCGATAGCAGATTTGTGTTTGACGACCAATCGGACCCTCAGATATCGGTTTTGAAATCAATCGGTCGGAAAACTAAAGATTTCAAAATGGCGGCCATTTTTTTCATTTTCGATAGCAAATTTGTGTTTCACGACCACTCCGACCATCACATATCGATTTTGAAAATATTCGGTCCAAAACTTAAAAATTTCAAAATGGCGGCCACTTTTTTCATTTTTAAAAACGGATTCATGTTTGGGGACCACTCGGTTCTTCAGATATCGATTTTGAAAACAATTGGTCCAGAAAGTAAGGAATTCAAAATGGCGGCCAGTTTTTTCATTTTCGGTAGCAGATTTGTGTTTGACAACCACTCGGACCCTCAGATATCGATTTTGAAAATAATCGGCCCAAAACTTAAAGATTTCAAAATGGCGGCCACTTTTTTCATTTTTGATAACGGATTTATGTTTGGGGACCTCTCGGACTCTCAGATATCGGTTTTGAAAATAATCAGTCCAAAAACTAAAGATTTCAAAATGGCGGCCACTTTTGGCATTTTTGACAACGGATTCGTGTTTGGAGACAACTCGGATTCTCAGATATCGATTTTGAAATCAATCGGTCGGAAAACTAAAGATTTCAAAATGGCGGCCATTTTTTTCATTTTCGATAGCAAATTTGTGTTTCACGACCACTCCGACCATCACATATCGATTTTGAAAATATTCGGTCCAAAACTTAAAATTTTCAAAATGGCGGCCACTTTTTTCATTTTTAAAAACGGATTCATGTTTGGGGACCACTCGGATCTTCAGATATCGATTTTGAAAACAATTGGTCCAGAAAGTAAGGAATTCAAAATGGCAGCCAGTTTTTTCATTTTCGGTAGCAGATTTGTGTTTGACAACCACTCGGACCCTCAGATATCGATTTTGAAAATAATCGGCCCAAAACTTAAAGATTTCAAAATGGCGGCCACTTTTTTCATTTTTGATAACGGATTTATGTTTGGGGACCTCTCGGACTCTCAGATATCGGTTTTGAAAATAATCGGTCCAAAAACTAAAGATTTCAAAATGGCGGCCACTTTTGTCATTTTTGACAACGGATAGGTGTTTGGAGACAACTCGGATTCTCAGATATCAATTTTGAAATCAATCGGTCGGAAAACTAAAGATTTCAAAATGGCGGCCATTTTTTTCATTTTCGGTAGTAGATTTGTGATTGACAACCACTCGGACCCTCAGATATCGATTTTGAAAATAATCGGCCCAAAACTTAAAGATTTCAAAATGGCGGCCACTTTTTTCATTTTTGATAACGGATTTATGTTTGGGGACCTCTCGGACTCTCAGATATCGGTTTTGAAAATAATCAGTCCAAAAACTAAAGATTTCAAAATGGCGGCCACTTTTGTCATTTTTGACAACGGATTCGTGTTTGGAGACAACTCGGATTCTCAGATATCGATTTTGAAATCAATCGGTCGGAAAACTAAAGATTTCAAAATGGCGGCCAGTTTTTTCATTTTCTATAGCAAATTTGTGTTTCACGACCACTCGGACCCTCATATATCGATTTTGAAAATACTCGGTCCAAAACTTAAAGATTTCAAAATGGCGGCCACTTTTTTCATTTTTAAAAACGGATTCATGTTTGGGGACCTCTCGGACTCTCAGATATCGGTTTTGAAAATAATCGGTCCAAGAAGTAAAGAATTCAAAATGGCGGCCAGGTTTTTCATTTTCAGTAGCAGATTTATTTTTGACGACCACTCGGACCCTCAGATATCGATTTTGAAAAAAAAACGGCCCAAAAACAAAGATTTCAAAATGGCGGCCACTTTAATTTGACATTTTTGATAACGGATACGACACGTGTTTGGAGACAACTCAGATCCTCAGATATTGATTTTGAAATTAATCGGTCGAAAAACTAAAGATTTCAATATGGCGGTCTTTTTTATTTTGATAACGGATCCGTGTTTGGGGACTACTTGGACCTTCAGATATCTTTTTTTTTCTTTCTAATGATTGACATATACATACATTGGAGTACTACTTGCCTAAATGTAATGTATTAATTAATATTTCTACGCCAAAACTGGCAGAATATGCTGTGAATGAATAATTATTATACACAATACCTTGTACCTACCATATTCTGAGAAATAAAATATATTCTATTCTATTCTATTCTATTCTAAATATCAAAATTTTTCATGCAGTAATTCTAACCAAAATCCTATTTCCCATGCTTGTTCGCTAAACAGCAAGTAAGTATCAAACCAACCTGCCACTAAGTTCCCAAAAAACGGATTGAAAATAATCACTTTTAACTTAATATAGGTATTATACGTGCGAAGCGAACGAGTACGACTTTTTGAAGCACTGTTTCGCGCCTATTCTGTGACTCAAACAACATGCTTAGCCAAACCAATATGAAAAAACGCGAAGCGAATGTTGGCAACGTCGCGTCGCTTACGCACTGCCGCCACCGAGCGAACATGCAACGTTGCTTTTTCCTTATTTTTTTCATACGTGTTATCTAAATTATTTTTTTATTTATTTATCTATTATTTTTTTATTTTTTTTTATGAAAATTTTTGGTTTTATCTTAATAATTTATTTCACTGTATTATCTTTTTAACATTTTTTTGGTTTACGAATTTTTTTGTACATTGAAAAGCGCCTGATTGAATGTGCGGGCAAATATTGCGTTCGCCCTTTTCACAAGCTCAGGGCAGTACTACTCTCTAAAGCCTTATTTGTTGGCTAATTGAAGCAAACGCACCGTGGAATTTTAATTATGAGTTACTAGAGTAACCTCGTCGAGATTGGTAGCAAATAGATTTGTTTCACCCGAGCAAAAGTTGTACAAAATATTGTCGAGACTCTTAGAGCAAACGAATTTATGTAGTAACTACGACATTAAGGAATATGTTTTCGCCGGTGAATTCTAATTCAAGACATGTTTTATAGAATGTGCAGTTTTCAAAACTCCAAATTGTGTATTATCGCCATAAAACATGCACAAAAACAACCAATTTATGAGCTTTTGCCTATCCCTTCGCCTTAATACCAAACTAGGCAAAGCATACAAGCTTTATGGGTACAACGGATAAACATAATTATTATAGATAAATATTTTGACTGATGCACCAATAGCTGTCAAAACCGTATGAATGCTGTTCACACGCAGGTATAAGGATCAATAAGTCAGTCAGCTGAACCAAAAATGGTTAAAGAGTTTAAAGACTAAATTAGGTAGTCATTTATATCAGGCTTTTGTATCATACTATCCCTAAAATCGATCAAGCCTTACTTTGTCATTGTATAAGTTTATAACATGTAAAATTGAAACAGTTTACAAGTGATGGTAGGTATACCTACTTATATACTTTCGGAACACTGTTGAGTCCGTCAATCGTATCTTTATCTCCCAGAAAGTAGGTCCCACACCAAAAATAGCCGTGAGACTCGTATGTATTTTAACATAATGACTCGCCGACTATCGCTCGCAATTTGCATAATCTGGCGATAGACGTCTGCGCACGGTAAGTAGGTCGCGATAACAGTGTTAATACACTTTACTAAGCGTCTGCCCCATTGTGTACGTTGGTTGAGGATTATTCATGCCACGCGCTCCCGAACAATGAACTGGCGTGAACTTGAATTAGGTCTCTTTTGTAGGACATATGATATTATAGGATTTATAGTAATTAATAGTAAATACGATGGATCTTTTATTACCTACGCACGTGGCTAGGTTTCCATGAAACGTAGCCGAGAGAAACCACATTAATACGTACATTAGTATAAATCCACATCTTTCCTCGTTAAAGACCGACCGCTGAAATGACTCCTCGCCCGCGCGGCACAGGGGTGCGGGGTAGGACGACCGCGGGGACCTCTCTCGGGCCTCGTGGTCTTCCCGCCTCGCGCCTCTACACCGCGCAGGCGAGGAGTCATTTATGCATCTATACCTCTGCGAATGCTACATTACTGGTCGACTTCGCGTGTCTCCTCTCAGTGGCACCACAGCCTGATTGTAAGACCCTAACCCATTAGCGATGTCGCTATTTGTCCAAGATATTCAACTCTTTATACCACCAATCGGCCACGGTTTGGCAACGTGGCGTCCCAGTGGATCAGGGCCCTCAGTGTGATGAGATAAATGTAGCTCGATCACGAATGCGTGTCGTGTGCAGGTGTGGGACATGCATGCCAAGCCGACGCTGGAGCACACGATATACACGATCGCCTCCGTCGGACACGTCAAGTGGCGTCCCCACCGCAAGTGAGTCGTAAATACTTTTATATTTACATACTTTTATATTTACATAATTTAATTTCTAAACGACACTGAAAATTAGAACACATAGAAAAATAGCAGGTGAGTAAGCGTTCGAATTTTTCTATCTATTACTAACTGTCACGTGACCTTGTTACTATGCGATTATTTGTCGCGAAGCGTCATCTATTTGAATGATGTGTCTGTACGACACAATTACAAACTCCCGTGGAACATCTACTGCTCACCAGGGACGAGAGATGGCGCTGTTTTTCAAATGATAGACATAATTACATACATAATTTAATTTGGAATTAACTTAAAGATTTTTTGTGAAAGTGCGAAGTGGAATCATGTGTTTTTTTTTATAAGTAATACTGAAATTTCTGATAGTCAGAGATGCATGTGTAAATAGCCAATCTATCGACATGATCTTTTTTTTCAATATCAACTATCACTACTTTGACATTCTTTGATTTTTGTTTATTTATTCATAACTAATTTGCTCTTTAACGCCTAAAGCCAAAACGGCACCAACTTATTTAGAATAGGGACACTACTTTCTGAGTAGCAATTCACGCTTCCTCTGCCTTTCAGATGAATAGTTAAGGTACATGATGATCAGCTAGCTTATTACGTAACTCGCTCGCAATCGCCATCGTGTTCATTTTGACAGTTCTTGTATGAATGTGACAGCTAGCTGATTCCTATGCCAATTGTCAGCCCATACATGAACTGTCAAAATGAACACGATGGTGATCGCGAGCCAGTTACGTAATAAGCTTGCAGTTTGCCAATCGCTACTGGTCAGTGTATTGGACCCTTAGGCTAGTCGGTAAGGACTATGCATCATAGCGTGCAGTAGGGGGTCGCTAGGGTAGCCAGCGCATACAAATTGTGTTGCGTCACCTTCCCTGTGCCTACCGTTTCCTATCCTGGCAACTCCGCACTGTTCACTGGGCATCAACGCAGCATCGGTTATATCGGCTGGTGTCGGCGCCAGGTACCACGTGGCGTCGTGCGCGCTGGTGCTGGACTGCGCCGTTCACGTGTGGGACGTGCGGCGGCCGCACGTGCCGCTCGCCACGTTCGCGGAGCACCGCGACGTCGCCACCGCCGTCGCCTGGCTGCCCGCGCTCGACGCCTTCCTCTCCACCAGTCGCGTGAGTGATTCTACCACTAGCGTCGCACGCATCCTGCAGTGCACTGTTTGAAGTACTTCAGGAGTGGGATTTGCCGGAGTGTCAGCCATGAAGTTGCAGATGGTCTGTCTTTAAATCAGCTATCACAAAAGTTGATTTAAATATAGGTTGGCCACGAATTGTAGATGCGTTTTTCCATACATTTTTGTACAGCATCTGTCCAAGCTGATGTCGTTCGTCTCTTAGGGCACCCGTACATTAACACATCAGCGTCAAGAACCTGACATTTGGGTTTTCTGTTGAACCAGAAAAATGCACCGATTACAAACGTACAGTAAACGTGTAGCGCGTCGCACTGCGTGGCAGATAATGTTTTTAGCCACTAGTGCGATGTGTAGTGGTCTGCCGGAACCATCGATGGCTCCGACTAGTGACCATCGTCAATGTGACCTCGTGCAGGACTGCAGCCTGTACCGGCACCGGTTCAGCGAGGCAGCGCACCCGGTGCTATGGGCCAACCCGCAGGGCGTGTGCGTGTCGGCGCGCGGCGAGGTGGCGCACGCCGTGCCCGAGTGCCCGCTGCCCGCGCTGCCCACGCAGCCGCCCACGGCGCCCGCGCCCGACCGACACCTGCCCACGCTGGGGTCAGTCTCACTACACCCACTCCGCACCGTATTATTAACCGTTTGACTGGGTATGGAGCCAAGAGGGTGCCCCTTAGGGCGACTATCTTCCATTATTTAGTTAACTCGTTTTACAGACAGGAAACAATCCAGAATCAATTTTTATAAAGATACAAAATTGCATTCAAAGATTTACCAAAATTCGCTCGTCTCGCTCGGAAATCGATCCAATGAAAAATATACGTGTTCTTCATTATTTCCATTTTTTTTATTTCAGAGACCGGATGTTTATTAGACTGTTTTCATCCTGAAAACTAATCCCATCGATTCGTTTGATGAAATAACGAGTGTTTATTTTAAATTTTTAGTTGGTTCGATTTCTTCCGGTAATATTAATATGAGCTAACTATAGTATTTTATGCAACAGTTGTATAAGAGGGGTCAAAAAAAGCGAGTGGTGTGGGTTACGATGTGAGCGTAGCGAACATCGTAAGAAAAGACACCACGAGCATTTTTTGACTTATTTATACAACGTTGCATACAATACTTTTTCTACGACTTCATTAAAATTATCATCATCATCGTCATCACATCATCAGCATTTGAAAGGCGTTCAGCGTTGGGACTAGGCCTATGTACTGTTAAATAAAACAAATAATACCAAACTCGGGCTCAGAGCGACCAAATTACCCGAAAATGATACCCAATCACCATTTTTGTCTCAAGTGTCAAAATGACATCCGCCATCTTGAATCCTAAAAAATCTGCCAAATTCGCGATCAGAGCCACCAAATTACCCGAAAACGACATCCATGATTATTTTTGTGTCAAAAGTGTCAAAATGTCATCCGCCATCTTGGATCCAAAAATTTTTGCAAAATTCGTGCTCAGAGCCACCAAATTACTCGAAAACGACACCCATGAACATTTTTGAGGCAAAGGTGCTAAAATGTCATCCGCCATCTTGGATCCAAAAAATTTGCCAATTTCGTGATAAGATCTACCAAATTACTTACCCGAAAACCACAACCATCAACATTTTCATGTCAAGTGTCAAATTATGTCAGTCAAATTGAAATATTGTACACACTTGGGCGGTGGTGATCGATTCCTTCCTATTCACATAAAAAAGAACTTTTTTTATTTTGTTTGCTTTCTGAATTGCTAACACCGTATTTTGTCCTAAACGCCTGAATGGTTTCTGGCCTTAGTCCTGACGGACAAATTAAAAAAAAAAACAACTCGACTATAATGTTAGAAAGCTACTGTAATGTGAATATTATAGTAGAGTTGCGGGCCATAGAGCATAGACTAGTCTCCAGTATATTTTGAGTATCATTATATTGGTGTTGGTGACCCTTTAACTGTCAAATAAAAGTACTGGAGTAGGAAAAAGTATTTAAGGTAGTCGCCCTCAATGGCCCATGCATTTTTTCCAACGCCGATCATGGTGCTGTCTGTGATCTCAGGCGCAAGCAGCCGACGGCGGGCTCGCTGACGGCGGCGGCGCAGGCGGCGCTGGAGCGCGCGTTCCCGGCGGGCGCGGCGTCCGTGCTGCGCCGCGGGGCCGCGCCGCCCGCGCCGCTGGCCGCCTGCGCGCGCGCCTACCGCGTGGCCGGCGCGCCGCCGCACCTGCTGGCCCAGCACAACGCGCAGGTCGCGAGGGCCAACGATCGCCACGTGGTTAGTCAAGCGCATCGTTTTTGTTACATGACCGACGTGACAGAGATACTGCAGGTTAAAACGCGCTAGCGATTTGTCTTAACTGAACACGCTTTTGTCATTCGATGTGGAATCCTAGGTGCACCAGATCTTTTTTCTTTGTTTATTAAAAAAAATCAGGTATATTTTGAACACCATAACGAATTGATTAAAGTTGCCTTCCGTTCACCTCATTTTGGTGGTATTTGGGAATGGAGTGTAAAGTGAACTAAACATCATCTCGGTCACGTAAATGTGCGTCTCCACCATGAAGCGGAGTGCGGAAAGTAGCCAACCAAATAGAATTACTTTATTTTCATAGCCTCGGTCAGCGCCGCTTTCCTATTAGTAGATATTGTACGCCTTAGAGTATTCAAGCATGGAACATGTAGTTTATAAACTAAATTGGTTGATATAATGTTGGATGTGCAGGTGGCCCACGTGTGGGACATAGTGTCGGCGGTGTACAGCGAGCGCGCGGCCGAGGCGCGCCGCACCCCCGCGCCGCCCCCGCCCGCCGCGCCGCCGCCGCCCAAGGACCCGCCGCCGGCACTGCCCAACTACAGGTACCGGCATGCTGTGCAGATGCAGTAGTACTACTTTACGTGTAGTAGTACTTTAAATCTGTTGTCCTTTTATGTTTGTGCTGGTAAATTATCTTGTATCTTAACTTACGTGCGGTAACAGTTTCAGCTGCCCCCTACATGTTCGGATCTCTGATATCTGTAGTCTTCTAGTCGAACTGTACAAGGATGTGGTGTTGCAGCGCGGTGGAGGAGGAGCCGATGGAGGAGGTGGAGGAGTGGGCGGAGAACCAGTTCCACAACAGCGGCGTGCTGGGGCTGCCCACGCACAGCATCTACGTGCCGCCCTCGAGGCTCGCGCGCCGCGATGACGGTTAGTACTACTCGCACAACTAGCACGACGGAACTATCCGACTTTATTACTCTTCGCTTTAGAAATAGAAGGGTAGTCTACATATATTGCGCGCGACACAACTCTCGTGAGCTCTTGTGCAGGCGTGGTCCGAAAGACATCACCTCCTCCAAAATTGACAACATTTCATTTTTATAACACCTGAAAATGTATATATGGTTCGAAAGCATTTTGCCTCCTGATCACTGCAATATGTTTATATAATTTTAATATCGCTTATTATAAAAAATAAAAATTTATTAAAAATATGTCCTAATTTTACCAAAACTACCACAGGATAGGTGAAACACCTTTGCCTTTTTCACGAGGAAAAAATAAGCGACCATAATTTTGTATATGACAACTTCAAAGTACAAGGGGGGCAACTCTGAAATTCTATTTTTGAAGTTCGTTGCATACCTTCTCTCTCACTCTCAAGTTAATGACTATATTAGTATGAGCGGAACAGAGGGGCAACTCCGAAATCCGATTTTCGAAGTTCGTATCACACCGTCCCTCTCACTCTCAAATTAAGAACTATTAGTGAGAGCGGAATGGCACGAAACGTACTTCGAAAATCGGATTTCGGAGTATAAGGCCAGCACGAAGCGAACCTCGAAAATCGAATATCGGAGAATAAGGCCTGACATTGACAATTTGAAATTGACGTCAGATTTTTTTCTATACAGAAAAGACAAAAGGGTAAGTGTCTATTCTGTGATAGTATCGGAGTTACGCCCTTTTAGAATAAGCAAAAATTTATAAATTAATTATAAATTAAATACAAACCCTAGCAAAAAAATTAAACTGTCAGCATGTTCATCTTTTCAAACAGAATACAGAGAATCTTTAAAATGATAGGCTCAGAAATATGAAATGTTGTCAATTATACACGTCAAATTGAAAAATCTTTATAATAGTTAATTGCTGTTCATTTATCTCGGTAAAACTCAAGAACAGCTGGACCAATTTGGCTAATTTTGATTTTAAAGTACTTGACCCACTCCAAAGTTTCGACCAGCGACAGTGCCTTGAGCTGAAGCAGACAGGAACTATTTCGTATCAGTACCAGTTCTTGCCCCACGAAAATGGCCTTAGAAGACCTGGTCCAATATTGCCAATCGATTATATTTCCTAAATGGATAAAACCTTTATGAAATCTTCTAGTGAAAACCAATAACGTCAAAAATTATTTCTGATACATTATATGGATGATCGTGTCGATGTGCAGATTCTTTTGGATGGGTGTCTGCTGCGACAGCCCACTACGTGGACGTGGACGCGGCGGACTGGACGCTGCCCGAGGAGGCGTTCCCGCTGCGCAGCGCGCCGCCGCAGCCCGCGCCTGCGCACACGCCGCCCGCGCCCGACGCAGACCTCGCAGGTACATCCCTCAGTCCCTCACCTTACTTGGAGCCCACAAGTACAGACCACAAAGCTACGTGATATGTAATATGTGTAGGATATTCTGACACCTGACGGCATCCGGGAGCTAGCGCTCCAATGCGAAACGCTGACATTACGCATGACACCTATGAGATATGAGAGGCACGTTGGAAAGAGACGAATGATATTCGAAGTTTGGTGTATAAAATCATGTATTCAATACTTACATTCTAATTTTATAATTTTACCTATTTGTCTACTCAAGCAATAGGCGTCCATGTTGCGATATACGAAAGTGTTATCGTAACGTAATCATCTTTTCATCACACTTGCTCGTAAACGGTATCAAAACATACAGGTTAACTTGGCCGCAACGCCCCATATAAAACCCTCGGGCTTTTTTTATTACCATGAAACCCTCGGGCGGTAAGTAATTTATTTTTAATTTCTTGCATTGCCTTACAATTCAGGTTCAAGTACAACCAAAGAGGTGCATTAGCTCGAAATTAAAACTTTATCTAAAAAAAAATATCTAAACAGGAATTTAATTGAAATCTCGCTAGATAAATACAATACTAATATTTATGATAAAAATTTGAATACTTTTTTGTATAAAATGTTGAATTTTCTTTTATTATATGCCATGGTTGTAATATAAAGGTCTTGTCTTTTAACTTAACGTTCTTGAACGCAACATTTGTATTATCTGTGGCTGAAAGCGCGCCATCCGCTTAAAAAAAAAACATTCCCGAACTTGTACAAATTGTTGTGTTGACTTGTTGAGTTATTTAATACCTAATAAAAGTAATTAAAAATGTCGTCGTCGTCTGAAGAGTGCGATTTAAATGCAACACCACTGGATATTATCCAAGCAGCAAAAACCATTAACGAAAATCTTTTACTGGCGAAGTCTAAGGAGCGGTATTTAGCTGCGTACGACCAATTTATACAATGGAAACGCGAAAAGAAAACAAGTTCGTTTTCTGAAAATGTTTTCCTGGCATATTTTGGTGAATTGGCGAATAAATAGAAACCATAATCATTGTGGAGCACTTACTCTATGTTGAAAACCACTCTCCAATCTAAAGATTGTGTCAGTCAACATAAAAGAATACAATACGTGAAGTTGACGGCATTTTTAAAAAGGCAATGTATGCCTTAATTTTAATGATTGTACAGTCACTATAAATTTTAATAAATAAGTTTTTTCTGCCTTTTCATTTTATTTATTTACTCGCAAATGTGATGAAAAACATTGTATGTTTCACGGGCGGTACGGGAATTACGAACCTCGACTCAAAAAGCCCTCAGTCTTCGACTTCGGGCTTATACTAGAGCCTCGATCGTAATTCCTTACTTACCGCCCTTAATACACAATGTACTAAAAGTAGACAGTATACTACACCCAAAAACGTGCCACTTCAACATTGTCGGCATATACAGTTTAGATCGACTCATTCACCATTTCGAGCTCTCTCTCTCTATTACCTCCGATACTAAAGGCATATATTGGATAACGCACTCTTGTTTGCAGTATAGTGTAATGCCATCTCTTTCTACTACTTTTGTGATTGTCATAAATAAACTTTTTCTTTCTTTCTTTCTAGCGCTATCTTACACCATTTCACAGAGTTGGTGAATGCCATTTCGAGCATGTGTGCGTTAGCAAATAAGGGTGCGACCAAACCGCCGCGTATACGCAGTGACGTGTCGTATGCGTCACGTTTTCTCCTTCGGCCGCTCCTTAAGGCCTCCGGACCTCGATACGTGCTTGTAGAATCTCGAACTTATGTCTATCTGTGTCACTACAGGTAGCCTGGCGGGAGACGGCGCCTCGCCGGGAGGCAGCACGTCCACCGGGTCGGGGCCTGCGCCGCCCGACCCCGTGCACTCTTATACACAGCAAAGTTCCGTCGCCACGGTAAGTCAGTCTACTTGTTAATGACATACATGCTGATAATGATAAGACAGCGCTTTTTAAGAACAAGTTCCGCCACGAGCACCATACGTTGGGGGAATATGGGAAGCAAAGGTAAAAATATGAATTCCACCACGAGCACCATACTTTGGAGGTATATTGGAGTCAGAGGTAAAGTAAGTGTTCCACCAAAAGAAACATATTTTGGAGGAATATGAAAGGTATAGGTTAAATATGCGTTCCACAACATACATCATACGTTGGAGGAATATGAGTAGCAGAAGTAAAGTACTCGTAAGTGTTCCACCAAAAGTATAATATTTTAAAAGAATATGAGGCAAAAGTAAATTGTACGTTTCACTACAAGCACCATACTTTGGAGGAATATGGGAAGCAGCGGTAAAGTACTCGTAAATTTTCCACCAAGTATAATATTTTGGAAGAATACGAGAGGCACAGATTAAATGTACGTTTCACAACAAGCACCATAATTTGGTGGAATATGGGAGGCAGAGGTAAAGTAATTGTTAAGCCACAAGCACCATGCTTTGGCGGGTTATGGGAGGCAGAGGTAAAATAAGTGTTCCACCACAAGCACCATACTTTGTACGAGTGAGGGAGGCAGAGGTAAAATAATAGTTAAGCCACAAGTACATGCCTTGGCGGTATATGGGAAGCAGAAGTGATAGCCACAAGCACCGCGCTTTGCAGGAATCTAGGAAGTAGTCACAAACACCATAGTTTGGTGGAATATGGGAGGCCAATGTAGTGAATACTCTGCTAACACTGTTTGACGAATACTTTGTTAACGCCGTTTTTAGATGGAATCTGGGAGACTATGATAAAGCCAATAAGTTTTTTAAGTCGGTTAATACTATGTAATGTTGGTCACAGCTGGAGGAGGGCTCCAACTCGGGATCGGGGTCGGAAGGCGAGCTGTCGGTGCGAGCGGAGCCCCGCGTGGCGCGGCTGGACACGGCGCCGCTGCTGGCGTCGGCGCTGCGCCTGCACGCCGCGCTCGGGGACGTGCAGACCGCCGCCTGCGTCTGCCTCGTGCTGCAGCAGCACAGGTGACCACACCCTGCAACATTCTTGATCATTTCAGAATTTCCGAGATTCGAAATTATTGGTAACGGAGCTATGGTTGTAAAATTTGCGCTTTATGTATTATTACATCGTTGTTCGCTCCCAGGACGGACCTGTTCCCGTACATCGAGGAAACGCTGCAGGAGCAGTGGCTGCTCGGCTACATCGAGCTGCTGCAGCGGCACAAGCTGTGGAACGTCGCCACCGAGGTAATCTCCCAACAGGATACCCATTCGCCCCATTTCGACCCTCGAGCTGAGTTATTTTTTGGCGTATTTTCGAATGTTATTTTGGTCCTTCGAACCGGATATCGATGTGTGCATGGTGCAGGTGATCCGGCACGCGTGGCTGGGGTCAGTGCGCGCGCTGTCGCAGCAGTCGACCAGCGTGGCGGCGTGCTGCGGGCGCTGTGCGCGGCGCACGCGGCCGCACCAGCCCTGCGACCGCTGCCACGCGCGCGGCCGCGCCCCCAGCGCGCCCGACCTCTGCGCAGTCTGCCACCAGGTACCGCACTGTGACTGCTGCGCCGGCGCACGCGGCCGCACCAGCCCTGCGACCGCTGCCACCAGGTACCGCACTGTGACTGCTGCGCCGGCGCACGCGGCCGCACCAGCCCTGCGACCGCTGCCACCAGGTACCGCACTGTGACTGCTGCGCCGGCGCACGCGGCCGCACCAGCCCTGCGACCGCTGCCACCAGGTACCACACTGTGACTACGAGCGTTCCTTCTAAGAGCTCTGTATTTTCTGTGTGGACATTTCGTTCGACCTCTACCACTTTCATCATCTGTCACTTTCGTCATTGTGGTTTTTCTCAAAAAAGTCGCTTTTTCTTTCAGTTGGAATCGTGTACAAATAGTGGTTGTTGTCAGGTGGTGCGCGGGCTGTACGCGTGGTGCCAGGGCTGCGCGCACGGCGGGCACCTGGCGCACATGCGCAGCTGGATGGAGCGCCACCGGCTCTGCCCCGCCGGCTGCGGACACCAGTGCCAGCTCGGCTGACCGCCGCGGGACCCCGAGCTCTGGACGAAGCGCTGTGACGACACCAAAAACCTACCGTTGCATACTTGTCAGTGAGAGTGCATACCTTTCTTGCATTATTAGGTGAACTGCAAATACTAATCGTTGCTTTGTATACCTGAATGATTGCAACTGACTGATACAACTGTATATAAGATTTTAGAAGCTACGTTTTTGGTATAATCAGATTGATCCTTTGAACCGGATGAAATCAATGGACTGTTGTAACTTTTTTACCTAGTTTGTAAGTAAAATGTTAGGTACGTGACCAATTTTATAACTCTGAGAAACCGGTCTGCTGGGAATTAATTGTTGTTTTCGTCGAGATGAAGGCTTGTGGTTATTTCATATTTCACTATCTTCTAACACTTATTTTATGGAAAGAGGGAGGCGAATCATAAGATTCTTAAAACCATTTACTACATTTCTTTGCTTCGACGTAGAGTCGTCTGTCGGTTAGGCTGAAAACGCATGTGCAATAATACTCTAGTGTTGCGGGTGTCTAGGGTAGTCGTGTTCGCTTAATAACAAGCGACCCACCTATTTCGTTACCCATTCTGTTTCTTAAAAGAATAAAACTTCTAACTCTTTCCTTTTAATCTTCATCTATTTCAAAATGTCATTCACCATCTCGGATCCAAAAAATTATGCCAAAACCGGGCTCAGAGCCACAAAATTACTCGAAAACGACACCCATAAACATTTTTAGTGTCAAAATGTCATCCGCCATCTTGGATCCAAAAAAGTATGTCAAAATCTGGCTCAGAGCCACAAAATTACTCGAAAACGACACCCATAAACATTTTTAGTGGCATAAGTGTCAAAATGTCATCCGCCATCTTGTATCCAAAAAATTATGCCAACACCGGGCTCAGAGCCACCAAATTACTCGAAAACGACACCCATAAACATTTTTAGTGTCAAGTGTCAAAATGTCATCCGCCATCTTGAATCCAAAAAAGTATGTCAAAATCAGGCTCAGAAGCACCAAATTACTCAAAAACGACACCCATCAATATTTTAGTGTCAAAGTGTCAATAGTGTCAAAATGTCATCCGCCATCTTGGATTTAAAACATTATGCCAAAATCGGGCTGTTTTACTCTCCTCACCCGGAACACATCAGCGCAAGCATTGCTGCTTGGCGGCAGGATTACTAAGATGCTGGTACAGTCGACGTCAAAGATATCTTTACACTTTAGTGCCTTGGCGCTCCAAGCACTTTGACAACTTCATATGAAACTTCAAACATATAGTTACAACGACAAGGTACTAAAGTGTAAAGATATCTTTGACGTTAACCGTACCTAGCGATCCGAACGTACCTACCTAGAACAAGGTTAGGCTCTTACACCCGCAAAAATTCCCATTGAATATATAATACAATCCCACGGGATTATAAAAAAAACTAGAAATACCTATCAACCACAAAATCTAGCCATTAAAATTTACGTACCTACGGTCGAAGAAACTGAATCACGTAACCTACCTAATAGGTACAATTTAGCAATAATATCTCTGGCAGGATGTATGTTAAAATTCCACAGTGGTAGGTAAACGATTCAGTGTCTTTCACTGTACTTAGGTACTTTATTGTGAAATCTCAGGTCCAGTAAAATCAATCCAGTTCACATAAATCAGAAACATTATCAGGATTAAGCTTTTATTACCTACCTACACATGACTAAAACAAAAATTTACTTACTATAAGGTGATACTCGTGCTCGTTTGCCACCTTATTTCATAAAAAAAACTTCAGCAGATATTTTTTGTATTAAATTTCGGATATTTTTAGTGAAATCAGCCGTTAACCCAGTACTGTCGTGAAATTGCTTTAACATTGTGACGTCACAGCCATGGCGACCAATCATGGCCCGTTCCCGGTCAAGTGGTCATATTTCAAATTTTATCAATTTTGAATTGCTTATAATTAATTTAAAAAAATTATTTTAAGATTTCTTTGAATTAGATATTATATAATATGCTATAAAGTTTTAAAAAACATAAAAAAAATCGATATTTTTTTTAAATTCAAAGACTCAATACCCGTCCACATAGAAACAAACTTAAATATACCAATTTAGCCGATGCGCTAGCAATATTAACCCTTTATAAGACAGAGGCGATTTAGCGACCACATGCATTGTGTTGGAATTTCAACCTTATACGTCAACGTATACCTTTTCAATATACGTCACAATTTCCATTGTAATTATTGGAAACACGACCAGCTTTGAAAATATCCTTTGTCAGGTATGCATTCGATAGCTGCTTTTGAATCTGTGCTAGTATGCTCCAATAAATGGGGCCTTATAAAGGGTTAAGGATATGTCTCACCAACTCTTTCAAGTTCCTGATATCTTTACAGTGAGTATACACCAAGTTTAACAATAACTTAAACAATAAATACAACACATATACAAATGTTCTACCAAATATTACTGATGATTTTGACGTTCATTTTGACAGTAAGAACCACTCTGTAAAGTTGTTGATATCTTAAGTGTCAGTTATCTAAGATTCCGTCTCTATTTCTTAATAGGAATTTGTTGTAAAATAACGACGCGATAACAAGGATTAATAACCAGCCTAAGAATTTCTTAAACACTTCCATGACGAAAATGTTCTACCAAATATTACTGATGATTTTGACGTTCATTTTGACAGTAAGAACCACTCTGTAAAGTTGTTGATATCTTAAGTGGCAGTTAGCTAAGATTCCGTCTCTATTTCTTATTACGAAACAGACAGACCACATCATAGATAACTGACACTTAAAATATCAGGATCTTTACTGAGAGTGGTTCACCACAGACACACAGGCGCTAAATCTATGAAATATGTCAAAATCTCTGGTTATAGTTAGCATTAAAGTAACTCAGTAGCACATAAAAAGTTACTCAAAAGTTCCTCTATTGGCGCAACCCACGCTAAGTGTCAGATAAGATATCAAATATAAATAAAGAAATAAATAAATATCTGAATGGCGCCGTCTGTAATTTACTAACGTACAAAACAGAGACGGCATCAAAAATATCTGACCCACGATATCAGGAACTTAAGAGTGGTGGGACAGGCCATTAGTTATCCGTGTGTAAGCTGGCTACCACTTCAGTCTAACAGCTACAAGTCTGTTTCAGTCATTGTTTCAACAGTTCTCGCAGGCCCGTGGCCTAGCATATCCCGCAGCACTGCTGGCGGCAGGCGAAGTTCTTGCGCGGCTTCACCTCGGGCTCCTCGGGCTCCAGCCCTTTCTTCAGCCGCGACATCTCTTTCACCAGCATCATGAACGTCTGAGGGAGAAGACGCATGCTAGAGATGGCAAAGAACTGAACAAATTGAACTAAAGTAGCCCATCCACCAAAATACTTACGCATGAGGAAAAATCATAACATGGCCGTCATCATGGGCATGAACACCCTATTGTAATCTACCTAATGAACGTTATTTCGCTAAATACATTGACCCTTCTTAAATCAAGGATCAGTTACAAAAAAGCAGTGAATAAATAAATACGCTTACATTGGTCCCAAGCTCCGTAACAGACAAATATCCCACCACAAGCACAGTTCACGACGCTGACACAAACAAGCAAGCATTTGTCACCGACGACACCCAAAATCTCTTTTAGGTAATAACTCAAACGAAGAGCTTGAATATTTTGGCGAAGTTTGATTGCACTTATGTGCTTGCAACTGTATGTAGAAATATCTCGACTTTTTATATGGTGGGTATAAGGCACCAGCATGATACTTACGAAGGCTTGAGTTCATAAGTTGCACAAGACTATATCTACACTAATAGAGATTAAATTACTTTACGTCGCCCCTTGCCGTAAGTATTAGCAAATTTCCACTTCCCGGCCAGGGGAAGAAGTCAAATTGTGTACACACCTCGGGCGGGATAAAGAAAGCCTCAGGTCGCATGTTTATCGTCCTCGCCTTTGGCTCATGCAAAAAATTCCTACGATCTGAAACATTCTTTATTTCACTACCGTCGGGGTGTAATGTACTAAAGTGTATAGAGGACCTTGGTAGCGTTAAGTACAGTCCTCAAAAGTACAGTCGACCCCTGCCTGACCCACCATAGAACGTTACATGATTTTCCATTTACTGTGAGAGGGTTCCACAGTGGGTCGGGAATCAATTTGTTCGATGGTAACAGTCCCCAAAAATATTTGTGTGTTTCCCATCCCAGCAGCCATACAGGTATATCTACCTAGTCAGCAGGACAGTAGATGAAAATGAAATGGCACACAAAATATTGCAAATCTGTATATTTCTGCTTATCTTTTCTTCCATTACATCGTGCGTGCGTCGTGTACACCGTACAACGGACTTAGCCTATCTACGCTAGCCTATAGGAAACCAGCGCGCCCCGCGCACGCCCACAACTCGCCCTGGAGTATGCGATTCAAAGTAAAATTCATACAGAAAATGTTAAAGCGAGAGATCAAATATTTCAATGACATCTCGCTCCTTTTTCTTTAGTGTGTGCCGTTTATACGGCCATGAAAAAAGGACAGCATTTTCGGTGTATTTAAACATTTATAGAAAATACATTGGGTTGAATCTGTACCTAAAACAAAGCGACGATATCGCACAAAGAGATTACTTATTTTTGTTTGTTTAGGAGCACGCATGGGCAACAAGGCCCCTAACTACGGTGACTCATATAAATGCCTTCTGGCATAGAGTCGGTAATCTTATACAATACATAATGGCATTACAATATTTTATACCGTTGTAACTCGCGGCATGTATTCTTGACAAAACAAAATGAACTGCAAGTGGTACACTTTACAAAATATGAAATAAGTGACTTACTTTTTGCCACGTAGTCAGTCTGGTATCAGCTGGAGCTGGGCAGTGTGTTGGCGGACTGCAAATACCTTAAGGCAGGCAGACGCGCATACAATAAGCAATATTCTAACATTAATTTTTAATAAAACAACGAGACACTGTCGTGATTTTGTATGCACTACTAAGTTTATGATTGATGAGTCAGTCACATAGTCTCATGCAACCTACTGAGATTTCTTAAATGCGGGGAATGCATTCCCAGTCTCATTCAAACTAAAGTTATGCTGACACAGATGGAACACTGCCACAGATTAGAGAACAATTATATTTTTTAATGGTCAACAAAATGGCTTCTCGGATCACAATATCAAAACTAATATTCAGTTCGAATTTATATATTTCAATATTGCATTTCACTTAGCTGTACATCTAAGTTGAGTTACACTGTATTTGGCAGGGTTGCAAGTACATCATTCCTTATTATAAGTAGGTAGTGTGGCTTGAGTACGTTGGGCTAAAACGCCAGCACGACAAAGTTGCCAGATGCAAACGATTATTTTTGCAGCTAGCAACACTGTGGCTTTCGCTCGAGCCCGCAGTAGTCCCGTGAAGCGTTACTCTAATGATTAAATAACCCACACTCGCGAGCATCGTTCACGCTCTCGCTTTCACTGATACAGAAATAACGCCTCATATTATATAAAGCGGTATTCCTGTACAGACGAAACACTATTCAGACGCGTTACACAATACATTTAGCACTTATTATATAAATAAATACAAAAATTTATAATAATATTAATGTTACACTGTCCGTGTACGATTCCAATGGTTGCATTGACGTTATCCTGCAAGGTATTTATTATCATTCAAGTTTATTGTCTGTATTATATCTGACTTACAATTGAATTTTAAGGAGTTTTTATAATGGCGATCGACAATCGACTGTCAATGGACACTGTGACTGTTTTCGTGCAGATGAGCATTAAAATTCATATCGATTATTATTTAAACATTACATAATTTAAGTATTACTAATCACGTGTACATCAAGAACATATCAATATAAAGCCAGCACCAAAATGGGCGAATAACCAACTACAATAGCCTTGCTTACAACTAGCGTCGCTCGACTCAGCAACACGTTCAATCAATACACGTCTTGGTGGTTACCGAGACCACTTACCACTGTTGTATTTCCGTCCTTAACTAAACCAGTGACGGCGGGAAGAACCGGACGTTTTATACAAATATATGTGAATGCAAAAGTATAAAAGCGGTGCGTCTCGCCCGCCAGCCCGAGTCCACTCGCTGCCGCATGCAGAACTCGATGCCGAGACAGAGGACGACAACGGGGCAGCTTCGGCACTAATGTCCCTTATCATAACTATGATAAATTATCCCCAAATTTAGAATTCACTCTATCATGTTTACAATAAAATAAGACGCGTGGTCGTTTCTCGAAGCTACAATTTACAATTTAAAGTCTAAACTGGCAACATTAGTCTTATCAACGAATCTCAATCAGTGTTGCTAGTTTAGATTTGTAAAATGTGACTCGTAACTTCGAGAAACGGGTTAAAGATCGTTGAATCGTATTTACAACTCTCTTGGACTATAATGTGTCCCCGTTGTCGTTGTCGCACCTTAAATACAAAACCTGAGCCGAAACTAATCTAAAACTCGGCGTTAAATGTAGGTCCCAGCCAAAACCGAACGTGGACGCATCAAGGCTCCAAATAGTTATGCGAGAGGCACAACTCTATGTCACTAATAAGAAAAATCGAGCGGAATTTTTCTTTCCACTACAAGACAATTTATTCACGTTAACATAAATCACTTTACACAAAAATCACATGTATGAAAATCATTAAAAGGCATCATCGAGTTCCATTTGACGTATCTATTCACACTTGTCAAATGTGACAGCTCCCGGCTAGCACGACAGCGCGCAGGAGTCGCGTCGCGCGCAAAATAGACTGCCCGCCTTTTTCTAGAACGAACAGTAAGAAACAGACAGGCAACCTATCTCGCGCGCGACGCGACTCTTGTGCGCTCTCGTGCTAGACGTGCAGACACTAGGTAATGAAAGAAACAAAACTTATAATACCCTTTATACACCCACATACATAATTTATATCATTCATTCAATAAATTCGTATCATACAACGAAATGATCTAACGTTACGCCAAACGGGCTCAAAATGCCTCCTATCAATAAGTTTACCATAAACAAAATTACCTCGCATATGAGGGCCAATTTTTTGGCGGCTGAGTGTTGGTACAATCGACTGGACATTAGTGACATAGCAAATCCCCTCTCAGACACTAACCGCGCATTTCCCGACTATGAACAAGTGAGTAAGTCTCTACAGTATGGCGCACTTGATTCTCCTGCGCTTCTTCTTGACCTCGTCGCCGGCTGCGCGCGAGTCGTCCGACTTGCGCGACCGGATCTCGCGCATCAGGTCGAAGAACACCTACAACACGACACCCGTCACCAAACCGCTCCGAGACGACACAAGGATTGATCACTTGTTACGTAATAAAGTGCACTAATTTAGCTAAACTTAAAACACCAGACAGCTTACGATATTACACCGAACAGAGAATATTCATGATTTTTGAAGTGGAAACTTTTTTGGATGGGTAAAAATGTTAAACTCGCGTCAGACGTAAGACGGAGGGAGAGTTTTAAGTACCAGGATATCAGGATCTTCTAATAGTTTATTTTGAAATACGAATGAAGCTAGAGTGTTGTTCGATTTCTGAATTGTAAGAGTGCTACCAGGTGTTTTTTTTTCTAACCAAATATGAAAGTAGGTATCATAAGAGGTGACAAATTATGACGATTATTTTTATTGTTCGTTACATAAAATGAGCTTTTATTATCGCAAAAATCATGCGTATTCCCTTTTGACATTGATTTTAACTCAATACTCTTGAACTTGGCAAGACATTTACCGCCTAACAAGCAGGACGGTGTGAGAAATATTGTAGGCCTATATGTGAGATAGAATATCGCTCACTTCGCAATGCTTTTCGGGGCGTTATCGCTTACCCGATGTTGAATCAGCGTTTGATAATACGAAAACTCCTTCACATTTTGAAAATGAGTTGATTCTCGTTAAAGATATATCAAATAATTAGCGGACTAAAGATCAGGCACTTTAATTTGCGTAACAAATAAGCAATCCCTTGGCGGCATCACACGACATAAACACGTTGCCCACAAATCCCAAGCGACAATCAAACAAACAAACATATCCCCTGCGTTAATAAAAACAATACATCGTAATAGAAACACAATCCAAGAATAACTTCATTAGTACCTATTATGAATAATTAATGTCAATAAATAAAAGTAAATTCGTAAGAATCAATTCAATGAACACTAGGTAATTTTTAGTTCATGTGTGTGTGTGTGTGTGTGTGTGTGTGTGTGTGTGTGTGTGTGTGTGTGTGTGTGTGTGTGTGTGTGTGTGTGTGTGTGTGTGTGTGTGTGTGTGTGTGGCAAGAAATACTATCTTTTAAACGATAAAAACATTGTCATATTCCACTAATCCCAATAGGCTATCCTGTCGCATTCCTATAAGATTATCACATTATCAGATAATAGAAATACCAATACAGATAGTTAAGCGATAGGATAATAGAGTTCAATAAACTCATTATAACAAATATGGTGAACTTATGAATTATTTAGCAATGAAATAACTTTGCAACTCTATTTATGGATCAACCGGTGTCGCGCGGCGTCTGACTGACACTGACACACCCAGATATTCCGCAGCTGGAAAACCTTACTTGATTCACTAAGGGCCTGATTCACCACTCCTTAACTATCAGTTATCTATGATTCCGTCGACAGTCAAGGAGTGGTGAAACAGGCCCTTAGTGTGTCATTGTTATATATTACTAACTCGTAAACTACGTAACAGAACAGATTATTATAACATTATTATTTAGATGAAAATAGAACTAATAGGAATCTAGGGGCAGGGTAGTACCCCCCCCCCCCCCCCCCGCCAAGACGAAAAAAATGAAGGCGATAAATAATTATGAAACCATGACAAATTATATACCTACCTATAATACATATTATACTTAAACCATCCTCGTGAATCGTTCTATCTGTTGGTGAGAACTGCATGAAATTGACAACATTTCATATTTCTGAGCCTATAATTTTAATGGTTCTCTGTATTCTGTTTGAAAAGATGAACATGCTGACAGTTTAATTTTTTCGCTAGGGTTTGTATTTAATTTATAATTAATTTATTAATTTTTGCTTATTCTAAAAGGGCGTAACTCCGATACTATCACAGAATAGACACTTATCCTTTTGTCTTTTCTGTATAGAAAAAAATCTAACGTCAATTTCAAATTGTCAATGTCAGGCCTTATTCTCCGATATTCGATTTTCGAGGTTCGCTTCGTGCTGTTCCGCTCATACTAATATAGTCATTAACTTGAGAGTGAGAGAGAAGGTATTCAACGAACTTCAAAAATAGAATTTCAGAGTTGCCCCCCTTGTACTTTGAAGTTGTCATATCCAAAATTATGGTCGCTTATTTTTTCTCGTGAAAAAGGCAAAGGTGTTTCACCTATCCTGTGGTAGTTTTGGTAAAATTAGGACATATTTTTAATTAATTTTTATTTTTTATAATAAGCGATATTAAAATTATATAAACATATTGCAGTGATCAGGAGGTAAAATGCTTTCGAACCATATATACATTTTCAGGTGTTATAAAAATGAAATGTTGTCAATTCCGTTCAGTAGTTTTTGAATTTATTGCGAACAGACAGACATACATACGCGGCGGCGGACTTTGTTTATAATAAAATAAGTATGTAGTTTTATCTTTGATATCGGCCATTTCTAAAGGTATAACGATATTGAATGTTACATTTAATGTCTTTATGTACACGATTATTTATGATCTTCACATTTTTAGATAGATTTATTTAATAAATAGTAAAACAAGTTGTTTGAAAATGTAATTAACGCATGTCTGGCAATTGTGAAATCATGCATTATTCGATGTTCGTCAGACGGCTTGCTCGTGATGCGGTTAAATACCTCCGAAGTGAACGATGCCGTGAGTTCGATCCCGGTCAGCGCGTGTTTACAATACAGTTTCGACCGTTTACTTGTAATCATAGAGAAATTAAGTATTAAAGTTGTAATGTCACGCTATTTATTTATATTATAAGCTTTTATTAAACTTGCAATGTATGAATGTACAGTCGCCATCAGATATATCGTAGCGGGCGAGGTCCTCAAATAATTCGGAGCAGCCTTAAATTTCAATAAATTCGTTACGCTGTAAGGTTAATAACATGAGAACACGCAATTAGTCATAAATATAATAGCACTGACTTTTCAATAAAATCGGGACGTCACAGATCGTCAAAGGTATCGATGCAGACAGGCTGACCATAAAGATCGGAACATTTTTAGAAAATATACCTTAACTTTGTGACAAACAGTTTAAATTACAGTGTGTTTATAATAAAATTAGTTTTATAAAATAGAACTACATGCTTTGACTTATAACAGCAGAAGAAAAAAATTATTCGTAAAAAAAGTATATTTGGCAATTTAGTGGCCAGTAATAATTTACACTTTATACAACAAAAAAGGTTTTATGTTACTAATACAGTGAATTATGCATGCAGACGCGTACACTATATAGGTGACATATCTTTCATTTTGGCATGACGTTTGAGCCTTATTTGTATTTTGTTTGGAATTCGAATCTATTTGTATATACGTAAGGTTTATTTTCCACATATGTTCCGATATTTATGATCAGCCTGACTGCGTCGATACCTTTGACGATATGTGCTTCCCCATATTTTTAGCTCATTGAACGTCCCGAATTTATTGAAAAGTTGCTGCTCTTATATTTATGACGGATTGCGTGTTCTGATGTTATTAACTATGGTTAATATGATATGTCTAGATATGTCTAGTGTAACGAATTTATTGAAATTTAATGCTGTTCCGAAATATTTGAGAAGCTCGCCCGCTACGATATATCTGATGGCGACTGTATGTCAGAATTTTTGTCCGGGTGGAATTTTGCGTTGCGACTCAATTTTGAAGCAGATATCTTCAACGAATTGAGCTGAAACTTTGCATACTTGAGTAAGTCGGATGACAATACAATAATAGCAATAACGGTATAGTAGTAAAGGTAGTGGAGTTCTGGTGACTGAGCCAGGATCGTCTCCGCAGGATGGAACTCTTGAGCTGTTGGTCCGATTAACTTGAAATTTGGTACACATTTTAAAAAAAGCTTGTATTAAAAATGAAATTGTTGACAGAAACTTATTATTTGACAAACCACTGTGGTTATTACTGTTATCTGATTGTGCGGCCAAGGTCAAAAAGGACACTAGAGTGGGGTCAGTTCGGCAAACAAATATAGACCGTAAATATTAATCATTACGTGGCAAAGTCAACAAAATATGCCGTGTTTTTACAAAGAAAAAACAATTTGGTTGGTCCTAGCCTAAACATTCGCTTTACCACCATAACAACAACAAAACTAGGCTTCTAAACTAATAACGTTCATGTGCCCATGGGGATCATTAAGATGGTGTTAACACTTAACTGATTGGACATAAAGTCACACCCGCCACGCGCCCGGCCTTGATATAATCTATTCAGTAAATAGCTATGTAGTAGATAATTTTGAAGTAGGTTTAGGTAGGTAAATATTTTCTTTTGACATAATATCATATAACTGCAATTATAATTAAGTATTATGATTAACTTTGCGTACGGTCCCATTTTTATGTGTGTCGGTGTGTGGATTAATTGTTAGTTTTAATGTTTGTAATTTATACATTTGAAATAACTGACAATGGTAGTGTGAGTTAGCTGTGTATTAAGGTAACTACACATTTTTTCGCACCGGGGCAAAACTAAAAATTGTCCACCAGAAAAGCGTTTCGGATAGCACCGAGCAAACTTGTCTTGAAAACCCATTGTGTAAAGAGCTCTCGTGCAGGCGAGACTCAGTACGTATACAGTATGATATACGTACCGGCACGTAAGTCTAGCGCTGACGAGTCACGTGGAGGGGATCTGCGCACCCACGGATACCGTATTTTATACTTCTGCGCATACAAGGTCATCGCTAGACTTACGTGCCGGCACTTATACAGTGTGCGGTGTGGTGTTACCTTGTCGACGTTGTCGCGCGTCTTGGCGGAGGTCTCAACGTAGGGCACCTGCCAGGCCTGCGCGCGCTCGCGGCACGTGTCCAGCGGCACGCGCCGCTTCTCCGCCAGGTCAGACTTGTTCCCCACCAGCAGGAACGGGATGTTCTCCGCGTTCTTCACGCGGAGAATCTGCTCCCTGCAACGTGGGAACACAATTTTGACGCCGGTGGAATGTCTACGTGGCTTTGGTAGTGTCACGATGAAGTCTAGAGCCTACGTGTATCAGTTTGTACAGCCAGCCACAAGGAACCCTGGGCCAGAATATATCCCAATAAGTAATCGGCTTGCATTTGTGTCTGTCTGTTAGTGTCAAAGTACTCCGAATTTGTTGTGAAAAGGATCTACAGTGGCCCGGACTCTAATTGGTTTATTGTACGCGCTGCCTACAAGGCATGCAAACTAAAGTCTTACAGTAATGCAGAGGTGAGATGTGGGCGGCGCGGGTAATAATGGCACGAAGTTTGAGTTAAATAACAGACGGTCTAAGATCCCGTCTAGGTATACTGAGAGAAACCTTCTCGTCTAAGGTTCCTGTGGTAAAGTTAATGTTTATACTAAAACTGCTCAAGATACGGAAATAGACCCAAAGCCAGGTCGTAGAAATACCACTCTAGTTCTAGTTGTATTCTAATGGGATCAACAATGACGTCTATTCTGCCGTCCTAATTCAATAGGACGCAGGTTTAAAAAAAAACTAATTCAATTTTATATGCATATTTTTTGACAAATTAGATTAGACATGAATCTATCATAATTTTCTCAGAACCTATAAAACAGATAATGCGTCCTTTTAAAAGAGGACGGCAGTATGATAGATTGATGTATAATCTGTCAAAAAATGTACAAAAACTAAATCTGTTTTGTTGAACATGCGTCCTTTTGAATTTGATAGGACTATTGACGTACTTTACTTATAATATCTACAAATAAAACAGCACGACTTGAACCGAGGCCGGTAAAGCGGTGCTTTCCACCTTGCGGTGAGCCGCAGATCGGAAACTTTATCGGCCGGGATATACATATACCGCAATGAAGTATTTAGAAATTTAGAATAGTCGGTCAGTAATATAGCTGTGCACGTTCTTTACTTATTCTAGCACTCAATACGGTACCTAATATAATCTAAATAAACGCGGAAAGAGATGCAAAATGCATTGCTAATCAGCTGGTACATTCGTGTTTCCTTTGCTCCCAGACCATTATTAATTTACTAGCTGTTGCCTGCGACTTCGTCTGCAAAGAATTCGTTTATCGCTATCCCGCGGGAATTTTCCGGGATAAAAAGTAGCCTATGTGCTATTCCAGACTTTTCTCTACCTATGTGCCGAATTTCATCCAGATTCGTTGGGCCGTTCTGGCGTGATTGAGTAACAAACATACATCCATCCATCAATCCATACTTTCGCATTTATATTAGTTAGATAGTTAGATTACTATATCTAGGATATAGATTAGGTTAGATAGAGATTGATGAATTTGGATGAAGCGCAAGAGGTATGTCAGAATCGTAGCAAATGGAACAAAGTAGTCTCTGCCTACCTCTATGGGAAAGAGGCGTGACTGTATGTATATCTAGGTATTGAGAGAGATCATGTTTCACCTGAATTCTTGCGTGGCGTCGAAACTCTCAGGCTCTGTGATGGAGAAAACACAGAGGAAACCTTCTCCTGAGCGGAAATAGTTATCCCGGATGGCAGCGTAGTCCTCCTGCCCCGCCGTGTCCAGGATGTCGATCTGAACCTCCTCGCCGTCCAACACCACCTGACAACAATTCAGGAGCCACCGATGTAGGCTTCTCAATGGTGAGCATCTGACAGTGCTCGTAGTGTTCAACACTTTTCATCGGTGATACGATCAAAGACTATTCCGTCACTAAACATTAATGCTGTTTAATTTCTAAACGACACTGAAAATTAGAACATAGAAAAATCCGAAAAGTAAAGCTATGGCCGGGAATCGAACCCGGGTCCTCGTCATTCCGTGACGCGTGCTATACCCCTACACCACCCATAGCAGGTTAATGCCGTTTTTCACGCTAGCAGGTATACAATGTTTTAAACTTGCGCGATTTTCACTCGTAACTATAATCACCTTAATCGCATAATTATAATTACTTCGACGTCTCAGCCGCGATGCAGCAGCCGTAGTCACGAGAAGACTCACAGTCGTATCCGCTGTCTACTCGTGACCACAGCCAACGGTAACTAAATAATTACGTGATCAAGTCCCGACGGGCAAGTACAATTTGGTACTCGAAGAACTTGTACGTCAATTTTACGAGAGATTGAGAATATAACAAAATTATCGGTTTCAAAGCGGAGCAGTTTTTTAAAATAACGGCTAGAAATAATAAAAAAGAAATTTATTCATAGATCATGTCTGCGCCTCGTGAACCCAAGGGTTTCGCGGTTAACAGACGCTGTTTGAGCCGCCTTCAGCATAACACATTAGATAATTGAGAATTTTTATACGTTATTAAGCTATTTACATTGACCTTGTAGTCAGCAACACTTTAATGTAAATTTAAAGGTAAATTGCATACTATGACATTAGATAGTCAGGCTTGTTCGCGAGTTTATTGCGATCTGATAGCCTTGACACACGAAAGGTTCAGAAGCGGCTGAGTTTCTCGGATTCAAGTCTCGCATGGCACCACGGATTGGATGAAGCTTACTTATACAATATACTTTCTCTTGGAAAGACTGCTCGTTTTTAGCTAAAACGATGAGAGAAAGAACGATCGATCATTGTTGTGGTTTAGTTTAGACACTTTAGACTATAATCTACATGTAAAGGCAAAGTAGATAACTTGAAAATATTTTTTCCGCAACAGCTTGAAAAGGTTTAAAACAATTTATTGCTCCTTTTTAACCCCCGATGCTAAAAGAGGGGTGTTATAAGTTTCGCAATGTATAAATAGCCTAATAACGTATAAAAACTCTCAATTGTCTAATGTGTGTGGACCGATTTCGATGCGGTTTTTGTCATTCGAAAGCCAGTTTCCTTGCGGTGGTTCTTAGCCAGTAAAAATCGGTCGGTAAGGCATTTTTGTTAGCTAAAACATTAATTATTACGGTTTGATCACCGATTAATGCGTGGGGGTCTTAATTGTTTTTTATATATTTTCTATATTTAGATAAAATGATAACCGATCAATACTATTTGCTACACACGAAACTGCTCATTCCTTTAATAACACCTCTAATTTTCTCTTAAATGCAACATCAAGTGTCCCAACAAAATATCAGATTAGACTGCGCCGGCCCGGGTTGCACAACTAGTGCACGACGGCCGTTTGGCTTGCGACAGATGCCAGCCGATAGCGGCAGATAAAAAGGTTTGAACGTGACCGATATTTCCAGCTAGCGTTTAACTTAATTGGTTCTAATGTAAACCAATACTTTGAAAATGGGTTAGTTCTGATAGGTTAATGTTTCTCTGGCAGGCCAGCAGTCGTACCGACTCATGTCTGTAGCATGATGGTGTTTGGCACGGATTCCTAATACAAAAAGTGGCTGCGTCGGGTGTGCTCTCAGTCACTAGGTACCAGACATTGTCAGTTTTTAGGTGACCTTTATTTTTTATACCATGGGCGATAGACACGTCCATGCTAACCACACTCCACCGAATGCACTTCTCGATATTGTTATACACAAAGCGCTGTCAATTCCAGGCTCACTACTGCCAACACTAAAAGACTTCATTAAAAAAAAGTCTCACCTTTTTCCTGTAGCTATCGGCTTTGGTAGGCTCGTAGTCTTCCACGAATTCATCATACATGAACTGCAAGGTGAGGGCGGACTTGCCCACGCCGCCCGAGCCGACCATGATCACTTTGTGCAGCGTCGGCGTCGGCGCCGGTTTCTTCGACATCTTGGCGGGAGGCGCGCGCCGGAAGCGAGGGACCTGGTGCGTAGACAATGAAACATTAGAGTAATATGGTCAGTGAGTTGTGCAGGGTGTCTCTTTCTTATCGAGTTGGTCTGAAAGTGACACAAAAAAAAAACGTGAGTCCTGGCCTCGCATTGACACACATAGAGGAGTTTGATCCTGTGAAGCTATATGTCGCCGTACATATAGCCATTTTCTACATAACCGAGGAACCTGTTACGGAGACAGTGTACCATTAAAGAGTATGCTCATTGAGTTGGGCAGGGCGTCCCATTTATTTCAGTCGGTTTGAAAGTGACGCACTGATAAGCGAAAAGACTCGAGTCCAGACCTCCCATCAAAGTGAATTATATCGAAGAGTTCGCCCCTAAGAAGCTGAATGACGTTGTCAATGTGTTAACCATTTTGTGTTAGAGCCTAGTGTACGCAAGATAGGGTAAACAAAACCCAAAGGTTTTGGCAACGTGCTGTTAATATAGGTACTAACCCGTGAGGCAGATCTGTTTTGAGTCATGAGTCATGAACATAATGCCTGTATCCGATTGCACATAATTCCAAAGGGTGAACAGTGCTGACGTTATATTCATTCATAAAATGACGTTGCTTGATCCAACGCGAGGAGCAGATGACGAGTTAATGATTAATGACGCAAAATTGCAAACCGATGTTTTCTATTTAATGCAGGTTAAATGTCGGTTATTCTCATAATGAAATTCGCCTTGCACATCGTGTTATAGGGCAATGATTTTAATAAAAGTAAAGACACGCGATCATTTACATTCCAAGGGTTGTTCATTTATTAATGACAATCAAAAGATAGAAGAATATATTTATATGATTAACATTCCTACAAAACAGCACGTCCAAGCTACAATAGTGTATCCAAGTGAGCTTTGTCATGCGAACCGGTGGGCGAGATTAATGGCGCGGACCGCACTTGGCGCTTGACGTCCAAATTTGTGCTGAAATGACCTATTACGTCATTCCAGTTGCACTCGAAACGTTCGTATTCATCATAAAAGTCGTGCCCCTATCGGGTGTTGATCTCGGAACCTCTAGCTTCACACACGGACTATCTGACAATCATGATTTTCTTTTTAACGCTGTTACCATCGGACTTCTCAAGAAGCACCAATCCTTACGATAATTTATCAAGCCAGTTAAAAATTTCTTAAAAATATCCGAAAGAAAAGTAGAGAGCGATCGTTTAAGAAGAAAGTTTCATTTCCAAATAACGAGCAACCCGGCCTAGAATGGCGCATTTTATGCAACTTTTATGACAACAAAGCGTTTGACGTGTAATTATAACCCATTGCCGCGTTAATTGTGCGCGAGCGCCCATCGCTCCCAGACGAGGCAATTCAAACGTTATTACCACTAATTGTAGGTCCATAACCAGAAAGCGCAGAAAGATACATGGCTACAATTGCCCTTGATGCGTTTTACGCTTGAGGAAAATAATAGAAATAGATTAAATCGTTTTGTCGCTGAAAACCGACTCTATATCATCACATCAATGAATTTACCTTTTAAAACCCCTCCTCCTCCTCTTTTTCACCTTTTTTTTTTATTTTTTACCACTGACATGATAAACTGTACCAACTGTGTGTTTTGGCAAAATCTATACATATAATAAAGCTGAATAAATAATATGAATAATATAATATGAAAAAAATCAGAAGTAATGGGCCACTTTACTTTTATTTTGCTGTACGTAACGTAAGGAGCGGTTAAGTGAAAGACATTCGCCTTCTAACTGACCAATTTTTGCTTAAAATATATTTTCACAGAACTCTACATTTTCAGAAAAAGTTTTTATGATGAGAATTTAAATGTTGGGGCCCATTCTTCTTGGCAATGATAATCTTTCCTTCTCTTTGACATTCATATCGTCATGCCTCTTTCCCACAGGGGTAGGCAGAGACTACTTTGTTCCACTTGCTACGATCCTGACATACCTCTTTCGCTTCACCCACATTCATCAATCTCTTCGTACATGCTCGTCGGTTTCTGTTGACCTGGCCTTTTTCCAAAACGTCCCCAATTTGATCATGGAGCGTCCGCCTAGGCCTTTCCCTCCCAACGCATCCATTTACACTCCTCATATAAATCTGTTTAGTTAATCTTCTTTTATCCATCCTCTCTACGTGACAAAAATAATACTTTTATACTTTATAGCGTCCTAAGCATTGTGCAGTACAACAGAAAAAACATCAGGAAAAGTGAGAGTCATTAATAAAGTTGTTACGAGGAGCGAGCAGAGGAACAAAAGCTCGACGATGGTATCTCGGCGGGCAACCGGCGCGGGCGCAGCGGTGGGAACTGCGCCAGGGCGCTATTCGCAGCAAACTACTTAGGGAGCTGATGGTGATATCAGAAGAGTTCGCGTGAGTTTTAAAAGAGTACAGTTCGAAATAGATTTTTTTTTAGGTACCTATCTACATTGTTTTAATTTATTTTTTTAATAATCAGGTATGCAACAAAGGACCAAAATGATGTCTGAAATAAAGGAAAGGTTGACTGAATAACTAGTAGGTATTAAATGCTATAGATTTTGGTGGGCTGGAAAATTTCTCCTGAATACAATCTTCTGAATACCTACATTCGACAATACTAATGAGCAGATAAATGGGAAAAAGCGATGTTTTTGTTTTAATTGTTCCGCGCCTTACATAAAAAATGTGAAAGCGCGTAGAAAGTGGTAGAATCCATTTAATCTATATATATAAAAGAAGAAACTGACTGACTGACTGACTGACTGACTGACTGACTGACTGACTGACTGACTGACTGACTGACTGACATATCAGCGCACAGCCCAAACCGCTGGTTCTAGAGTTTCCAAATTTGGCACGTAGGTTCCTTATAAGGTCTAGGGGTGCACTAAGAAAGGATTTTTCAAAATTCGACCCCTAAAGGGGTTAAATGGGGGTCCAAAGTTTGTATGGGGAAACAAGATTAGTTAGACTATTTTACTCGAAACTTCACAGGAGTATTCCTAACGATAACTGAGTAAACACCTGTTTCAGGTTTTTTGAAAATTTAACCCCTAAAAGGGGGTTAGGGGGTGACAAAATCTGAAAATCAACGTGGGTATTATTATTATTATTATATAGTGGGTAGTATTGTTTGTACGGTTTATCGGGTCGCTGATTACGAAAACAACAACACACATACCTACCTGACACACACACTCACACACACACACACACAAATTTCTAGGGGAACGGGAAAAAACGGGATTTACTATATTTGATTCCGAGTGACCCTATCTCAGTAACTATACTTAATAAATATGGACTTCAAGTTTCGTACACAAGTAGATGATTACAAAACTAAAAAAATAATTTCAGGATTTTTGGAAATTCTCACAGGATAAGGAAAAAACGGGATTTATATATTCAGTTCTACGAAATCCTATGAACTATAATTACTAGAATCTTCAAATTTGGCATAGAAGTAGGTGATTATAATAGTAAAAAACAGTTTTAAGGATGTTCGAAAATTCCAACGGAATAAGGAAAAAACGGGATTTATATTCAGTTCTATGGGATCGACTTTTCGTTTTAATGATCGTAGAAAACTGCAATTTGGCCTTCAAGTTCCTTGGGGAGTATAGGGGAGCACTACAAAAGGATTTCCCAAAATTTTGACGGACATGAACGGGAAAAAGCGGGATTTTTTGTTATACTGCAGGTCGTAGAAAGTTGAAATTTGGCATGTAGGTTGCTTGGGGTGTGTAAGAAAGCATTAAGAGACAATTTTTCGAAATTCCCACGGGAACGGGAAAAACGGGACTTTTCGTTTTACTGGTTGTAGAAAGCTGAAATTCGACATGTACTTAGATTGCTTGGGGAGTGTAGAGAAAGAAGCATTTAGAGAGGACTTTCCAAAATTCCTACGGGAACGGGAAGAAACGGGATTTTTGTTTTACTGGTCGTAGAAAGCTGAAATTCGGCATGAAGGTTGCTTGATGAGTGTCGGGAAGCACTAAGAGACAATTTCCTGAAATTCCCACGGGAACGGCAAAAACGGGACTTTTCGTTTTACTGGTTGTAGAAAGCTGAAATTCGACATGTAGATTGCTTGGGGAGTGTAAAGAAGCATTAAGAGAGAACTTTCCAAAATCCTCACGGGAACGGGAAAAAACGGGATTTTTCGTTTTACTGGTCGTAGAATGCTGAAACTTGGCATGTGAGTTGCTTGAAGAGTGTAGAGAAGCTATAAGAGATAATTTTCCAAAATTGGAAAACGGGACTTTTCGTTTTACTGGTTGTAGAACGCTGAAATTCGGCATTTAGGTTGTTTGGAGAGTGTAGAAGAGCATTAAGAGAGGAATTTCCAAAATTCCCACGGGAACGGAAAAAACGGGATTTTTCGTTTTACTGGTCGTAGAAAGCTGAAATTTGGCAAGTGGGTTATTTGGGGAGTGTAGGGCATTTCCCGAAATTCTTACGGGAATGGGAAAAAAACGGGATTGAAATACTCCTGGTACACGCGAGCGAAGCCGCGGGCAAAAGCTATTTGTCAATAAATGAGTCTACGCGGACGAAGTCGCGGGAAAAAGCTAGTTTCTACTATATTTGATGTAAATGTCGACAAAAAGTACTACGCTACGTACGCGCAAATCAATGTTTGTATATTCATTGGAAAACGAACAATATTCAAGCGTAATAGCCAGTTACGCATGCAATTGAAGTCTTGGCATTTTGTTATGATGTTGTTTTGTTCTTGAAAATAGAAAGGACTGAGCCGAAACGGCATTGCTACACTTTGCCCAGAACTTGGCCTTGCATGACCCATCTCCAATGTTGTATGCCGCTAAATCAGCGTTTTTTAAACGCTTTTATTAATCTTTACTAAGTATATTTGATTCTTCACCTGCGTATGTCTTTTATACACCTAAAGGAGAGTGCTTGATAAAAATTGTCTCCAAAAAATATGTCTGTTGTATTGTACCTGTGTTAGCGTGGCATTAGAAACGCAAGACATATTTAAATATAGGACACGATGGATATTATGTACTGCTTTAAATTACGGCGTTTTCTCAGAGAAGAAACCTAGCTAGATCCGAGTTTTCGCCCCCAAAAACAACTACATACCAAACTAGATCGAAATCGTTGGATCCATTTCCGAGATTCCGTAAATAAATAAACAAAAATTGCTCGTCTAAATATGTTAGGTAGATAGATATAGACAGGAATTCTGGGCTTCTGGAGCCTATGCTAAATGTCAGACATAAAAAACCCGTCGTCAAATAAATATGACTGATTAGATACCAGAATTTGCACGACAATGACGCATTGATGCATAGTAATAAAACGCCTTCAGTTTAAAGATAGTAACTGTGGAGACCATTGTTTGAGGTGGATGCAAGATAAACCGCCCAGTCCAGTTGTTACGCCAGCGAGACGACTCTTATCTACGAGATCTAAACGTCAGACTTTAATGTCTGCGTTAACCCATTCGCCATGCGTGTAGATCCAATGCTGATTTGAAACTCACGCAAATGAGGGCGCCATTGTGCTTTGGGCCGTGCAATTATTGTCATGTCATGATGGTGTTGCCGTTTAAAGGATGTATTGTGACAAGCAGATCAAACCCGATCATAACTATCCTCTTGCTAAAAATCCCGCATTTGCATGCATATGTTTGCTGGCTCAGAGTCATGCAACGAGCTATGAAAAGAGAGCTATGATTGGTATTTCTTTGCCCAATAATATCCGGAATACCTACGGAAATTCGTTGGCAATGGGCAGGCGATATCGCTGGTAGAACTGATAACATTGGGGGAGAAGTGTTGGCGGTCACAATCCGGAAGACGCAGCATTTGGACCGACATAGCGAGTGTTACGGGTAACCGGTGGATGTAGGTAAGTTGGCGTTCTAAGGGGAGGCCTTGGTTTAACAGTGGACTTCTCGAGGCGGATGATAACGATTTGATGTATGCGTAAATAAATTCCATCGCTTGAGTCAATCTTGTGGAATTTCAGAGAATTAATTTTGTCATTCACGTTGACACGAAACATCGGAAATAATTAAATGACGGAAACACTTCACAGTCAAATGTTAGGAGCGAACTATGTGTTCAATGTAGTTATCAGCGACCTTCACCGCGGCCTGACTCAGCGTGACTCATTTAAAAAAAAGGAGCATTGACTCACTGACTCTACGAGTACTAACTAGATTAGAGCCACGCTATGCTAAACTATTGCCGTTTTTGTTAGTTAATCAATCATGTACGACTAGGTATGGGTTGACCATCCCGCACTCACACTAAACCAAATGACAGAAGGATGGACTCTTTTCCTAACTCATGGACATCTCAACTAATCTCGGTCATTCTCCAGATTTGTGTACCGTCTAATTAAATTAAGGTGGCGCTTTGCCACTTGAAGGATACGTTTAATTCTGCGCAGTCTTGAATAAAACAAAAATAAATTACGTCCTTAGCGATGTGTGGTGTAACAGGTGCCTGAGTTAGCCTCACTGTCTACTTGTTATGACGTCCAACGGGCATGCATACATTACGTGAGATACTTTCGTTCGTTTACGATCTTTCAGCTCCGGTTTTCACTTTCAACTCTTTTGACAGACACCTTTGTCCGCATCATCGTTAAGCGTCACCTGATGACTTTAACAGAGCTCGCGGATGATATCAGACAGAGCAAGATATTTAATGACTGATTAAGTGTTGTTACTAAGTTGTAAAATGGTGAAAAATTAAAACGGGTTGACTGAGTAAGAGTCAAGGTTCCCGAAGATTATATTTAACTATGTCATAATTGTAAATTATCTCATCATTATAATGCTATAATAAGTTTGAAAATTAACATATGCCGACCTCTTGATTAGTCTTGATGGCATGACACGGAGTAAGGTAATTTTAGGCGACAGACAGTCGTATATTATGCATGCAAAGATTGATGGCTCCCCTGTCCCCTGGTAGCGATCGATTGGTGACAACCTTCACCCGGCGCCGCCTGTAGGTACCCGGCCAATACCGGTACACTAGTTAACTAACAATTAATGTTTCGCGTGACTTTCTGCCATCAAAATTATGAAAATGCATCTATATTACCGAAGGAATCGTTCAAGCGACGAACGATTATAAAATACCAGCTTGTCGGATTGCTTTAAAATGTCTAATATTTTAATACCTTAATACAATAACGACCTGAAATTGTCGAAAGACTTAACACACTTGTGTTCAGCAGTAGCTAGAAGAATAGCAGTTGTGTTTACTTGAATCAACCATGCAGTGTGGTGACAGAGCAGAAATGCTGGGAACACTGACTCGTGCAGTCGACTGCCAGTTACTGTCCTGATACAGTAGCTGTCCACTCGCCATAAACATTAGTGACTTGTATCACGAATACACATACCCCGCAGTTGGATGCGCACGCGCCCATATTGTTGTAGACGCCGAAGTAGTCCGTGTAATCGGCGCCGTCGGTCGACCTCTGAGGAGTCTGCAACATGGACCACGCTACGTTCACTACCAGTTAGAGCTCCAAGCCCTACACGCGTGTCAACTTTGAGCTAAGTGCGCTGTGGTACTTTCTGTGAGGCTTGCATTGGATTGGATGCGTTTGATAATGATTTCCGGTAAAAAGCGTAAAACGTGCGCGTTCAAATACTGGCGGAGATAAGAAACTCGTAAGCATATATGTATTCATCTCATTGCGTGCGTCTGCCGATAAACGCAACGACAATTGCCGGCCGATATCGGAGTATTCTGAGAAAATTACATTATCTCTATGAAATCGAAAGTTGCGATGCATTTTTACAGCGAAAGCGACGGGCAAAGGACGCGGCCCGACCGGCGCGTATGCTAATGTCGCAACACCGTTTACGATGGACGAATGCTCCAAATTAGCATCATAATAGCGATCTGAAATGCTTTCGAACGATTCTGATGCTTCTGTTGCCCCACGCCGCCGCGGCCAATCGATGTCGCTGATGCAACCGTGATGAAAAAGCCATGGGATTTCTTTTCAATCTTCTAGAGCGTAAAGTTTACAAATAGTTCCTGAGCCGCATACCGCATATTAAAATGATTACAATCTTATCTTGATGCCGATAAGCGAGTACACAACGCAAGTGCACGTTATATACTTTCGTAACTATAATTTATAGCTAAAAATGGTATTGAAGCGCATCGGACCACGCCACGTTGATAACGGAACGTGTCACGAGCATGTAGGTACCTACACGACAGGGAAGTCGAAACTAGTCGAAAGTGAAGTAAACTATGGGACACTGTGCGAATGGGCGCAAGAGAAATCTTTTAACTAATGCAGTGTTAACTGTGAAAAATGTATTGTTCAGGCCGAGCTTACTACGCGTACGAGTACACTACCAAGTTTGTTTACCGTAACTAACGACCGCAGTAATTTATCTTGAGCTCGCGGTAGCGCAAAACCTATTCATAAACAGCGTTGCGGCGAAAACAAACAAACCCGCTTACATTAAAAATAAACTACTCGTTTATTTATAAGCGTTCAATCGGTCCGTCATCGCATCAGGTTCACCCGCACCGAACATCGCATGCCTATCGCATACGTTCAACTCGTAATACTAGATAATTGAATTACAAACTAGTATAAGAAATAACGGCGACGGTTGACATTTCCACGCGACTAGAGGAGAAATTGAAACTGGGGACAATGCACGCCTCGCATGCTGACTAGGCTGGGAAAACTTTTAATGAGCCCCGTGGTGACTATGCACCATGCACGCACTGGTGTTTAATTAATGCAGCATTGACGTTTCATGCATGTAACAGTAATGTATAGGGAATTAATATGAGAAATCACTCAAATAAGTTGATAGGCATTTAATGATACAGGGGTTTTAAGTGCAAGTTATTTTTAAATATGACTGTTTCTGTATTTGTGCACACAATGAAGCGTTTGTGAAATATGTATGTATGTAAACTCTTTATTGTGCAAAATAAACAAGACAAATACAATTGACAAACACTGAGATACATGCACAAAGGCGGACTTATCCCTTTAAGGGAGTAAAACTTTGAGTGGATGAAAGGAGAATACCAAGATAAACAAGATAAATAGGTAGATGTGGGGAAATATTTGGTTGCTCTTTAAGGAATACCAAGTCAGATAGCAGTAACTTCCATGAGATAGTGAAATTTTGTTGCTTAATAGTCAGATTTTCGATTTAAGTTTTAAATATTTATGCAGTCTCATTTTAGGATGTGAAAGTGTCTGGACCTTAAGATTTAGCTGTTAGTATGAATTGGAAGAAGTTCATCTTGAAAATTGATCATGATCACAGTGATATTAAAAAAAAAAAATATTTTAATTAGACCAGCATTTCTGTTAATAATAGCGAGCTTTAACAAGAGAAAAAATTATATTCCAAAATTATGTTAATCCAAAAAATGCTTTTCTGGTAGCTGGTGGCAAGTGTGCCTACTTAAAACACAGGAAATTAAAAAAAAATACAAGATTGGTTACTACATTATGCATTTTCTATAATTGCTAATGAAAAAAACATTTAATTTATCATCATGCTTAATTAATCATTATGCAGTAATCAAGTTTTTGTTAAACCAGTTTTTTTAAGCTATTAAAGTAAAACTCACATTGAATCCTTACTAATTTAGGTATCCTGTTCCACCAATTCTGGTGTAATAGTACAGCACATCTACACTGCCAAGTGACCCAATTACAACTGAGTTCATGAGCGCAGATGGGTCAGTAGTAAAGCAGATAATTCCATCACACAATAAACGCTAAACAAAACAATCATGAGCGGAAAGATCACTCATCTTTAGCCTTGTTTAAAGTGACTATTAAAAAACTATTTCTCATTAACTCATTAGCATTTTTACAATTAGAATTTTTATGATTTATGTCATAGCCTGACCTTATCTTTCCTTTATAAGAATTGGTTGATTAATGGTTTTTGTTTTTTTGTATACAGAATAGAATGCGACTTTAGAAGTCTCTTGCTCAAACAGAAAATACCACAGAGACTCACACTTAAATTAACAGGCTGTTAGAACACCGATTAAGCATGGTCGTCTTTCATAAGAGCTCACCTTCTTCTGCTCTTCCAAAAACGTAGTAGATAGCTGATATGCAAGTGCAGAGAACATCACTCGGCCCTCCCTCGGTCTCCCGAGCACAGGAGGCAGACGAGAGCCAGTGGTTCCATACCACCGCACCTAGGGCAGCCGCAACACGCTGCAGTCGGTGGCGACCGACGAGACAAGGAAACTCCGCGTCGGCCACAAGCAACAATACAACGTCGCGATCACGGTACAGCAGGAAAACTCGAGTAAATCGAATTGCCAGGGCGTGATTCACGACAGCGTCAGCCGCCCAGCTCAGCACCTAGCCACGATCGATCTAACTGTAACGCACGCACCGGGGCCAAGAAAATTGTTGCAAACCAACGAATTAGGCCGGGAAAAGTGCGCCGGCACGTGAGAACCGCGGAACAATGCGCGAGAAACTGTGGGAGAGCGAGAGGCGTTGCCATTATAGTAAACAATCACGTCATTGACCCTAAATACGGAACGCCGACGTAAAGTCGCTGATGACAATCAACCGCCTTGACTTACCTATGCAGGAAAGCAGCTGCTGGATTCACAAATTGTATATCAATTTAGGAGCCCGAATAATTAATTTCACTGATTTCGGCAATGATCACACACACAATAAAACTGTCAAATTTTTACGACCACAGATTGTAGGTTGACGACACGACAACTTGCCACAGATGTAAATAAGTAGGTACGTCAATAAAAACGCCCACATTCCAAAAGAATTACTTTTCTTCTGATCATCACATCTTTTGATTATACATTTTTTTCATTAAAAATTGAGTTGATTATATTTAATAAACTATACTAAAAAAAATTTGACTATTGCTGAAAATAAAGTTAATCGTGTCAAAAAACTCCTTAGTGCGTTTGGTAACGGCTTTAAATTTTTATTGAGAAAGGTGAAGTTTTAACAAAAATTCCACGAACAAAACGTAATGACCATTATTTATTTTTGTGTTTGTGTCAGTGTCAATGTCAGTCACATCACAATAATTAACATTTTGTTTTGATCATTTAGTGCGTGTGTCTGTGGAAAAATATATTTTTCCAATGCATTATCTGCATTAAACGAATATGATGGCTGGCACTAAATTAGATGTTATTTGGTCGCCTGTGCATTTCGACAAATTCATAATATGGGGCCCAGACATAACCTTATACGAAGTTGCTCGTCTAAAAGATATCGAGAAAAAAAGTACATGTAAGTTTCTGATTTCTTGCAAATGTGTATAAATACCGGAAAACATCAACTGCGATAGCGAAAGCATTTTAAAACCTTGATGGAAATATTAACTCTACCTTACATTACAATCTTTCTGCATGAACTTTATAATTTTGTGTTATTGTGTTCTGGACAACTGCTGACTAACCCATCTCCTGTAACAGTTACCCAGATATCGTCAACCCGTGGTGCGACAGTGGTAGCGTCGCAGAGCGCGAGCGGCGTCCGCTGCGTTGATATAAGTGCCATTCCTGAGCAGCCAGACCCGCTGCTAGCCCTCGGTCATTCCAACGGGAGAGTGTCACTTACAAGTCTCAAACAGACTTATGACCCACTCGGTCTGGTTGGCAGGGACTTTGGTAAAGCAAAACTAGATATTTTATATCACTTATTTTGTCAATTTCTGTTAAGTTAATTTTTGTAAAAATTTTTAGTGCCCCGCTATCCTCGGCTCTGTAATTCAGTGGCATGGAGCCATGTGGAGACCAACATGCTGGGTGTGGCTCTGGAAAAACACCGCAGTGACCACTGCATCCTTGTGTGGGATGTCAACAGAGGGGCAGGCGTGTCAGAGGAATCATTACGTATGGAGAATCATTAACTATATCTGATGTCACATTTATTTGGGGTTAAGTATTTAGTTAATTTTAAATGTTTATATGTTTTCTTTAAGCTACTGATGCAGCGGCACCATCCACAGCGGAAGCTTCTCGGCCCATAGCCGAGATGGGCCTGTCGGAAACTTGTCACAATGTTGCTTGGACAAATTCATCCAATCGGACTCTCCTCGCTTCCATGAACATGAAGTACATCAAAATTTTTGATCTCAGAGGTAATTTATTTTCAAAAAATTTGTCTTTCTCACCGAACAACAACCATCGAATTTACATATGATAACATTTGACACAAAAGTCATATTTATTTGTCAAACTGAATTCATTAGTAGTCGCATTAATTACATTTCAGCTTATACTTAAAACATGCCCTATTATCTAAATGTGAACAAATCGTGTGTACAGACTTATCGAACAAGGCGGTGAGCGTGGCGAGCTCGCGGCACTGCTACGGCGTGTGCGCGGACCCGTTCAACGCGTGGCAGCTGGCGTCCCGCGGCGACGGCGTGCTGTGCGTGTGGGACGCGCGCAGCTTCGAGCGCCCGCTGCTCAGCATGCAGCTGCCGCCGCCCCAGGCGCCGCTCAAGATACAGTGGTGCCCCACCAGGTCACTCCGCACACCTATTAAAGTGTTCAGTGATCGACCTTTTCGCTGTACACCATAGCTGACTTCTTTAAAAGTGTTGTAGCAAGCTTTATACGGGCGAGTCATGGAACATTTTGACAGTCGTAATGAGGAGACATTTTGTGCGTTGCAGACGTAACCTGCTGATGTCGCTGCAGCGCGACTCGCATATGCTGCGGCTGCACGACATCCAGCAGGCCAACAGCGACTACAAGCAAGCCCAGGGCGCCGACATGGTGAGGACGCTGCAGCATTCATGTCTCTCAGAAAGCGTATCGATGCGTTAACTATTCCTAATGGTGCGAGAAGCGGTGACAGCCAAACGCGTCGTGTAGCAAAGGGTTCGTGTCGCAGGTGGTGGAAGCGGAGCTGGAAGAATACGGGCGGGGCGTGTCCGTGCTGGAGCGGGACGTGGCGCCGGGCTGCGGCGCGCTGACCAGCTTCAGCTGGCACCCGGCGCACGCCGTGCGGACTCTGTGCGTCGCGCCAGGTCGGTGCAGCACGGGGCTCCACCTACACTAGCCGCGCCTGGTATCTGGAGGTGGTATAACTGGTGCGTGTTGCAGGCAGCATCACGGACTACACGGTGTGCGAGCGCGTGACGGTGAACTGGGGCGCGGGCGGCGGGCTGGTGTGGTCCGCGGGGGGCGGCGCGCTGCGGCTGATGCGGGAGGACTTCTACCAGGCCATCGACGACGTCTCCTACCGGATGCGCAAGCGCGCGCTCACCGACTACGGCCTCAAGGTGAGGACGCTCGACGAATGTTCGAATTAGCGATGCGTGCGGGCTCCGCCGAGCGGAGCTCCTATTTGAAAAATTTAATCTTTCAGCCCTAGTTCGAAGCGTTCGGTTCATAGCAAAATTGTGTAAAAATTTCAGCCCGATATGTGGCAGAATGCCGACTTAGCGGATGACGAAGCGCTGGGCGGACTGTGGCATTTTCTGGCGCTAAGTAAATCGCTGGTCGAAGATGGTAAGAGTCCAACTGATTTTGACCGTTTCACCTGTCATGTGGGAGTTCAGATGTGTAAGCTGTGTGTGTGTGCCAGGCTGCATCCGCAACGCGGGCTCGCGGCACCCGGGCGTGTGCGGGGTGCTGCGCGCGCCGGGCGACGGCGGCTACCGCTCCGAGCCGGTGCCCTCGCTGCTGCCCGACCTGCCCAGCCGCCGCGTCACGCTCTACCGGCAAGTCCTACCCATATCCACACATGCACACGTACCTACATTGAATTAAAAAAACATTGTGTGGTTTTATGAAACCACAAAGCGAGTGAAACTTTTTTTAGGCATTTACTAGTAGGTAAATGAAAAATTTCTAAAAAATATTCGAATCAGGACCGGTTGTATTGCATCACTCTCTGTTCAGTTCCAGTTATCTTTAGGCTCAGGCCACACTACAGTTTTTTCCCGCAAGCGGTAAACCGCCCGAGATGCACACACCGCGATTAAAAACTGCGAAACTGGCCACAATTTTCACAGATGAAAATGCTGATGATGATGTTTTTTGAAGATAAGATAAGATAATTTATTCATAAATGTTGTACGAAATTATAACTGAGAACAAAGTTTCCTTATAAATCTAAGTTAACAACTCGGATGCCTGAACTAGGAAATCTTGTATTTCAGGCTATTAGAGCTGAACAGCGCTAAAAATGGCTATTAAATAATTAAACAATCACCAGAGAATAATAAGTATACATGACAAAAATATAAAGAAATTATCGATTTCGTGTAATTTTGTCTGAGTTTTTTTAATCACGTAGTTTCCCGAATAATTATCACTATGTGCGGTACAGCGGCACTAGCATGGTCGCCAGGGTAGACGGGGGTACGTGACAGTAGACGGCGGTGAGTCGAGCGCGTGTGAGATGTGGTGTGCCCGGCAGGAGCGCGGAGCGCACGCGCGGGCTGCAGCTGTGCGGCTGGGGCTGGGGCTGGGAGAACGCGGGCGCCGGCGTGGAGCGCGCCGAGGCCGAGGGCACGCCGTGCCGCGCCGCCGCGCTCGCCGCCTTCCATCTGCGCCTGCGCACCGCGCTCGACATACTCGCGCGCGCCGCCTCGCCACAGGTACGCGCACCATGTGTCACGTTCCGGATGCGACCAGACGAGAGGTTTTTGATGACATCATACAACGATGCGAGCCTGGGCCGGCTGGGTGTTCTTTTTTATTTTCCGTTCCATACATATTTGTGACACGGCATCTCGGCATTCGGGCATAAGAAAATCTGTCAGCATCGACAGAGGTCGTCGTCAGCCCGAAACTATTTAGCCTCGCTCGCGCTCGGTCGTCTGTATGTTTTCGGCGGGCGACACCTTATTTCCCGGCTTCTGAGTGTAACTTGTGGCCGTTGAGACTTCGGTTCGATGTGACCGTGTACTACGATGGCGGGAGTTTGTCGGCAGCTGCGCGTGGTGGCGCTGGCGCTGGCGGGGCTGAGCGAGGAGCGTCTGTGGCGCGAGTCGCTGGCGGCGGCGGCGCCGGCGCTGCCCGACGCGTACCTGCGCGCGCTGCTGCACTTCCTGGCCGCGTCCTCCGCCGCCTCCGCGCACCAGGCGGCGCCAGACCTCTCCGCCGTGCTGGTCAGTCCCACTCTCCCACTTGTGCAGCTTCTAAGTTTCACTAAATAGCCCTGTAAATCTTTTCCATACATTGATCTATGTATGTTTTAAATATGATGAGAATTACTCGATCCCCAACGAGCACGCATTATGGCAAGGGTGAGGATTTAATATTTTTTTTTGATGTAATGTGAAATGACGGTGTGTGCATCTGTTGTGTGCGGCAGAACGAGACGGAGATGCGTCTGGAGGACCGCGTTGCGTTCGCGTGCATGTACCTGTCGGACGCGCGCCTGCACGAGTACATCCAGGCCAGCGCCGACGCCTGCGTGCAGCGCGGCGACCTCGCCGGGATACTGCTCACCGGTAACACTCACATCACTCCTCACTAAGACCCACATTACACATCAAGTCCACAGTCTTTTGTGATTTTCCATACAGGACTACGTAAAACTACATATAACGTGATCCTGTTTATAAAAATATAAAAACAGCGTTCGTGGTAACATTTTTTTTCTATTAAATCAGTTGTGTTGTGTCAGGTATGGGTCCTATGGGAGTGGCGCTACTGCAGCGCTGGCTGGAGCAGACGGGCGACGTGCAGTCAGTGGCGCTGCTCGCGGCGCGCTGCCTGCCCGCAGACCTCATCCCCCAGGCCTGGCTCGACAGGTTCGTACCATTTGATAACCTAGTTATTTTCCGTGACATTGTCAGCGATAATTGGAATTCTGGTGGCCCGGTCAGGACCGTCTCCGCGCAGGAGGGAACTCTTTAACGGTTGGTCCGATTGACTTGCAATTTGGTAGACATTATGTAGGACGCATGGTGATGCAAGTACAGTCAGTAAAAAACCTATAGTGTGTCCCGTATAAATAACGTAAGCCGATCAAACGTATAGTAGTAAACCTGTGTAAAAGAGTAATGTTGTTTTGTAGTTACCGCAGCATCCTGGACAGCTGGCAGCTGTGGTGGGCGCGCTGCGCGCTGGACACGTGGGTCTCGCAGGGCGACGCCGGCGCAGACGCCGTGCCCCGCCAGGTACGCTCGCCCCATTTATTTACCCCTACATTCATATACTTTAGTGGCTGTGCCAAGTTCAACCTTGCGACCTTCATTCGACTTTGCTTTATACGATATAGAAGACATCAACGGGTTTGTCATATTTACTTAGCAGTATTTCGAAACATGTCGAGCATTTCTCCGATCCGTTTTTGTTAATAGTGACCTCTTGTGGCACTTTGCAGGTGTCAGTAGCGTGTACATATTGCGGTAAGTCGGTGGCGGCGCCGCCAGGCCAGAACCGGCCGCGGCCTGCCTTCGCGCGCCTGCCGCCGCCCGCCGCCAAAATGAAGGTAATTATTTTGACTCGTTTCAAAATCAATTGTTTCAGACGTCAGTCTTTAATCTTACTTGACATTTTACACACTTTTGCGACTTTAAAGGCATGTTACTAATAAGACAGAATGCACAAATTGGTTATCGACTGATTAAATTATGATGTAATTTTATTAAATTAACAATTACACTCAATTAATCTAAAATCATTTTGACTGGCGGTCGTAAAAGACGCATATTGTTCTGTTACGCTTAACGCTAGTCTTCGTGTATTTATAACCACCGACGCAAAAAGAAGTATGTATGTTATATGTATTATAAGTGTTAGAGGTGTTGGTATAAGTTTGTCGTTGATGTCCGCGTATGATTCGGTTTTTTCGTTCGAAAGCCAGTCGTATCAGCTCGTTCAAATTTATGACAGGTATTTTTGTATACTCGAGTAATGTGTGGGAGATTTTTAAATGTTTACGGTCGGTTTCAATAAGGAAGGGTTGTGTGACAGATCCATAGAATGTAACTGTTAGTGTTCACGAAAGTTTTGACAGCAAAATAAATACTAAATTGAATTACTTAGAAATAAACCAATACTTGGTACTGTATATTAATAACGTTCTAAAAAGAATCACGGCGATGTTTTTTGCGTTTACTTAATTTTCACGTACAAATTTTCAATATATGTCATTATTAACGAGACGTTGCTAGGTTACGTTCTATGGTCATTAAAACTAGAGAGGTGACTATGTATAATTGGGTAATCGGTTAAAATCGCGTATAATCGAAAATCCAAAGACAACCTACAAAAACACGAAGTGAGTATTTTACATTTTTTCACACTCACTACACAATACCAATCGATTTTATTGGTAATAAATAGATTCCTTAGAACTTCAATTACATTATGAGGTTAAATATTATTTTATACAACCTATTTTGTTGAAAAAACACAACTTGGCAAAAAGCGTAAAATTGAAATTATAATTATTAATCTTAGGAGATTGACTTGAGTATCATTATAACGAAATAGTATTTATGTAATAAATTAATATGCAGTCGTTATTTTTATGGAATCGATTGTTATTAGTACTAAGATATAATCGATAATCGTTTTATGTGAAAGGTGTCATAAAGTAGCCTCACCTCTAGATTCGTCAATGTTAATGTCACATACAACCCTTCCTTATTGAAACCGAGTGTAATCGATAGTTATTTGGTCCTTCGAACCGGATGTGTGAGTGTGCGTGGTCGTCCGGCAGCAAATCTCGTCGTGCCCGAACTGCCGCAAGCCGCTGCCGCGCTGCGCGGTGTGCCTGCTGCACCTGGGCACGGGCGCGGGCGCGGGCGCGGCGGGCGGCGCCCCCCCCGGCGCCAGCTTCGCGGGCTGGTTCAGCTGGTGCGCCGCCTGCCGCCACGGCGGACACGCCAACCACCTCGCGGGATGGTTCAGGTCGCTACACTACTCTATCGATATCATAAACTCAAGTCTACTGCCCCTTACAGCTGTGAAAAAATCAAACTTCTAAGCCGACGTAATCAAAAGATACAGCCGTTTATGCCGCAAATTTTCGAAACTCGCAAGGGAATCAAAACCTAAAGGGTACTTCCCGTAAACTCAGAATCTTGAAATTTGGCATGAAGTTAGGTCTTATAATACAGATGTAGGAATAATTGGGAAAACAATAAATATGTATGTATATCTGTTTATATCAGTGACCCACACTGTGTACATTTTACTTTGGAGCAGGGCTCTGCTTACACTGGTTTTTAGATATTTATAGATAACTAGCTGTTGCCTGCGACTTCGTCTGCAAAGAATTCGTTTATTGTTATCCCGCGGGATTTTTCCGGGATAAAAATTAGCCTATGTGCTGTTCCAGACTTTTCTCTATCTATGTGCCGAATTTCATCCAGATTCGTCGGGTCGTTCTGGCGTGATTGAGTAACAAACAAACATCCATCCATCGATACTTTCGCATTTATAATATTAGTTAGATTGTACGGAACCCTCAGTGCGCGAGTCCGACTCGCACTTGGCCGGTTCTTATCCTGAATAATCGCATAGTTCCAGCGCGATAGAGAATTCGCAGACAGTGTCGCGGGCAACAGCCAGTATTATAAATGCGAAAGTATGTGAGTATGTTTGTTACGAGTAACTTCGACATAGATCATAATCATCATTGAAGTTTATAGTTGAGGTTTGTTCCATGTTTAAATATGGTATCCTGTGTATACAGGGAGCACGCGGAGTGTCCCGTCAGCTCGTGCTCGTGTCGCTGCAGCTCGCTGGACGCGCCCGACAAGCACTAGCGCTGCCCCGCGCCGCCCACGCGTGGGCGCTGCGCCTGTTGCCGCTTCCGCCTCTAGCACACCACACGCCACACGGTCGCCGCAACAAGCTGCCACAAGTAACACACCAAATCGATCGCCGAGAGACTATCACAATGTTTAACCGTCAAAGTCTGATAAAGGACTGGGGGGCTACTCCGAAATTCGATTTTCGAAGTTCGTGACATGCCGTCCCTCTCGCTCTAAAATGAATGACTATTAGTGTGAGCGGAACGGCACGAAACGAACTTCGAAAATCGAATTTCGGAGTACAAGACCTGAATCGATGATTCTACTCCCCGCGGCGAATCTTGATCCCTATGACACTTCTAGTGACAGTTCATTTTATATAACTTTGTAATGAGGTTCGGTCACGTTGAAACGTTTAGAGGTGAAATTTAAAGTCTAACACGTCATGATATAATAGAAATATAAGATTTGAATAAGAATATAATGAAATTATTAAGTATTTACAATATTTGATGGAAATAATTTCACCGAAACTTACATGTACTGAAAAGTTACTTCGTTAGGCTGGTATCGACTAAGGAGTGGGTATATCGATAAGCATGACTAGGAATATCGGTAAACAGATGACGTTGACTGAACAGAATGGAAGGAAATTTGTTGTTCATATGTCCTGGGGCTTGGCAAAAATTAAACAAACGCTTTGTGTTATATTATGTTTAACTTTACTAAATGGTATAATTATAAGACCTGATTGAACGCAAGTCATTAAGTAAATTATCTTTGCCAGAAAATAGAAAAATCGAAAATGGTGCATCACTATTAGAAACGTCAGCGGAACTGTCATAGGGATTATGATTCGCCGCGAGGAGTATAGTCAGTCCTACACAAAAAGACCCAACTATATGCTGCTTCAAGACACTGGTGGTTATGCCTTGAACGCATGTACAGAGTACGTGGCGAGATAGAAGATTGGTATTCGGCCGGGTACGGTGGGTAATCGGCCTAGTAAATGAAACTGGCCCGAGTAACTCACTCGGTCGTTTTGCTGAATACGGTACTTGTCACAAAGTACGCACGAACCGAGCACTTGGCCGAAGACACTCTCTCGCCACTGTACTGGGTTATTGTGATCTTGAACGATAATTCGTCGTTATATAGGTACTCAGAAAAAGGGATATGTAATGTATAACTTCCTTTGCTGTTTCTTGAAAAGTGATGACGGATGTGCGCAGATAATAGGCATACTGGTTTCTCGAATGGACTAGTGAAGCTGGCTGACAGTTTGGACATGGTAAGTTTTACTTATAGCTTATATCTAGTTACTGATAGCGCGGCGAACTAGTGATGTCTACGATCTAGTGTGTATACTAGGTGTTGCAAGTCTTAGCGAACAGGTACAGGTTGTATGGTCAAACTGAAATGATTGCTCTTGTTAATTGAATAGGCGGAAAAATACATTTTACTGTAATTTTCCACGGTTGAATATTATTTACGAAAGCTTTGCTGAAACTAATCTTTATTTCTATTACGAGTAAATCTTACTTCAAGATCACTTTTTTTCCTTTTTATAATTTTCACACTACCTAAATATTTTTAACGTATTACACGATTTTAACTAGAATTGAACATCTATTATACGAAAAATCAACCTCGGATACTTTCTTAAAGGTTTGGCCATACTAACTTACTTATTAGATCACGAAACCTCAGTGTTGCCAGTGGAGCGCAGCGGTGGCGCCAGTGCAGCGGCGGGCGCAACCAACGACAAGTACAAATGTTGACGTTACTTCGTAAGTGTTGCCAACGTTCAAGTTAGAACATTATTCTTTGTTGGGTCTACCTAGAATTATTGCGTGTCTCCAGTCTTTTAAAACAGAATTTTGACCCCTTTTTTCGATAGCTAAGACGTATAATACAAGTTACATTGTCATCGGTTTTCGTCGTAGGATGAATGATTTGTATCGTTGTTCACCTGCCCGTGAGCCAGCCGTATAAGAAATTGAATGAAAATTACTTATACCTATTACTATTTTTACTAAGTTAAATAATCGGCGGCAAACAAATATTCTGGTGGATTGTAGAACTTAAACAGGACCACCAAATAGCAGCAGAATTTATTTTTACGATGCAGTGTAAGCATTTATTGTAAATAATGTTATAATGCAGATACAGACTTGTTTTTTTTTTTTGTTAATAATTGTTCTGTGTATATTTATAAGGGTAAAGACTGCTATGTATAGCGACATATTCTAGTCGATGCTTGTCCTCACCATATGTTTGTTTGTATGTTTATTAGTTCGCTCCGACTGAACATGGTGCTGACGGTAGCCTGTTGACGGCATTCCTTGCGAATGTTCAATTATGTGAGATATATTCCTAGTTCTATAAGCAAATGATAAGTGAAATATTTTTATACATAGATGAGCTTATTTTTGTATAAATGGTTCAGTAAGTCAAGGATTGCTGTGTAGCGGACTTTCAACTGCCAATTTATTTTTATACCAAGGGTTAAGTTGGGTGATTTTATACTGGAAAAGTGGTGGTAGTGGCGAAACATTTTTTTTAAACCAAAGTATACCACTTTATTCGCTATCCAGCATAAACACAGCCGTGTATTTGGGAATCGTATGAAAACAAATAGTTTTAAAATAAAAATGCTCATGTATTTCCAAATATATATATGTATATATACATTTATTAAATAATTATTTCATCTGTATTCCAATTTAACAATAAAATTTTCAAAGACACAACATTGTTTATTTATTTATCGTACAAGGATTGGATCCCGCACCGAAGTCCCGCCGCCGGCTCGGCCGCCGCGGGACGCGCTAAGTACACGAACAGAAACCTGTGTACCAGCCTGCCTGCCTGCCAACAGTCACCTAGTGCTCCCCACCGGGGCCAGAAACTACTACAATATTGCACATTATCTTTGATCATCGGCTCCTACGTATAAAACATTATCTTTCCAAAATATCCACCATTGAATTGACAATATTTCAAAAATTTCAATTTCCATAAATCAAAAACCATTTTGAGAGAAACGCTTGTAGAACATAAGAAAGTCGGTTTTTTTTGTACAATATTTTTTGGAAAAATTAGCAAAATATGTAAAACGAGAATGACGTCCAATGGCCGGTCCAATACTGCCATTGTAAAAAACCTCATCTTCCGGGTTTCCGCTTGACATTTACAACTTTCACAACACAAACTACTGGCAGCTGACGTTTAATTCATAATAGCAGTATAATATGTATTTTTGCAAGTTTTCATTGAAAACCATATTTTTTGTGAGGTATGAGTATGTCAGCTCGTTTTGACGTTCATTGACATTGACAAGTGTACGAAACAGCAGTGACGTCATCTCGCTGATACTTGACGTTTGTAACATGCGTCCTTTCTGCTCAAGCAACGATTTAAATGGATTTTTCCACGAAAATACAAGATTTTCACAAATATAAAAAATGAGTGTCTTTAAATTGTGCGCTCTTTCGAACAAGACAATAACAAGTAGCACAAAAAAAAATGAAATATTGTCAATTAACATCCTGTAGGATTCCCGTTCGACAACAAATCAGACTTTATACAAATCATGATAATTTTAAAAACACATCGACAAACAACAATTTTCGTACATGATCTGAACGAATATCTTCAACATCACAGAGACGAAAGAAATTCACAATTTGTTGTGAATAAAAATACCTACCGTTAGTAGTCGAGAATAATTTATTTAAAATTCAAAAGTTTACTACTATCTTTGGTGTAGTAGACGAGTGAATGCCGGGATTGCCGGGTTTGCCGGGATGCCGGGGTCGCGCCGCGACGAGGACGAGCGTGACTATCATTTTCATATAAATATATAAATCTGTTTGCGCGCCCACTTCGAGGGAACATATAACATTCATTTAGGCAATTCTCTAGTGGTCGCACCGACGACACCTACTATAATTACATATACCTACTTCGTAGATTATTCATATAAAACATTTCTTCCAAATATTGATATTTTTTTGTACAAATTATCATTTTACTACATTTTAAAGCTTTCAAATTAAGATTGTCTTAATTTTAACATCTACACACGTATCTTCTATCTATAGCTTAGCTAATTCAGTATGAATTATTACATCAAATAGACAATTATTTTACGTAACTAGAAACATCTCGCCTCGAGATGGTCACATTTGGCAGGACACGTTTCGTCGAGAGCGCGGCGCGCCGCCTCCGGCCGCCGCTGGAACGTGCGGCGCCGGCTCGCCGCGCGCCGCCGCGATACATACCGACCGCTTCCATAAATATACATAAACTCTCTTAAACTTACCAAGCGCAAAGTATCATCACACTATATCGATAGTTCTAAATAAATAATCTTCAGTACACGAGTAAAACGTTGACATAGAACAACAACAGGGTGTCGAGGCACCGTAGATTCGAGTATCAGGGGCGCTGCGCCGCGCCCTGCGCGGGGAATGTCACAGTAGGGGCCCGGGGGCTCCGCGCGGGCCGCTCACTTGCCCTCGTCCTGCTCCATCGGCTCCGCGGACACCGACCGCGAGCTGTCCGGCGAACTGCCGACAACAAACAACTGTTAGTACACATTCTAACAGAACTCGCTTCCACTAACTAAATAATGTGTCGTGAACAGTTATGAGGTTTCAAGTATCAAGTCGGCGGCGTCGCGCTCCGTCTGCAGCCGCGCAGCAGCATGGCACTCACTTGGGCTGCTGCGTCGCGGGCTGCTGCTGGTGCATGGAGAGCGTGGCGAGCGCGGCCGCGGTGTCGGCGGCGTCGCGCTCCGTCTGCAGCCGCGCAGCAGCATGGCACTCACTTGGGCTGCTGCGTCGCGGGCTGCTGCTGGTGCATGGAGAGCGTGGCGAGCGCGGCCGCGGTGTCGGCGGCGTCGCGCTCCGTCTGCAGCCGCGCAGCAGCATGGCACTCACTTGGGCTGCTGCGTCGCGGGCTGCTGCTGGTGCATGGAGAGCGTGGCGAGCGCGGCCGCGGTGTCGGCGGCGTCGCGCTCCGTCTGCAGCCGGCCGAGCCGAGCCGCCGCTACCGCCGGTGCCGCCTCCAGCGCCGACATGCCGATCAGACTCGTATAGCGCTTCAACTGTGGAACGAGTATTGACATGAGTCTCGGTCGAATCGTAGAAATCATAAAAAATATTCGTTGAAAAAAACCCTAGCAACTCGGCCAGGGTCGTATCCGCAGGATTCTACAACTGATTGACTCGAAATCCATAGTTAATTCAGAAGTACGGGGTTACCTCGGGCCAGTGCGCCGCCTGTATGGCCACGGTCTGCCGCAGCGCGTCCTGCGCGGTCTGCGCGGGCGCACGCGCGAGCTCCCGCGGCGCGGGCGGCGCCGTGCGCTCCCCGAGCAGCGCGCGCACGCACTCCTGCGCGCAGTCGCACATCGCCGGCAGGTCGTAGCCGCCCTCCAGCGAAAGTACCACCTGGGGAACACGACACAAGATATCGATACACGTATTCTTTGAAAAAGTCAATTTGTAGCAGCCGAGCGGTCATGGTGTCCCACTGCTGAACAGAGGCCACTATCCTCGACCTCTATGACTCCCCATCCGATGCGATATCAGTACAATCCGCCTACGAATCCAAACATCCCACCGTCGCCTTCTCGGTCTGCCTCGTCGTTTTACATTCTCCGGCAACTATCGAGCGGCTGACAGACATCGATACGCGCGCACTAGATTCATTAGGAGCAAATGTAGAGTGTTCGGGGATGAGGGCACGTGTTACCTTCCCGTTGGCGAGCTGCATGAGGTCGCGCGTCATGGCGGCGAAGCAGGCGGCGCTGACGGTGTAGCCGCCCAGCGGCGCGGGGTGCCCGGCCGCCGCGTCGAACCCGCACGACACCAGCACCAGCTCGGGGTCGTACTCCTGCGCGCACACACACGCTGTTACATCTGATCAGACTAGTTTCGATCTTATGGGAAGATCTTTTTAAAGTCGTGTCGGCGGCGCTCCTCGCACTAACGTTCTTCGAGCTGAATTTTGCGGCCGAGTAAGGTAGTACGTTATAGAGTCGATAATATCACACTCCATCTGTCCTCAACTTATGACAGTCAAACTATTTATTTGTTATTTTTATAAATCATGTTTCATGTTTCACGACAGTTTAAGAAGTATTTGCTTAAATCTTGAGATATAGCGGTACCCAAAAAGACAGCCTATAGAATTTCACAATGTTACAGCACGACACGATACTTGTGTCTTACCACTTGAAATCTGACATTCAATTCTGTTTCAAAACCTACAAAATTCTGACACAGTGTGTAGAGCGAATGTATAGAGCGTACCTTCAGACACATTTTATAGAGCGTACCCTTCTGACATAATGTATAGAGCGTACCTTCAGACACATTTTATAGAGCGTACCCTTCTGACATAATGTATAGAGCGTACCTTCAGACACATTTTATAGAGCGTACCCTTCTGACATAATGTATAGAGCGTACCTTCAGACACATTTTATAGAGCGTACCCTTCTGACATAATGTATAGAGCGTACCTTAGCAATAGGCATAACAATGGAGCGGAAGGCGGCGAGGTACTCGGCGTCGCCGAGCGGCGGGTTGAGCCCGGAGGCCCAGGCGATGTTGACGTTGAAGCCGAGCCCGGCGCCGGCGCCGCACTCGCTGGCCGCGCCCGTGCCCGGGAAGAAGTTCCCGTCGTCGTGCCGGTGGATGCTGATGTACAGCACGTGCGGGTCCTCGTAGAAGATCTGCTGCGTGCCGTTGCCGTGGTGCACGTCCTGATACAACGACACACGCGACTCAGTTCTGATGCTCGCTTGGAAGATTAATGAGTTATTTGTTCATTTCATAATTAATACAAGCCTTGTAGGTGGTTGTCATCCAATGTACATTACGTGTACTAAATTTCAAGTCGATGATCGAAAAACGGTACGCAAATTTTCAAGCTGACATCTTACATACTCACATAAGAGGTTATTGACAGATTGTAGAAATAGAATGGGCTACGGTGTTGTTTCAAGATAAGGAAAAGGATAACGATTGGCACTATATAGGTGAACTTAGATAACTTAGAATTGCTATTAGACGTCATTTTTGTTTTATTCTCGCAAACTGCTACAGCTTTGCCATCTGCCCCGACATTGCCTACGATTAAGATGATTGGATGCATCACTCGAAAACATCATAATTTTTTGCGAAAGGTAATAAATGACCTCTGTTGAAGTAAAGTTAGTCAGATTGCAGTTTTATCATTATCCTCCAGCAGCATTGGGTTTTATTTTTCAACAAGGTTAGTGACCTTTTAAAAAACCTTTGACCCTTTTTTTTTAGGGATAAGTTCGCCTTTGTACTATTTTCTGTGTACTTCTGTATTTTTATAATTTTTATGTGCAATAACAGTTTACATACATATACCTTTAGGGGACAGGAGGTTATGCAGTACTTAAGAGGTAGCCCGTCACACAAGTCGACAAATAACGTGAGCATACAGATTATACCAATAAATAGAGATATAACTACTCGTAACAAACATGTTGCGTTCTCTTGTTTTAGCACAGTTTATGTGAACGCAGCTCATTAGAGCAGTGTGTTAGTGTTAGTGCAGTACCGACCCAGTCGACGATGAGGACCCGCTGCAGCCTCAGCCTTGTGTGCAGCAGCCGCGCCGCCACCGCCACCGAGTTGAAGAAGCAGAAGCCCATCGCCTGGTTGGGCTCCGCGTGGTGCCCCGGGGGACGTACCACCGCGAACCTACACACACACACATTACCAATATAGGACATACATGGTTTTTAGGGGCGATTTTACAATCTTTGGATAAGCATTTATCTGACAGATACTTATAGGTAGCATTCGACTAAAGTTTTTATTCTAGGAATAACACTTACTCTCGGATAGTAATGTCAAAACGCCATACTATTTTAACATCAGTATCCGAGAGTAAGAGTTATTCCTGGAATAAAAAGTCGTCGAATTTAGCCATAGAGTTCTCTGATGATTGGAAAATCGACCATTATTGTATCTATTAAGTATGAATTAATTTTCAAGTGTCAAATAGGGAGGATGGATATATCTATAGTGATGCTACGATACGGAAGTTTTTGTGATTTGGGGATCAATTGTTGAAAGCACGTCACTCGATAGTAGTACTCGAAAGTGGTGAAAATTTGTGTACTGTCGGGTACAAGTCTTCTGTTAGTTAAGCTATTTCTTACGAACATTATTTATCAGTTTTCAGCTTGACGTAATCCTACTACTATTATAAAGGCGAAAGTTTGTAAGTATGGATGTATGGATGTTTGTTACTCTTTCACGCCAGTACGGCTTAACGGATCTGGATAAAATTTGGAACAGACATAGTTTATGATTTGGAATAACACATAAGCTACTTTTTATCCCGGAAAATTGCGTAGTTCCCGCGGGATAGCGATAAACGAATTCTTTGCAGACGAAGTCGCGGGCAACAGCTAGTAGTTAAATATATTATATTTAAAATATTTCAATAACATATGTTCGATCAGATAATATTCAACGAAAAGCGTCACGGATAAATCGATCCTACTAAACGAATGACAGGAAAAATTATATTTATATTCAAATCAAATATTACGCTTTAGACTGTATAAAGCTAAGAGATGCGAAAACAAAGAGCTAAAGGACGAGTAGCGTGTATGTTCAGTCGATAAGTAAAAGCAGAGCACCGACCCGTTCCGGAGCTCGCCCTTGGCGGTGCGCATGGCCAGGTCGAGCACGGCGCCGGCGGCCATGCGCGCGGCGGGCGCGGTGTGCGGCTCGCCCCAGGCCGTGTCCGAGTCCACGCCCAGCCCGCCGCAGGCCAGGCGCACCAGCTGGCGCGGCGGCGCGGCGGCGCCCAGCCGGCGGCCCGCGAACATGGCCACGTGCGCCTCGCCGTGCACGCTGCCCAGCTCCTCCAGCGACGCCTTGCGCGGCCGCGTGCGCTCCGTGCGCGCCAGCAGCCCCGTCTCGCACAGCCGCGCCCACACCGACTGCAGCCGCCCGCCGTGCTCGGGGTGCACCGGCGCGTGCGCGCCGCACAGGCATCTGCGCACACCACGCCGATCATGTTACGCGTTCCAAATGTTATACGCGGGATATCAACCGCGATTATCTTTATTGAACTCCTGATATTTCGACGCAGTCGCATGCATCACGATCACGGGTAGACTTTGTCGAAATGTCGGGAGCTCAATAAAGGTAATCGCGGTTCATAACCCGTATATAATACCTCGAATGAATTTAACCATGAATCATTGAAAACTCTTATTACTACGCACGTTTCTTTCGACCCGGGATCGAACCGCAGCAGAGTCGGCATCGTGCGCTCAAGGACATAATTTAATCATTAATTTACGTCTCTAACATCGAGCGACTGTCACCCAGTTTTGAATTCGTTTTGTAAATTTCAATTTAAAATTAATGTGTATTTGGATATAGACCGTTTTGTTCTATCGTTCAGTAGGTGCTATCAGTAGAAATAAACAGACTTGACGGAGAAAATTACAAACATCGTGTAAAATAATCGCAAAAATTTGGGTTCCAGTTCCCGCTCGGGCCCAGTGCTAATTAGAATCTTCACACACCAAACCGACACACAATATATAGTATTTACCCGTGTTTGAGCATGAGCGCGTCGTAGGCGAGCCCCGTGGCGGGCGGGCGCGCGCCCACGAGCGGGGAGCTGAGCGCGCGCGCCAGCGGGGCGGCGGCGGGGGCGGGCGCGGGCGCGGGCGCGGGGGCGGCGCGGCGCGACGTCAGGTCGATCACCTCGCCCTCCTCCGAGCGCAGCGCCGCCGCGGCCGCGTCGTGCGCGCGCGTCAGTACCTGACAAAGAAATAAAAAATTACCAAAAGAATACCTCCACACAAATTTATAGAAGATTCTAAAACGATCATTTTAGACCATTTTGTGAATTTATTTTTCTGTAGCTTTTTTTTGGTTTTTAACTAACTACTTTTGTGAGTGTCATAAATAAGCTTCTTTTCTTCTTTTCGGTTTCTGAACGTATCGAACAGAACTCAGTGTAGATAAAATGAATCCAGAACCACTGATAAACTGCAAAAGCTACGACTCACAGTCTTCCGTATCTGGTCGCGCAGGTAGTTGTGCGCGCTGGGCGGGTGCTGCGCGTGCGGCGCGTGCGCGGCGTGCGGCGCGTGGGGCGCGTGCGAGAGGGACGGCTGCAGCGCGGGGTCGCCCAGCGGCAGCGGCGCCGAGTGCGTGCGGCCCAGCGGCCGCTTGCCCAGCCGCGCCGGCGGGCCCAGCGGGCCCAGGTACGCCTCCGCCTCGCACACCGGCGGCAGCGACACCGACACCACCACCTGACGCACACACACGTTACGCTTATCACTATTTCATGGGAAGAAGGAAAGAAGAAAAAAGAGAACATTTTAAGGGATAGGTTCGCCTTTGTACATATATTTGTCCCATTACCTGTTAAATTAATGTATTTTTCCTACTCCTGTACTATTATCTGTGATTTATGTTATCACGAGCACCACTATAAGAACACTCATAATAAGACTTTGGCTAAGTCTATATTGTCTATTCCCTCTAAAAGCACTTGTTGGCTTATGGCTCTAAAAGTGCTCCATCGTTAACTCTGCCTGCCATAGACTGCCAGATCTAGGAAAAACTTTTACAGGATCAACATTAAATTTACGATGAAAATGCATGGCTACCAACTTAACAAATTATTTCATTCGTATGGTTTTTTTATTGAACTAGAACTTTCTGAACGAAATGCGTAGCTGCCAACATAACAAACAAGATTTTTTAATAACGTCACTGGCATGTTGGTAAACGTTTTGGCTAAATGCGCCAAGAATGCAAGGCTATAAAAAAAAGTTAACGTTAATTAAAAACAAAGTTTACTATAAACAAACTTTAAATTTTTTCGTTAGTCGTTTTCATGTTTCCCGCTTTTGTCTTGTTTGTTATTTGTTATTTGATTGCAATAGTTTTAACAAAGTTTTGTAACATTAACATAATTATCATAAAAAAGCATCGATGAAAACGAAATTAACTCAACACCGGAAGAAATATCCGCAGCGGCCCAGGAAGTGATGGAAAATTTGTTATCTAGAAAATCTCGGCAATGATAAAACCTAGGTACGAGAATTTCTGCGTGGAGACTGGAACACTGGACTTCTTCATTTTTGGAGAACGTATTACTCTAATTTAGTAAGTACCTACCTACTTAGTCGTAGAAAAAATATTGTATGCAACGTTGTATTAGCAAGTCAAAAAAAGCTCGTGGTTTATTTCTTACGATGTTCGCTACGCTCACATCGTAACCCACACCTCTCGCCTTTTTTGACCCCTCTAATACAACTGTTGCATAAAATACTATTATATACACATGTACATACATAGCTATGTATGGGTAGATCATTTTTTCGTACCGTTTTCTTCGGTCACTCTTTAAACCGTAACCCCCTTATTCATAATGAACGCTCTATAGGCTTCTGCTAACTTAGTAATCGTTTGTCCTTATCTGTGAAAGGTAAATGACAAAATAACATAAGGACAACGATTGCCAAGTTAGCAGAAGCCTATAGAGTTTTTATGAATAAGGGAGTAAATTTATACACATACACAAATCACGTCTATATCACAGACAGAGCCTAAAGTAACGAGACCTAAAGGACACGATTAGTATGATTGTGAAATTATATTCGAAATTCACCATGAAGTTTCGGGAGAAAGAAAACATCGCGAGAAAACCTGCACACATCTGCGAAACAATTCAATAGAGTGTGTGAAGTTTTCAATCCGCACTGGGCCCGCGTGGGAATTATAGCCCAAGCCCTCTCATTGGCTTGTGCTCAGCAGTGGGACGTATATAGGCTGGAGATGATAATGATTGTATAGCAATAGGATGTATCGCTGTTGCATTGTGTTGTTGACCATGTACAATTTATGATGTAATTTTTATTGAATAAATAATGTAGGTAATGTAATGTAATGTATTGTATTGTATGCGGTACCTGCGGCTCGTGCGGCTTGTGCGGCGGCGCGGGCGGGCGGCCGAGCGAGATGTTGGGCATGGAGGGGGAGGAGAACAGCAGCTCGGGGCGCGGGGGGGGCTCCTCCTCCTCGCGGATCGGCGCCGCCGCGCCCGCGCCCGTCGGCGAGCCGCGCGGCGAGCTGCCGTCGCAGTCTGCACCACAAACACAACAATCATAATCCACCACGGACTAATAACTGAATCTTTTATACGAGCTCACTCAGAATGTTCCCGGAATACTTTCAGCAGGCAGTTGACCCCTACGAAGATTTTAAATTTTAATGTTTTGATTCGAAATTTAGTCGCCCTTGGCACGGTTCACTTTGAGCATCGATCAAGGTGTGGGATCATTCAGCTATGATTCAAAAATCCTGAAAAACATTTACAGGGCTATTCGGTCAGACCAACCTGACCACTTGCTGAAATACTGTATTTCTAAACGATAAAGACTAAGACACATGGAAAAATCTGAAAAGTAAAGGTATGGCCGGTAATTGAACCCGGATCCTCATCAATACGTGATGCGTGCTTTACTCCATCCATAACAAGTAGGCGTGCTATAGAATTTTTCTTCTATCCCCAACAAAATTCTATCCCAATCATGCGTTCAAAGGAGAAACAGAATCGCTCTATTAAAGTCTTGTCTTAAAACCCAGAGGCCTTTACCATCGCCTTTACCATCTCCTTCTACCCTCATTCATTATCGTTTGACAGAGAGGAAATGCAAATGCTGAGATAGCAAGTGCGTAATACAATGAGGCCTCTGGGGCTAGTTTCGCGTAAACGTGCGCTAAACTGGCTCTATTAATTATCGTTGAATCCGCTAAGTAACCATTCTTATAAAGGAAACAATTTGAAAATCATTTCGCAAGCAGTATCGAAAATAGCGTCAAATAATAAACAAAAATCGTCAGTAGAACCGCTAATGATGTGGTTATAAGTTGTTGTAAAACTAACAGAAAAACTGTTTAAAAACGCTAAAACACGAGTGCAAAATTATGCATTTTTTAGTATCAACAGAAACACTACAAAGCATACAGTGCTATTAGTTGAGATCCACACGAAAAATAAACCTTCTAATCTCAGGTTACCTCTAGTAGAGCAAAACAAAATAAAGTTCTTGATGATCGAATGGCAGGGTCGAGTTGAGCGTTTCGCAGCTTCGTGGGATAGCTACGTTATTAGGTAGGGTACTCATACTCACTGCGATGCTTGGCGCGCGTCTTGAGCGGGCGGCGCGCGAGCGGCGAGGCGCGGCGCTCGATGACGCGCGCCTTCAGCCGCACCTTCAGCATGTTCGGCTCGGACGCTGTTAGTGCACACCATGCTCAACAATGCTCATACGGGTTAGGCTACGCTACGAGTACTACACGCGGAGTTATTGGCGCCGTGCGGACAAACTGGTAGCGGCGGCAAAGCCGACGCAGCGTTTTAAAAAAAAGTGTAGACAATCTTTACTTTTGTTTTCCAGAATGAAACCCGAGTTTCATTTTAGAAAATCATAAACGGTAGGCACGCTTTTTTTTAAACCCGCGGTTAACTTTCGAACATTAATAGTATCTCAAATGTTATAATTGTAATATAAACCAAATCTTAAAAGTTATTCTTTGTTGTAATTTGATCATTTGCTACACAGATGTCGCGTACGGTGCCAGTAAGAAGACAGGTACGTCAAAATAATAAAATAACCTCCTATTCATAAGCACTTTCTAAACTTACAGATGCTTACGATACAGGTTTGTAGCTTTTATGAATAAGAGGATTATTTTTAAATTTGATTTGTAAATTAACCACGAAAAATATCATTCTGGAGAAGCGACATGTTTCGTGGTTTGGATAAAACTTGATAATAGTTTGTTTTTAGAAATACACATTAGTATTAGTCGGTAATCACACAAACACAAAATAAATCGAGTGCGTGTTAATAGCACACATAGATCTACTTTCGGCAGACTCGAAAGATTTCATCAAGAAAAAACAGATGCTTTTAGCAATCGACAGAAATCTTTGGGACTGGTGTCATGATATTTTAAATATGACAACACGAACGAACAAGTACTTTATCGTAGTTGTTACTTTGTACGTTCAAGATTCGGTAAAAATAAAAATAAATTCATTTTTGTATGTATACAAGCAAAATCCTTCGGTCAAAACGTAGCGAATGCTGCAAAGAATACATTACCCCGCTCAAATGACGATTTGTCTTTTTATTGCAATATCATTTATAAACAATCATAACATAACTATACCGACAGTCAATTATCAATTATCGAATGTCTTTTTTTCTGACAAAAAGGTATAGTAATTCTATACAAGTAACAGTCAGCTACTGATTTTTAAAAACATTTCTCAACAAAAAAGGCAGGACAGCATTTTTTGTAATGCAGTAAAAAATATATTACACAAATTAAATGGTGGTGTAATGTGGTGAAAGGTAATAGTGGGCAGGGGGCGCTTACCGGTCTTGCGCAGCGGGAAGTCTGAGTTGGGCTGGGCGGGCGGCGCGGCGCCCAGCGCGAGCGGCGGCGGCGCGCCCAGCCGGTACGGGTGCGCGCCGCCGCCCGCCGCCGTTATCGACTCGCCCGAAGACGACTTCACTATACCCCTGTGTTTACACATTACACATTATTTTAATAAGGATGAAAAAACTTAAGTAAAACGTGGCGATTGTCGTAATTCGTTTTGGAAAACGAACTTATTGCAATCGAGAGAAATCTTTAAGTTCTTAAGTTTATAAGGGCCACTTGCACGGACCAGGGTTAACGACTTAACCCCGTGTTAGATGCTAACCCGAGGCTAAGTAGTATCAAAATGTATGGAACTGTCAAACCTAACCCCGAGTTAGCGATTTAATTTTTAACTCTGGACGGTGCAAGTGGGCCTAAGAATGTCTGTTGCGTGTTTGTTACTCTGTCACGCTAAAATTTCGGGATGGATTTGGATGAAATTTGGAACACCTTTGTTACCTTTATTAACAAAGAATACTTTTCATCGCCTGAAAAGATATGGGAATAAGACCGACTGGCTTGGAAAACGGAAATTTCGCATAAACGTTCAGTTATGACGTAGATAAGGAATAAGAAGAGATTTTTCTAAATTCTTGCTACGATCCTGACATACCACTTTCGCTTTGTCGTCATTCAATCACTCTTCTGATATACTCGTCGGTTTAGGATTTAGGACACTATTGACCTGACCTTTTGTCAAAAGCACTGTATTGCTTGTACAATTCCTTAAATAGCCTTCTTAATCTTAGGACACAAAGTAGTATTCGTATAGTAACGTACCAATTTCTGTAAGGAGAGCCGGGCACCGTGCCGTTAGCGTTGGCTGCGGCTTGCTTCTTCTTCAGGAACTCCTGAAAAACAAATAGAAATTATTTTATAACGACCTATGAAGATCAAGACAACACGACACACTAAATATTAACCCACAAACAGGGTGGTAATTTAAATTATTTTGAGGAGGCAGTCTGCACTTCTGGTGAAAGAACCTGTATTAAAACGGCTCCAAACTATTTCAATTAGTCAGTCAGTCAATATTCATAGGGATAAGTTCGCTTTTGCGATACTCTCCGTTGATCATTATATATTTTATAATACCTTGTAAGTATTTGGTTATGAGCAATACAACACTATACTATCTCTATCCAATTTCGGATCCAACTCATTAGCAACGATCTTTTTAGATGTTTTATTACAAACAATGAAATAATAAGTAATGCAAGTATGCATTGCTTGTTTCTCATTGCAGTTTCTATAAGACAAATTATGCACGTCGAACTTTACCCACTTCCAGCAATCAGATTGACTTTATAGACATTTGAATCGGATGACAAAGCAACACAATCAGCAAAGAAAATTATTTATTAGTCAATGAATCTAGTAAAATAATATCGTGGTGTAGTCTGACCTGCAGCTTCTGCTTGACCTGCGTGGAGGCGTTGGCGCTGTGCTCGTGCTTGTCGCGCTTGCGCAGCAGCTCGGCGCGGTCGCGGTCGCGGTCGTGCCTCTCCCTCGCCTCGCGCGCCTCCCGCGCCTCGAGCGCCTCACGCGCCTCGCGCCGCGCCGCCTCCTCCATCGCCTTCTGCTGCTCCCACAGCTGGAACCAAACAGGCTGTCATGCCCTCGTTACACGATATTGTATGCTTAGCATAGCTTAGGTGGTATGGGACATCGATATATACAGTGACTGGCGAAATGTTACTTTCCTTTAGGGAGCGTGTATACAGTATGCAATAGCAGTCTAAAGAAAACATATTAATTATATAATTTTTTCAGTGAAGTGCAAAAGGACAAACTATAATGTTCCTTTATTTTGTGGTTTAGCTGCGTTCTTTCGGATGTAATGTATGTATGTATTCAAGACAGACCGCGGATTCCAGTCTTTACTGTCAATTTTGTAAATTTTCCTTCCTTCTAAGTCATGACAAATTAAGTTTTCCGTTTCACTTTTTACAAAGGCTTATGGATCAATGTTATTGTTAACATACTTTGAGTTATGAATAGCACGTAACGTACCTACGTTTCATTGAAGACAAGTTTTTATGTGCCACGCTTGTACGTTGTTTGCTTTTAAAATGTTTAGCGTCAGGTGAATAACGCGCGCATGCGTCACGCAGTTGACGTGAACATCAAAATAATATAAATCGACAGTTGGAGTTGCTCCACGATCCTCGGATACTTTCCTTGTTTACTTCACATTAGAATGCGTGACTCGTCGCTGAATTATGCTGAGATTTCGGTCACCTTTGAGTATCACATTCGTCGGTAATGTTGCAAATAAACTAGTTTTAGAACTGAGTAATACGTTACGTGACGTTAAACGATGCTTAGCTTTTTAATGTTGCAACACTAGCACTTACCGCGACCGGAGTAAACTCAAGGACGAAACATACAACCGCTACTTTGTTGTTTCAAATTAGTCTTTCAACATGCCGCATTTCAATATCTAATCCTACTAGCTGTGCCTACCCGTAATCATGATGTATGCAACTGCGTTGAAGAAACATCTGAAGCTTATCAAAGGTAATCCAGGTTTATATCCCTAGTATTATAAAACATAAGTGACATAAAGTGAGTGCTCTATGTCAATATCCATTTCCAACGGGAATACATGTCATGTGCTTTTATATCCCTTAAACTTAGTAAGCTTGAGGCATGCCTCATGTCCGCGACAGACGCTGCGCCAGCGCAACTGGAGCGGGTTAATGAATGATGTAATTGCTGCTGCCATCGCCATTCACGTCTATTAATAGCAGCCGAGTGACAGCGGCCGCGTCGCTCGCGACTTGCCAAACATCACCAACGACTCCCAAATATTCCTCGCACTGCCAATAATGCTGCGCCCGCGCTCCATCGGGTGATAAGCCAATTAGCCGGTGCCTATTCCCCGTCCAGGGCAGCATGCTCGCCGGACTCGGCATACTCGACGCCCGCTTGGCGGCAAAATGGCGGCAAAACATCTCTGGTACGTTTTTGGATGGCTATTTTTGTGTATTCAGTATTTTTATTTCTGATTATAATTTGGCAGCGTCGGTCAGGTTTATTTTGAGTACCGACCTTTTCTTAGGAAACTGCCGACGAGCGGAATAATTTCAATCAAATTTGATCATCAAATTAAACCTAATAATTGTTCGAATGTCAGTTTATATTACATCCCTGTTGCAGGTACTAGCTACGTCAGGGGGTTGATGAGGATGCAACTTAATTGATATCGTATCTGCTGCTATTACAAAATATTAAAGACAAATAAGAGTAGGAAACGGATTAAAAAAGATATTAAATATTTTTAGCCCCATTCAAACAGTTACGCAGACACGTTAGAAGACCTATATATGTATGTTGTCTGGTTTTCCTATACCTACGAGTATCTCGCAAACGCCTTTGTTTGCAAGTATTTCATATAAATATCTCCAAACTAAACATATGTCGTTATATATAAGTTATAAGTAGTCACAATGTATTGCAAATTTTAAAAAACGTAATAGCTTTCATAACAGTCAATCAAAACATCAATAGGCAGAGTGTAGACTTTTTGCTCTTTTTCTCATCGACATTGGAGATATCTCCAATTAACTTATTTGACGGTGGAGGCGTTTTACACCTCCACTAAACTTAGATTATTTTTATTCACTTTTTGCTTTTGCTTTCTCTTTCTTATCATTATCGCATATTTTGTTTCGCTTTGACCAGTAGAGACTTTATACATCTCTACTATAGACCAATGTAATTTAAGGTACGGACTTAACTTAGGGACCTTTTACATCCCTTTTATAAAATGTATTAATTGTATTAGGTAAGTTAAGTAAAATTTAAGTACTATTGTAAATCTATTTTATTTTTAAAAAATGACTTTCTGCCAAGTTTCTTGCGGCGCATTCTTCTTGGCAATGATGGTCTTTCCGAATGCGCTGGTAGATTCAAAAAAAGACATGTAAAAGAGCCCTCGGCGGCCTATTTGCAAAATAAACTTTTGACTTTTGACTTTTATATTCATTTAATACATAACAATGCCGAGAAATTCCCGATATTCGCGCAATACAGGAAGATGCCAAATGAAAAGCTGCCAAGTGATACATTTTGTGAAATATCACGTTGCGAAACCGATTGAAATTCTACAATAATAATGCATAGAAGCTTTAGCCGCACCCTGCTTGTAAATGGCCAATTAGATGAGTCAAGTTTCTTGAAGTGAAATTTCAATAATTATCTTTAAGATATGAACAAACTGTTATGTTCAGTTCAAAACGTCTGGATGGTCAATCAATTTCATTATACTCTTTATTGTTATTGTACCAGTAAGGTTCAAAAGTTCCTGGCCGTATATATTTAAAAGAAGAAAACAAGAAACAAATGAATGTCATTTTATTTGTCATTTATTCAGCTATTGTGTGGATAATTTCGTGGTTTGTAACTTTCGTTTTCATAAAATTTTCTTTGATTTAAATATAAAAAGCGGTGTAATTTGTACATAGTTCAAATTGGAGTATCGATCAGTGATAAAATTTCTGACAAAGGAAGGCATAAGTCCAACTATAATCAAAGAAAGGTTAGATAACGTGTACGGGAATTCCTCCCCTTCGTTTTCGACTGTTAAGGATTGGTGTAAGCAGTTTCGTTTAGGGCGTGAGTCCATCGATGACGAACCCCGACCAGGCCGCCCTGTTGAGGTTCTTACGCAAGATAACGTCGATTTAGTCGAACAAGAGGTACTGAAGGACAGAAGACTAAAGACGAAGGAAATAGCGTCAAGAACGGGACTTACGAAAATAACAGTCCTTAGGATTCTACACGACCATCTAAACATGAATAAGGTTAGTGCAAGATGGGTCCCGAAACTTCTCTCGAGTGCTCAGCGAGCTGAACGAGTGGCGTGCTCCAAGGAACTTTTAGAGGAGTTCAAGTCATGTGAGAGTGCATTTATCCAGTCCATTGTTACCGGAGACGAAACTATGGTCTTATACTATGATCCTCTTTCGAAAAGAGAGTCGATGGAGTGGCGTCGTTCTGGGGAAGCACCCCCTCGAAAGGCAAAGGTGTGCCAATCTACCAAAAAGATAATGGCCACAATATTTTGGGATTGCGAAGGGATATTGCTTATAGATATCAAAGAACGCAATCAGACAGTAAACGGCAGTTACTATGCTTGCCTTATAGACCAGTTGCGAGAAGCAATAAAGCTTAAACGTCGAGGAAAACTCAGCAGGGGTGTCCGTCTTCTTCATGACAATGCGCCTGTCCACACGGCTGCAGTTGTAAAGGCGGCTATATCTAAATGTGGATTTAAAACAATCCGTCACCCACCTTACAGCCCTGATCTAGCCCCAAGCGACTATTTTTTATTTTCTAAACTTAAATCGGACTTAAGGGGGATAAAATTTTCGTCCGATGATGAGGTCGCTGCTGCAGTTTTCGAGCATTTCGAAGACAAAACTTCCGAATATTATTTTAAAGGCATAGAAATGTTAATCAAACGATCTGAAAAATGTATAACAATAGGAGGAGACTACATTGAAAAATAAAAATATTTTTTTTAACCTAAACGTTAATTTTCATTATTAGGCCGGAAACTTTTGAACCTTACCACGTATGTCCTATCTCTATCCAAATAGACTCAAAATAAATTGCACCTAGGAAGAGCGGGAGCGGGTCACTCATTGGGCAAGTACTCGTATGTAGTGAACTAGTAAGATATTTACCTTGAGGTGGTGTCGCAGCTGCTGCTCGTGCTGCTCGGCCAGCTGCTGCCGCTGCTGCTGGAAGTGCTGCAGCAGGATCTCTTGCTGCAACTGCTGCTGCTTCTTCAGCTGCAACATCGACCACACCATCAGTCAACGCAAGGGGCCAATTTACTGTATCACAATATCAACACTTGATTTTAATAACAAGTTTTTAAACGATTTCAATAAGGCGGAAGTTCTCAAATTAACTGTATTTTGCTATTCACACGTTCATCGATATCTTGAATAGCTTTTTTAGTTTGATAATGTATCGTTTTATATTACAATTCAATTTAAGCCCGTTATTGAAGACAAAAAAGTTAAGTAGAGCAACAATTTTTCATCCGAAATTCTTTAATTAATCGATAATGTTGATATTGTGATAGATCTTGCAAATGACATGTAATTTATGTAGATCAGAAAATTAAAGGCCAAAACTTAATTGGCTAATAAGCTAGATAGACAGCTAGAGGCAGATGAGTTTTAAACAACAATCGCATCTTATTTCTTGGATAGATTTATTTTTTACCCTTTGGCCCTTAAACTTCTGAGTTTAAGTTACAATACAATTATGTTAGAGCATCATCGTCCAACAGAAATAGTTATCAAATTGTCACTACGCTATTAATGTTACTTATTGTTATGTTAACACACGGCTCTGAATTACAAGCTGCTAACGTCTTTTTGACCATTTAGTTTCATTGGTATATTATTCGTATACCATGGATTGGAGACTTGTCATCCCATTCACAGTATTGTTGTATTCAGTTTGTTATTTCAAATACAAATCATACTGACGGCACATCTACGTATCTAATGGAACCCAATAGCCAAAACATTGACAAGTACATACTGTTAAAATTATGACCATTTAGGAGTCACTAGATGCTGATTTCAGGTGAAATAAAATTTTCTGTAATTATTGTCTTTTCTGGTGACTTTTAATTGGACATCCAAAGTTAATGGGGTTAGTGACCAGCACTTGCAGCGTGAATGAATGTAGGTAGTAGTCATTTTATATTGCTAATTATTTTATCAAACTAATTCATTAGGTTGTTTTTGCAATTCAGTAATTGAGTTTGTTACGCCATTTAGAAAGCAATCAGTCCATAATGGAAATTGTTGAGGTAACTTTTGGAATCGTGACAATGTTTCATTCTACAATCACCAATTGCCCTGCGATTTCAGGTCGAACCCCGTTTTCAATTACCGAGGGCGTCGAGGTCGATGTAATTACCCACCTCTGACGTCACAGAAGCAATGAGTTGCGTAAAACCTCAACTTGGTCCAACCTATTAACTATTCACACAATGTACAGGTGCCAGATTTCTCATACACGAAAGCGGAACACGTATTCCGCAGTTGTTAAAATTAGCGTCGTCGCATTCAACTATCCGGCTTGCCCGCTGCCCGTCCTGAAATACCATACCGTTTTAAACCTAAGCAAGCTTTGGACTAAATATAGCCGGGACCGATGGTGGTTACTGTATTATAATTAGAAATTCCCAGCGCCGATACCATATTTATGCTTAGAGGACGTGATAAACATTTGTCAGCTCTACATGCCGTCGTTTTTATCGCTTTTTGCGTCTCGTAGTTAAATTAAACACGCACTAAGCGACAAACGAGCCGGTCACGTCGTGCCGAATGCAGGTAGTTGAATGCGACTGGAGAACACATAAAGGTAAGTTATGAATGCACTCACTTGCTGCAGGAAACTATTCTCTAACGTTTGTTTCGCTCTCTCCGCGATATGGTTCTTTCTCGGGCTCTGATTCTACAACGAAGGAAAGACATCACATGTAGGACATTCCACAGCCCGACACCCGAATCCAGGGACTCATGATCTTTGATGATTAAGCTTAAGTTTTTTTAGTTGGTACGATGAAAAAACAGCAGCAGGTTACATTTTTTGATATCTCAATGGTACGTGGCCACGGAGAGAAGATTATACTTTTCATGGGCATATGAATAACTGAAACAGCCACGTGCACGTCTGTCAAAATTAGAATAAGTGTTTTAAAGTAGCGACCTCGGTTTCGCGGCCCGTGGATGCATTAAAAACCGCGAAAAAAATATCCGGCGTAGTGAGCGTCGCGCATTATTTCGAGCGCCGCGCGTATTTCGGTAGGTGGGAAAAATGGCGTCGGTATGCGACGCGAATAGTGCGGGCGGATGCGGCGCGCGTGGGCAGGCGCGCCCGCGGCGCACAACAATGCTGCCCGATTGATTTCTATTTCAAACCAAGCAAAGTTTTCACGAGTCGAGGTCTAACACCTGCATTAACCGCTGGTCGATCTCCGGGTAAATATAACTGGTAAAGTGGGTAGGCAGCATTAGCGAACACGTGGCCGCGCGCACCCGGATATTTGATATAATCACGGCGCAAATGCAAATAGCTGAAATCGCAATCGCGCTCGAAGTTATATTTATTGGAAGGGGCCGCGCATCAACATTGGATCTAAAATTAATCCATGTACATGGACGCATGTAAATATAGTACGCCGACGGATGGACCAACTGTTCTATATATAGGTATATATATTCGTGCATATGCGTTCATATCGGTTTATTTATATCGGCCGCGGGAATCTTTATAAATATACGACTTCGGGCGTTTCACGAAAACAAGATGGATGGAAGGAAGGTCGCCGGAAACGACGCGGGAAGACAATTCAATCCGGCGCGAGGATTACTACAACAATCCTCTGCTATACTAACAAATTGCATTTCATTTATTACAAACAAACGCACCACATTTCCTTACAAAATATGAACGAATTGGCCGTGTCTCTGAACATCATATTCAAAGCATAAACCACATTCCAATTGCCTTCAGCGGTTTTGAAAGTTTAAAAAAACCATCACGCATCAAAAGAGAGTCCCGATTTAAAAGAGTTGTGGATCCAGGCGTCAGTAACACAGGATAAGGATCGATCGCCTTTACTAGATGGCTGTAGAGGTCGTCTCCATGGCAACGTTACCTGCATGATCTGGTGATGGAAGCTGGCGTCGGCGGCGGGCAGCAGCGGCACGTGCGGCGGCGACGGCGTCGGCTGCGGCGAGCTCTCCGCCGCGCCGGCGCCCTCGTGCGCCATTTCTACAACAACAACAATCACACGTTAACAACACTATAACAACAACAACAACATAGACAATAGATAATAATTTACGGAAGTACAACCGAACTAATTTATTGAATAAGGCAATGTGTGGTAGTGGAGCTGTTTTTTGTTTATTACAATCTAAACTAGCACTGTTTATAAGTATTGTAAGCACTCGCAATGTAACCGAATGTTAATGCTCGTAGTAAAAAATAACTCAATGATGTTGGAACGTTTGTTATTCGACCACTCATATGTATACGGTGTGAATGAAATTTGGCAGACGCACATAGTATGTTTTCGATAAACGCGTTATTTTTAAACCTGTCAATTCATTCCCGTGGGATAATTTATATAACATCAACACAATGCTGTTATGTTTCGATATTCTCGTATATCGGTACCTACTACGTACGGAATTTAATGTCTGTCTTTACAAGTAAATGTGCATAACGTGTAACTCTGTAATTTAGAATTGATTGTAAAAGTTTCCAGTTTGATCGGCGGTCAACAAATCTAAACGTGGATTACAAAGCTCATTGGATAAGTTTTTGACGCGAACTTATCATCAAGTTGTCTGAACTCCGCCTGTTGGGAATATCGCATTTACAGTTTGGCTAGAAACAAATGGTTTCCCACTGAAATATCTTCAGGGGTTCACTGATAGGTTCTTAAAACTCAGTCCCACGCTAAATGGTCCCACGCAAATTTACCATTCGGCTTCTGATTTATCGCGAATCCCAGTAATTTGACCTTTTTATATAATTAATATCATAAAAGTAAGCCTTCGGCTTTTATTAAGGGTTATTAAGACTTTATTTTAGTACCTAGGTCAAACGTTTCTCACGACATAAATAGAATTCCGAGAAGCTTGTTATTATCGTTCTTGTAGTAAACAATTGAATAAGTCGAACAAATTCCTAATCTTATGAAACTTAAGAAAGGAGAAAATATATACATACATACATACATACAGTCACGCCTCTTTACCATAGGGGTAGGGAGAGACTACTTTGTTCCACTTGCTACGAGAAAATATATCCATCATAACATAAAGCATCACAAATACATATAACGACATTGGATACAATACTGCAACATGCAACAACATAACAGTAACGCCCATTAAGACTCAATCATGATCACAGGCAATCAATTGGACTGACTAATAAATATAAATTAATTTAATTAGCGAACAATTCACACAAATTGACCTAATCCCAAAGTAAGCGCTAGTAAGGCTTGTGTTATGGGTACTAGGCAACGATATACATACTTATATAGAGAAATACATGCTTATATAGATAGAAACATCCATAACTCAGGAACAAATATTCGTGCTCATCACACAAATATATGCCCTTACCAGGATTCGAACCCGGGACGCTTGCTTCGCAGGCAGGGTCACTACCAACTGGGCCAACCGCGTCGTCAAATAAAGTTTTAATACAAGCTTTTAGTACTTGCATTATCATCCGCCCTATGCATAACATACCAAGTTTCAAGACAATCTGATTACTACAAGTGAGTCAAATACTAGCAAGATTTGTAATAAATGATCGCTACCTAACTTAACATTGTTGCGGTAGATACCTAATGTCACTAGCGTGGCGTGTGTTAGTCTACAGTCAGCTGAAGGCACGAGGGAGCCCTTAGGCTCGTAAATCGCTGAGCCCTCCCAAAGCCTGCATTGCGGGGAACAAGCACATCAATCAAATGTACCTACTGCCATTGGGGAGCAGCCTGAGCAGGGAATGTGTAGTTTGTGTACAGTTCTCTTTAAACTATGTACGGTTGGGGCTGTGCTAGTTACACACAAAGACAGAGTGGTTACTGCTATTGCGTATACGCATAGACAGTACTGTCAATTCGTTCTGATTGAGTGTGCGTTCACACAGTAGCAGTACTGTGTTGTTTTCTGTCCTGCTTCCACGTAAAACCAGGATAAATTCAGGTTTGGATGAGTGAAAGCGAAAGCAAGAAAAGTAAGAAAATGACAGCTACAAAGGTAGGTTACATATAACTTACTTAACATAAAGACTCCGCTCGTTAACATAGCAAATATAATTAGCATTCAAGCGAAATTGTACACAATGAAACCTTTCAACCAGACTGACAAAGACTAATAATTGTAGCGAAAAAAAGCCAGTAACATTGACAGGTGGGGCCCGCGATCGGTGGGGACGGGGGTGCCTTCATGTAGGTCGCGGGGCCGCGGGGCGGGGGGGAAGGGGGGAGCTGGAGGGGGGTGAGGGAGGCTTTAGGTCTATTTTTGGCGGTCTATATTTAGACTCCAGGGCCGCCCGGGACCTGCCGCCCTTGCGTCCGACCCTTACAAATCAAGCTTTCTTGGCGGTCGTCTGTCGAAGCTTTGATATAAATATAAAATATAACGGCTCGATGTTTGAATACACACTAGGGTATGTTTATTATTTTGACGCCACATTGATTACATTTTATTTAGCGATCAGTTACACGAATCTACAAGACACAGTCGGTTGACTAGTTGCTAAAACAACGTGAAATATTACGATTGACATGCGCCTTTAAAGTTTTACCCCAACATGCCATTTAATCTACTTTGAAATATTTCTTCGCAGAGGAACTAAAAAGACTTAAAAAAAATGACCAAATAGGTCATATCCTTATTTAAAGAACTATCTTAATTGGCCCCAGAGCGGCCTCGGAGCAAACCCCAATCGGCGGACAAGATAACAGTTTTAATTTTCATTAAATATGCATCACGATGCACTGAAATAAATCACATTAGGAGATTATTTCGTTCGGCAAGCCTTAATCGAAAACCTATTTAAAGCTTGTTTTGTCGCAAAATTATACTACCTACCTACTTTGAATCGGAATGGTTAAATCCGGGTTTAAACTCGTCAGCGATGTGTATTGATCGACTAGGCCGAGTATGTTGTACCATAAAAAATTGAAAAAATACTTCACCCGCAATCTACGTCGTACTTCAAGGAAAACCGCAAAACTCTATGCTATTTTACGACCTTTAAGAAAAAATAAGCTTACAATAAAAACAAATTAAAGTCGGTACGTTCGTAAACAACAACAAGCCGTAGATTGTCTACGGCCGGGCCGCTACGCTACGCCGTAGCGCCTCTACGAGCGTACGCTACGCCGGGCTAACGCATACGCCAGGTTTGTTCTTCCCACAATTTTTTCCATTAAATATAATCATACATGATTATGTATATATTATTGTATTGTACAGTCAAGGGCATAAATATTATGTACGTTACAATGACGTCAACAACAACTTTATGCCACAAACAATGAGGTCGGTGACACATATACTTAAAGAGTCCCGACTAAATTCGGTCAGACAAAAGGCCAAAAGGACATGCAAAGACACATGATAATCCTCATCGTATTAACCACACACATGGCAATCGATAGCCTATATGTATATCAAACTAAATTAGCTAAATCAAATCGGGGATGTCCCTGACATTCTTCGTGCCCTATGTTAAAATTTACATGAAACTCAAATAACAATTAGCATATTTATTAATCGCATACATAACAATATTTTACTTTTAATTTGAAGTTATTCGTCATGCCAACGACCGAATCGAAAGACCTTGTTCAGACTTCGGAATAACAACCTATCTACGTATAAACAAACTTACTCATGGGGACCTGTATCGCTGCGTGCAATTTTAGAAAAAAAAACATGGCCGTTTACACGAAGCTGAATCAAAGAAAGTTTTTGTTTCAATATTGTAGGTACTTATACAATTTGATCCATCAACAATACACCCCGACCCCCGTCCCCCGCAGAATTTAAAAATAGAACACCGCGGCGCGACAACTGAAGGACGCGCCCCGCCCCTCGCCTGCGTCTCGCTCGCGCCGGCTAAACGCCGCGGGAGAGAAAGAGCCGGCGAAACGCGAATTACGAGCCGATATAAAAATAGAACACTCACGCGGGGTACGTAACGTGCGCCGAGTAATTTATTCGCGGAAAAGGAGCAGGTTTTTCGATGGGGATTCGGGGATTAACTGGGCACCGCGGGCTGGTAGAGACCCGACACCGACCGAGCAAACAACGTATTTGACCATGACGTGTAGTACTGTAGTGCTTCGGACACGCGCGATGTGTACCGCGTAAACTCACCCGCTTAATCATAGAATGTCCCTAACATGTAACAGCAAAATGTGTGTTTATCAATAAGACAAAATAAGACAAACTAATATGGCAGAAGTTTATAAAATTACTAGCTTCTGCCCGCGACTTCGTCCGCGTAGAATAAGACTTGAGAACTGATGTTGATAGTATATTCTGCAATTATTATTTACTTTGCGATTGCGACTCTAGGCAGCTACGACCTACCTATCACATGTTTAGGCTATCGCGCGGGAACTATAACTTAAACTAGTTATAGTTTATTCATGAAAGCGGAACCGATTGAATTCGTTGTGTGCTTATCGCTCGCCTGGAGGACAAATAAAAAACATTTTTAAATTAAATAACTGCTCATTCTGAGACGGAACGAATCGGCGACACGTCGTGACGAATCGAACAAACGACGCTATCGGCGCTAGAGGCGTTCTCGTGACGATACGACACGGTCTGCCGAACAATTTGTGTTCAATAGGTAGACACGTGAGGATATAAAACGTGTTTTAACAATTGTATTGTTACTTTAAAGAAGTATGTATACATATATGTAAACTCCTTCCACGTAAAATCAAAAAATAATAAATAACACAACACCATACAGAAAAATATACAACGGCGAACTTATCCCTAAAGAGATTATAGAGAGATATTATTCTTATATAAAATAAACGTTAACGAACACTTCAGTTGTATTTCCCATTTTCATTACCCTGTTTCAAAAGACGCTTACAGGCGTCACAAGCATTATAAATTCATAAGAACAATAGAGCCCTAATACAACCACTTTTGATTCTATAAGTACCTAAAATATCTTTCGGTTAGCCCACAGTACAGTTAAATTCTCCTCTAACATGGCGTTAAAAATACGGATATTACACCTCCCTTCCTAATACTTTTATAGGCCCACATTACCACTTACTGTATTGTTATAATTCGTCGAAGTCTTGCAGTTTTAAATAGTAGGTACCTACACCTACCTAATAATCGCCTATCCTATTCGCTTTGGAGATGATTCTTAATCTAACTAATATTATGAATGCAAAAGTATGGATGGATGGATGTTTGTTTGTTACTCAATCACGCCAGAACGGCCCAACGGATCCGGATGAAATTCGGCACATAGATAGAGAAAAGTCTGGAATGGTACAAAGGCTGGCTACTTTTTATCCCGGAAAATTGCGTAGTTCCCGCGGGATAACGATAAACGAATTCTTTGCAGACGAAGTCGCTGGCAACAGCTAGTAACTAACTGAGAAGAAAAGAAAACCAGTCATGTCTGTGGTCGACTGTAATCGTAGTGGAAAAACTCGTATCGTACAGCCGTAATCGGGGTTCAAAGCCACGAGTAAACAAACGGTTGCTAAATAAATATACATATTTATAATATACATATGACACTTAATGGACGAACCAGTAGAATGTGCTCGACATACCTTTCGGTGTCGTCATACAAACGTTATGATCTCGAGTCTTTGTATCAAAACGAATTGTACAGTTGGAGTCGCGCCAATGGGTACATTAACGTAACGTGCACTCAGGTTCTGGAGCATCGGTTCAAGGTGCGGCGGCTGCCCAGTGCTGGCCATCCGTGGTTATCATTCCTAGTCCAATACTGTAAAGCGATAGTATTGCTCCGATTGAAACGGTTGATGAATGCAGGCCCCTCTTCTCCACTGGGCACTATGGGCACGTGCCCAGGGCCCCGCGATCGAATGGGGCCCCCTAGTTCCTGCCAGATTACCAAATGATAACCGATATTTAGGTCATAGGGGCCCCATGATCCTAATGTGCCCAGGGCCTCAAATAGTTTAAATACGGCCCTGGATGACTGGGCGAATGCTGTTTCCAGTGCTGGCCATCCGTGGTATCATTCCTAGTCCAATGCTATAAATCGATAGCACTGCTCTGGTTGAAACTGTTGAAGAATGGACGAATGCTGTGTGTTGGCCATCCGTGGTATCATTCCTAGTCCAATGCTATAAAGCGATAGCACTGCTCTGGCCTTATACTCCGAAATCCGTTTTTCGAAGTTCGTTTCGTGCCGTTCCGCTCTCACTAATAGTTATTAATTTGAGAGTGAGAGGGACGGTGTGATACGAATTTCGAAAATCGGATTTCGGAGTTGCCCCCCTGGTTGAAACGTATGAAGAATTGGCGAATGCTGTGTCCAGTGCTGGCCATCCGTGGTATGATTCCTAGTCCAATGCTGTAAAGCGATAGTACTGCTCTGGTTGAAAGTTTGAAACGGTTGAAGAATGGGCGAATGCTGTGTCCAGTGCTGGCCATCCGTGGTATCATTCCCAGTCCAATGCTGTAAAGCGATAGTACTGCTCTGGTTGAAACTGTTGAAGAATGGACGAATGCTGTGTGCTGGCCATCCGTGGTATAATTCCTAGTCCAATACTGTAAAGCGATAGTACTGCTCCAATTGAAACGGTTGACGAATGTGCGAATGCTGTGTCCAGTGCTGTGCTGGCCATCCGTGGTATCATTTCCAGTCCAATGCTGTAAAGCGATAGTACTGCTCTGGTTGAAACGGTTGAAGAATGGGCCAATGCTGTGTCCAGTACTGGCCATCCGTGGTATCATTCCTAATCCATTGCTGTAAAGCGATAGTACTGCTCTGGTTGAAACTGTTGAAGAATGGGCGAATGCTGTGTGCTGGCCATACGCGGTATCATTCCTAGTCCAATACTGTAACGCGATAGTACTGCTCTGATTGAAACGTGTGAATTTCGCTCGAATATCAATAGCTCATGGAATAAGGTTATGCGAACAGACATTGCGGGATACTGTAAGAACTGTACGAAAAGATAGACTCAAGGTTTTGTGCTAACTGTACCATTTATTGGCATACAGTAGCATATTTGCATTGTCATCCAATCTGAATATACATACCAAGCAGGTCAATCCGACCCCTGGAAGCTTTGTACCACATGTACCCTCTTGACAGGTGAAGTTAAATAAAAACTTGTAACAATGCATGAAAACGGGTTTGTTATCTTCTTACGGACTCAAGAATTCTTGCATTGATTTATTTTAATTTAAATAGTATGAATAAGCATGTGAATAAGTATGGTACGTTTAAATTTCTTAAAAACTTATCCCTCCATTCTGGGGACAGTCGGGACAAGAACTAATCTGTATATATAAAACTGTTCCGTTACTAAGTGACTGACAGACAACGCACAGCCTAAACCACTGGACCTAGAAACTTGAAATTTGGCACACATATACCTTTAGTATCCCAGAGGAGCACTAAGAAGGGATTTTTCGAAATTTCCACGGGATATGGAATAAATGAGGCTTATATGTTTTTTAGTAAAACTGTAATAACTAGACTCTTCAAATTCAGCACACATGTAGATGATCGTAACACTAAAAAACTAATTTCAGGATTTTTTGATATTCCCACGGGATAAGGAAAAAATGGGATTTATATGATCGATTCAGAGTGACTGATTGACAACGCACAGCCTAAACCGCTGGACCTAGGAACTTGAAATTTGGCAGACGTATATCTTGAGTATCCCAAAAGAGCGCTAAGAAGGATTTTTTTTGAAATTCCCACGGAATAGGGAATAAATGAGGCTCATATATTTCTCAGTAACAGTAATAACTAGACTCTTCAAATTCGGCACACATGTAGATGATTGTAACACTAAAAAACTAATTTCAGGATTTTTTGATATTCTCACGGGATAAGAAAAAAATGAGATTTATATGTTCCATTCAGAGTGACTGACAGACAACGCACAGCCTAAACCACTGGACCTAGGAACTTGAAATTTGGCAAACGTATATCTTGATTATCCCAACTCAAAGGAGCACTAAGAAGGGATTTTTTGAAATCCCCACGAGTTAGGAATTAAATGAGATTTATATAGTTCTCAGTAGGTACATAACTGTTAACTAGACTCTTTAATTTTGACACACCTGTAGATGATTATAGCACTAAAACATGTTCTCCGGGAAAATGCGAAATTGCCGCGGGACAGAATAAGTGCATTGAACTTCGGGGCTCTTTCTAAAAATCTAAATATAAAAGAAGAAACTGACTGACTGAAATATCAACGCACAGCCTAAACCGCTGGTTCTAGAGATTCAAAATTTGGCATGTAGGTTCCTTATCTAGGGGTGCACTAAGAAAACATTTTTTAAAATTCGACCCCTAAAGGGGTTAAATGGGGGTCCAAAGTTTGTATGGGGAAACAAGATTAGACTATTTTATTCGAAACTTCGCAGGAGTATTCCTGACAATAAATGAGTAAACACCTCTTTCAGGTTTTATGAAAATTCAATCCCTAAAAGGGGGAAATGTGGTGACAAAGTCTGAAAATCAACATGGGTATTTGTTTGTACGGTTTATCGGGTCGCTGATTACGAAAACAAAAACACACGTACCTAATTTTGGAAATTTCCACGGAAATGAGAAAAAACGGGATTTATTATAACGAGACTCTTCAAATTACGTACACAAGTAGGTGATTACATAACTAAGAAAGTAATTTCCACGGAATAAGGAAAACACGGGATTTATATACAGTTTTACAGGATCTGGTCGTAGAAAACTGAAATTACAGAAGTATTACAGACACTACAAAAGGATTTCCCAAAATTCTGACGGAAACGAACGAGAAAAAACGAGATTTTTAATTATACTGGTCTTAGAAAGTTGAATTTTAGCATGTAGGTTGCTTGATCAGTGTAGGGAAGCATTAAGATACAATTTCCCGACACGAGAAAACGAGACTATTCGTTTTACTGGTTGTGGAAAGCTGAAATTCGGCATTTAGGTTGCTTGATGAGTGTAGAGTAGAGGAGCATTAAGAGACAATTTCTCGAAATTCCCACGAGGACAAGAAAAACGGGACTTTTCGTTTTACTGGTTGTAGAAAGCTGAAATTCGACACGTAAGTTGCTTGGGGGAGTGTAGAGGAATATTAAGAGAGGACTTTTCAAAATTCTCACGGGAACAGGAAAAAACGGGATTTTTCGGTTTACTGGTCGTAGAAAGCCGAAATTTGCCATATAGGTTGCTTGAAGAGTGTAGGGAAGCTATAAGAGAGCATTTCCCGAAATTCTTACAGGAACGGGAAAAACAGGACTTTTCGTTTTACTGGTTGTAGAAAGCTAAAATTTGGCATGTAGATTGCTTGGAGTGTAGTGGAGCATTAAGAGAGGACTTTCCAAAATTCCCACGGGAACGGGAAAAAACGGGATTTTTCGTTTTACAGGTCGTAGAAAGCTGAAATTTGGCAAGTGGGTTGCTTGGGGAGTGTAGGGTAGCGTTAAGAGAGCATTTACCGAAATTCTTACGGGAACGGGAAAAAAAACGCGATTGAAATAGGTACCTACTGGTACCTACATGCGAGAGAAGCCGCGGGCAAAAGCTATTTGAAAATAAATGAAGTCTACGCGGACGAAGTCGCGGGCAAAAGCTAGTTACTAACTAAAATTAGTAAGTAAGTGACCCAAAAGGTGAGTATGATAGGCCACTCCGTATTGATCCGGGTAAGGTGCAAAACCTTTAGGTATCCTATAGTATATTGTTCTGTGAAGAGATTGCAACAACAGCTCAGAAGCAGGTCGCCACATCCCTCCAGCGCAGATCGAAATAACGCGCCGTAAAAGTCAACTTTTTTTAAACTATTAAAACCGTCGTTCCAAATCCAAACGGACTGTTTCTATTTCAGTCGTGTAAACTGTTTATTGGACGATGCGCGTGCGGCGTCCGGTGCTATTTTAGCCCCGCTATAAATGCAACCGCCACCGGAAAGGTTCTTAATTTGGACATTCAAATGTTAACAAGACGTACCTACAACACTTTAAAAGGGGCACACTTAAATCAGTTTTAAAAGACTGAACGCGGAATTGCGACTATCACAAATGAATTTACTTTGGCAATATTTCGTAACAGCGTGGGACGGTGCTTTAATTCGCACAATTCATTTAACATATTAGATACGTCTGCCAATTCTAAGTGAATCGCTAAATAGGTGCTTAAATTAACTACATTACTTTGATTAAAACAGTGGGGTTTAAAAGTCCCGTTGACCCGGGTCGTGCCCGGGGCGGCCACGTGGGAGTCCTTGATAGACGGTGATTTACCGGGGAAAGCGCCGGGAATACACACACCAACGGGTTTTACGAGCGCCGAAATAGAGCGCCCGACTTAGAGCGCGCCGACACACCGCAGCGTTGCGTACGCGCGCGCTGCTGTTTTTTGTTATTTCGTGTGAACTTGAAAAACTCCCATTAGCCGCTGCATTTGACAGAAACGACTGTAATTCTTTTAAGAAATATAGCAGCCTTCTGGTATTAAATAAGAAGCTACATGGTATACAGTCTATGCACATAATTATATGGCAAGGGGCAATGAAGTAAGGGTAATATTGGCTTCTTGGCATTACTAGTCAAACATTAAATTTCTAGAAGATGGAGTGTGATATTGGGTAACAATGACATGGTGCTCTTTATTAGGTAGGTAGTCGGCTAATTACTCTGGGGTTTCTCGATCATTACATCACCCAAATCTCACCTTAGCTTAACAAGCGACAAATGATATCAATTTGCTCACTGCGTAATCAAGGAGTAACTACTGCTTAATCAGTCCTATAAAGTCCCATTATATAATTAACCAAAGCCTATTAATGCAAAAGCCTTGGTCAATCACACAGATGAACCGCGCGGTGGCGCGCGCGCCGCATCACCGTGTGTTTCGGCGCGGCCACGGCGCGGGGGCGTGATCGGTCAGACCTATCAACTACACCTTTCATCGGTGATTATTTTTATGCGAATCAAGGTGACTCTATATTACCGCCTAAGACAACTTAGCTAAGCTAGCCATTGCGAATTTGACAGTGTTATAAAAATGAGGATTACTTGCTTTATTATTTCCATTTGCTGAGTTCAATACGGTAACTATAATACTAGTTCATTATTTTATGTGTATTCGGATTTCTCATGAATTGATCCGTTGTATGTAGAAGCGTGAAGCGTGAACCGCAACTCAAAATCCATCACAACAATTGTAATCAAAATCCAACGTTAAAGAAACAAAGAAAAATGCATTAAGATTTCAAAACGATACAAAGGAGTGGCAATCCTTTGTATTTACGATCATAGCAGCAATTAACGAGCGGCTGCGCAGGAGTGAATCACGGCCGAGAATAGCCGCCTATTTATAGCCGGCGTACAAAGAGCGCGTATTCCGGAATCATTGACTCGCCTCAGACACGTGCATGCGCCGAAGTGGTTGTGGACACAGACACAGCCATCGTAACCGGTAAGAGGTGGTGCAACCCAAAACTAACGCCAATGCTATGAAACTACAAATTTTCTTCATCATTAGCATTAAGTATCCGACCGACTAGAAAAGCAAGTTGAAAAACATGTTATTCCGCACATGAATTCCTAAAAACTCAAAGGTGCGAGCTCAGTTTCGAACTCACGACCGTCTGTTTGCGAAGACATCGTGAGAAAATTCAATGGTGTGTATAAAGTTCCCAATACGCACAGGGCCCTGGGAACTATAGCGCAAACCTTTTTTTGAGAGGAGGCCTAGTATAAATTTTAGGTTACAGGATTCCGACTTGATTATTAATCTGGACAGATTATAACTCGCAAGTACGAGAGTATCACACGGCTCAAGCCACACTCCACTGAAAGCCATAACTGTAACAACAGTATTACAACGTCAACGCACACATCTGACCCTTTTCGGTGTCACATTGAGTAACATCAGTAATTAAATTACGTTACGACATCATAAGACGGCAGATGTGCCGTATGAGGACAAATCAAATTTATAACTCAAAAGTCTATCTGTTTATTTACAACTGCATAACAAACAAGTACGATCAAAATTGGTGAATAAACGGCAAAAAAGAACAGCATCGGCGTCTTAATAAACCTTGAAAACATCCGTCAACTACTAGCATATACTCAGTAACTTCAGTAATTAGATTAAGTAGCTGTTTTGGTTTCAATACGACAATTCCGCAGCCGTGAGTCACAGTCGCCTACGCCTCATCAAGAGCTACAGTGCAACGTCTTCAATAAATTGACTACGTGATGTCCCTATTACACAATGATACACAGCAACGGAAACCGCAGTGGACAACCTCACATTCATTCACAAGGGTGTTCGAATTATGCCAAAAAATTGACAAGTAACAAATTCATTCCTCTTTGAAGCTGAAAGTAGTAAAGAAAGATAACATTAGTTTTTGGCACTGCAGACGTGAGTGGCTTACACAGCGCAGTTTCGTATTTTCTTGTACGATTAATTCAACTTCATCACGAAGATAAATTTAGTTTTATGTAGGCAGGTTGAACGCGCCATTGTGTCGGCAGTCGGCACGTGTCGTTGTTATGGACGTTAACTGATGTTTGTTTACACGCTAAGTCCAAGTGGGATTTCTACGAGAATACTGCAATCGACTTCACTCAAATAACGACCAGCACAGCCCTCATGTCAGCTAATACGCTACAAATTAGTTTGACATTAAAATAGACGCGACTTCAGCCTTTTGTAACCGAAACCCAACAAAGTGGAGGGTTGTTTTTGTACACTTGTCGTCAACTTGTTACCCCTTCACTTGTTCAGCACTTGCGGGTCCGTGGATGCCGCAAATAGCCATCTCCCCCGCCTCGCTGCTCTATAAACAGATGCGCGCATTCCGGACCTAAATATAGCCGCCTAAATCGGGAACCACACTTGCTCCATTGGGTTTTTGTGTAAATTAGAAGATAAACAAAGCGCGGGACGGACGATAATGAAAATATGACGCAGTGTTATTAAAGCAAAACGAGCTGTCGGTGCTTTAGGAAAATGATTGCATTAACCTATTGTTTTATTGCAACTTCAAAACAAAATAAATGTATCAAAGGATAATCTATTTAAAACGTTCACTACATTATGTCCACGTTTATTCGCAACTATCTCCGACTGCTAATCTAACACGTCTAAAAGTTAAGAGACTCAAAAACCAGTTTACCTATTCAATTATGAAATCGGTCTCAGATATAATTTTAACAGCGACATGCAACATGCATTATGCATAGAAATAACGAGCACAAAAGCGTCGGTTGTGCCAGCTAAATATATCTGCACAAAGCATCCATTAGAGTCGGAGGCTATTCGGCAGGCTGCACTCCCGGAATAGCCCGTTCGATACTTTCCCATTCGGGCTATTCTCGGAGGTTGTATAAGCGCTATTTCAGGCCTTTTGTGACACGTTACGTCGAATAGCGCACGATTAGTAACGTCTGCGCATTGTTTTACGAGTATGCCGCAAGGATATGTTGTTTTAAGAATAGAGTTTGAAGACAAGAGCTGCGAAAATAGCGACGATAATAGTTTAGGATAAAGGTGGATGATATCATGCCGTTCTTTCTGCCGTTGAGTGAGAGACAATTTTACCTGTTTTGTACTCAAGATCCCGAATAAGTAGCACATAAAAATATTGCGTACAATTTTACAGACAATTAAATCTAAACATAACATCTAAAGTCGCGTCTGCTTGGTGAATTCCAAAATTTCAATGTTCCAACCACGATTGATGTGTGTAAGTTTTATTTTATTTGTTAAAAGTTAACATGGCTCCACTCAATAATATACAGTTCCGCGTCGAATGCTATTTCTGTAAATTGGCTGTGTCAGGTGTCGCGATCGACTTTGAACCCGCGACCTGCGCGCGCGCTGGTTACACGTCGATGTTTTACATATTTACACTAGGTATAGGCAATAACTGAGGTGAGGGATCAAGGAATCTAGTTTTTGAATTACATCACTCGTAAATACTACTGGTTAGTGCGAATAAATTGTGTATGTACAAAGCTATACATACTCAAACAGTTTTGGACTGGTGGACAAGACTATTTGGAGCTGCAATTTTCTTCTACTCTACTCGTGTTTCAAATTCTGCGAAATTTTTCACGATATTTGATTGGTATACTTGTGGCGTGCTTTGAAATATCGAGCCCCTGTCGGTCTCAGAACCGGTCTGAATATCATCATTTATGACACCGCGATCCATCGTAAAATGTGTTGTCATTTATTTTAATGAGCTGTTTACTGTTTACTTCTACGTTTAACGTAGGTAGTATAATAAATTAATATCCAATGGTTGACATGTTTACGTATTAAGTTCCGTGGAAAGTACCTACGAAATAATACTCTGGAAGGAAATTCAACTATTATTCATCCCAGGGTATAAGAGCAGTTTTGTAACCAAAACAAAACAAACATTTTGATGCGGAAAACATAAACAGGATAAACTTTACGGAAACCAACAACAACTGTAACCTACAATTATTTGTAGGACTTGTAGAGCTAATGGCATCAGTTTACTTTAGAAAACAATCTTAATTCATTAGTTCTGAAAAACATAAATAATTATAACAATTTTGTAATCCTAGTACAGAAAACTTGGTAGCTGATAAGGTAAATTTGTCTTCGTTGCCAATTTCGAGTTGAACCATTTTTACTTAAAATACAATAATGCTAAACATAGTTGACAATATTGACATACCTATATCTTATTTGATGTAAAGATTACGATACCGGTACGGTGCAGGTAATCGCGATCACGATGAACACCGTACGGTGACTTATCTAAACTTATCTTATCTGTTTCGCGTTACGCTTATATGTTTGCAAATTTCAGCGACATCATTAAAAGTATTAGTCTATTAGCTGTGAATCGCGAGGCGATAAATGCTTATAATTGCATTAAACCTGAAATCAAGAGCTAACCTTTTAATTGCAGAGTCGTTAGTAGTTTTCCACGTGCACAGTTATTATCTTATTAGCGTGCGACAATAGGTAACAGGGGCTTTGTGCGCATGTTGCGTTACGATTGATAGTGATAACTACAAATGAATCGATAAATACCTACACGTGAAACTTATGCGGCGATAAACAAGTTTATTTTAAGATATGCAAACTGTCTGCGTAAGTATTTTTCCTGCTAATTAATGCATAAATATTGTGTTAAGTGTTGGACAAGCAAGCCGAGCGGTCTGGCGCGAACAGAATATGATTCCATTTAGTATTAGCAGCATAATGTTAGAACTACGACTTGGATAATTAAAACAGTAACACAACAGTAATTAGGTAAGCTGTTGCAGTAATTGGTTCTATAAATAAAGCTTCCGGTGGCGTGTTATTCCTGGAGCAGGAAAACTGCCAAAACACTAACCGCTCGTTATCGCTGCTCTAAATATAGGAGTGCCCCGCGGAGTGTCCTGGTTGCAATGTTAGGATGTTAATGTTACTACACAAGTACACACATCAACTGTATAGGGATCACTCAAGTAGGTACTTATAGAATTTCAAACGTGTTTGATCCTCAGAAATATTTGAGCAGTATCGTTTGTTCGTATTTTGGATACCTATTTTAACATTTGGTAATTTGAAAAAATAGCGAAGTACGTACGTGTGGTAAATACATACTTGATACATACTAAAGATCTGATATTGTTATTTATTCTAAGCAGGGATTAGAAAGAAATCAGTTGAAGTTTCAACCATGGTTACCAAAGCTCAGAGTAATAATAGCAATGTAACAAAATCTACAATAACAGGCAGAGAAAAGCAATTAACGAACTAATTGCATATTTTTTAAAATTTAAATAGGTACATATAAGTTGACAACAACATGAATTTAAATAGTACATTGTTGATGTACACAGTGTTATATAAAACCTCCCACGCAGTGTTTACATTCGTCAACGCGATAAAAATATCGAAATAGACTACTATCTAATCAATTCTGGATAAGGATATACTAAAAATATCTCAAACGCATAACACCAAGGACGGTCCCTAAATATTGCTTCCTTCCTGGGGCCTTACCAGTTCAGGTTTTAGCTGTCATTTTTAGTATGGATCTGACAGCGAGCGAACCTAAACTGAATCCGAATTGAATCGCATTAAGATGTCATAGTAAGGCCGCTGAAAATGCTCTTGACGTGCCTTATTGGCATCGATATATGAAGCTTTCATGTAACAAACGAAACAATCAAATTCTCAGCTAACTGCAAATCTAATCTACAGATCGACATAAAAGAAGGAAGATCTCGACCATAAACAATCTCAAACGCTCCTAATAGATAAGCGTTGTAGTTTTTAATGAATTGTGTCTTTTTTCAAAAGATAACTAAATACAGCGACTAAGTATATGTACAATACAACAATACAATACAAATACTGTTTATTGAACACCACAAATCAGTACAAAACAATACAGAAACAAAGAACAAAGTATACAATAGGGGTAGAGGATATGTATTTGTTAAATTAAAGTTTCTTTACCTAGCCTATGTCAATAAACGCATTCTCTTATAATAATGCCGGTATCAGTTCAATTGACATATTGTAGCCATTGTCTCGTCAGCGTGTTTCTTTACTAAAATACATGGACCTATTCATCAGTGGCGTGACGTCCATAGAACTCGATTCCCACCGGCTTGCCTATTTTTAGGCAGTTGGGCAATTTTTTGTGCAGAATTAGAGGAAAAGGCTAGTTAAGTTCCCTTCGGCTTGCCTTCTGATATACTTGACGCCACGCCACTGCTATTCATAGATAGTTTACGTCGCCTCAATGCGTTATAAAACTCAAATGGGTTAATTTTAAAACGTTTACAACTTTATCTAACGTTTTATTATCACTTGTTTGATAATGAAGTCTTTTCAAACACGACATCAAACAATTATTTTGATATCTCATTAAATATAAACTGTTTTAAATAAAAATCAATCTTCGACCGTATTTAGAGTCAATTAGTAGACGGTAGGTATTTATCATACCGTGGTACGAACGTGTTAAATATAGCCGAGCGATTAAGCTCATTAGAGTGGCTAAGAGGCCGGTTATAATAAACATTGACATTTCATTTGAAACGGGTAAGTATAGCCCCTTAAAAATAGTAAGAAGTCATCTCCAAATATAGAATTATCGCTAGTGACCTGCCAGCTCGAATAACACAACGTGAGATCGCTTGATTGCGTTAATCACCAGTTCACTACCTACTATGCAATCTCGACTTTATCTCGCGTATAAATACTAAATAGTTATAATAACGTTTGATAACGCGGTCCACATTAATTGACTGCTCTAACGACCCAGCAAATACGCAGTTACCGGAGTTGTTCAATATAAATATTTATCATTGCATGTGAGTCATTAATAAAAGTATCGCAATTAAACAGTCAGTAATACCTGCTTTAGGCTTCAGTTCAGAGGTTTGACATCATTGATCCGGCTTACCTGTAAATAAAATTACCCGTTAAGATGACGGCATGAATGACACCACATATTAAAATATAGATTTATAATGTGGTTCATGATTTTATGAAGTACTTAAAATTTAATCCTACTTCTGAAAACATTAAGTAACAGTCACGAATATTTCGTTTCAGAGATATAGGTAGTCCAATCTTTATAAAAAAACCACAGTAAAAAAAAAACAACCGAGAACCTCCTCCTTTTTTTTAAGTCGGTTAAAAAAGACAGAAAGCTATCATGTAAGTATGACTCTTCTAGAAAACAAACACAAAAATCACCTGTTTTAAGTGCGATTTTGCGCATTGTTTCAAATAGGTTTACCTACTATAAAGGATTTCGCGTGCGCGGACCTTTTCTGTTTACTCGTCTTTTTATTACAATTTGATAGAATTTGATTTCCCCAAGTCTTGCAGGTGTCCATGGGCGATGGTGATTACTTTCCATCAGGTAAACAGTCTGCTCGTTTGCCCCCTCTTATATAAAAAAAAAAAAAAAAAAAACATGCGCACGTACTAACTGTCGATGATTATGCAAAACTAATGCACGATACGATTAAAACATTTATCCTGAGTCAGAGTCAAAGGCCGAAAAATCTAGTGTTGTAATTAAATAAAGTTATTTGGTTAAGTAGTTCCGTATTTATTTATCGTATTGTACAGTCTAGATCTAGACTGGACGCTCGTCGAACAAAGTGGATTATAAAAAGTTTGTAATATGGCAATGCACTGGTGATTTTGGGAAAAGAAGGATTTCAGTTTATATGTTACATGTAAAAAGCTCGCCCGTCTACGGATTCCACCACGGGCGATATCGCATCCGGAGAGGTCGACGCCCTTCCGCCGCTATCACTATCAGTCAGCTGCTGCGTTGTTTGGCTCCAAGGGCTGAGGCGGTCCGCTTTTTATGTCTCAGTTTTTATTAAATACATGCTCTAAAGCTGTGTCTTATCTTAACTGAAAAGACAAGATCAGACTGCGGACAAATGCCCCATACGTATACTCACAGACGCCCAGTGGTCCGCAGACCACAACAGTGTTGCCGTTAGCGTACATTTTACACATTTGACGTACCTTTTTAGCCTCCAATGGGTTATGTGTAATGGGGTCCAATTTACGTACCTTTTGTTCAAATCCAAAACTATGTGTAACATTTTATAAACTGCCGCCAAACAGTTGTGGCAAAACTGAGAGCGATAGAACCTGTGTTAAGAGTTGAGTAAAAAAAATGCTTATGTACCTTTTTATCCCAAAATGTACCTTTTCAGCGCTGTATATGTATGTACCTTTTGGGAACTCAGTTGTGGCAACACTGGACCACAGGTTAACAAACACTGCTCTAAAGAATGGGGAGTGCATAATAACAAAAACAAAGTTATAATTTTAACGTCAATATCTAGGAGCGCTAGAAAACTAAACAGCATACTATCATAATCATAATATTGATTGGTACGGCATGATACGACACTTTAAGAATGAAATTTAACGCGTAGTTGTAGTGAGTAGATAGGTACGTAAGGGTTTGATAGACACCCGAATCATTAGCTATTCTATATATATATTCTTATCAGTATCCTTATCAAGTTTATTTTTATCTTAATTACTTGCCTATACCTATATCCACACCCTTTATCGAGGTTTGTACTAAATAAAACCAAGGAACTATGTAATACCTATTAGGTATACATTTATATTTTATATTTTTATGTATACACGCTTCAAGTTGCTACAGCTACGGTCTCCACTTTAAGGAAGGATCATGAACCGTAACGTAAGCCACCATCACCTTTGAAGACTTTTGTCTGCACCTATTTACCTAATGAGACCAGCGGTAATCAGTATCATCCCGTGCTAGATTCCCGATACTTCCCGGTGGCCCACATAGGCAGCCAGTTGGCGCCTGTGCTGAGAGGATCTCTCGCTCCGCATGATTGGCACCTCTCGCTACATAGTATACGTTGACAACCACGTTACCTCTCGCGATGCCAAGAGAACTCGCACTCCGCGGTATGTCAAGAACTTTTGCAGTATTTGTTTTGTATGGACTGGTTTAACCAGGACGATATAATTATAGCATTATATTAAACTTCGTCAGGAACGTGCAATCTAATCTAACTTGGTAGTTTTGAAAGTAGGTTAGCAATTTGTCAGAGCATGGTCAGAGCTAGCCAAATTGTACAAACAACAGCACCTACTCAATTGTTGTTAAGGCTGATTCACTGTATACATACATTAGTGTAAGTATTTCATGCTTGACTGGGGTGAGTCTGTGCATGGTAAATGTCGGTGGACTTTGTTTGCCGGTTGGGGCCCGGTGTAGTATGCGCTTGCCGGGTGCCTGAAGGCCACTCACAAAAGTGAGATAGAAGCACCATCTTGGACATAGTCGAGCAGTAACAGCTCGCCGCTTTCCCGATGCAGTGGGAATGATTCAATAAAGAGTTATACATACATACATACATACATGATTGCCCCGGCCGTGTACAGACTGGGCCCCAGTAAACGACACGGCCCGGCCCCGGCTCGGTGTAATGTGAACCAACATTTATGCTAGTATTCAAGATGGCCTTGCGTCGCACTGTCGATATAAATAAATGGGAATGATTTGCATAAGTTAGAACTTGCCTTTTAAAGTAGTCGGTCTATTTGCATTCTGTGTTTATTTATAGCCTGCATGTACACAAACGGGTTCCATATTATAATGCCTAAGACCTGTAATTACATTATTTCTAGTATTTCAAGATTATAAACAGTAACATTTAAATATGTGCAATGTAACATAAATATTTGCTTTGCTTTGGTATTGGCGTATTGTCAAATAAACCGTTTCAGACGGTCGGTTTTCCTCGCACATGTGCCTAATAGGTCTCCAGAGCCTTGGCCCGATGCGCGCGCGCGGGTCGGGACTCGGGCGGGGTCGGGAGAGGTCGGGTCGTTGCACAACCTGCACTATTCTCGTCTCACCCTGCACTGTGCACGCTGCGCTTGCGACACCGACTCACCTGCTGATTTACTGTAAGACATACTGCCCCATTCGTTTTGAAAAATGTTTGTTCACTAATATTATGTCTCTAATTCTGTTGAATTATCTTTTATTTACGGATGTACAGTTCAGTTACAACATCAATCTTCATAGATCAGTGGATCATTCAATCAAAAATAAGCCAATAATACAAATAAGGTAAAGCGGTGCAGTAATGGGACCGCAGGCGCAGCTCGCGCGCGGCGTCTCCCCGTCTGCTGCATCGCGGTCAAGGCGCGGGCGCAGCGCGGCTAAATGCGCGCAGCCTCGCCCTACCACCGGACTATTCCACATTTGTTACCCTAGTTCTGATTCTGTCAGACTTCAGCTTATCTCAAAAGATTTGAAAGATTGAATTTGGTATTTATTGAAACAACTTGAGGATTATCTAAAACCAATTATCTTCCTTCTCCGCTACCACACACACATAATCCACATGCCCGACACTAACGCATTTCAAACTCTACCATAAAAAAGTTTATTCCCAAAGCTACACGATACACGACACGACAGTTAATCCTTATCCCAACGAAAGAAACTTTGACTAGTGAGCCGTGGTAGCCTAGTGGTTTGACCTGTGGCCTCCCAAGCAGAGCGTCGTGGGTTCAAATCCCGGGCTCGCACCTCTGAGTTTTTCGGAATTACATTTGTAATTTGCCATGAGCTTTTCGGTGAAGGAAAACATCGTGAGGAAACCTGCACACATATGCGAAGAAATTCAATGGTGTGTGTTAAGTTCCCAATCCGCACTGGGCGCGCGTGGGAACTATAGCCCAAACCCTCCAATACACCGAGGAGGCCTATGCCATGAGGCACGCCGAATTGCGCGACAATTTAATAAATAAACGACAATAACAACAACAACAACATGTACTTACTGAAATTGTAGCGAATTCGGAATAAAAAGGCTTATAAATAAATAAAAAATAAAATAAATAAAAATCATTTATTTCGGACATCAAGGTCCATATCGGGTTAGTAATACAACTTAGAGCACTATGTTAGTTAATTAAAATTAAAATGGAAATAAAAAATAAAAAAAAAATTATAAACAAATTATACAAATTTAATTTAATTTAATACTACAAGCACAAAATTTCATATAAAGCAACATTGGGTGAAGATCATTACTATAAACATCATTACTATTATTATAAATATAAAAAAATATATAAAAATAAAGGCCTTTGTCGGGGACTGTGACTTTTCGCCTCATAATATACTTACAACTAGGACGACCCCGATTCCCGTAATCTTCTTCTTCTTCAAGTGCCTCTCCAAATAGTGAAGGTCAGCGATTAGTTTTTGGAATCCTTCTCTCGAGCCTAAAAAGTTCTGTTGCTGAAGAGATGCTCGATTCCCGTAGTAGACCAATTTAATTAAAGACTAAATGCCACCGATGCTGTCATCTTCCAGTGCCTAAGACCAATTATCCGTATTGCAACAATAAACATATACAAGTTAGTGTTGCGTGCCTGATGCATCTGTTAGTCAGTGTGGAATCACCAGCAGACGCGGTGGCTGCCCTCGTGCAGCCCGCAGCTCCACTAGTTAATGTGACACGGGAACGCCCGATTGACTCGAACATTATTCACATTAATTTAATCCCAACACCTAGACGTCTAATAATAGAGCAGTTTGAAGCTCGGTCTCGGTACAATTAGATTTTGGCCGCCACGCTGGCTTAAACACAGCATTTGAGAAACAGTATTTGCACGTGGAGGATTAGGATAGAGCCGCTAGAACATGGCACAGTCGCGTCGTATATTATTGTAGATCACGTCTTGCATCGTTTGAGATAACGTCACAATTCAGCGCTCTATTTACGCCTGTCGCGATTAGTTATTCTCACAGCTTAGCAGATTGTTTTTCTTTAGCCTAGCTAGAGCATGTTGTGTTTAACCAGACCAAGTTTGCGCGAGCAACATCAGTTTCCAGGCTTACCTACTTGTTTTTACCAACTAGGAGAAATATTTAAGCCGTCGGACATATCTCGCCGTTAATTAGAACGACCTTGGCAAGTAAGATCAATAATACATCTAAATTTAGCTAATCGTGTATCTGAGAGCCGGTTGGGGAAAATTTACGATCGCCTTATTTTACAACAGCCGCTATTAATCGTGCTCTGCCAACATAAGCATTCGATACTCGCTATTATATAAATCTATTAAGAACAGCGATACTATTCGTTGCGCCAAATCTAACAGCAATGTGTGGCATGGCAATAATCGTAAACAATATTCAATAGTTTGGCTGCTTGGTTGTCGACGTTTTCATGACAACACTGCACTGTAAGCACCTAGATGCAACGTCTTGTTTTATGATAATGACTCCTTCGAACAACTACCGAGACATGGCATTACATCTGAGTAGCGATGATCGTCTTTGTCGCTCCACTAATAACACCTGCCAATCCTGTTCTGAACCAGTTCGTTTCTAAGCTCAGTGACGTAGAAGCAGCAAGTAACTTTGTGCAATTATCAGATTTCTATCGGAATTGGTTTAAAGTTCGCACTGCAAGTAGCTGCGTTGGCATCCACAAGCAATTACCCAAGCCGACCTCGCGTCGCGCCGCGCACGCCAACCTAAACAAACCCTGCGCCCGCGCTGCTCCGCGATAAATAATTATACGTGATTTACTGCGTTACATTAAAGAGGGCACAAATAGACTGAGGCAAGTGAAAGAGCCACGACCAAGACCTTGAGCAAAAATTGTGTAAAAAATATAAATAACCGCTGGTTGACATCGGCGAGCGCGTTGCGTTGCGTGCTGTGACGTAATCCGCATGGTTGCGTGGATCTGAGGGCCGACGGGTAACTGCGGACATTGAAGCCCTTTACTTCATCAGCCAGAAGCCAATTGTGTCACGCCTGCAGCGTCGCGTGCGGCTCCTTATTATAGTTGCCCCGTGCATCTGTCTAGCGCCATCCATTCTCAAAAGCCGAAACGGAAGTGATGTGTGATGCTAAAGTAGACGTTAGTTAAATTTCAACAAACACGTTTTCATTTGTTTTTGGCATCAAACATGTGTTCTTTTCACGCTAGGCTAACGGATGTTTCAATCGGACATCATGTTCTAGCGAGGCAAGTGTATCAGAGTCCACTATGACTGCAGGCATTACTTGTTCAGAGTTATGATGTATGATAACTAGCCGGTGGGGCCGCTGGGTCGCACCCTGGCCGGCGTCCAATCAGGTGCGAACAGATTTGAAGTCGACGTTTGGACATCTCTAATAATACCGCCAGCGCCGTTTATAGCCTCACGAGAATAGCCAGGAACTTATAGACACACTGACAGACGGCCGAACGCCATTTATGGGATTGAGATTTTTCTGAACGCAACGTTACGCTTCTATTCCGGACGATATCGTAAATAACTTAGTGCATGAACTTGTAGTGAGTTACATGTTTAGAAGCATGAAGTAGGTAGGCACCTTATTCCATTTAGCAGGGAATGTTTTGTTTTTTGCGTAGCAATGCATTGCTGCTAACATTCTAGACCGTGGATCAAAGGACAATAAAGTCCCGAGCAACGTTTCCGATCCCCAGTTTAAAGGCTTGCAACAAATCACCGTTCGGCAACAAAATTGTGACCCTTTTCCGTTATCGAGGCGCGTCCAGGCCAAGGACATAGCCCATAAATCAGGTGCGAGTGGAGGAGGTACGCCGCCGCAATCATTCCGGCAAACAACAGAGATATGCCGCCCTAACTTATTGTTATTGCGGACTTGATTAAATTGATGGCAGTTACATAAAGGTTACATAAGTTCGCAAAACGCAGAAGATTGGCCATCTCGTATGAGAACGGAGATTGATTTACTTGTTTACCGGTCAGAGGCCTAACCATGACGTCTTAATGCGATTCACTTCCGATTCAGTTTAGGTTCGCTCGCTGTCAGATCCATACTAAAAATGACAGCTAAAACCTGAACTGAGTCAGAATTGGATCGCATTAAGACGTCATGGTAAGGTAAGGACCCAGAACGCAATAAAATATTAGTACTTATTACACTGGTTATACTCACTTGTTTTGCTTGGAAATCAACGGTTCCTATTAGGTTGAGATTTGAAATATAAGTATCGTATGGGGCTCAATTTAAGGCTTTTTTCGATGACTGGTGTAAGTGTGTTAGGATATACATATTGTATCGGTATACATATTATAAGTATACCACAGAACTACCCGCGTCTCGAGTTGTTTTATTACAGGAGTGTGTATTCACCCGTTCTGTAAAATTAGCCCCTGTTCCAGTTACATGTGACAAAACTAGTGAATTGAGTGTGCAGCAAATAGAACCGCTAGTGTGCCAGTAAACTGTTCCAACAGGCAATTGCAGTCCGGCTGAAACTGATTCAATTTAGTCAGCTATTGTTAAAATTAAACATCAAGTTTTTTTGCACTATTTTCCACCTACTGAAAATCTCACCAACACCAACTGATTTATATTATCTGTTATGTTTGTGTATTGTTCTCTCGAAAGTATCTACAGCAATATTTAGTTATCTGATAATCCTGAGTTGGCATACTCGAAGCCAGAATTAAAACTACTACTAACGTGACGTATGATACATGAAAAAAAAAGAGATATAAAGATTTACATGGATTAAAATCTATCTGAAAACAAAATCAGCACATTTAAAAAAACACGAACATGAGCAAGCCCTTAACCCTCTCTTTCATTGCTCGGTCAACATGCTCACTGTTCAGCGGCCAGATGACAACACACGCAATGTATTGCAAAAATGCTCGCCGTGCTGTCTTTAGCGCGCGCGTAGTCAAGACCGAGCCGTTAAGACTTCCTGCGCCCGCGCATCCGTGGAACTCTTGTTACAAACTAAATGTAAACAAAAATTGCGCAACACGCTGCAAAGTCTGCCAGGCAGTCATGATACACGCGATAGCAAACAAGTTTAATTCACGAAAATAAACAATACGTGAATAGTAACGCCTAATTTTAGTTTGTTTTTTTTTGTTTTAGCTATTGCTTAATAGGAAAGCGTTTACTACAGTAGTATGTAAATAACTAAATTACGTAAATTCGCTTAAGCGAAATAATGTAAGCAACACTTAATAATTTACTTGATCAATACTTTTTGAAAACCAAATAAAGTAGTATAGGTAGGTAGTACCTAAAGGCAAGCGTTAAAATATTTCAAAAGTAGGCCCCGTATTTTTGTCTATTTCAAATACATAATAGGGTTAATACATACATAGTTACGCATGCATATTAACTAAGTACATTTATACTGTATTTTATTTATTACTTTATAATATTAAACAAAATGAAGATCAGAGACGAGGATTGAAAATATTTCTAGAACTTTCTAATCAACTACATACCTACTAAAGTAGAGTCTATAGTTACTGTAAGTATTTCGTTTTCGTAGCAGCAAGCCCTCTCACATTAGAGTTAAATGTCTTAAATTCTCAATTACTACGGGCAAGTTCATTTATTGTTTACAGTTTTAACACGCTCATGTAAAGTCATCGTTGAAATAAAACAGTCCAAAGACGAATTCAATTGCCCGCTTTGCTTGTAATGTCTTGGTCGACGGATATTCATCAATACAAATATTTGAACTTGAAACCCGGAATCGGACGAGGGTTCTTCCAGGCAGTGTAGGAGATGATAAGGTGAAGGTCTGCCACCTGTTGCGTGGCCGCGTGGGCGGCGTGCGGTAGGTTCAGCCCGGCGACCGCCATCGGGGCTTACACAACGCAGTGACGTAGATACGTGAACAGAGATAACGTTTGATGAATGGTCGATTGTAATTTTGTTTTGATTTTTTCGATGTAAAAGTATTCTTGGAAACAAAGTCCAACACGAATCAATGTAATGCTAACACCACAACCATTTCAAAATACCTACTCATTACTGTGAAACTTGCATGTGTTTTTATCAATAAATAAATAAATAAATAAGGTTAGGTTAGGGTTGTCAACCGTCCTGTTGTCCCAGGACATGTCCTGCTTTTTGGGGTGTCCTGGGCTGTCCTGAATAGTTCCTAAGCATCGTCCTGAGTTTTTAAAGAGTAGTTAAGGACCTAGTATGTTTTAAAATTGGCGTGCCACTTACTGTCTCCAATCGTTTCACTGGGCCTTTTATATATATAGTCCTGTCCTGGCTTTAAACCGAAATGCCCTGGTATTTCTATCTTCAAATCCTGGATTTCAAACTTTGGAGATAGCAACCCTACATAAGGTGCGTATAATATGTATATTGGAAAACTAGATTGAAGTAGTTTGACTAGATGTACTTAAGTTGATAATATCATATTGAGAATATCGCTGCCATTTCAATATAGGACACACTATTTAGATACATGACTCTTACTTAACGGGTATTTAGTGATACTTGGTACATCCGTTGCGAAGAAACAGTCAATTTTAAAATCAAGCACGCAAACCTAGTCTCATCCAAAACATAATCACAATCCTATTTTGTGTCAGAAGGGAGGTCTATTAAGTACCTATAATTATTTGAAAAGTTTTCCGCAATCCAGCCGTGCAAAAAGCGAAGTTTGTTTGTTTTGACACGGCGCAGGCGCTGGGCGGGGAGGGGAGCGTCGCCTGCGCAGTCGGTCAAGGCGCGCGGGCGGGTCAATCCAATCGCTCCCGAAATAACCGCGGATGCTCCCAACTCAACCGATACACACTCACTCTATGACCTCTATTCGCTGGCTACAACTAGTGCTGATGTCGGCCACATAATAATATTTGATGATTTTTAAAGCCAGGATCTTTCCGGGTTTGGCTAGGCTAGCATACTTCGCGCGGATGCGATCTTTTTGCTCGTCGCTCCCACTTTTTGCTAATATAATTTAAAAAGCTTTACATCCCCTTCTGCTTTGTTTAATTTTAGATTTTTTTAGATTTGTGGGTACATACTGTTTTTTTCTGTGGTACTAAACTGAACAATCAAGACATCCTGTCAACAACCAATAAACGGCTTGTTATGCTTCCTAGGCAATTTGAAAACATAAAATTTGAACATAGACAAATAGTGGAGCAATAGTGTTAGAATATAGAACTCAATAACCCTGAAGCGCCTAATAGTACAGCATATGGCGTATAAAATCTAAATAGAACACTCCTTGCCGTATCGATAGCGACGCAGTTAACGGTAGTAGGATACAGACACAAGGCGGGGAAGATTCCGCGCCGTAAACCTACATACAGACAATAACTGCCGGCACATCGCCTTGTGAAATATATATCGAACACCAGCTAATAGACAGCTGAACACATAGTGCCAATAAAACGAGCGCATCAATTGTGATCAATTTAGATCCGGGCGGAATCTTCCATGTGCATTAAGGTTCATAAGCTCGTCAACAACAATAATGTACGATGAGACGACTTAACGATAACGACACAGTAACATATCATCGAGCTATCGTCATTGCTGATGCCTAGTTAGTGGCGCTTAATTTAGACTACAGTTGTCGCATCCAATTCGCTAAACACGTAACGTAGTTGAAGGTCTTCACTTCCTGCTGTAATGAACTTCCAGTGTGTATAATGGGCATCTGTGAGGCACGGTTATGACGCAGCATTAGTCAAGTTTGGTGAGCGGCAAACTACCGGCAACCAGTTAGGGCCCAACGCAGCCGGCAGGTGGTGATGAGATGCGGCCGGCAACCAATGACGCCGGACACAGCATCCTGCCCACAGTCTGTTAACTATCATCCGCACAATTCTATAAATGAGACAGTAACCTCTGCAAAGTGAAGTCTAATCCACTCGCTGCATCACTAGCATTATTTTAAGACGGGTTCTTGGACGGAGTAGAAGAAAATTTCGACACAAGCGAACTCAGAGATAGTCTAGTCTTAATTTTGTAGTATACTGGGAAATAAAACAGCCCGTGAACTTTGGTTGCTTTGCTAGTAATATCTTTTGTTGAGGTTGGTTGATCAGTTTGAAGTTTAATAACTCTGGTACAAAGCAGAGGGATCGTTATTTACTTTATTGCGTCTAGCCGTCGCCAACTGTCTCAAACCAAGCGATTGGGAAACTCTTAATGGTCCGAACATATTACACTTAACGACAAACAAATCTATATTTAGACGAGCCATCAGCGCTAGTACTTCAGATGTGATTGGAGCTAATAATACACCTCAATTAGATATCGTCATACACACTTGACTATTCGTGTTATCTGACGCAAATGAGAGCAATCGTTTGATACTGACAGACCTAGCTTTAATGGATTAAAATGCGATACCTAGTACGAAAACTATCCAGGAGAAGTAAAGTGTTGGTTGCCTTTAAAGTAGCAAGCATTTTATCTAACTTATAAAAGGTACGCTGTCCAACAACTGCATGGGATTATGCAGAGTTGATAATCATGATAAGCTCATTTATCTTAACGTTATGTTATGACGCTGTTCACGCGACTCATTAATGTTCGCACCATTTTAATGACATATTCAACGGGCTTCAAACAAATTGACTGAAGAAATGACATCATACGTTAAATGAAGATAATTTTGGCAGGCACGCTTATCTTTAAAACGTCACAAACAAAAACACTTAATGAGTTATAGGTACGCAGTAACAGTCTGGTGGCAAAGTGTTAATATGGAAATTACAATGCATGAAAGCCATCTTTGTTTGATCTCTGGTTGTCACTGTTAATATAAACACAGTGTCAATTTCACTGCCGCCGAGGCGCTCCGTGAAGAAGGATTTCGGATTAGCCTGAAACATGTCGAGCAGTACATACTATATTTCAAAACGCGAGTTATCCGTTTATATTTCACAATCACAACACTTGTGTTTGTTTTTTATACTTCAAGTACAATTTCGCAAGTTGTTTTATTTTTAGACTTCTACTTAGTTGTCAGGGATCAAATATTTACGTTGGCGTGGATGACGCGAATTGAAGTGATCGTTCAATTTTTAGATACGAAGGATATGCAAATTTTAGCTTATGATTGTTTATAGGTCGTTGAAATATAACATGATTACATTCGAACATAATCTAACTGAAACGCTTAGATTACATCCCATTTGAATATTTTTTACGATCAGGGAAAGATGACGACTACTGATGACAAGACGCTTTGATATCAAAAGTTTGTGACACTGCAGCATCAATATATGTACACTAAACAAAACACAATATTTACTTCAACACATCAATCACCCTACCTGTTGAACTAAGATGTCAATTATTCAATTGAAGAAGCAAAACAAATACGCTGACGCACTGTACTTCACTATACACCAGGTACACAAACCATTGTGGGCTTTCCTCGTAAACGCACTCCAAGGAGTCACATTTAACATGGCACAAACCTGGTGTGAGCGATTTACCGCCCACGCACCGCAAAGGTCGCCAGCGCGGCTTTGGAGGCAGCCCCAATAAACGCTCAATTGCGCCCACGCATTCGTCATAATACTCTATAATTCACTGACCTTTCCATACCATGCGAAACATCAATATTCTTGTAAAACAAAGTATCTTATTCATTCATTTTATCAATAAAGCTTGATTTTTGATTAATATTTTTCAGTATACTTGAATGACTGGAACATTAAAACAGCACCATAAAACATGACTGGGGATGCAGATATTTGTTTGATAAGGTCTAATTGAAATGGTTAAAAAAATGCAATAATGTTTGCAACAACAACAACAGAAACATCCGGAAGTGGTCAATACGGAAGCCAATGCTGAACGTTTCAGAGACAAGGTTGACTTTTTGTAGCTTCTTCTAAAGTAGGAAATGAAATTCACTCAAATAGACGTGCGTCTATGCGTAACGGTATAATTTCTAGAACAATCACAGACCGTACCCAGCGCCGTGGTACATAAAAGTACAATCATAGCAAAACAGTAAGTGAATCACCTAGTAAATTACTTTTAAAATGTTTTTCCTCTTGAGTAGTTTAAAACGGAGAAGGAACTAGGGCTGCCAGAAAACAACCTCGTTTAGACGTCATTGCGGTTAGACCCAACGAAGCAAACAACGTTGCAGGATAACCGCTCATCAATGAACTGCATGTGACGGATCATTTTATAATTATTGAAATTGAGCATCATTGTTTCCTTGTGAAACTCATGTAAATATCCTTATTCAATTACACAATATTTTCTGTTTGGTAATTTTACCAGAATTTTTCAACTGAAGATGACATCAACATCATGTTGAAGACATAAGAACAGTCATTTACTCTTTTGATGAAATTAATTTAAGGCCTGATAAATCTAAACGAGTGTTTTAGTGGCTCTTTCTGATTGCCGCCGTAAAATCAATGAATTGCCCGCGGCGTCCGCGTCTAGACGATACAGTCGCCATTTATTTCGGTCGCGAAACCGATGCGCGTGCGTCATTCGCAGCTTCACGCCCTGACGTAACTTGAAAATAATAAATCCACTATCTTGTACCCAGACTTGAAACATTGCATTGGATTATAATGACTGCCGTTACGGCTCAGTCAGAGACCGCAGATTTGAAAAGCAAGTCATCTATGTAAAGAGTAGACAATAAAGTGCAAATGAGGCATACCTAATCGAACTCGGCTAAATGAACTTGTTTTTAAATGTTCAAAGAATTCGCGTGATGTGGAGACAAAAGCAGGTTATATATTTTCCGATTAAATTTGCATCATTTGGCACGCTAGCATGAACAAGCGCAACGAATGTTTACATATCGATTGTATCATCCATTGAGTATTTTGTTTACCTCCGAGGAGCAACAAAGCGGAGACTAATAAGACGTTACATGTCTTACATGACAGATAAATGGTGTTGTTAAATGTTGATGTTGTGTGGTGCGAGGGTCAGTGCCCTGGACGCCGGCGCGTCTGCTCCCGCGCAGGAACTGGTTCCGTGTAACGGGTGCGGGAACCAGGTCAATAACTACTCGGGAAATAAATCTTGGGCTAAAACACTGCGTAACCGCACGCCTAAATGTAACACATTTATCATTTCGTTACTCGGCCTAAGCACCGCGTTATCTAGTCGGCTGCCAGTATCCAAAGCAACTTGTAATGTTCGGTCAAAACGTCATAATATTTGCAAATTGTGTCTTTTTTGCTAGCGTGTCGTAGAATTCTTGAGGTTTATCAAAATCTCGATAAATTTGACTAAACATTAGAGCTGATACTGTTAATATACCCTACTTAGTAGATTTATTGTCTAGTCGATTTTCGCATTGATTTCATACTCTTGAGCCTCTGAAACCTGCGCAGAATTTGAATTCTGTCCCAATGACACAATGAGAGGGTTTAATGAAGGTCCTTTTCAGTGTTCGTTCAACTTGCTGAGCAACTGTGTACATAGAATGTAGTCGAAGATAGTTACAAAGAAAAAAAACACATAAACGCGTATAAGTCGCGGTGTGCCGACCGATGTTTGAACAATACTGATGCTGCAGACAGGGCACCTAAGTTATATTCACACTTATTGTCAACAAGTCTCCTTTAATATCTTTAACAGTCTCTGAAAACTATCCAAAACGGTCAATACGTCTTGGAGTTTCAAAAACTAAATTTGCACTGCAAAAAGCATCGTCTTAGAAAAACTGTATGATGACTAGGGCCATTCGTTTATGTATTGTATGGATTCATCTCATAGCAGCAGCATGTTCATAAAAGTTACAATTTAAGCCTCTTGCAATGGTGAAGCTCAGACGTGGACCAACGTGTATCGTGGATCTCGAGCATCCACCAGATACGGGAGCACCTGACCAAACATACATTGTTACGATTTTAAATTAACATTCAACATAAATAAGCAAACAACTCGCGTGACCTCCACTCCACCACGACAAATTTTAATGATAGTGAAAAAACTATAGGTATGTTTGCGTCATGCAATTTTGCTTCATGTTATAGAAGAGGTTAACAGTCTACAAAACATGTCCCGATGTTTGGAAGTTAATTATTTTTGAATGTCCTTTCGGAGTCTCGAGTTAAAAAGATTTGTTTAAAAACCTCTTTGACATTTTGTTACTAAATGCCAAGCTTATAATATCGGTAAAGTTAGCCAAGTTAGGTATAAGAACAGAAAGCACAAAGCGAATAGCATGGTTTCTCTTTTCAGTCCATAAGTTGTTTTCCATTAGCTGGCACCTGTACTAATAAGGAAAATCCAACTTTTTCCACTGGCTACGGCTATTTTTTGTTAAATTCGCTGCTAAAGCCAAATTCACGGGGTTTTCATAAAACAGATTTCTTTGACATTTTGTTCGCTTGTCATCCTTCTCGATGTTTCTATTGACATTCACCTTGAAATGACTTTGACTTTTCAAATTGATTTGTGTTCTTTTACATAGCAGTCTTTGGCTTCAATGGTTCTCTCATTTTGCTTATATTGTTTGACAATACTTTACTTAGTGAATTTTAACTGAAAACGTATAATTTGTAGTTGGCACTAGGCAAGTGTTTGAAACAAATTTTAACTTTAAACAGCTGTATGAGGGCAACATTTTGAGCAAATAATCCTTGCAGAGTGCATACAAATACGACCCACATTGTTGTTACATCGTTGATAATCTTATCTATTCGTTGGCGAAGAAGATATCTGTATCACAACTGGGGCTATAAAGTTCTATTACCTATCATCAGTTTTAGGCTGCAGTCTATCCTCGTTTATGAACACAAGTTGATTTGACTCGTTGGGTCTGTAATTTGTAGGATCACAGCCGAGATGTAATCGTGGCGTGACAAAACATCACGTAATTCGCGACGGCGGTCGGTATCGAGCGAAGAAAATGATAAGAGGCCGAACGCGGATACGCGGCACACAGGCGAACACCGACACACACACACGCCGCGGACAAAAATAGCAACCGATAGCGCAAACACCAACACACGCCCACACGCTCGTAAGTGAACTGTAATAAAAACGTGCGTACATAGACAGATACGGTGCTATGAATAAAATACAAATTGAAATGGAATCACGATCTTGCAAGCTGTTTGTGTAGCCGAGTTAAATGGACTCGATTCCCTGCTACTAGGAATCGCGAAGCGTCGCTCGCGCAGCCGGCAAGCCGGGCTCGCGGCGCGGCTCCTCGGAGTGAAAGCTCACGTCCATGGAACTCGTGGAAATTTGCATATCGCGAAAAAACTAGGCCTACTTAACGTTCCAATTGCGGACAACAATATGCCTTTATCGGCGAGGCTCGGATCTCTACACTCTTTAGCCGAGCGAGGACCGGTTCCGACTAGATCCAATTATAGGACCGTCCATCGGAAGAATGTGGATCGTTGACGAGGGAACGGCTATGGATTGCGGACTCACCTAAATTTATGACATACATGGCCTGGGAGCGCTCGAGCCGGCGGGCGTGCTCCACGGCCTGGTAAAGTCCTCCGGAATCCACTTTAGACACTGTACGGAACTAGCACACAAACAGGATCCACTGCGGTGACGCGAGCATCTCATGCGGCACTGGCACTGCCGGCGGCGCGACACTTGCGCGCGCGTTCAGCTCGCTGCGGTCGGACACTGACTGGCGCCCGCGCCGCTCCTCCCGCCCGCGCTCTGACGCACGCTCCGTTCACTACTACTGACCGACGTGATTGAGCCGCTCAGCGTATCCGTTTGTTTGTTTATTGACAACGGAAAAACTACTGCTCTAACATAATCACAATGAACCGACCTAATGTAGAGCCTATTTAATACCTAAATGATGTTTACAAAATCTGCTCGTTACATAGTTTCACTCTTAATTTCTTTGCCCTGTGTTTGTTTTCATCCCGCTGACATAACGCAACTAACAAAATAAATGGACGTTTGGCGACACCCGAGACATTCTCATATAACATCTCAAATAAACAATGCATAGGTAAATGATGGCGATGGTAAAATAATGATGATAGAAGGTAGTATATTACAAATAAAGTAGAGTTTCCGTGAAAATAAATTGGTATAGAAAATTAGGTTTACCGGCTAGAGGTTTACTAATTAGTTGCCTACAGCTACAGGCTACAGGTAGTCTTTATTTATAAATGTGACGTTAAAGAACTTTTGTTTGCGAGCGACAAAGAAAATATTCGGGAACACAAATGTACCTCGCTGGATGTCATCGCCGCGGTGAGTGATGACGCAGGTAGGGCTCGCGACTTGGCAAGGACCGCCGCGGCGCGTGCGCCGCCAGCTCTGCACTTCGCGGAAACCGCACAAGCAACGGGCGCGGTAATGAGCGCCGACTAATTTAATGTTTACTCCGATTTGAGGTCAGGGGGTCAATGACACGCAACTTATAATACACGTACGCAATTGAAATGTTGCCATACGTCTCTTTTTTATTAACACAATCGCCAAGGACGAGTCAATAGCAGAGATAGGGAGAACTCTATGATCAATAATGTAAAGACACAGGTATTCATTTTTGCTTCTATGCTGGTCTGGGAGCAAAGAAAAAACATAGAATGTACCTACCAGTTGCTTCTCTTCGCGCGCAGATGGTAAAAGCTCATCGAGGGAATGTGCGAGAATCTTAGGAATCATGTTATAGGCGATGTGACTAGCAACCCGTCACAATTTTTTTATTCCCCTTTCCACCTATACGACCACAGTTATGCTAAATGTGGTCTTTAGGTCTTGTTACCTTCGGCTCTATCTACCCCGTAAGGGATAAAGACGTGAGTATTGTATTAATTTTCGCCGCTGTTCTATTTATTAACATCAAAAGATAATTACGGGAGGAAGTGGTCAAAACGTCATAGCTCTAGGCATCACTGATCAGAATACTTCGATGCAAACAATAAAGGTGCGAGTCACTGAATACGTGACGGCGTCCACGACGCCCGCTGCAAACTGGAATGCTAATTAGCTGTTGCAGGAAAATATCGCAAAAAGCATCGCAAGCCATCGGCAGATTCGGACGGCAAAAAACTGCCGTAAGCACAACGAGTACCGCGCCTCGTCACGTCACGTGAGGCCGACAACACATCAGCAATTCGGTAACAATCATTTCACACGTTTATGTAATAGTTGAATGGAGCGCTGAACTTTTGAGGAAAACTGCTCGCATGATCATTCTTTTTATAAAATATTTTGAAAATTGGTGGTTATAGATTCGAAGTAATTGACAACATTTCATATTTCTGAGCCTATAGTTTTAATGGTTCTCTGTATTTTGTTTGAAAAGATGAACAGGCTGGAAGTTTAATTTTTTCGCTAGGGTTTGTATTTAATTTATAATTAATTTATTAATTTTTGCTTATTCTAAAAGGGCGTAAACTCCGAAACTATCACAGAATAGACACTTATCCTTTTGTCTTTTCTGTATAGAAAAAAAACTGACGTCAATTTCAAATTGACAATGTCAGGCCTTATTCTCCGATATTCGATTTTCGATGTTCGCTTCGTGCTGTTCCGCTCATACTAATATAGTCATTAACTTGAAATGAAAGTGAGAGAGAAGGTATGCAACGAACTTCAAAAATAGAATTACAGAGTTGCCCCCCTTGTACTTTGAAGTTGTCAAATACAAAATTATGGTCGCTTACTTTTTCTCGTGAAAAAGGCAAAGGCATTTCACCTATCCTGTGGTAGAATTGGTAAAATTAAGACATGTTTTTAATTAATTTTTATTTTCTATAATAAGCAATATTAAAATTATATAAACATATTGCAGTGATCAAGTGGCAAAATGCTTTCGAACCATATATACATTTTCAGGTGTTATAAAAATGAAATGTTGTCAATTGAGAGAACTGAATTTGAAGTTGTGCAATTTAGTTGTTACGAGACTTATGAGCATCCGGATATCCCGGCTCTTGAGTTGAGTGGCATTTGGTTCGGAGGCAAGCTTGCATGCAGTGGCCCGTGACGCAGCCGTCCTCGATGACACGCGGGTCGTGCGTGGGAGACAAAAACAAACAAACTTGACTACAAAACAAATTATAACCTCATAAGATCGTTCCCATTCGTTCCAATTTGGACAGTAAACATGGACATGTTCTTTTTTATTTTTATATTTGCTAATTCGTCGGTGTTTAGAATGATTTTTGAAAAAAAAAAAACACTGTCAAATATCTTGTGGCACAAAGTTTGGCTATATTGATGGTATTTCCGAAATTGCTGGTAGAATTTAAAAAAAAAGTAGATTTCTTTCCCGATTTAAAATTTATTTGATGTTCATGCATGTGTTCATACAACATGGTTCTACCGGAGGAATAGGAAAGTCAACTACAAAATCACAATTATAATTATTAAAAATTATTTTTCAAATAGGCCGCAAATGGTTCATTTTCTGATACTACCCGCGCTCTTGGACCATCGTTTGCCAAGAAGCATGCGCCGCAAGAAACTTGGTAGAAAATAATTTTTTCAACAAAACGATCACGTAGTATAAGTAAATAAGCATACCTCGAAGTTTAAAATAGCAGTGACGGTACACATATTTACGCAACACAACTTAATGATCGTTGTATTGTATCAGCGTTTATGATTGTTAATTTATTTGAACAATTTTACTATCTATGTTTGTAAAATTGTGCCGTCTAAAAGTCAAACAGTTGCATCATCAGTTGATCTTCAAATTTCCCATTTATGCATTATGTAGGTATGACTATTGTTTTAAGTCTTCTTCTTCTTCTTCAACCTTGATCTATCCAATGCTGAGTAAAGGTCTCTTCCATTTTAGACCATTCTGTGCGGTCCAGAGTTTTCCGCATCCAGTCCTTTCCAGCCGCTAAGCTTTGCGCTTTTGTTTTTTTTTTATATGAATATGAAGGAAAACGAGCAAGTGGGTCACCTGATGGTAAGTGATCACCACTGCCCATAGACACCCGCAACCCCGGAGGGATCGCAGATGCGTTGCCAACCTAGACGGCTAAGATGAAATGCCTCTTGTGCTCGTAATTTCCCCGGCTGTCTTACTCTGCTGTTTTAAGTAAAAAGGGTAATAAGACTAATAAGTAATATGCGTAGGAATATACCTAATGGTATTCTTAGGACAAGGAACACAGGCAGTTCCTACAATTGATGATATGATGATAATAAAACCGGCCCAGTGCGTTCGGTTTCCGTATTAATATGTAGCAGTAAATATTTAACATTAAATGTTTGGCGACTCCTAAATACTGTTTAACTTTGAGAGCTGTGATAATTTTCCTTATAAAAACGTGCCTTAAAAGTATTTTCGAATATTTTAGTCGATGGTTTGGGTAAAATTTAGCCGTAAAATTGATTGAACGTTCCTCAAGTTCTTCATAGTAATTTCGTAATAAAGAGGTGAAATCTTAAAGATAATATTGTTTTTTTTTCATCTTTCCTTTATCCCTCTTTTATCTAGTTATTTAGCATACTATAAAACGAACAAAATCTAAAAAAAAAAGCGTGAATAGCGTATTGAATGTCACTTGTGTTGATTCACAAGTTCATTTTTAACTGTTAGTAAGGCGTAACTGCGTGTGTCACGCCGACCTCGAAGCCACTTGCCAAAACATCAGGTCATTTCGTTCCGGGCCTAGTCATCACTATCTCCGGTCTCTGTATCAAAACACTTCTATTCAACGGTTATGTTTATTATATATTTAATATTTCAATTCTCTCGAGGGAATGGGCGAAAATCTTAGGAATCATGTTATAGATAGGCGATGCGGCTAGCACTCATCACTATTTTAATTCGTCTTTTCCACCTATACGTCCACAATCATGCTAAACGCGGGTTTTAGGTCTTGTTAACTTGGGCCATATCTCCCCAGGGATAAAGATGTGATTTATGTATGTATGTATGAATTAGCGTACCACTGGTCAGTTTCCTTATTCGTCAATTTCACTGATTTCACCAGTGACGCTTTTCTATTACATTTATTCACTAGACCAGAGGTTCCCAAACTCTTTTGTTCCATAGACCACTTTCAAAAATTTGCTGGATCCGGTGGACCCCCTGCAGCTACATTACCACTAATTTCTAAACTAAATCTCGAAAAAAAAAAAAAAGATTAGCTCTATAATCTATGGAAACTTGCGTTGTTGCTGAGTTTCAACGATAAATTAACAGTTTTCGAAAAAAATGGTTAGAATTGATTGCTTGATAGAGTTAATTATTTGAAAATGAAGTCGACTAAACAAATTTTCAATTAAATTATATTTTTGTGCTGCGAGTGACTCCATCCTACTTTACTTTCTTGAAATCTGCAATGACTCACAGCACAAGAACCAATCAATTCTCACAAATTTTATTCAATTTTCATGCACCCCCGCTTGCGATTGTGGACCCCCATTTTTGGTCACGCCCGTCGTAGACCCCCTTCGAGTCTTCCGTGGACCCCTGGGGGTTCACCTGGACCACTTTGGGAACTACTGCACTAGACATACGTCAGTTAACGTATTTTACTACAGTAGCTAAGTGTGGATAACACTAAGTTAAGAGTTTTTAATGATTCACGGTTAAGTTCATATAGTTAATATCGGGACTCAATAAAGGTAATCGCGGTTCATATCCCGTTTATAATATTTCGAACACTAAGTTACTTTAACAATAACTTTAACTACAATCGACGATTTTTTACATGACAAGTTTTGTCAAACATATGTCAAAATCGTGTTTTAAAGCTCCATTAACATTTTTCCACTGGTTTTGTGCAAATAAAAAACCAGCATTCATTTATTTCCACGAAACGAAAGAGTAATAAAACATACCAAAATGGACTTGTCTAATAAGTCGGCAATCACAGCCTGCCCACGTAGCTGACTGTACACGGAATTAATAACATACCTGCCAGTTACTGCGCAGTATACTTAAATAGTACAGTTTCAAATGAATCATGAGCGGCAAAGACACCGTGAAGGTAGCACGTGTCGCCGACTTGTCTACAATCCGGCAAGAATAACCGGTCCGGTTGGAGGGCCCCTTTTGCGCAATCCGAGCAATTTGCAAGGCAGTTTTAGAGGCTCGAGACGTGGCAATTCAAACAAATGGCTGCGCTCCGGCAATCCTCGCAAGGTGTTTTCCGAAGCCGCGGCTAAATGATAGTACAGGCCAAGGTTGTGAAGATACGGGTCTTATGAAATTTTATTATGACACCCAAAGCGAAGGTAAACGATGGAACATCCCGTTTACAATAAGCCTAAAGGGTGGTGTTGTCATACCATTTCGGGTACATGAGCTTGATAATCATGACAGTCGGTATCGCGACACTTATGCAACACAAAATACTAGATAGTCAATCAATCAGTGTATATTGCAGCATACCAGTGTGGCAGGAAGACGAGTGGCAGAAAAAAGAGGTGTGTAAAAAAACAACGCATCAGAGTCACATCGCTGCTTCGCTGCTAAATATCTCTTGAAGATCGATCGGCTGGAACTCGTGGTTTAATCGTTTTGGTTGCGTGGAGTCGCGTGCGAGCGTTCGCGCCGTAGGCAGCGAACTTGAACTCGAGTCAAGGTGCATTTTGCGTCATCTCTGTTTATCAAAAACAACCAACACTCATGAAGCTGGGAATAGTTTATAGTTTACGACTACGATACGAGTTTAAATCAAAGTTATTTATCAAACCGATATTAGATGTTTATTGGAGCGAGCTGCAGTTTCGACTTTTGACCAGGATCTTGCGACTATTTATGTTCTAGAGCCGATGTCATTGATCGATCTAGTTAGCCTGGGCGATCAGCTGTTATTTTGGTTTCCGGGTTGGTCCCGTTCTCCCGTTCGTGCGCCGGCGCCGGGCGGGTGAGTCACCACTATCCTCTGGGAAATCCCAAGATGTCGCACCCAGACACAACACGACCGAAGCCGAGTGCGTCAATGCGTCCTAAATATATGTGGATCGGCTTACTCATCTAGCGGTCACTGTCGCCGATTTTGTAATTCAAGTCTCGTATTTTTATCATAAAAATCTCCGCACCCCAAACCACGGCAGCACAATATCGATTACCATGGTGACTAAGGTTAACCATATCCCTTATCACCCTTTCACCTTTGCCAAATAATCCGCCCTAACCTACCTGCGTTAGCTCACGCGACTGAAGTCGGGGTGACCTTTCTGACGCATAATGATATCATCAAACTGTACTCAAACTTATTTAACAAGGCGCCCGTAACCTCTATTTCTCAAATTTTATCAATACCGTGTTGTGTTGAGATTTCACACGCCCACAATTCTGCTGAAAAGTTGCCCTTATCAAAGGTTACGTGGAGATTTGCTAATGTTTTTCAAATGCCACACACCCACGCGGCAGTAGATCGATGGATGAGATATGTATCGGCGCGCTGGCAAAGGGCGGCGCGGCGGCGCGGACGCGCCGTGCGTGGGCGAGCCTCCCTTAGCGCCGCCGGCGCCGGCGCACTGGCCCCTCACAATAATTCGTAAAACATCAACACCGCAAAGGTCGAATCGTGATGTATCTTAAGGAAATGAGCAAAGTTATCTGCCTTGAAAACCAAGGTGACTTCGCGAGTTCAAAATGTAGAGCGATTTAATAGTACCTAACAAACTAAAGCTAGTTCGGAACGGGGTACGGGTTAAAATACATAAAGTTTAAAATGAATAATGGGTCAAACAAAACACACAACTATTCAAAATATATGACGCAATGCAATTTTCGGTGAAACTATTAGCTAGATAAACTTTTTTGATCGCGTTATCGTTAGATTTGTTTTATAATTATCCTATTAAGTACCCACTAATAATCATCATAATTTATGATGTAATTTTATATTGAATGAATAAATAATCTAATCTAATCTAATCTAATCACTTTCTGAGAAAATTGCATACCTATTAGATTGTTTGTATTGTATTGTATTGTATTGTATTAGATATATTTTGAAACATTATGTATATTTTAAACCATTATGCATTTAAAATGTTATACAATTATGGTTTACTACACGAATTTTTTATTTTTAAATTTTAATGACTTAAAGTGTTTTGTTTTTGTGAATCTTCATATATTCGCATACTATGACTTTTTATTTTATAAATTAATATGAACTGAAAAGTCGTACGAAAATACAATTTACATATTGTTAGTAAAATTAATTGAAGTGTAATATAAAACCTTATTGAAACGCGATTCGTTCTAGAAGGATGTGCTAACTTGCAAAAACACCTTTGTCAATAAATTAACAACAGTATCCGAGTAACAGCGCGTTTGCCAAAATAATATTATGTATTTTTATATATTGAACAATTGCTAACTAAAATAATTAATATTAAATAGGTTGATACTTACCTCCTTTTAAAATGCGAAGTGTGTCATTTTCGCATATTTTCAACAGACTTTTTCATTTGCAAGATACAAAATAAATGTTGGGCGGTATATACCTACTGTGACCGAGTGCCTGAGGTGCGCCTTACACGCTCCATGTGCATTATTTATTTTTGATACACCGTGTTTTTTTGATTTACGATAACTTCGGCATATTACTAGGTGCATCCATAGAAACTAAGTGGTAGTAGATTAGATTTTTAAATATTGCAAAAAAGATTTTTTTTCGGTATAGAACAAAGTATCGTAAATAAAAAAACACTGTGCAGAATAGGGTGGGAAATGTGCGTGTGGATCAACTGACGGCAAGTAAGCACCACCGCTCATGGACACCCGCAACACCAAAGGATTGCAGATTCATTGCTAGCCAGACGGGTAAGACAGAATATCTCATGAGCCAATAATTCGGCTCTGGCTCTCCACGCCGGAACATAGTAGCGCAAGCGCCAACTAGTGCTTTGAGGCAATTGCCGTGAGATAAGAATAAGAGATCTCTTAGAAAATTTTAAAAGTGTAAATTAATACCTGTCCTTACCAGCTTCTCTGCTTCCATCCATGATTAAATAAGGCCTTGCAGCTGCGAACTACGAAACACTAGACTCACCAGGCTTTTGGCCAGAATTTGGTCTGTTTCGCTCCGTCCTGCGCTGTAAACAGTAGGCTTATTGTCTAACTCGCTCGCAATCGCCATCGTGTTCATTTTGACAGTTCTTGTATGAATGTGACAGCTAGCTGATCCCGATGCCAATTGTCAGCCCATACATGAACTGTCAAAATGAAGACGATGGCAATTGCGAGCGAGTTAGACAATAAGCCTACAGGTCCGCGGACCTCGTGATGTTTACTGTTTACCTTTAGCGACGACTGCCGGCGCCGCGGCCGTCGTCGGCGTGAGTGGCATGCTGGACGCTGCCCGGCTCCCGCAATTCAGACGATAGCACTGACAGGACACATTGCCCCAATAACTCGACTACAGCGAACCGGCAAATATTAACCACGGCAAAAAGTTCAAAGTCATTTGCAATACCAATATGTAAAAGTCGGTTAATAATGAACAAGAATGCACACAAGATTATAGAATAAGGTAGCAAAGTTTTTGAATAAATAGTCGTTAGTCACAGGTAGGGTCGGGGGTGGCGGGGTCGCGGGCGCGCGAGCAAGCTGTCCTCGCGGCGCTCCGATGCCGACTGGCGAGCGCCAGGGTGCAGGGTGGGGCCGCGGGTGGCGCGGCAGGAAGCACAGCCTCCTACCAATAACAATTATGTAAGAGGGTTGTTGCTATTTTAAGATTTAAGGCGCGCTATGCGTAACCGGTTGTTGCATGCGACGCATCGGCGGCAACGCAGCGGTCGCAGCGCAGCGGCAGCTCGCACCGCGACGTCTATTTGCGTCTGATGCAGTTCCTCTTTCGCAAGGAGCAAGTTTAACGTTGTTTGAACTAGATCGAGTGCCGCTTTGAGGTTGCCTCGGCAGTCGTAACTCTAATTAAACTTCTGAAAGCTCCGAACTGGACGGACTTCGGGACGGTAAACGCCTTAACGATGTCGTTTAAAGTTTGTCTTGAGACTTTTAGCAACAGTTAAACATTAGAAATTAAAGCTTATACAGAAAACGCTACATACCTACAACCCATGTAAAAATATTGTACAGGTTGACAAACACAAAGTTGTTATTTGTTTCCGTTGATTCGACATATTGTTTGACTCACGGAAACTATCTGGTAAATCGCTTTTGTTTTTTGTTATACTGGAAAAATATCTGTTTCCCCTGAATATACTTTATATGCAGGAGAAACTAAAATACGTACAGAAATCTGGAATATTCGATTAATATATCTTTTTAATTTAAAATATTCATTAATGCTAAGCAATGGGGCTAGTCAAGAATGTTTAAATGAACTTATCGAAACCAATAAAAATAGGCAGGTAATTCAATTGTTGTATAGGCCTCGACACCATATACGCTGCGCGGTTACTACGACCTTTAAGCCCTAATTAAAAATCGCTTAGATATTTATGAGCGCGACGACATATAGGCGGATACGGCATAATATTGGAGTAAAGTAGAATATAAATAGTCGATTACGCAACCGCAGAAGCCATGCCTACTCGTAAACTATAGCCGGCCAACTACGCGACTCGACAATATCCGACCATGGTCGTGATTTCACAAATATCATGTCAAAATCATAACCATATCCCGGTTTCGCAGTGGCAAGTGATAGAAGTTGCTATTGATTAATTCGGGTTAGGTTCGTAAGGACTAGATTGCATAACGACTCTATAAGCAAAACGTTTTAGTTGCATAAGGTCTTGGTAGCTAAATGTCTAATTGTACAAACGTTTTAATAGTAGAATGCCCGGGTTTAAGATTGGACTTAGTTCTATTACGACTTGTTTGTATAACGCCCTAATATAAAAATGTTGTAATAGCAAAACGACTAGGTAGGCATATCGTCAAACATTAATAACGTCTAAATGGCATAACGACTAGATCAGAGGTTCCCAAACTCTTTTGTTCCATAGACCATTTTCAAAATTTTGCTAGATCCGGTGGACCCCCTGCAGCTACATTACCACTAATGTCTAAACTAAATCTCGAAAAAAAAATAAGATTAGCTCTATAATCTATGGAAACTTGCGTTGTTGCTGAGTTTCAACGATAAATTGAGTTTTCGAAAAATTTGGTTAGAATTGATTAAACACAAAATATTTACCTTGCTACTCCGCTACTTACGTGCAAGATAACCAAGCTTGTGCGAAATATATACGTTTCGCATGCAAGCCCTCCCACCACTACTACCACACAAAACGCACACAAATCCCACAAACTTAATTAATCCTATCACCACACAAACACTGACGCGCGTTTCGATCCCTCTACGGGATCATTATCAAAGTTAGAGCACAACCGAAGTACTTACATGCGAACCAACGTCGTACTAATTTGTAAACCAATAAACAAACTAAATGTACCCACATTCGTATATTTCCAAACTACCCTCTTATTTATAATTTTTATTTTCCATCAACAACTACCTTCATAAAATTTCCGACTACAGCAAAAACAAAGAGGGTTATGTATTTAACAAAACAATTTTTCTATTCATCAAAATGGACACGCAACAAAGGTGATGACACCAAGTTCACCTGTTCGTTAATTATTGAACCACTCTTGTTGTACCTAATTATTTCCAACTGCTCCAATACATCCAACCGTAAACCCTTTTCACAATAATGTAAAATATCACATGTTGCTGAATCTGAAAGTGAATGATTTGCTTCTAATAAGTGTTTTGCAAAATTTGATCTATCTGGATGATTAAGTCTAAACGAGGCAACATGTTCCTTAAATCTTGTACTAAAACTACGACCCGTTTACCCCACATACACACTATTGCAATCACTACATGTCAGCTTGTAGACCCCAGGAAAAATAAAGAAAGGACCACCTGGACCACTTTGGGAACTACTGGACTAGATGGTTGAATGATATGCAATCTAGTCCTTACGAACCTAACCCAATTCAAAGTCTATCTTACGACTAGAAAAGGGTCTTGCTAGAGGGACTCGCAAGATTCATGCCAAACACACCAACAAGAGAAAAAAAAACACGAATCTTTGCCGAGGGCATGAATAGGTTTTCCATGTCCCAAAGTCCTTGCGTATTGCTTCGATCAACAAATTGTATAACGCACACTTAGTCACTCACACCTCAAACCAAATAAATTATAAAGATTGAGTTTTACAAACGGCGCAGCGAGGCCGATTTAAAGTACGCTTCGCTGTGTCCAAAAAGTTCCCTTGGAGAAATATGATTGCACTAATGTGCGTGCGCTGCTTGCAACTATTTACACATACATGCACAAGTTTTTACTCTGCCTCAAATACCTAGGTACAGTCACCAGCATAAATAAGTGATCATTTTTGTACCTTGTCGCTTTCAGTCGTTACATGATTTCGTATGGCTTTTCAAACATGACTTTAAAGTGACAAGGTACAAAAGTGATCACTTATTTATGCTGGTGACTGTACTCTAAAATGTCTATTAAATAACATACATTACACATATGTTTTACATTACATTTCATACATATTATTACTAAATACAACTTTATCGCCTACGTAGTAGGGAGAGCCTATGTTAACAACACCTAAACGCCACGTTTTGCGTAATTATGCGCGTATAGATAGAAAGGGGAATCATAATAGTGATGGGTTGCTAGCCGCATCCGCACCCGCACAGCTTTCACGTCAAAGATAGGCCTAAATACTAGCTCACCTTTCAATCTAAGATGTCACCAAAAAAAAGAAAAAAAGAAAACTTTTCCGCAATGTAATTGTGTCTATTTGTGTACACTTTGTTTTTACAGAGGCCTTTAATATAAGAACTTTGTAATTGCTTTGTAATTAACTTTGTTCTCGGATGCTACTTTAGGAACAATTAAGACGTCAAGTTAGGTATCTTGTTCGTGAAAAGTGCTTCTTTAATCAGTGATCTCATAGAGATAAGCACTGTGATTAAATATAACAGTATCTATTTGATTTGGTTGAATTTGTTTATTGGTAGTGATGATGATTTCATATTCCACGTCCTAGTCAGTGAAGCTCTGACAACATGCCCAGTTGCCTAATGTAGCCAATTTTTGTTGAGAACATGCGGTACCTAGCACAGTGTTAATTGCTTACTACAAAATGACACTAGGTATCTTCTAAAAATTGATATTTAAAAAGCATTCAAAATAAACTACCGGATCACTGTAATTGATTATTTAAATGCGCCGTCGTTTGCTATCTCGGTTTTTCCACGAAATAATTGTTTACGATCAGATCTTCTCAAAAGATAACACTTCTTACAGTTTACCTAACATTCATTGTTCATTTTGGTGTTTGTATTCAAAACAAACCCCAGAAAAAAGTAAAAAAGCTAACTATAATTTAAAAGCCCAGTTAAAAGCTTGCTGAACAATGCATGGCTCCTTTGTAACACGGTCTATAGAGGCTGGAGCTTCATCAAGCAGTGTTTCCAACTTTAAAAGATCCAAGTCGCTAAGCTCAATGTCTACGGTCGCTAGAAAAGTAGCTAATAAATAGCTGTATAGGTCCAGAAATTCGCCATGGCGGGAAGTGCAGGGCCGTTAATCAAAGCCACTATTATCTTTGCCATACTAACTGCAACTAACCATTGTACGAAACTAAAACAAATGCATTTTAGTATCCCCAAAAGTCACTAGATAAAGTAGCTTAACTTTTTTACGCTTGGATCTAAGCAAAAGTCGCCATTTCTTGCGACAAAGAACCCTTTGCAACGCTAAACAAGAGGCGGTTAACGATGGCAGTAATACATGTATTATTTGACCTGCATCGCAGCCTCCCGGCCGCCCGGGCCGGCCCCGGGCTCCAGGGCATCCTGCAGGGGGGTGCATGAACTAGTTCACGAACCGAGGACAACCTATATTACCTATTGCCTACAATCTACATCGTATTACTCAGCCCTGGACGGCATTGTTTTAATTACCAACGGAAAATCCTATCTACTAACATGAATGCGAAAGTTTTTGAGGATGTGTGTACTACCAAACAAATTTTGATGATATTTGCCACACACTTGGTTTACAACCTGGATAAAAACATAAATAGGATACTTTTTATCCCGTAAAATAGCGTAGTTCTCGTGCGATAGATAGTCAATAAACGAATTCCTTGCAGACGAAGTTGCGGGAAACAGTTAGTTGTAAATAATTTAGTAGTAGTTCGTAGACAATGGAACAGAGTAAAGTTGACGTATTTTAACATATAAGTATTATTACATAATGAGCGATTCTCGTTGACTAAGAATGTTGTTTTCCTTATTTTTCAATGGAATGGTTTTCATTTTTTTATAACTTATTGTGGTTAGTTTTAGAGGTTACAAATCAGAAATGAAGTTAAGTGGACACCGCTACTTTTAACAGCTATGATGGTAAAAAATAGCTGGCAGTACAGCTACTCCCATAACACGTGTCTCAGACGAGGCAATCCAACGCCCCTGACGACCGACAGACGGCGGCAGTTGTTCCCTCTTTAATCTATACCTACTATACAAACGTTAGAAAGAGCTAAGGGACACTGCGACAAAGCCTGTGGCGGTCCTGCAAACCATCCTAGTGTGAGCAATGAGAACCGACACGATAACTTTGACACTGTCACGGCTACAAGAGTGACACGCTTTGCATAACTCGAGTAGACAATTGTAGGTAAGGGCAGCCATAAAATATTGGCGCGTCGTGATTATATCTCAATGTGCAATTTAAACTTTCATAGTATATTTAATTTTGTCCTGCTGAATAACAGCCTTTTAATGTCTTCAATAGAGGGAAACCTAACGAAAAGGACTTAGAATCAGCATGCAAGGTTTAACTAAAGAACCGTAGATGGCTGAGGAAAAGCTTGAAATGTACAGTATCGTATCTGTTTCTACTCTAACACTTGATTTTCTTTCATTTTCTTTCTACAGATGAAGTACAAGTAGCAGAAGAGGACAAGTACTCGTAGGTACCTTAAGAACTAATATTCATATTCATATGCATATTCATTTATTCATAAAATTACAAATTTTACATGTCAAATTATTAAGTATATAAATTCATATAATAAAATAATGTAGTGTAAATAACGTAGTGTAGCAATAAATATAATTTATTGCTACACTACATTGAAACTCGGACACGCAGAAGAATCAGATAGTAAAGTAAGTCAGGAGCAGGGCTCGAGTTGTGATTTAAATAGGTTTGGGTCAAGCACGCATCACGGAATAATGAATATCCGGGATCGATTCCCAGATCTAGCTCTACTTTTCAAATATTTCAACGTAAATATAGATTCAGTTCAGAACAAATCATTTATAAAGGGAAAACCATACTTAATAATAAAAATGACATTCTGAAATTTCTGAGTAATATTTCTGATATTTAAACATTGGCAAGGTGTCTATATATAAATGCTGGTTACCATTGCCATTGCCACACAATTTGTATTAATTAATGCATAGAATGCATATTGCATAGTCGCATACTGAGGTCGGGCTGCGGAAAGGTTTTGGCAAACCGGTTGCATCGAACTCCTGTGCTGGCGCAGCGCTATTAGCATGTCTGCTATTAGTTGCAACGTTGCGCTAAACGACGACCTTACTGTGTCCGAATAATGCAATGAGCGCCATTTTTAAACAACTTCAAAAAACAGAGAAAGTTCTCAGTAGGTACATAGTTGCATTCTTTTAAACCGAGTCATATGACTCATTTAAGAACCGATTTGGAAAATTCTTTCTTTAGTTTAAATATCATTCCAGATTGGCCGTTGAATGTCGGTTATTGGTTCCGATAAAGAAAAATGCCGGCGACTTTAAACTGTTCTTTTGTTCTTTTCAATCCAGTATTATCATGGTCGACTATACCCAGCGTAGCAACATCGTAATCCGTACAGGCCCCTCTTCTCCACTGGGCACTATGGGCACGTGCCCAGGGCCCCGCGATCGAATGGGGCCCCCCTGTTCCTGCCAGATTACCAAATGATAACCGATATTTAGGTCATAGGGGCCCCATAATCCTAATGTGCCCAGGGCCTCAAATAGTTTAAAGACGGCCCTGAATCCGTATCGACCGTCTCTGAATCCTTGCCTGTCACCGGGCGCGCACCAGCCTCCGCTGCTGTCAGCGTCTCCATCACGTCAGTTATCTAATTACCGCTTACGCTAAAACACACCGGATAATGAAATATGAGCCCCAGAGTGGTTCCGAGAAACCCCACCCCGCAGCGTAGGCGTGTGTTGACAAACCGTGTTGCCGACTCTATTTCTAGCCAAGCCCCGCCTATCTCTTCCCCCTCCGCCCCGCGCTTCAACCCCCAAAGCGCCCTTGACCTTCCGTATCCAAACAACCGCAGTCACAACAACCGGGGACTCCGATAATTGCTCGCAGCCTGTTTATCTTGTCATCGGCTTTGTGTAATGAGGTGTCCGAGCTGGGCAGCGCTCGGCCGCCGCGCGCCCGTGCCGCCCGTGCCGCCCTGCCCGGCACGAACCCAATAACAATCACTTCCTCGTTACCATCAATCGCTCCTTAGTATAATGTTTTAATACCATAATACACGTAAATTTTGTAGGTTTAACCTGTCATGTTGGAGCGAGGAGCGAACGATCGGGTCACCAAATGAATTAAAAATAAACGTTCTGTCCACTGCCTTTTATTTTCTTTAAATCACTCAAAATACTCCATGAAATGCATCTGGTTGTTTAACTAACATAAACTTGTAAACAATAATGATATTCGCGTCAATAAAGCCAAAAACTCGACCTTGTTTAGTTTAAAACTCCTTTCTAGTTTACAGTTCCTAGTATCCTCAATATTTTCCTGAAGAGCTTTATACAGTAAAATTTTCCTCTCTTGTTTGCGGGTCGTCGCCCTTAAACTGCCGCTCGAGTAGGTATAGGTAGGCAGTTGTCCCGCACACCGGATCAATTTGCTAAGTTGCCCTGGTAACTATTTTCCTCATTAAGTTGAAGTGTCCAGCCGAACCAGACTTAGCGCCGCCGCTTTATTCTTTGCACTCAGTTAACTATAGTTGGACAAAAGCGAAATCCTCTGGCCCATGCAAGCCATTCAATAATAATTGGATCTTTGTTGTCTGAATAAATAACTTTATTATTATTATTATTATTAAAGCAAAATTTCACATACTACTAGTCACTGTGCTGCTCATAGGTAAAGTCTACCAAATTCATCTTATTCTGACGTGTTTTTGGGCTAAGCATTGTTGACTTCGTCGTCACGCATGATTTTCTATATTAACAAAATCTTCATTGATTTCGCGTTCAAGTTAATAGTTTGTTACCAACCAATTTCCTTTATCGTTATCTTGACAAATTGTGTTTGTTATTTACAATTTGGACAGTAACAGAAATTCTAAGATATGACGACACTGGTAAGCCTTTAACGATAGGTATGTGTAATGAGGTAATGTTTTAGATAATGATGTCCGAAAGAAAGCTGAAGTTGGGGTATATGGCTCAGATAGTTCTACTAGTTACGTAACAGTTAACGTGTAGAGCAGCCAGCGTGCAAACATGCGCCCGCCATTAATTAGCGGGTCGATGTTTGCATTGGTGTCCATTACACAATAGTTTAATAATATCTACTTCTATTAAGCGGAATGGAAAACCTGGAACCACCTATTTCAAGTTGACACGTCGAAGTTAATCAGGGACGGAAGAAGATAAGATATCAGATGTATGATTCGTACCTTAAATTATTAGGTATTCAAGAAACACTGCAAATTAGCGTGAATTCATTCATATTCACATTCATTCACAAATCGCGTCTAGTTATATCCCTTACGGGGTAGATTAGAGCCTAAGGTAACAAGACCTAAACGCCACGTTTAGCATGATTGTGGGCGTTATAGGTGGAAAGGGGAATCAAAATAGTGATGGGTTGTTAGACACATCGCCTACAACATGATTCCTAAGATTTTCGCCCTTTCCCTCGATGGGCTTTTACCATGTGTGCGGTGTGGGAAGAGAAGCAACTGGTACTTACATACATTTTATGTTTTTTCTTTGCTTCTAGACCAGCTTGGAATTAGCGTGACCAGTCGGATGAATATCAAAAAGTATCGTGTCGAAAAGTCTGCCGCAATATGCTGGGAAGAAGATACCGAATAAATTAACTTATGTAGAAAGTTTGATAGCCCTAATACCATGTATATGCACGCACAGTCAATTGTCTAAAAATGCAACTCAATCACCTGAAAACAATGCCTACTTATGTGTAGCTATTTTGGAATGGTTGACTATACCTACCTTATAGATATCGGGAACTCGACTGGACCTGTTCGTCAAAAAATTGGATGCACCGCGGGCTTGGACATCAAATGGCATGGTAGTCTTGAGAACTGAAATATTGCGCCATGTAATGTAACTAATTCCGTCGCTTGGTTTGTCAAAACACAGATTTGCCAAATTCTTCATAACTTGACTTGCGAAAGCGGTTCTGTATCGGCTGCATTCAAAGGTTATGTTTGAATGATTAGTGTGACGGAGTTAGGTGCCAAGCAACCATCAGTAACGAAAGTGTTATCTATCTGGCGACATCACTGCTGCATATGTGTCAGTATCACTACTGATTTAAGGACCTACCTCGCCATCCATAGATTGGTGGCTTAATTTGATAAAAAGATAATGCTACAGCTGAAGACCGATAAAACGCGTGTAATTGTATCACAGTTGTATGCATCAATGAATATCAACGATCCTATTTGTTGATATTTAGGAATTTCCATTCGCGCTTCAGTGTATAAGACGAAATATTTTCTTTAGTTAAAGTATTTAGCGTGGAAACTTCAGTGGGAGGATGAATAGATCAGTCCACATGAGACACATTTGGGCGAAGCGGGGGCGGGAAAATTTTGTATGGTATTAATTTGTTTGCGCCAGATTATCTGATCTGGAGAAAGGTGAATTCATCAAGTTAATGTAATAGAAAACTCAGTCGACGGTGAACGCTGACAGGACGTGGGCTTTGTTTAAGATTATGAGTCCCGCCAGTGACTCACTTGCGCAGGTTGCTATGTAAGACAACTAAACGTGCGTAGGTGTAGGATGCGTACCACAATTTGCAATTAAATTGCTCTAAATACAAAATACGGCATTCGGGAGTTAGTTCAAACAGTAAGGCTGCGTATCCTTTAGATTAGAGCTCTGGGAAGTAGCTAAGCGATGTGCGAAAGAAAAAAACCGGCCGACTGCGATAGTCGGGCTCGCGCACTGAGGGTTCCGTACAAATTCGCTAAGTTATTATAAAATCCAGTGTTAGCCGAGCCCTGCTTTTAAGCAAAATGTAGGCAGTGTGAGGTCACTTTATATTGGTTACTTATATAGACAGACAAATATTAAATAAAAAAAAAACTACTAACTAGATCGCGTTCAAACCAATTTTGGGTGGAAGTTTGTATGGTAATATACAACATATATTTTTTTTAGTTTTATCATTCTCTTATTTTAGAAGTTACAGGGGGGGGGGACACATTTTATCACTTTGGAAGTGTCTCTCGCGCAAACTATTCAGTTTAGAAAAAAATGATATTAGAAACCTCAATATCATTTTTGAAGACCTATCCATAGATACCCCACACGTATGGGTTCGATGAAAAAAAATAATTTCAGTTTCAGGTCTAAGTATACAGCCATACAGACATGACGAATCTATAAGGGTTCCGTTTTTTGCCATTTGGCTACGGTACCCTAAAAATTAAAACCACCATTGAGAAAGCTGCGTGGCGCGGGGCTGGCATGAAATTAGTGGCTCTTTCGTAAACGAGGCCATTTTTGTTTTCCGCTTTTCCTTCTTTGACACCTTCAAAAGATAACATTTGCAAGACTACGAAGAATGCGAAGGTGGCGCATCTTACACGTGGATGAAGGTTCAAGGCCAGGCGGGCGACGACCCCCCACCACCATGGGGAGGGTATGGGGTCCAGGGCTGTGGATCCTGCATGGGGCTCAGGGCAGTAGAGCTTCTAGTTAGGGAGTGTTTTTGGAATTATGTTTAGAGTGTATACATATACAGGGTGTATCAGACACCCCCTAACAATAATCCACTGGCGTATATAACCATAGCTATAGATTATATATAATTTTTTATATTTTCTATAGGAATGATTACAGTTAATACTACCATTCCTATAGAAAATATAAAAAAAAAATTACTCCAATTTTATTTTTTATATTTTTTTTAGCTTCTATAGCTACGGTTTATTGTTAGGGGGTATCGGATATACCAAATAAAGACAAAAAAATGAAACATGCATGTCGTGTAGTCCGTGTACTTCTTCCATAGGCCATTTGTTTGTCGTGTGGCGCAACATAAATATTGGTACTAAATATACGTAAGTACCTATAACATACTCAAGTTTTAACTATAATAAACTGATTAATTTGATTCAGCCGCAATGGCATCGCAACAACACGTCTTTTGATGACGATCGGAAATCTAAACACGACGAAGTGAAAATGTTCTAATATCGTCGACTGTTCGTCAAAGAATCAAAAAATTCTGTTATCGCGACTATATCTGAAAACTCGAAATGAAGGCGAGACCTAAAAATAATAAGACGCAGAGAGATCCAACAATTAAGAGCAAGAACACTTTTTTAGCGGCGTTGAACACTTTTTGGGATGGGTAAAAAAAATTTAACTCGCGTCAGGCGTAAGACGGAGGGAGAGTTTAAGTTACACAGCACAGCTATTCGGTAAGCAGGTTCAAAGCGGCGCGTGCTGCAAAGGTGCTTACCGAATAGCTTTGCTGTGTGTACCAGTAGGCTTATTGTCTAACTCGCTCGCAATCGCCATAGTGTTCATTTTGACAGTTCATGTATGGGCTGACAATTGTCATCGGAATCAGCTAGCTGTCACATTCATACAAGAACTGTCAAATTGAACACGATGGCGATTGCGAGCGAGTTAGACAATAAGCCTACAGGATATCAAATCCTCTAAGAGCTTATTTTGAAATACGAATGAATCGCGTTGGATTTTTGAAGTGTTTTTAGGGTTCCGTACCTCAAAAGGAAAGAACGGAACCCTTATTTATAGGATCACTTTGTTGTCCGTCCGTCCGTCCGTCTGTCAAGACCCTTTTTCTCAGGAACGCGTGCAGGTATCAAGCTGAAATGTATATCAAATACTCAGGTCTACTGCCCCTTGGAGCTGTGAAAAAATCAAACTTCTAAGCCAACGCAATCAAAAGATACAGCCGTTTATGCCGCAAATTTTAGACTCTCAAGGGAATCAAAACCTACAGGGTACTTCCCGTGAACGCAGAATCTTGAAATTCGGTATGAAGGTAGGTCTTATAGTACAGATTAAGGAATAATTGCGAAAACCGTAAATATGTATGTATGTCTGTATATATCAGTGAGCAATATAAAGTGACCTTACACTGCGTACATTTTGCTTTGTAGCAGGGCTCTGCTTACACTGGTTTATTAATATTTATAAATAATGGTACGGAGCCCTCGGTGCGCGAGTCCGACTCGCACTTGGCCGGTTTTTTTATTGAGTCGTGGAGCAAAAGTACTAGGGCATCAGCACATTGTTAGAGGTCTGTCAATATAGATTATACGTACGTTTTTTTTTTTGTAAGCGGCCAGTAAGTCACGGCCAAGGACTAAATAGTGGGCCGTCTGTCGTTTCGTGTGTACACAAACAACGCCCAGAAGCTACCGCCGGAAGCTACGACTGACAACAAAAACATGCGTAACAATTACTACGGGTTTTCTTTATACTATCTCTCTCCAGCCTATATACGTCCCATTGCTGGGCACAGGCCTCCTCTCAGGACGAGAGGGCTTGGAATAGTTCCCACGCGGGCCCAGTGCGAATTGGGAACTTCACACACACCATTGAATTTGCTTCGCAGTTGTGTGCATGTTTCCTCACGATGTTTCACTTCACCGAAAAGCTCATTGTAAATTTCAAATGAGATATCGCACATTATACATACATACATACATAAATCACGCCTTTATCCCTTGCGGAGTAGACAGAGCCTAAGGCAACAAAACCTAAACACCACGTTTAGCATGATTCTTCACTACATAGTATAAAACAAAGTCGCTTTCCACTGTCTGTCTCTATATAAGCTTAGATCTTTAAAAATAGGCAAAGCATTTTGATGCGGTTTTTTTATAGATAGAGTGATTCAAGAGGAAGGATTATATATATAATTTTACGCAGACGAAGTTGCGGGCAGAAGCTAATACATATAATTAAACGCCTATACGCAGCACAAGCCACGCCTAGCAACACTATCAAATATCAACACAGACAATTCAAGCGGATCTGAATGTGTGATCAGCATTTACAAGTTCAAGGCATCCGGCGAACCGTTATGCTAAACTTAAGCCTTAAAGCTCAGCAAACTAGGCCGTACAAATGGAGGGTTTTCCGGGAAGGGGCAACCCTGCCCGCTGCGGCAGGGTGGGGGGCGGGGGGCGCGGAGCAGGGCTGCCGCTATTTATACACAATCGATACCGCCCGGCCGTGGCCTTGGGAGCATCGATCTGTCAGCTGGGCGGGGAAGACGAGCCTCCAGCGGACACGCGGCCGCCCTCGCTGCCGCGTACACTACCTGCAATGCTCCACGAAATCATAGTACACCGTAAATTGAAGGCGTAATGGACGTTGATATTCGAAATCTGGTATTATGTTATGGTAACAGGTGTAGTTCGCCTGCGTACGCAAAGCCAGTAATCTGCAGTGTTTTCGCTACATAAATCTAGTAAGATTAATGATGGGATGACAGACGCTGTTGCTACGCTGTACATTGCGCGCTAAGTCAGAGCACAGCCTCATTGCTGCCGATCACAACGCAATGGACGGGAATTACTTGGATATTGATATTCAAGTTACAGCTACTTACGCGTTGTGTTTAATTAAAGGCAAAATAATATTTAGCGCATAGCTACTGTTTTTTAATAAAATGGAACTACATGGCTTGAAATTTTAGTCTTCATTCGGTGAGGAGATGCATAACGAAATTCAATAGAACACATCCGCTGTTCCTTTTAAAATCACATCCCACAAAATAGCATGGCACGAGCGGAGTCGCTTCGCTCTTCCCCCCGAGAATGCAATGCAATGCATTTATATAGGTACATACCACTGCGTTACAAAAGCTTTATAAAAAACCTACTAGCTTCTGCCCGCGACTTCCTCTGCGTATTATTTGCGTATTATACATATCAACCTTCCTCTCGAATCACTGTCTATTAAAAAAAAGGAAAGCAACTTCTGAAAAGGAAAGAACTTTATTCTATTTTCGAGGCAACCAAACACCATCTCACGATTCTGCTTCCGCCTTATTAAAAACGCCCCTGCCTGACTTAGCGGACATTTGGATTGCTTGGGTGATTAGTCGAGCGTTTGGACCGCTCGGCTCAAACGTCATTATCCTAGTGTCTAGCGGAGCGTTCGGCGGGGCAGGCGGCAAAGGGCTCTGTAACGTGCGGCGTGCACTCAGGACGCTTTCATTAACATGGCTGTTTTTAATATGCACGCCGTACTCACCGCCACGCTGCAGGCTCCTTTCGACCGCACATCTCGCAGTCTGAACGCATTGTAACGATCGAATCGTTCGCATATGGGGCCCAAGTTTTGTAAACATCAATGAGTGAACTAGCAGAACACACTTAGAACTCCATCAACATGCCGATTCGGCCCTAGAACCATCCCAAGCTTTATCAAATTGATAATATCAACCGATAATGCAATCAAACAAATCCAGCTAAAAGCGATTCGAGTTGATAACGGCGATAGGTATGGCATTTTCAAAACTGTGGTTTACGTTCCTGTCTAAATGTTGTAGACAGAAAGAGAGGGAAGGTGTCAAATAAAAGTTAGTGACATAGGTATCAAGCGCTTAAAGGTGGAAACACATTATTAACACGCGACGCGACCCGATGCAACGAATGTATGCGCATGGCGTCGCGTCGGATGTTCATAGTGTGGTTCTGGTCATAGAAAATAATACAATTTGATTCGACTCAACACGCGTCGCGTTGCATCGGGTCGCGTCGCGTGTTAATAATGTGTTTCCATTTCCACCTTAAAAACAGCAACAACGTAGGTACAGTCAGCGTCAAATAGTTCGTGACACCCAAAGCGGCCAAAAAGTTAGCAACACGTCCTTATTTCAACAGTAACAATGACGTGTTGCGAACTATTTGGCTACTTTGGATGTCACGAACTATTTGACGCTGACTGTACATTGTAAACCGATACATGCGATAGGCGCAAGACATTAAAGTCTTAGTCATAATTACACAAACGATAACTCACGTAGGTATAAGCCGAGTGATGCTCGACATGTTTGGAGGTAGGGCCTTGTGCAAGGTCCGTCCGGATCGCTACCACCATCTTACTCGCTAATCCTGCCGCTAAGCAGCAGTGCTTGCGCTGCTGTGTTCCGGTGTGGAGAGTAAGACAGCCGGGGAAATTACGGGCACAAGAGGCATTTCATCTAAGTCCTCTAGGTTGGCAACGCATCTGCAATCCCTCCGGGGTTGCGGGTGTCTATGGGCAGTGGTGATCGCTTACCATCAGGTGACCCACTTGCTCGTTTTCCTTCCTATTATCGTACTTCGTAGCCCTTCCTCTTGGAGCGCTCGGCTCGCCCCGGCCCGGCGGCAGCGATCACTCGACTTTTATACTCGAGTTATCCGTTTGTGTAATAACATTACTGACACAATCTCGCCAATTAGGCGAATAATGCTACGCTATAGGCTACAGTGACAAATAAAAATAAGACGCAATAAATGTTATAAGAGGCCCTGTCGCCTACCGTGGACAAAGCATTCGTGCCTCTACTATAATCAACAATAGGTAAGCAGTGCTGAAGCTCCTATTTGTGAATTTGATCTTAATCTCCGACGAATGCAGTGCAACTGCTAGGCTAAGCTAAAATCAGCTAACCTGCTAAGCTAAGACCAGAATCTTGTTAACATTAAGAAGAAAACCCGTGTAACATCTCCTCGCGCACCTAAACGTAGTACGCGTACATGCTGCTGTGTGTATAATCCACGTAGAGCGGGTTTTACGCACACGCATTTTAGTTGGAAAGGGCTTTTAGGATTTCTTGCGGCTATTATGAAAATAAGTTGTGACGGTGCGTGACTGCGTGTGTTTTCGTATACACATAATCGTAAAACGTTGTTAACAGACACGGTGTTAGCATAGATCCGAGTGGGCAAGAAATGCAAGAAAGAAACCTCGAGCTTTCAATAATGGTATTTAATTAGGTATTGTTCATATCACAAATGTCCATCCATTGCCGACATGACATGACTTGCACAAATGTCATTCATAAACACACTGATATTATAATCACATTCTCACAATCACATAATCACATTGATATTTTATTTATCAAAACCTGTGATGCAGATGACAATCAATCAAGATTAAATTTACACATTTTATCATTATTATTAAATAAGTGACTACGTTGTTGACTATGCTTAACCTACACATTGTTCTAAATACTAATATTGCGTATTGAATGCATAGTAGTAGTGTAAAAAATAATAAAAATGATATCAATAATGTTGAAGAATAGCCAGGGACGATGAGGCAGATCAATAAGTTGATGGCATTATTTGGACGCTTATACTGTATAGAGGACTGGCCTGACATTGTGCCAGTCACCGTTTTTCTAATTTAAGTTATTTAATAGGTTAGTGCTGTTTTTTTAAGTGAGACAACATACCTGAGTGAGAGGAAGAGTGGCCGGGGTCGTCAGCCATAGTCCAAAACACTTCCCTAAAACAAGTTTTAAGTTAATGTTAGAAATATCTTTTTTATAGGAGCTTTTTTCGTTTTTTTTTATATGAATAGGAAGTTAGTTAGTTTCCTTTTTTGGAATCAAAATTATCTTATGTCCAGGACAGAAATAATCTGTATACCAAATTCCAACTAAATATGTTTGGTGGTTAAAATGTCAAGATGTTACAAACAGGGACACACTTTCGCATTTATAATATTAGTATGGACTGCTAACAAACTACACAATTAAGATTTTGAATGAACCAAAACACAGGAAATTAAAAAAAAAAAGTTTAGACAGTCTTTGAAAGTTAATTACGAGGACTCCACTTTCAACAAGAAAATTACAACAAACCATGTTCGTTTTGCTGCCGCCAGGGCGAGCGATCTCTGATGAAGGTCTACTGAATAGTCCGAAACAATTGTGTCGGAGCATTCCTTCGACTTTTATACGTGAGTTATCCGGTTTGTTGTAATTACGAAGAATCCAATTTATTAATAAAAATAGTAAATAAAGTGATTATTTCTGTATATTTTGATTCTGTAGGGAATTTTGAAAATCAGCACAGCTTAAAAAAAGAAATAAGATTGATTATGGCGCCAATCAATGGTAATTTTTTTGAACTTTCAAAGTATTATTGCCTATAAATTTTTTTACAACATTGGCATGCCGTAATATTCATTAAGTTGCCAATTCACTTGACTATTTATTTCAAAGCAACCAAAAAACCATACATTATAATTAATTAAATAGTGCAATAGTATTTTTTTTGGTGTTGTAGAATTAGTAAACAGTAATGTTATAAATTCAAGAAATTTAATTCTGTTTTTTTTTCTTTAAACAGTTTGTTTGTATAATGAGTATCCCATAGCAATTTATTCATGAATATAGAATTATCTTGTTTACTAAACAAATTGTTAAAACTTTCCTCTTAAGTATCACGTTCGTTTTGTGCTCAACATTATACAGCAGCTACAAACACAGGGCAATCAAACATCTTGTTTCTTTGAAAATTACGTGACAATAATTAAAAAATAAGATACTTTTTATATTGTTATGTTAGGAATAACGACACGACTTCCCTCTAAAGCTGAATTAACTCGTGCTAGATATAATTGTGATTTTCTAAATAGAATAGGTACCAGAAAATCTTCAAACAACTTGATGTTTTCAATTAACTTTTAAAACTTATACAACATGGAATCAAATATATCTTTCGAGACACGCTATTTATCAAACCATGAATGAATCAACCCCTACAGACGGGAACACAAATTGATATAAGTTTCGTGATAAAACCTTCAAAGACAATAACCAGAAACTGACCAGCTGGACTTCCGAAATCTCGTCAGGGAAGATGACAATAACAAGCACTATTCTAATATATCACTCGCAACTCTGCACATTTTCACAAATAAAACAAGAAAGCACTTTATTTCACAGCTTTTCCACATGAAAATAACTACTTCAAAACAAGCTGGAATGTTTTGACCAGAATTTTTGACGTAGCTCAATTTTCCTTGTCAAAAAATTGGATATCAGTCGGTTCGCGTTAGCCATTCCACACTGCTTTTTGAGATTCCTGGTTGTGGGGAAACGAAATACACCTCTATCTTATTGGCCAAAATTGGAACAAGAAAACATCTCAACCAATAAGAAAGCTAAAATCTGACAAAAAAGAGAAGTTGAAAATCAACTCATTGGAAAATAAAGTGGTTGACACAAAACACAACTACTGTCAAATCTGTTAGCTTATTAGTGGTTAATTGAACTTACCTTAAGTGAACTTCAACCATAATTATATGAGATGCTACATCCGAAGAGATTTAATTATGTAGTAGTCGTTTCACGTACTGCATCATCACACTATGTTTAAAAAATAGGAAAAAAAAAAAAAAAAAATCTTGGTAGTTCTCTGCGATGCCACAGAGGGCGCAGCGGACATTTGTCATTTAGTTTAGAGTATGGGTATCTAACCTTTTTATTATTGTTATTATTCTGTACTGGGCACATAATTGGGTAGGGTGGGACTTTAAATCTCTTCGGATGTAGCATCTCATATAATTATGGTTGAAGTTCACTTAAGGTAAGTTCAATTAACCACTAATTATATTTCGATGCTACATCCTCGAGATTTAATTATGTAGATGTTCAGCGCTGAATGTACAGAATAATGTAGGGTTGTTAAATTTATATGAAAGCATAGACAGTTATGAGAGCTATACATATCTTTTAATAATTCAACATAGATGGGTACACTTCCAATTAAAGTTCTTATTAACTATAAAATAACAAACAAAACGAATATTATCAGCTGATTATTTTTTACATTCTATGATTTAAACACTGCTTCCGCAAAGGCTCTATCATTTTGATCATTGTTCAGAGGCAAGTTATAAAACTTGGCGAAACACATAGAAGAGTTTGTCCAACCGGCAGTTCGCTTAATTAGGTCAATCGAAACCCCGGCGCGACATGCCGCCGATGTGGCGGCATGTCTTGTGCTATGAGCCGAGAACACACTCACATCCACACCACTATCTCTTAATACTAGCTTTATCCAGCGGCTAATTGATTGAGCGCTGGCATTGCGATGTGGCTGAGTGGTGGTGAGAATAAGTTTCTCCGTATTTGGAAAGGTTCGAAACTGTTCCATTCTTGTGAGATATGATGATAGAGTCTTTGCGGGACAAATGGTAATTTTTTCTACAAAATGCGGTAATACTAACTTAGGATTATTGCGATTTGGTCCAGATGTCTTTATAACACTGTCCACAATGATGATTGCCCCCGTATCATTGATTATGATATTATTGACCTTGATGACTGACAAGGTCTGGACCCGATGTCCGGTGGATAGAGCCAGCAGCGTTACTAGTTTCTTAGTGAGTGCGAGCGTGCTTAACGACTCGTTAGGATATTGACCACTTAGGAAAGACAGTACTTTACTAGGATCCCAGGAAAATTGATATTTAGGTAGATTAGGTTTAATTTTAAAAATACCTTTGAAAAATCTAGTAATATAATCATTGTTGCAAAATTGCTTCCCGAAAATCAGTGATAATGCTGATCTAGTAGAGTTTAAAGTGCCGTAACTGGCACCTTTTTCGAACAGCTGAGTCAAAAAACCTAGTAATACTGGTGTAGTGGTTTTTGACCAGTCAATTTTATTTTCATTACAAAATTGGACCCACTGCTTATATGCAGTATTATATTGTTGCAATGTACTATTTGAGAGTGATTTAATCATTATGTCAATGGTACCATCCTGAAGAGATTTTTTCAGGAACGCTTCCCGGATAACCTCGCGCACGCCAGGGTAAGGTTTGGCCACAAAGGATGAGGGGTTCTGTAAGGAGACAATAAAAGTTCAGAATCAGGTCCCAGGTAAATCACTTTAGAGCGCCTAATTGACATAAAAACTGGGTACCAGGCTTGACCGGGCCAATATGGCACAACTAAAATGCCTGTAGCCTCATCATTGATTATTTTTCTTAGACACTTCATAATCAGCGAGAAGGGTGGGAATGCATAAAAATGAAGGTCAGTCCATCTTAGTGTGAAAGCATCGATATTAAATGCTTCCGGGTCACGTTTCCAGGATACGTAACAGTCACATTTTTTGTTAATTCTTGTAGCAAACAAATCTATGTTTGGATGGCCCAGCTTTTTTGTTATGAATTGAAAGCAAGAGTCCTTGAGTTCCCATTCTATGTCAATGTTTGTTATACGCGATGCCCTATCGGCTTCAACGTTTTCCTTAGATTTTATGTACGAAGCATAAATGAATAGGTTTCGTTCTTCACACCAGTTCCATAATTCACTAGCTAATTTGTTTAAGTGTGGGAACTGTATGCCACCCATCCTATTTATGTATGCTATCGCTGTAGTGTTATCAATCCTTAACAAGATTTCAGCATTCTGTAGGTTTCTGCAGAAGGATTTTAGTCCAAGAAAGGCAGCCAGTAATTCTAGATAATTTATATGCTTATCGCCTTCTTCCTGAGACCAGTAACCTCTGGCTGTTTCCCCATTGGAAAAAGCTCCCCAACCAGAAAGCGATGAATCTGTATAAATTTCTCTAATAAAATTATTTTTACGTATAGGATTGTCAGTATTTTCTATACAATTTTTCCACCAATCGAATTCGGGTTTAAGTGAAGGACACAATTTCATTTTTGCCTCATAATTATCATTGTCATTTAGCAAGGCCAGGAACTTTTCCCGTTCAAAGAGCTTTGTGTGAAGCCAGCCATATTTTACTGCTGGGCAAGCTGCTGTAAGTGTACCTGTAAATCTTGCAAATTCCCTGATCTTTATCTCCTTTTTTCTTGAAATTTGTTTTGTTATACTAAGAATTTTTTCTTTCTTATCCTTTGGTAATTCTAAAGTCATAGAGTTTGAATTTAGTATAAAACCTAGGAATTTGCAAACTTTATTAGGTGTAGGCTTACTTTTCTCGTGGTTAACTATAAAACCCAATCCTTGTAATGTATTAATGACTGCTTTGACCGTATTGAAACAGTTAGAATATGAATCGCCTATACACAAAATGTCATCCAAATAAGCCACTAAAGTATGCCCTTTATTTCGTAAATAAGTTAGAATAGGTTTGATTATTTTCGTGAACACGTAAGGTGCAGAACATAGTCCAAATGGGAGGCATGTGAATTGGTACAACTTATCGAAGCGGAAGCGTAAATATTTTCTATGATCAGCATGTACTGGTACTAAAAAATAGGCATCTTTTAGATCAATTGTGGCCATGTAAGAATCTTTGGAAATAAGCTGAGTTGCAGTTCTTATGTCTTCCATTTTAAAATGTTGCGGTAATAGGAATTTATTGAGCATTTTTAAGTTTAGGATGAATCTGAAGGTGTCATCTTTTTTTGGAATTAAAAAAATTGGTGACAAAAATTGGTCATGACATTCGTTACAATTGGTTATGGCTCCTATTTCTAAAAGTTTTCTTATAGAGCTTTCCATTTCCAATCTTGGATATGGAGGATTTTTTGGTTCATGTAATTGAAAAGGGGGGGATTCGAATTCTAACATATAACCTGTGACATAGGAAAGAATTTGAGGATCCGATGTGATTATTTGCCAATTGTGCATAAAATATGTTATTCGACCTGAGTGAGGTACCTCTATCGTCGTGCTTTCTGGTCGTAACTCCGCGGTTGTACTTGTGCCGTCATACGACTGCGCTGGGGCGCAGGCGGCCCCACTGCTCGCTGCCTCCTCGTAGCTTGGGCCAGCGGCGTTGGCCGCTCTTTGTTGTAGCTGGTTGAAGGCTGTGGACGCGCGTAGTTCTGTTGAGCACGTCTTGGTCCTGGTCCTGGCTGATACTGACGAGGAGGCCCTTGCACGTTTCCCTGGTTTTCCTTATTGAAGTTGAACTGTGCACGTTTCTTTATTTGCTGACCAGATTTTTCAATGGTTTTGGAAATTTTTATATTTTCATTTAGATTTTCTCCAAATAATGTCACATCACGTTTCATGTCTTTAGTAATGTTCATAAACTTTTTATCCAACAAGGGGATTATAAGGCGCCTTCTATTTTGCGTTTCTTCGTAGTGAAGATCCAGGAGAATCTGGTTGATTTGAGATAGTTGTGTAATTAATTTGATTTTTTCCATGTCACTATCAATAAGGTCCGTTGTCAGATTCACCAGCCTTGCTATAGCGAAACCTAATTGATTTTGTGACTTCTCTAGCCTCTTGTCCCTATTTCTGGTTGAATCAGACAGTATTGCTGATACCTCGGCATTTAGTTTAGGAGCTTTAGCCAGCTGAAAATTTTCTGGAATTTGGGTTTTATTTATTAAGCTCTCTTTAACCTCCTTGGCTAGGCCGTCTTGAATTATCTTCCCCCAACGTTCAGAGATTTCTTTGGGCACTTTCTTGCCCAAGGTTTCAGTGGGCTTTTTTCCTTCTCCTAAAATAGATAAAATTTCTGGTGGAACACATTTTTCTTTTTCAGTTTCTTGACTTATGGTTTCAGTTTTTGGTGCTTCCTGGGGGTGTGTATTGATAGTTGGGGGTTCTTCGTCCAACTCCAGAATTGACTCATCAAGAAACTCTACCTCAGAATCCCCTCCAGAAAGGTCTCCTACTGATTGCGGTTCTGTGTATCAGGAAAAAAAACAACAAAACATAAGTTAACAAGTGAGTTGAGCAAGCTTGGCTAGGGGCCTTATTATTTATTCTCTTAGTTAGAAAAAAAATTGCCTCTTGGTAAGTAGGTATTTATTTGTACCACTGCCTTTTAACTTCCGGATGACATCTCGTGGCATCACTTATGGAAAGGCGTTGCCAATCGAGCTACTTTATTTGATTCAATAATTACTTCCCGGGTGATATCCAGTATCACCACCATGAGGAGGAACTAGTTTGTTACTTCTGGATGTCTGGCCGCAAAACGGGCATAAGCTGCCATTAATTACTCTCTGGATGATATCGCGTATCATCACGTTAAGAAAGTATTTAACTTCCGGATGACATCTCGTGGCATCACATAAGGAAGTGTGGCAGATGGGGTTCCAAATGCATTACTTAAATTGTTTCTGGATGACATCTCGTGGCATCACTAAAGAAACAACTGCAACAATACGTTGATGCAAATTTTTGCAAATGTAGGTTATAATAGAACACGTGTCGTGTCGCCGGGTGTCGGCGACCCGTCTTCGAAGTTGTATTCTAATTCTAAGCCATCTATGTACCTGAGAAAAGGGTTTATTTTAATTTATTTATGGGTAATATACTGTATATTATATACTTTACCTCTGTAATATGAACTATCTGATGAAATTGAAGGCGATGTGGAGCGGGATCTTGATTTGATCAGTTTTCTTATCTTATTTGTTAATTCCGACGAATCATCTCTTTTCCTCTTAGTCCTACCCATTGTACTGCGATATTTTGAGCACTATGGTGATTTATTTTATATTTTATCAAAAGAATGAACTTGATGATGCCGCACACGAAATAACAATGACAAATGTCCGCTGCGCCCTCTGTGGCATCGCAGAGAACTACCAAGATTTTTTTTTTTTTTTTTTCCTATTTTTTAAACATAGTGTGATGATGCAGTACGTGAAACGACTACTACATAATTAAATCTCGAGGATGTAGCATCGAAATATAATTGCTTATTGTCTAACTCGCTCGCAATCGCCATCGTGTTCATTTTGACAGTTCAAGTTTATGTATGGGCTGCCAAGCCAATTGGCATCGGAATCGGCTAGCTGTCACATTCATACAAGAACTGTCAAAATGAACACGATGGCGATTGCGAGCGAGTTAGACAATAAGCCTACTGAGCACTCAAACGAGCATAAAGCAATCTCGGAGAGAGCAACAGATATCGGTCTCGCTTTAACTTACTAGCAATTCAGCATCGGCATGCTCTTTCTACGTCGGCATGGGATGGGCTACCCACTGATATCTGTGGGGCTACCGTACAACATTATGGCAGACTCTTATTTATCAGCAAAAGTTGTCTATGCCCGGTGTATTCCAATTCTACTTTTAATTTGACGTTGATTATGACGTGAATGAAAATGACATTACATTACTTACATACATAGTTATCTGTGGACTAGATTAGACGTCTATAACAATACACGAAGTGTGATGAGTAATCTCTAATAATCTCATCCGTAGTTGAAAAACAAAGTATCATTGTGCTAAAAGCGACATGTTTTCATCACTATTTGGTAAGAGGCGTTCATCACCAGTTGAGGATGATGCGCCTCCTATTCCAGGGCCGAAACCTGGGGACAGTTTTGTGATTGTAAACCCGTCACCGTCAGGGGGAGGCTTGTATCCCAACGTGAGTGGCAACTTTGGGCCTGGAGCTCCTGCGCCGTTTCCGTCACGACCTGCGCCTCCGGCTCCTGTAAAAAAACCAAGCGTGGAGAACTTCCATTACCTCCAAGGAGTACCATTCACGCTGTCCCGAGAACTTCAGATGGCAACGAACAAAGATGCATTTGCGACAGAAATTACTGACCTCTTGGCTTTCTTGACAAACAAAGTGAACATCAGCGGTTACGATTACGATTTCTCAACGGAAAAAAGTGTTTTGAAAGAGTGTTAGAAGCACATGGAAAGTGTCACATGTAGTATGTGATGTAAAATGTTTTGTTAGCTTGTAACATTACTAGTCTAAAAGTTGTTACATCCTCTGTAAATAAGATCTAAGTTGCATAATAGGTTAGTTATAACTTAGTGCTAAAATGTAGCTTTAATTAAAAAAAACATGTTTGAATTTGCATTGTATTTAATAATTGTGAATCTAATGATATATGTTATATGATTATTTATCTATAAACAGCACTATGTGAAATGTTAAGCCCAGTTTAGTTATATTGCCAGGCTGTGATGCCAACAAGTGAAAAGATGACACAGTGGTGAAGTGTAATGTAACTAGCAAGTCTGTACGGTTTTAGATTAGATGTAGTAGCGTCTACGCTACTGGAATAAATTTTATTATCACCTATCTCTACTCAGAGAGGTTAAACAAATATAGCCATGGATTTTTTCATCCCTCCAGACTAGGCAAAGGAAATAGGGTCTACACAGCTTTGTATGTTGTTAAAGGTGTAATTGAATTGGCATCTCTCAGTAGCAGCTCGGGTTGTTACAGTACATAAACATTACACAGGGAAAATGTAAGATATTTAAAATTATATTTAATGCATCATTTGGTGAATCTATTTCAAGGGCATAAATATTGATACAGCCATCATATCAGATATATGTGTCACCGACCTTATTGTTTGTGGGGTGTATAGATGTTTTTGATGTCTTTCTTAACATACATATATTTATGCCCTTGACTGTATATAAATGCATTATGACTATGATGATTATGGTTCATGATGCCTTGTCCTTGGTCCCAAAGCTTGCATTAAGCGGAAGAAAGAAGACAAGGCCTAAGATTATTGTGTAACCTATGTCCCCCAAAGTGTGATAATGATAACCGTGATAATGGTTGAGATGAAACATTTATTCACTTAATGTTAAAAAGTACTTGCGAATTATCTTATAATTTAGTTGTATATTTGCATTAGAGAGAGAGAGAGAACCATTTATTTACAAACATTTGATACACGTAGATTTAAAATATGAAGAAATACAATATACTAAAGAATAGTATTGATATGCTGTAAAATGGGTCTCACTTAGCACTATATGGCTAAATTGAGATAAGTCGCATGTAGCAATAATTTTAATTGAAATAATGAATCCTAACAGAAGTAATAATATAATAGACTAGGTACTCAAAAGAAAATAGGAGCTACTAGTTTTGTTGGTAAAATAAAAAAAAGTTACTTATTCACTTGACCACATTAAATACTGTGTTTTCTTTTGAGAGTAGTATAATAGTTTTTTATCAAATCATGAGTAATATTATCAGTTTATGTTCTTGCAGGCAGCACCAATTTGGTTGTTAGACTTCCTGGTTGTTTAAAGAGAAAAGACAAATAACATACAATACAAAAAGACATGTAACACAATCAAGTCCAGTTTTTAGGATTCATTATCTTATTTTTTTATAAGTCCTTAATATCCAATTTGTTTCTAAGTTTAAACAGTTTACTACATGAGTTCACATTGCAAGTACATAAAGGAACCTATCTGGACCCTGTTTCATAAAGCTACAAATTACAATTTAAGCGGAGATCTCTTTTTGACCCTATGTATTAGATAGACTTCCGCTTGTAAATTGTAATTTGTAGCATTATAAAATAGGGTCCAGATGCAAGTCAATGGTTATTAAGTCAAGTAAATAAATAATTATTCTCATGCATTATATATGAACAAAAAAGTGCATAAATGTGTTACTTTGTGAATGTTGTAACTATTTAGATGTAAATAAATTTTATTTTATCAATATTGTTTATTTCATTCCTTACTGGCCAAGTTGCAGATTCAGGACAGAATACTCTGGAGTCAAAATTTGGTCAAAATGTTCAAAATACTATTTGACTAATTTCGTCATTCAATACAAAGAGAATATAATCACTACCGTGGTTCAATATAACATGAGTACATTTTTACATACTTTTTGACCATAGTACATTTTGTGAGTCATCATTGTATTTAGACATTTGTACCAAAAATACATGTTACCATGAATTTCAGGACACTTGAGTGTTCCGAGAGTGTGGTTAGGACAAATAGGATGCACAAAAACCTTGACTTGGGTCAGGGAGTCAGGGACAGCAAACCTTTTTTGATGAAAGATACATTTTGTTATAAAAAAAAATACTTGGCAATAAAGTGTGGTTAAATATCTCCTTGATGTTGCAGGTGTCTATGGATGGAGGTGCACTCTTACCATGAGATGACCCACTTATTCGTATACCACCCTGCCCCTGATAATAAATGCTCTGCCTCGGACAAAACTAAATGTACACACGGCAAAATAATTCGGTAAGCATAGGCACGCACACAAACGTGTTGAGTACCGACATGAACATTACGTAGAATCAACATGTGAATGTGTGAGTGAGTTCGATCGTATATCTACCCTCTCAGTACAGTTTTTTTTGGTAATAAGATAAATAAGTAATGTCGCTGTAAATTACCTATTTATTATATAAACAACAACAATAACTATAAAATAACAATGAAGAAAGTTGCAATTATTTTAGTTAGGTAGTTTATAATAAACTAAGTTAAAAATAATTACAAATTAAACTAAAAAATCCCCTTGGTATCGTGCCTGGCTCAAAGGTTTAAAAATTCAATATCTCCGGTTTAAGTTAATTCTACAGAAATAATGTAAAAGTATTGTTTTATTTTTGCATTGTCCTAAAAACATTTTACATTATTATCTTACATTGGATATTGTCATCGCAAGTGTAAGGCAAGAGAAGGCACCCTGGATCGAGTCTTACTTTGACCTTGAATCTTTAAATTTATGCAATCTGACGCATTGAACTATTATTACCAGCGTAGTAGCTACCATCTCACTGATTCAACTTGTTATATTTTTATTTCTCATCAAGTCTGGTCTGAGATTCAATTCCAACATTTCCAACCAATATTCCTTACAACCAGCATCGCCATTTAAATAACATCCAAAAATGTCATTTCTTCTAGGATTCGAACTCGGTTTACTAGAGAGCGAGTGCACAAATCAAGTATCAGACTTGCCTTTGTGACCGCTGAGCCACCGAGACATTTAATATAGTTGGTGAATTTATGAATTACTACGTCCAAACTGTGACTACTGCATTTGCAATGTGTAAATAGTTGTTTAAAGAGCTTTGAAATAAGGTTGAAATTTGCTAGACGATGCACATTTTATTAATTGCCGTCTAACAATATAAAGTATATTCTACCCTCAAATTATTAGTAATATGAATTTGTCAACGCTAGCCGCCATTCGTTACGCCTTGTTTTACAAGTGGTTTTACAACAACGAACTGTTTAATTTTGCCTTTGAAATACCTTGTGATTTGCAAAATATGGATAGTCATCATCTTTTTTGAAAAGAGCAGAAATTATTGTTCTTTACGAACAAAATATTTCTATAAGGAATCGCAACTCGTTTATTGATATCGGTAAGTAGACAAAATGTCTGATAAAATAATTACTTCTTATTTTACATCAAATTTCTTCATGGTGTTAAAAACAATGATTTATTATTGTATCCGTAATGTATTCAAATAACTTTCTTTGACGAAGAATGTTTTTTATTAAACTTCATTTATTTTGCAGCGGAAGACTTCAATTATGGATTCACCGTTATGCAGACTTCGGGCACGATAAGAATATTCCTTCTGTGTCAAAACAAGAAGTCTCATCTTCACGCCATTTGACATAAGTAGTTGCCGCACACGCTAAAGGGACCTATTTCACATCAACGAGAGACAATGTTACCTACGTTGTGTGCGACTTCATCTGCATGTTGCAGGATAGCATTGTCGTAACTCGTAAACCAGCAAAAAAAAATACTTCAACGGATCAGCCAGCATAGAAGAAACAGAATGAACTTTGATCGTGAATGTTTATAATTTTGATTCGAATAGGTAATAATGTAGTGATTTTTAGTGATGAAAAACCATTTACGTCTGAAAAAGATGGACGAAAAATTTTGTGGCGAAAAGTGCTTGGATGTCATCCATGGGATTTGTGAGTTAGTGGGTTGGGGGTCGTAATAACAGTGCTAAAAAAAAGTGATGTGTGACCTATTTCGTGCATAACAATGTTATTGTGTCATAGTCAAAGACTGGCTGAGCACCCAACAAGATTCCTTAACTGTTATTAACTGGGATCCATCTGATATAAAATCCAAAGCAAATTTAGGTAGCTTAGTCACTTGAAAGTGGAGATTTAATCCAGTGTGCAATGATGTTATTGTTAATGGCTGTCATTTAACATGTCGATTCATTTCAACACTGACTTTATTTCTCGACAAATAAAACGTTTCGTTCATCTTTCTCAGACTTAAGTAAACTTAATAAATCGGAAATTCTTATAAATGATACTCTTTTCAAAACCCTTGTTAATTCGAATAAATTACATCTTAAATATAGCCCTTTTGTGGTGTGCATTCAATTTACCATTTGTATTGTAATTTTAAATTATGTTTGTAACAGAAATTTTTAATTAACCTAAAATCATACTGGTCACTATAGTGTGTGTTGTTTTACGAATAAATGTTGTCCTTCTTCTGTTATATTATAAGGAATAGCATGCAGTTTTATTTTGCTAATTTAATTAGTTATAGTCTTATGGTAATAATAATTACTTAAATGTTGTAATAAACAATTTGAAACAATGATTTTATTTTCTTATTTTGTTCTTTTACTTTCTTTTTTTCTTGTTTGAAGTATTCATGATTTGGTTTTGAGATAGTTATAAATTGAAAAAAAAAATACAAAATAGACACATTTGAGCAAGATTCGAACCAAGGTCTTTAACATTCATAGTCCTAATCAGTACGACTGAGCCACCGCGCTCATATTATTAATGACGAAATTATTGTTCCATTGAGCAAAATCGTTTGAATAACAATAACCTATACAATAAGAGATATGTGAAGGTAGTCAGAGAACACAATCAGCACACATAGGCCATGTTAGTGTGAATACTCGTGTGGATACAAAACCATTTTGTTGTGTGTGTAATTAAGGCAGCGGATAGGTGCGGATGTGTGTATAGAATGACACACATGGACAACTAGGGTGCATACCGAATAGTTTTGCTGTGTGTACACACCACTAGTGTGCACGAATTATTTAGATGCATACTTTTAATTCGCCATCCTTGCCTTAGGATGAGCTTAAACTTCCTATTGGATCTTATGATAAATACATTAACGGGGACTGTTTAAAAATGGAGGAGAAATAAAAATATCTGAAAACTCACATGAACCGTAATTGCTTTATATAATATAAATAAAATTAAAACAACACCTATTTAATGTGACTTACATAAGAACACAAACAAAACACGATGGCATACCAAAATATTTCAAACACCCAACAAGTGTACAGTAACAACTAGTTCATAGAATAAACAAAATTAGGACTTCTCTTTACAATATGTATTGCTATCAAACCAATTAAAAAAATAGATTTGGCTGTGTATCAACTTGATATTTTAAATAACATAAACACACTTGTGTTTGCGGCAGTGGTAAAGAATTAATTAAAAATCTAATATATCAAAACTGAATTTACACCCAAGCACCAACATGCCTTTTGTCAATAACCATCATATGTACTTACTTAACACCACATAAATCTATTTAATCACTATTGTATATAAATTCATATGAGAGCAGCTAATGTACATATAAAAACAACTATAATTGCAAATGGAAGCCAAGTTTTCACGAAGGCTCCAACACTGAAAGAGAAAGAAAAACATAAATTCAAATTGTCGCCAGTCGCCACAAATTTACCAACTTCAATAATAGTTTCTAAGTATAAAAATAAATCTTGCAACTCTTGCAAATTGATTTGCACATACACTAATTATGAGAATTAATAGTTATTTCAATTAAACATCAATTAACAGCCCAGTAACTATGCAGAAGTAGGTAATAGAACAATAAAGGTCACATTAAATAATTAATAAAACGGTCCTTTGTTTGTTATTACAACCAACCAGTTGCAAGCATTGTGTATTTTGTATTTTTTCATATTTTGTACAGCAAAGAATTATACATCTATATACATACATACATAAATCATGTCTTTATCCCTTATGGGGTAGACAGAGCCTAAGGTAACAAGAACTTAAAGGCCATAAGAGTTTTTAATGATTCACGGTTCAGTTCGCGGTTCACATCCCGTTTATAATATTTCGAATGTTCTTAAAGGCCATATTTAGCATGATTGTGGGCATATAAGTGGAAAGGAGAATCAAAATATAATATACAAATATTCATTTACCTGACATATTTTGAGTACGGGATCATGTAGAATGCAAGCTTGACCATGTTCCAATTCTTGCACCCTCCATAGTTCATTATGTTTAGTGCCGTAGCAACATGCGAATGGCAATTATCATAGAATATGATATGCTGAAAAAGAAAATTATCAATTTTATGATACAATCTAAAAACTCATTTTAATCACTAAATACCCGAAAGTTTGTAAATGTAACAATACTCAACTTTTAAGTCAAGAAGAGCCACAAGTCTGCATTTTGTTTTTATATAACATTGATATAAGCACAGAAAGTTATTAATTTTCTATATTATTATAAAATAATAATAAATAATCTCTACTCCTAGCTACAGCCATTTTTAAGACTACGGCCTAATTAAAATCACTAGCTCTTTGAAACCCATTCCATTAAGCCAGCTCGAAAAAGACCGCCGGAGCTTTAAAATTCGGGCTAACCTAACCTGACCAAATGTTTACTTAAACATATTTCAACATTTCGCTTCGTTATCTCAATCAAGTGTGTGAAATTTATAGTGGTAGAGAAAGGTTACCATTCTCTTCTTGTAGATCTCAGATGCTTCCGCAACGGCGGCGTCCCAGCCCGACTGTCCGTTGTGGGCCTTGTGTGGCGTGAGCTGCCAGTACTTGGTGGGATTCCCGAACGCCATCAGGTCCTCTGACACGAAGTAAGGCCCCGCGAAGTCGCGAATCACCCCACTTGACGAACAAATGCCCATATGTCCGAGAAAGGGAAAAATCCATCTGCAGCACGAAAAAATAGTATTTTACGTCTATAAGTGAATTAAAGTACAACGTTATTTGTTTTTTATTTTAAATTTTATTTATTGGTTTTAAATTGAAGATTAGTCTACTCACGTTAAAACTGGAATCGGTGTCCAAACTATACAATAAGGGTATCGACAGCGCTCGTTATCAATAGGATCCATTAGGATAGCTTGTTCTCGGTCGTGTGAATCAGTAGGGCTGTCCGGACTCTGATCACCATTCATTACGAATGCACACAATAAACTACCGTTAGAATTAATTAGTTATTTACAATAAACAAGTCGATAAATAGAAGTCGGGGTAATTAAACTTTGACAGCTTCATTCCGTTCTACGTTATTTGAGTCACCTACTTAAAAAAACTAGTGATATTGTGTTTAGTAGATTTTGTAAATTGGAGCGGTTTGACCATAGACAAAAAATAATTCTCATCAAGTGTACATCGAAGTGGAACGCACCCAAAGTTTTTGCTGGAACTTTTTATTTAATTTCGTGCGTTTACGAAACGAAGATGTCATTGTGACATTTGTGTATTGTTGTGCGTGTGACGATGTTTGGCGCTCTAATTTTGTGAATTGTTTGTGTTTAGTATCGCTTTTAAGATATTTATGATTATCCAAGATGCCTGCATTTCTCAAATATATAGACATGGAGAATTTCAAGTCCTATCGGGGCCAGCACCGGATAGGACCTCTGAAATCTTTCACAGCCGTAGTTGGTCCCAATGGTTCAGGTGAATGCTTGTTAATTGTTTTACTAATTAAAACACTAGCTAGATCCTGATAAACCACAATCATTATGATGATAAATTAACTTTTCAGGCAAGTCTAATTTCATGGATGCCGTGAGTTTCGTGATGGGGGAGAAGACGTCGTTGCTCCGTGTCAAGAGGTTGAGCGACCTTATCCACGGCGCCTCCATCAATAAACCCGTCTCTAGGAAGTAAGTATTCCTGAAGTTGTGTTAAAAATACAATGAAGTTAGCAGATTCTATGTGTTTAAAATCCAGTTAAACGGGAAATGGTGGTGAACTTTTAGATGTGTCATAACTATTGTACATATACTGAATATAAAGTTAAGTTAAATATGTCTAGCATGTAAGTTGCATGTAAACCAGATATAAAAAGCCTGTTAATTTTTTATTTATTTATTACTAAATACAATGCTATAGTGTCGGTTTGATCTGTTTGTAATTAGTAGTTATGTATTGTTGTGATTTGCAGTGCATCAGTCACAGCCACGTTTATACTGGAGGACATGACAGAGAAGCAGTTCATGAGGTCTGTCATTGGACAATCATCAGATCACAAGATTGATGGCCAGGTCAGTCGGCACCTTCCGCTTAAACCTTGGCTTTGTTTTTACAATACATATTACATTCTACATAATCATTTATACAAGTAAACATAGCAAATAATACTAACTTACGTACACACTAACACACCCTCATGCCTCTTTCCCGTAGGGATATGCAGAGATTACTTTGTTCCACTTGATATGATCCTATACATCTTCGCTTCACCCACATTCTCACTTACATACATTCTCATTTCACTTACATCTCTACTATAGACCAATGTAATTTAAGGTACGGACTTAACTTAGGGACCTTTTACATCCCTTTTATAAAATGTATTAATTGTATTAGGTAAGTTAAGTAGAATTTAAGTACTATTGTAAATCTATTTTATTTTGAAAAAATGACTTTCTGCCAAGTTTCTTGCGGCGCATTCTTCTTGGCAATGATGGTCTTTCCGAATGCGCTGGTAGATTCAAAAAAAGACATGTAAAAGAGCCCTCGGTGGCCTATTTGCAAAATAAACTTTTGACTTTTGACTTTTGATTCAACAATATCTTCATACATGTAGGTTCCTAAACCTAAGAGTACAGCCAAGCACCAACATACCTTTTATCAAGCTAAGGGCACCACCCCGTTGCACCTAAACCTAAATTAATCCAAATTAATCATCCTACATTGGTTTTACCAGTGCCGGTTACGTAATTTGGTTATATATGGGGAACAAGCTGCCAAATAATGTATTTATTTGCAGTCAGTGTCAGTGAACAACTACCTGGCGGAGCTGGAGCGGCTGGGCATCAATGTGAAGGCCAAGAACTTCCTGGTGTTCCAGGGCGCTGTTGAGAGCATCGCCATGAAGAACCCTAAAGAGCGGACAGCACTCTTTGAGGAGATCAGCGGGTTAGTCTAAATCTAAATTACAAAATGTCAACAGACAGTTATATATTTAACTGGCTTATGGCTACAGTTTATTTGTTGAATGTAATTATTTATTTAAGGAGCATTTATCACAATTAAGGTGAAAGTAGCAACACAGAGCCAATTACAGGAACTCACAGATAGTGATAGAGTTACAAGTTAAGCATAGCTTAACTTAAAATGGGGATTTGCTAATCTGTTGGAATTTCGCAAAATCCGCATTTATTCCTTTTTATTATAATGAAAACTTCTGTGCAAAATTTTAGCCCTCTTGCAGGGGCGTAGCGTGCCTTGGTGGGGCCCCGTATAAAAAATTATTTGGGGCCCTTATGAAGGGTAAAGATTTCTCACATTATTTTTGCTTACGCACGTCGGGGGGCCCCGTGGCCCGGGGGCCCCGTATAATTGATACGGCAGATACGGCGGTAGCTACGCCCCTGCCCTCTTGAGTATAATTTGTTTGGGCTGGAAATTAACTTGTGTTTATTTAGAAATCAAATTGGCTAAATAAACTCTTACAGTCATAATACATGAAATCATGGATTTTTCACAAATTCTGGAAAAATCATCAGAATGCAGATTATGTTTTTTACTATCAATTCTAAAAAATACTTTTGCAGAAATAAAACGCTTTATAACTAACGAAAATAATACAACTTCAATTTTATGGGACAAGATATAGAGCCACAGCCGCTGTTCTCATGCCTCAAGCCTGTTCCCAGGTCAGGGGTACTGAAGGAGCAGTACGAGGCGTGCCGCGGCGAGGTGAACCGCGCCGACGAGGAGGCCCAGTTCAGCTACCAGAAGAAGAAGGGCGTTGCTGCTGAGCGGAAGGAAGCCAAGTTCGAGAAGGAGGAGGCCGAGAAGTACACGCGCCTCAAGGAGGAGCTGGTATGTCACAGTTCAACATTGGATACAAATCATTGGCTGCAAAAATGTCTTCAGCATATCTTTTTTTTCGAGTCCAATAATTATTGCATGAAGCAAAAAGTTTTTATTTTCAAAAATACATACAATACAAATTTGCTTTTATTACCTAAACACAAATGAAATACAAACTAACTACTATGGAAATAACAACTTTTTTTACTGTCAATTTGCTACTCTGCTTAATAAAGTCTTCCTCATTTATTATTAGCAATATCTTTAGTTATAGTTTTAAGGTGGTGGTTCTCATTTAAAACTGCTAGGTAAAAGTTCCTTGTTGTACAGTCGACGTCAAAGATATCTTTACAATTTAGTTTCTTGTAGCTCCAAGCACTTTGACAACTTCATATGAAAGTTCAAACATGAAGTAATAATGACAGGGACCAAAGTATAAAGATATCTTTGACGTTGACTGTACCTTATTAGCATTACATTAGCCGCCATATTCTAATGAGATTTTCATCCCACTTATTTCAGCAAGAGCAAAAAGTGGAACTCCAGCTCTTCCACCTGTACCACAACGAGAAAGAAATCCAGAACCTGGAGGAGACCCTGCAGCACAAGCAGACGGAGCTGACTAAGCTCGAGAAGAAACGGCAGAAGGCGGAGGACGCGCTCAAGGAGAAGAAGAAGGAGTCCGGGACCGTCCAGCGGGAACTGGCCAAGATAGAACAAGACATCAGGGAAGTGGTGAGTGAAAGAATTTTATGCTTACTCAATGTCAAAGTCAAAGTCAAAGTCAAAGTCAAAGTCATATTTTGCAAATAGGCCGCTGAGGGCTCTTTTACATGTCTTTTTTTGAATCTACCAGCGCATTCGGAAAGACCATCATTGCCAAGAAGAATGCGCCGCAAGAAACTTGGCAGAAAGTCATTTTTTCAAAATAAAATAGATTTACAATGGTACTTAAATTCTACTTAACTTACCTAATACAATTAATACATTTTATAAAAGGGATGTAAAAGGTCCCTAAGTTAAGTCCGTACCTTAAATTACATTGGTCTATAGTAGAGATGTATAAAGTCTCTACTGGTCAAAGCGAAACAAAATATGCGATAATGATAAGAAAGAGAAAGCAAAAGCAAAAAGTGAATAAAAATAATCTAAGTTTAGTGGAGGTGTAAAACGCCTCCACCGTCAAATAAGTTAATTCAATGACCATCTGAAAGAGCTTTTGCTTACTTCGAAATTGAACTCTTCCAATTCAAGTGTACAAATTGAATTCGCTTTGGGCTTAAAACCATTAAATTTCACAATACATTATTCACTAATACCCCTAATTTTCAAACTACCTTGGGCTCATAGTAGTACCTAAAATTACAAATTGTCTCTTGTAATAATTTGACATTTTAGGTATTTTTAGGTATCATCAGCCCATTTGAAAATTAGGGGTATTAGTGAATAAGTTATTATGAAATTTAGTGGTTTTAAGTCCAGAGCTTGAATTCTTTAATTATACACGCTGTATTTTTGGTATAGGAAGCAGAGATATCGAAGAAGCGTCCGACGTTCATAAAGGCAAAGGAGCGGGTGACTCACACGCAGAAGAAGCTCGAGAGCGCCGCGAAGACGCTGGAGCAGGCGCGCAAGGCGCACGAGGCGCACCAGGCGGACCTGCGCAAGCTGGAGGGCGAGCTGCGCGCCGTGGAGCAGCAGCGGCAGGCCTGGGAGCAGGCCGCGCTCGGCCAGGCTGCCGCCAAGGCCGACGTGCATCTAGAGGAGGCACAGGTGAGGCCGCAGACAGCCACGAGGCTCACGAGCCTGACTTAGGTGATGAAAGTGTTTTATGCGTATCTTAAGTGTCTTCAAAATATTCTAAAATATTTTAGCAGCTAACGACCAATAGTTTGATTGAACAGCCCTGTGAAGGTTTTTCAATATAATTTTGAATTATAAATCGAGCAATTTTTAAAAACGTCAGCCATAGTTAAAAAATACTTCAAAATATTTACAAAGTCGTTCAGTCAGTCCAACCTAACCTATACTGCAGTCTTCTAGATTAATTTTACGAGACTATGGGTCGTGGTCCACCTAATTTGGACCACCCGGAAAAAATGCGACCATTATTTCGAATCACTGATTTTTAATTTAATATAAAAACAGGTAGGTTAGGTTAGTTAGGGCAAAACACCCAGAAAAAGAAGCTCCGCCGGGCGAAGCTTTGTCGAAAACTAGGTGGACAAATTTTAGGTAGCCCACGACCCATTGCCGATTTTAAGCCAGCTCCCAGAACAGAATAGACAGAAGCTTTCTTCCCCTCCAGATCCGTGAGTACGAGGAGTTGAAGATGGAGGCGTCCCGTCAGGCGGCGCGCTACCTGCAGGAGCTGGACAGCGTGAACCGCGAGCAGAAGTCCGACCAGGACCGGCTGGACAACGAGCTGCGCCGCAAGGGCGAGCTGGAGAACAAGCACCGGCAGAAGGTAACGCCCTTCAGATTTACCCTTGTTTATGCAAATAAATATTATTATTTTACATATTATTATTATTATTATAGCCATCATGTCAAATGTAGGTGTCACCGAGCTTATTTTTTGTAGTATAAAGGACTTGGTAACATACATAATATTTATGCCCTTAATATACTATTTTGAAGCCGCTTTGTCTGCGCACTAATAATGCAAAAGGTATACAATTTGGTGTCTAAGACCCTCACCATGCCCTTTAGAGTATCATCAGCTGTCGAGGCTGACGCCAGGCTCAATGATGATGATGTGTCGACTGTTCGTTGTGCGCAGGGTCACGAGCGCAACGAGGCCATGAAGCGCGTCGAGAAGCTCAACGAGCACATCCGCAGCTCCGAGCAGGCGCTCGACGAGCAGCGCCGCCTGCGCGCCGAGTTGCAGGTCACACACAGCAACACACACACACACACACACCAACACACACACACCAACACACACACACCAACACACACACACACACACACCAACACACACACACACACACCAACACACACACACCAACACACACACACACACACACACCAACACACGCACACCAACACACGCACACCAACACACGCACACCAACACACACACCAACACACGCACACCAACACACACACCAACACACACACACCAACACACACACACACACACACACACAATACATTACCTCAAAAACATATTGCGGGTAGTAGGTGGTATAATTTTAGGGTTCCTAGAATCTTGTACGAGGTCTGTCTCGAGCTGGCACTGTATCTAGGCGTGGAGAGTAACCTCCTTATTCATAGACGCTCTGTAGGCTTCTGCTAACTTTGCAATCGTTCGTCCTTATCTGTCATTTACTTTTCACAGATAAGGACAAACGGTTGCTAAGTTAGTAGAAGCCTATAGTGTGTGTAGTTTATGAATAAGGGAATAAGACAGCCGATAAAATTATAACATTATAACAGCAAATATCTCGAGCGTGACCTTGAATGCGCAGAAGCGAATTCGACGTTTCCACGTCGCTCTAGCTCAAGAAGTTTGCCGTAAGCCGTAGCATTAAAGATTTCTTAGTTATCTAGGCTGACAAAGACAATGCATCTCACTCGATTACCTATCACGTTCTCACTCTTCTGCTACTTAGTAATCGTTTGTCCTTATCTGTGAAAGGTAAATGTCAAAGTGACAGATAAGGACAAACGATTGCTAAGTTAGCAGAAGCCTGCAGAGCGTTTACGGATAAGGGTGTAAATGTTTGGTCTCACCAGGCGGACGTGGGTTCGTGCCGCAGCCGCGCCGACGAGCTGCAGGCCGCGCTGGAGGAGGTGGCCTCCCAGCTGGGGGACGCGCGCGTCGACAAGCACGAGGAGGCGCGCCGCCGCAAGAAGCAGGAGATCGTGGAGAACTTCAAGCGGGAAATACCCGGCGTGGTAACTATACTATACTCCAGGGGGGGGGGGGGGGTCGCCTAGGTATCATGCTGTGTGTAGTGGTGTCATCTGGTGTCTATTAGCTTAGCGATATAATTAACATCCTCGACAAAAGATGGCACCACTAAAAATACATCTAACTATCTAATTAATATTTTAAACGCGAAAGTATGGATGGATGGATGGATGTTGGTTACTAAAGCAAGCCAGGACGGCCCAACGAATTTAGATGAAATTCGGTACATAGAGAAAAGTCAGGAATAGCACATAGGCTACTTTTTATCACGGAAAATTCTTGCGGGATAGCGATAAACGAATTATTTGCAGACGAAGTCGCAGGCAACAGCTAGCGCATACATAAATCACGTCTGTATCGCTAACGGGATAAACAGAGTCTAAAGTAACAAAACCTAAGAGACCTAACATGGAACTTTTGTCATAGTCACTTGTCGCATGTCACGTTTATGTAATAGAGGCAATGACCACTGTTAACTTTGACAGTACGACCGCATGATCAACATGTGCCAGCCGACGCACAAGCGCTACAACGTGGCCATCACCAAGGTTCTCGGCAAGTACATGGAGGCTATCGTGGTGGACACCGAGAAGACCGCGCGCCGGTGCATCCAGGTAACAGCAGCGCCAAAAAAAAAAAGATTGTTTTCCCTTACAAAAAAAATGAAGTCATAATCATAACTCCTCTCCTTTTTTCTCGTGCTACGGGTCAAATTGATTCTTACGGCCTAAAGATCAATTGTTCCGATTTTCATGCTTTTAACACCATTTTCACCCTTTTTTTAATTTTGGGTGTACCACTAGCACTTAGTAGGAAAGTCTTACCTTTTCGCTGGCAAGCAGTTCCAGTGTCACTCGCAATCAACTTTATCTTGTCATTAAAAGTCTATTTTACACTTCATAACGAGTTAATGGCGGTGGGTACATTTGACAGATAAGTAAGAAAGAAAGAAAGAAAGAAGACATTTATTCATTTTGCAAGACTCACAAATATAAGAGCATGTACACACAATTTTATAGAAAAAAAACAACAATAAAAAAACCAGACATGAAAATTTGATCATCAGCGTTGTGTGTCTTCGCAAAAGTGAAACGGTCGCTGGCTCAGCATTACGCTGAGGTGTTAGACACCTGCAGCACTGATTTTCAGCCAGAACCGTCTGCGACTCAAGAAACGATACACAGTGTAGATTAAATAAATTAATATACTACATAAACCATAAACTTTTAAGTAAGAAGTGAAGTAATAAATAGATAGAACCCGAGTTACGTGTAACTAGAAAATACATAAATTTATTAAATAATTTTCAATAAACAAAAACCGAAGTGTAAACAAAATTGTTCAAAAACAACAAGCTGGCATACTAATGTGCAAAGTGCTGGAAGACTATTTTAAAAGAAATAAGTAAGTAATTAATTGATCTGTTACTGGCAGGTGTTAAAGGAGCGCATGCTGGAGCCGGAGACGTTCCTGCCGCTGGACTACATCCAGGCCAAGCCTCTCCGCGAAAGGCTCCGGTGAGTAATAACTCAATAGAAGTGAAAATTTCTTTAGCGGCGCTGAGCACTTTTTGGGATAGGTAAAAAATGTTAAACTCGCGTCAGGCGTAAGACGGAGAGAGAGCTTAAGTACCAGGATATCAGTTCCTCTAAAAGAGCTTATTTTGAAATACGAATGAACCGCGTTCGATTTTTGATATGTTTTTTGTTGAGTCGTGAAGCAAAATTACTAGGGCATCAGCACATTGTTAGAGGTGTGTCAATATATGTAGATCAGTGTTTCCCAACCTGTGGTCCGCGGACCCCTGGGGGTCCGCGGTGTCATCTCTGGACCATATACATAAATGCTAAAAAGTCTCGTAATTTTGTATCTGTACTGTAATAACTAAAATAAATCTGAATTTTTTGCTGTTTATTTTATAAAGGGGGTCCGTGACAACTGTGCTCGATTTCCTAGGGGTCCGTGGCTGAAAAAGGTTGGGAAACGTTGATATCTAACTAATATTATAAATGCGAAAGTATGGATGGATGGATGTTTGTTTGTTACTCAATCACGCCAGAACGGCCCAACGGATCTGGATGAAATTCGGCACATAGATAAATAAAAGTCTGGAATAGCACATAGGCTACTTTTTATCCCGGAAAATTGCGTAGTTCCCGCGGGATAGCGATAAACGAATTCTTTGCAGACGAAGTCGCTGGCAACAGCTAGTTGATAATACGTACGGTTTTCTTTTTGTAAGCGGCCAGTACGGTACGCGTCTTTAGCGTCATGGAGATTACAACATTAAAATCTAATCTAAGCTACTGTTTTCACTTCTGCCGGCACTCCCGGAGTGCTTAGCCGTCGCCTTTTTTTAATACATATGAAATCCGATTAACGGGTATGTGGTTCACCACATGTTAAGTGATTACCCCATAGACAGCTACAGTACCATTGGGACTGAAGTCATTGGAGGAGAAATTAAATGGTGTTGTTGTTACCGCAGCGACATCCGCGAGCCGAAAAACGTGAAGCTGTTGTTCGACGTGCTGCGCTTCGAGCCGCCGGCCATCCACCGCGCGGTGCTGTTCGTGACCAACAACGCGCTGGTCTGCGAGACGCCCGAGGACGCCTCCCGGGTCGCCTACGATCTGGACCGCAGCAAGAACAGCCGTTACGATGTGAGTTATAGCTGCCCTGCCACCAATGATTTAGGATTTGTGTCCGGTCCATGATCCGTCTCTATTCCGGTTTTGGTTCAGGTCTGTAATCCGGTCTCTGTCCCCGGTCTAGGATCCGGTTGCTGTTGCCTTTACGTTTTTGGTTCTGGTCTATGATCCGGTTTCTGCCGCCATTCCGGTTTTGGCCCCGGTCTATGATCCGGTTGCTGTCGCCGTTTCGGTTTTGGTTCCGGTCTTTGAACCGGTTGCTGCCGCCTTTCCTTTTTTGGTTCCGGTCTATGATACGGTTGCTGCAGCCGTTCCGCTTTTGCTTCCGGTTTCTACCGCCATTCCGGTTTTGCTACCGGTCTGTGATCAGGTTGCTGACGCCGTACCGGTATTGGTTCCGGTCTATGACCCGGTTGCTACCGCCATTCCGGTTTTGCTACCGGTCTACGATCCGGTTGCTGTCGCCGTCCGGTTTTGGTTCTGCTTTATGATCCGGTTGCTGCTACCGTTCCGGTTTGGGTTCTGCTTCATGACCCGGTCACAGTCCGCGTTTCGGCTTTGTGTTCGGTCCGTGCTACAGTCTCAGACCCCGTTATGGTTTTGGTGAGTAATCAATCCTCTCTTCATCTTCATCTTCTTCTTCATTTGTGTGAATTGTTCCCTAATATTTATTTATTTTATCTTCACCCAGGCTTTGGCGCTCGACGGCACGTTCTACCAGAAGTCGGGCATCATCTCCGGCGGCTCCCTCGACCTGGCGCGCAAGGCCAAGCGCTGGGACGAGAAGCACCTCTCCCAGCTGAAGGCCAAGAAGGAGAAGCTGACTGAGGAGCTGCGCGAGAGCATGAAGAAGTCCCGCAAGGAGTCCGAGCTGACCACCGTGGACTCGCAGATACGGGGGCTCGAGGCGCGGCTCAAGTACGCGCAGACTGACAGAGACACCACGGTATGTTCATTGTTTAATTTGATCGTAATTGTGTTTTACTAGATCACCTGTCAAACAACGAGGCGCCTTAATAATCAATTTTTAATAACGTAGGTATGATAGAGCGAATTTTTTTTTTCAAGATTTTTATTTGTATTTATAATCAGTTAAACCAAAAAAAATATTTTTTTTTTTTTTTTTTTTTTTTCATTTATTTAGAAACAAACAGTCTTACACAGTAGCATTACATTTTAGCTAAAGCTACGACTTCGTTTTATAAAAATAGACCTAAAGTTTCCTATAAAATAACAATGAGTACAGTTAACATTATCCAAAAGATATGAAACACATTAAAACATATAACATCTACAATTAAACAATATTAACATCAGCACCATCCTGAGAGAGCCTATGTAATACACATACGTACATACATAAATAAAATAAGATAAAATAAAAAATAAAAAACCTACTTCAATAAATCTCTGATATATTTTTTAAATACAGCCAACGAGCTGCCAAATAAATCTGCACCCATACAACTTTCATTGTACAGCCTGCATACACGTCTTAGGTACGAGAATTGCGCGTGCCTGGTTCTATGTTTTTTAACACTGAACAACGCTTTATTGCGGCAACTGCGTTCGTTTCTCCGGGGGACACGAATTTTCACACCATTTAATAATTCAGGGGCATCTATCAGGTTATTGAGGATTTTAAAAAGAGTAAACAGATCGGTACACGATCGTCTGATGGTCAGAGGCTGGATGTTGTGACGCACCGCTGATGATATATAATCAACATATTGTCGGCCTGTTCTGAACTCCAGGGCCTTAACGAATCTTTTCTGCACCTTTTCTATTCTATCCTTATGGACTTGGTAATGAGGGTTCCACACGACCGACGCAAATTCTAGACGACTACGTACGTAGCTATTAAATAACAATTTATATGTAACTGATTGTTTGAATGGCTTTCCCACACGGAGAATAAATCCAAGCTGTCGATAAGCCTTTTTCAAGATGTGGTCTATGTGAGGATTGAAAGTAAATTTGGAGTCCATAATGACCCCCAAATCACGTATCTCATGCACCCTGTTCAACTTATTGCTGCATAATTTATATTCCTAAATAATCGGGTTTTTTTTCCTTGTAAACGTTATCACCGAACATTTTTTTGAATTCAAAAATAAACTATTCTTATTGCAATACCTCTCAAAATTGTATAAATCTTTCTGCAAGAGCTCACAGTCAGACACGCTCTCAACAACTCGGATTATTTTTGTATCATCAGCATAAAGTAGGGCATTTGAGTAATTTAAAACCTCGGTAATGTCGTTTATATAAAGAATGAACAACAATGGTCCCAAATGGGAACCCTGTGGTACCCCTGAATAGGCTTCTCTATACTCAGATGAATGCCCGCCCAGCACAACAGCCTGCGATCGATTCTCCACATATGACTTAATCCAGCGAAAAAGATCCCCATGTACACCGAGACTCCAAAGCTTAAGTAGTAAAGTATTAAAAGATATCTTATCAAATGCCTTGGCGAAATCCGTGTACACAACGTCTACCTGCAAATTGTTATCCATAGCGTCCCGGACCACTTCGCTGAATAATAGAAGGTTACTTTCCACACTTCTACCCTTATAAAATCCATGCTGACCAGGATTAATATGGCGACGGATGACATTAGTTAGTTGGTCGGTGACAATCTTTTCCAGTATTTTACCAAACTGACAGAGTTTCGATATGGGCCTGTATTTTTCTATGTCATGGCTAATCAGACCCTTCGGAATTGGTGTAATCCATCCTCTTTTCCAGATCGAAGGAAAATGACCCTCCGTGACGGATCTTAAAAAGATAATTGTGACTGGTGTTACCAAGGTAGCAGCGCATTTACTAATAAACAATGGGTGTATCTTATCAGGACCGGCACCCTTGTTCACATTAACAGATTTAAGGTATTTCAAAACTATTCCCTGGTTAATCTCTATAGAACCGACATCGAACAGGGCGTTGGGTTGGGGAGGTAAATTATATAAGTCAAGTGGGGGCTGATCAGACTTTTCAAAAACGGACTGAAAGTGGTCACTGAACAAATTACAGATACTTACTCCATCCGAGACTGAAATATCCTTATAATGCATGGTCTGGGGTAAGCCCTTACTTGATAATGTCGTTTTTACAAACTTCCAGAAAAATTTTGGATTCGCCTTTATTTTGTCTTCAGAAAAAATTATAAAATCCTTGTAGCATTCGATCTCTATTTTTACTGCTCTTTTTCTTAATATTTTAAAACTCTCATAGTCTAATGGGTTACCATAAAGTTTCCAAAGTTTATGGATTCTTTTTTTCTCTTTAAGAATTTTCCTTAAGGCTGGACTGTGCCACAGCGGAGCTGAGTTCGATGACCGCGATACGCGACTAGGGACGTGCTTGTCAATAAGTTTATGAAGTAAATCATAAAATTTTGACACGCATCCCTCCAAACATAGGTCACCAAAAAACGAATGCCAGTCAATGGCTGCTAAGTCCTTGTTTAAGCCATCAAAGTCAGATGAATGAAATCTATAAAAAACAGCACCAGCACCCTTCATTGGGGCCGTGTAACTTAAATTTAAATCAATCAATAACGCACTGTGATGAGCATCTTCCGGAGTAAGTGGAAAGTCGCACTTTGTTACTACGCAGTCACTACTACAAAAAATTAGGTCTAGAGAACGTTTGTTTATATTTAAGACATTATTAAATTGATGAATCCCACTGATAGCCAAAAAATCGCTCAAACAATGTATCAAATCATTATTACTGGGATTTAACGATAATTTGCCCGTACCGGTAGGTATCCACTCAGCGTGTGAAATATTAAAGTCACCGGTCAACAAAAAAGTGTCGCTGGGGTGGTCAGTTATTAGTTGAGTGGCTATGTCAAAGAATGAATCGACGGTTTCCTTATGGTGAGACCCGTGCGGAATATACACACAAGCAATATTTAAAAATCTACGATGCGATTTGTTGTTTACATTACTAAGCGGTATTGAAACCCAAAGGCACTCGGAGTGCGCGGGCGCGGGGCAGGGCCAGTCCCGGCGCAACGCCAGTAGCGAGCGCTTCGTCGCCACGACAACACCGCCGCCCCGCTTCACCCCACTATCAATCTCAGATCGATCGCACCTGTAAACAACATACCTGTCGTCGAAGTACTCACCGTCATAAAAATCGGAGTTTAACCAACTCTCTGATAAACATACTAAATCATAATCAGCTGTCGAAACGTTAGAAAGGAAATTGTGTGATTTAGTGCGTAGCCCCCGTACGTTTTGATAGTAAATATTAAATATCTTAGAAGCCATTGCATAAAAACATTTTACCGTACTTGTTATGCATTTGAAAGATCAGATAGTGGGTCGGCAGCGTCGCAGGCGCATGAGAAATTAAACATGTGTATGAACAGGTAAATGTGGAACGTGTATGCAAACTTTTACATTTACAGACAATGATATTGTATATATAAAATTTACAGACATGAGTGTTGTTTATGGGTAAAAATAATAGTTGTTTTTCATAGTAGGCAGACAGAACATGAGTGCAATATGTAATAAATACGTAAATAGCAGAGAAAAGTGACTTAACAATGTAAACAGATCTATGACACGGTACAATAATTCTAGTCACTTTATTTTTGACAAATCGGAGTCATTATTTATGTGATATATTTTCGAAGTCTCGTTTTTACGGATAAAAATCTTGCAATCCCGGGTCCAGACAAATGTGTATTGGAGATCAATCTTGAGTTGGCGGGTACGTTTTAAGAGAAGTTTGTTGGCAGGTGTAAGGTGATCGTTGACGAACAGGTTCACAGCCGGCCCAGCCAGGCCGATATCCGCACTCGTAAGGCCCCTGCGCGCGCGCACTGCCGCCAAAATCTGGTCCTTGAAAAAGCGCCTTGTAAATTTTACAATAATGGCGGGTGGTCGCGGGTCGTTGCTGGCGCCGCTGACTCTCGGGCCGTGGCCGGCGCCCGGGCTGTCGTCGTCGCCGTCAGCAGCCGGGCTAACGACCGAGCCGCCGCCCGGGCTACCGCCATTTTCGCTATCTGATTTGACAAAACGGCGCACTCGATGAATGGAGTCCACTTCTCGATTAAAATCAATGTTAACACCCACTTTATTGCCTTAGAGCCTAAAATATGTACAAGATTCTCGTTCTTTCTCAACGGTACACCAGAGATCTCCAGATTGTTAAGTCTGGCGAATTGATCCCGAACGTTGTTCTCGTTTTGGAGGTTAGATATTTTTTCCTTGAGAAGATCCAATTCGGCTTCCAACTTGGGCAAAACCGTCATCTTGGTTTCCATGGCGATAATTCGATCCTCCAAATCGGAGAAACGAGTCTCCATTTCATTCCATTTGGTGTTTATGGCTTCCACAGAAGATAAGACGTTATTGATTTGAGTTTTCATAGAACCAAACTCCGTCCTGAGAGCTTTGATCTCCTCCAGCACTTCTGCTGTCCCAGACGAGTTGCCAGGAGCTGCGCGACACTGAGAGCACCGTACGGCAGATTTTCTGTCGGCATTCATCTTACGATAACTCGTCTCTTGCACGCCGATGCAGGCAAAGTGGAAACTACCACGACAACCACCGCATCCAACAGCGTCCGTGACAGACTCATTGCACACCTTACAATTCATTTTAGAACGTTTAGTCAACTGTACGATTTAGAAATAGATAATTACGATCACAGCCAAAATTGAGGGTACGCAAAGATTACGTTTCTAACGGATCGTTACGCGACCGATAGCTGCGACCGCGCCGATTGAACTGATATATTGTATGAACTTTTTTACGCATTTCAGTCGACTGAAAATTTTAGGATTTTTTTTCGATTTAAGGTATTAAACTCGCGATCCTTATCTTAATACTTGGAAAATGGATTGGATAACTAATTAGAAATAAAACACACAAATACCGCAGAGCACTTGCACAAATAAGTAAGAATGTATGCGTCACGGTCAGATGATGGGAGCTACTGGCGCCGCCATGTTGGCTGCTCTGCCGAGCGCCTGTCACTTTATCCCTACTCCGTGGGTGGCTGTAATGCGACATGCGATAGATGGACGAAAAAACTTGAGGCGATGAAAAAAAGTATCACTCTGGGCAGCCGTTCCTGTTATCAAGTCTTTTGTTAAAGAGTTTTTTTTTTTTTTTTTTTTTTTATGTGAATAGGAAGGCAAACGAGCAAGTGGGTCACCTGATGGTAAGCGATCACCACTGCCCATAGACACCCGCAACCCCGGAGGGATTGCAAATGCGTTGCCAACCTAGAGGACTTAGATGAAATGCCTCTTGTGCCCGTAATTTCCCCGGCTGAGTATAATACAGTACCGCGCTACGTTACCATGAGGGCTTACACAGCTTTTTCTACATATACATGGACATACATACAGTCACGCCTCTTTCCCATAGGGGTAGGCAGAGACTATATTTATGGAAGTGTTTATTATGTGATATTTGGTTGGTTTGTTGCAGCTGAAACAGATCAAGCAGCTAGACGCCGAGCTTGCGGAGCTGGAGCGCGCCATGGAGACCTTTGGGGTACGTTAGAGCCGCCAAACGCGTAAACGCCTGCCTTGAAAGTTGCTTTTTCCTTATAAGATAAGATAAGATAAGATAAACGTTTATTACCATTAAAGATAGAAATAAAACAATTACAGACTTAACTTAAGAATTAACATTAGGTTATTTTGTTAACAAAAAAAAAAACTTGTACGCAATGGCAAAAGGAGCAGGCTCAGCTTATGCTGCGCTTACGCAGAAGCTGCCAGCGCTGGTTTTCAGCCTGCCCCGTGGCTCATGCTGGGGTGCCGAGTATAGCGGGTTAATTGGCGTGCGAGAAGAGAAAAAAAAAGAACCCCGCGAACAGCAAAATGCAGCATAGCATACTATTATATAAAAAAAAAATTAGCAAAAGAAAAAATCAAAACAAAAAAAAATCAAGTCACTAAAAAATAAAAACACAAAATACCTATATAAGGCCCAATTAGTTAATACATTAAGGCCTAAACGCCCATTGTACATTACAAAGTACAATTTCTTTACACGCACCTGAGGCCCAAGATTTATTGTGTGTTGTTTTACCAGGATTTTTTATACTATTGAAGTAAAAACTTTTTTAGCGCCATTGGGCACGTTTTTGGTTGAGTAAAAAATATTAAACTCACGTAAGGCGGAGGGAGAGTTTAAGTACCAGGATAATCAGGATCCTCTAAGAGCTTATTTTGAAATACGAATGAGTAGAGTCGCATTCGATTTTCGAAGTGTACCTACGTTAATTTCGTCGCTATAACGTATGTGCGTTTGGCCTAGTGGTATAAAGCGTGGAATAACAGTGCGTTCTCTCATGTGACCGCAGTTCAAATGTCGTGTAGAAAAAAAAAATTTTTTTTCTTGCGCGAGTGTGCGTGTGTATAGTTTTCACTTTTGCCGGCACTCCTGGCACACCTAGACAAATAAAGTGCAATCGATTTTAAGGAGCAAGCGGTGCTGTCCTTTTTAATGTACATTCGGTCTTTAATAATGAAACTGCCATAAAAATGTTCGTGTACTTCGTAATGTACAGTCGCCATCAGATCTATCGTAGCGGGCGAGGTCCTCAAATATTTCGGAGCAGCATTAAATTTCAATAAATTCGTTACACAGATATGGTTAATAACATCGGAACACGCAATCCGTCATAAATATAAGAACAGCGACTTTTCAATAAATTCGGGACGTTCAATGAGCTGAAAATATCAGGAAGCACATATCGTCAAAGGTATCGACACAGTCAGGCGATCACAAATATCGGAACATATGTGGAAAATAAACCTTACGTATATAATAATAGATTCGAATTCAAAACAAAATACAAATAAGGCTCAAACGTCATGCCAAAATGAAAGATATGTCACCTATATAGTGTACGCGTCTGCATGCATAATTCACTGTGTTAGTAACATAAAACCTTTTTTGTTGTATAAAGTGTAAATTGTTACTGGCCACTAAATTGCCATTATACTTTTTTACGAATAATTTTTTTTTTCTTCTGCTGTTATAAGTCAAAGCATGTAGTTCTATTTTATAAAACTAATTTTATTATAAACACACTGTAATTTAAACTGTTTGTCACAAAGTTAAGGTATATTTTTCAAAAATGTTCCGATCTTTATGGTCAGCCTGTCTGCATCGATACCTTTGACGATCTATGACGTCCCGATTTTATTGAAAAGTCGCTGCTACTTTATTTATGACTAATTGCGTGTTCTGATGTTATTAACCATATCTAGTGTAACGAATTTATTGAAATTTAAGGTTGTTCAGAATTATTTGAGGACCTCGCCCGCTACGATATATCTGATGGCGACTGTACACTTGGCGTTAATTCGTGACTGTGGTGCAAACTGTCCGGGTCTGAGTTACAAGTGTTACTAAGTACATTGTGAGATACACTGAGCCTCACGACTTTTAGTGATGTACTTGTTATGGTGTGTTGTGTGCAGCCCCAGATCGAGGACATAGAGCGCACGATCAGCTCGCGCGACGCCAGGATCCAGGAGGTGAAGGAGAACATGAACAACGTGGAGGACGTCGTGTTCCGCCGCTTCTGTCGCGACATCGGCGTCGCCAACATACGGTATGCGCACGCGAGCCACACGTTGCCGTGCCGTAGATAAATTGAAGTTTAGCGGTGAAAGACGCGTGTGTTAGGGAGAGACGGATGGAGGCCAGTTTATTTACATGCTTTTGTGAACCTGGTGACACGTACACGGGTTACATTAGCCTTGGATGGAAACTTTGTTCACCTCTAAAAATTCGAACTTTTCAATATTTATTTCAAATAGAAATTTTTACAGTATACGCTAAAGAAACTTTTGTTTTAACTTTAGTACCGGTATGATTTAAAAATTAATACTGAAGAGCTGAATTTTAGAGGCTGACAAATCTTCTGTTGCTTACGCTCAAAAGCTTCTTGTTATATTTTTGAATGCTTTTACTTTCCGTCGTATTCGAGAAATGTCAATCATTTATTATTGATCTGCTGATGCTGATTTTATAAAACCAACCTAAACTAAATTATGTTTTTGATTTTTTGACAAATTAAGGTGCGACCACACCGCCGCGTATACGCGGTGGCGTGTCGTAGGCGTCACGTTTTCTCACCGTTTCTTCATACATTTTGTTGCGATTCCGTAACGTCATCGTTCTTTAAGCGGCGGTGTAGTCGCACCTTTAATATTAGTTCTCGAATGTTTGCGCGAGCGAATCAAGCGCGTGGTACATTGCATGCGTGCGTGTGCGCAGGCAGTACGAGGAGCGCGAGCTGCGCGCGCAGCAGGAGCGCGCCAAGCGGCGCATGGAGTTCGACGCGCAGATCGACCGCATCGCCTCCAACCTCGAGTTTGAGAAGTCGCGCGACACGCAGAGTGAGTATGCACTGCTAATACGTATTGTTGTATGTTTTTTGAGAAAAAATATGCTAATATTATAAATACGAACGTGTACTTTTCATGCTTAACCCCTCGTATGTGGTAGGCAATATAATTTTTTGATAGCTGGATTGCGGCGACTCGGTCACTTGATCCCAGATATGCTATGTCAGCGGCCATTTTTGCTTATTTTTTAGTTTGTGGCGAATTTTTTGATTTTTAGGGTTCTGCGCTTCGAAAGGAAAAAGCGGAACCCTTATAGGATCACTTTGTTGTCCGTCCGTCCGTCTGTCAAGACCCTTTTTCTCAGGAACGCGTGGAGGTATCTAGCTGAAATTTATATCAAATACTCAGGTCTACTGTCCCTTGGTGCTGTGAAAAATCAAACTTTTTAGCTTACGCAATCAAAAGATACAGCCGTTTATGCCGCAAATTTCTGCAAATTTTCGAAATTTTCGGTACTTCCCGTGAACTTAGATTCTTGAAATTTGGTACGAGGCAACGTCTCATAGTACAGATAAAGGAAAAATTTCGAAAACCGTAAATTTTGGCCGTAAGTTCGCGGATGGATGGATAAATGGACTAACGACAAATTATGGGACATAAGGAGCCTCAATTACGAACTTTACGTGAAATTATTTGAAGAGTTTTTGTTATGAAAATTTACTCTCACCTCAGATCTTGTCAGTACTTTGCGATCGCGTTCGCTTCGAATCGCCTACTCGTCTAGCGTAAAATAGTGCAGCACTGTGACAAGCAACGTTTCAGAGAACGTGACCCGCTGGGAGCGCACCGTGCAGGACGGCGAGGACGAGCTGGAGGCGGGGCGGCAGGCCGAGGCCAAGCAGCGCGCCGACGTGGACCGCGAGCTGCAGCGCGCCGAGGGGCTCAAGGCCGAGCGCGGCGCCGCGCGCAGCCGGCACGACCAGGCCGAGGACGCCGTCGCCAAGGTACACCCGCGGTCGCTGGTAGCACCGACACCTGCGCAACGAGACAAAGACGGAAATTACGGGCACAAGAGGCATTTCATCTAAGTCCTCTAGGTTGGCAACGCATCTGCAATCCCTCCGGGGTTGCGGGTGTCTATGGGCAGTGGTGATCGCTTACCATCAGGTGACTCACTTGATCGTTTGCCTTCCTATTCACATAAAAAAAAAAAAAAAAAAAAGGCCCGCTTGCACAATCCAGAGCAAAAACCGGAACCGGTTACCATTAAAGGGGTATTGGATTGGGTATTTCCTAGAATTGCTTTCGCAAACCCTATCAATTTGGTAAGCATATCATCGGGTTACCCGAAAGAAAGTCTGACCGTAATAACATAGTTAGTTCCATAAGCGATTACCAAAACTAAAAACCCGGTTACAGTATAGGGTTACCGTATTCCGTGATTTTAAAACCATAATGGAAAACGATTAACAAACGGTTAACCTTATTCAAAACGGTTTCCGTGATGATAGGCTTAGCACAACGATAAGCTTACCATATCATAGGGTAACAGTTTAATAGGGTTACCCTATGAAAAGGCTCAAGCAAATGAAGGGGTTTTCCGGTCTTTGGTCCAGAGTTAAAAAATTAACTCGCTAACTCGGGGTTAGGTTTGACAGTTCCAAGTGACAGGCTTAAGTCATTTCCGAGAGAGGTGCGGGTGGCAGGCGCGCTACCCGCCCTTGTGCCCGCGCGGGCGAGGACTTACTTAAGCGGTTGGTCTATAGGTGAAACTGATAATCCACTATACGTGTCCCACAGGCTCGTAAGGACCTAACGACGATCCAGAAAGACATCCAGAGCATCCAGAAACAAATCGCGAGCACGGAGTCGCGCATCGAGAGCAAACGCAGCGACCGACACAACATACTGCGCCAGTGCAAGGTATACAGGGTGTTTGGTAGCCAGGTACAAAGCTTTAAGGGGGTGATAGCTGAGGTATTTTTGAGCATTTTGAGCCATATATGTCTTAGCCGAAATTTGATATAAAATATATCATTTTAATGGAAAATTTAGAATTTTTATGAAAATACCCAGAATTTGATAGATACGAGTCAATATTGCACAAATGAGCGTTAATTTGTAAACAAAATCTTTTATTTCGGATAGTTTAATGTGTATTGGACCAAATGAAATAATTTTAAAGTGTCTGTCTTGCCACAGAAACAAAATGGAGGCATTCGAAATTACTAAAAATGTCTTTTTTGGAACAGAGTCATTTTTCAGTGCCATAAAAAAAATTAATCCTGGAAATGTTCAAACATTTTGAAAAACATGCCTGTTTATTGCTCTTTCTTTTAAGGTATCACTCATTCACATTGCTTGCTAAATCTGAGATAAAAAGTAAAAACCAAACTCGGGGGAGCGCTCGCTAAGAATGTACTAGTATTGAAATTTCACGTTAAAAGTAGGTACTTTCACCGTTTTTTAAGCGGCGGTGTGGTCGCACCTTCAGTCTATGTTAGTATACCTCGCTTCGTGAAGCAGTGAGCAGGGGTCTTACCATGACGTCATCATCATCATCATCATCATCTCCAGCCTTCGTCCCACTGCTGGGCACAGGCCTCTTCTTAGCGTCTTAATGCGATTCAAGTCTGACTCAGTTCAGGTTTTAGCTGTGTTTGTGTTGTAGATCGACGACATAGTGATCCCGCTGCTGGAAGGCAGCCTGGACGAGATGGGCGAGAACGAGTCCGACCCGTCCTCGCTGTCCACCACGCAGCAGTACAACAGGGACGCCAGGTACGAAATTAACAATATTTGAAAACCATTTTTTCTCTCGCTTTTTTTTCCTCTCTCTCTTATAGTGCCTCTCCATCTCCAACTAGTGGAGGTTGGCAGTCAGCTCCGCATATCTCCTCCGAACTTTCGCGAGGTTAAAAAGTTCGGCAGCACTCGCGACTTCGGTCCACTCCCGGATATTCCTCACGTTTGAGAAAAGAACTATAAATAATCCTACTAAGATTATAAATGCGAAAGTTTGTGAGTGACGATGTGAGTGAGTGTGTATGTTTGTTCCTTCTTCACGCTAAAACGACTAGATGGATTTGGATAAAATTTGGAACGACGATAGCTGGTACCCTAGATTAAAACAGCCAATTTGTTATCCCAGAAAATAGCATAGTTCCCGGGGGATAGCCATAGACATGTCAATTGCTAATTCTACGCAGACGAAGTCGCGAGCAGAAGCTAGTAAAAAATAAAAATAAATTTTTTTTTTTATTTCAGACCAGACATCAAAATCCATATTTTCATTTTTTTTGCAATCTTCTGTTCAACAGAGATTGCAGGACTTATTTTAGACGACCTCTGTCCGTCTATCCCAAACTCGTGGAGCTATAGTAACGTAGTATTGTGTTGGACAGTATACGCGTGAACTACCGGTCTTTGTCGGAGTCGCTCAAGGAGCTGGAGGAGGCGGACGAGGTGAAACGCAAGGCCGACAAGCTGCAGAAGGCCATCAACAACCTGCAGGCCACCGTCGACAAGATACAGGCGCCCAACATGCGGGTACAGTATTATACTCAACGTCATAAAATTTGCCCTAGTCTCCATACTTAATGTTATAAATGCGAAAATATAGCATGAATCTTCCCAGGTGAAATTTTCGCTTCGAGCCCTAATTTTTCAAACAAAGGCCTTCGTCTCTATTATCGCAAAGCCGCAAGCTACCGAGTTAGCACATGCCACTAAATCATAATCATATTGAAAAACAAACGGTATCAACATAGTATTAAGGTTCAAATTTAATGTCACTGATATTCTAGATATTATTTTTACCTTAATACCATGACGATACCGTTTGTTTTTCAATATGAATGTTGTAGTGGCACGTGCGTACGGTAGCTTGCGCCTTTGCGATAATAGAGACAATTAATAGCCTTTGTTTGAAAGATTAGGGCTCAAAGCGAAAAATTCACCTGGGAAGATTCATACTATAACTCTGTCTGTCTGTTACGCTTTCACGCCTAAACCACTAAACCGATTTAGTTGGAATTTGGTATAGAGATAGCTTCAGTCCTGGGGAAGAGCATAGGGTAGTTTTTATCCTGAAAAATTACAAAGTTCCCGCGGGATCGCGATAAGCAAATTCTGCGCAGACGGATAATGATTATCCCAAGGATTTTTTGATGTGTTTTTATTATTGTGTCGGCAGGCGATGCAAAAGCTGAACGAGGTGCGCGAGAAAGTGAACGCCACCAACGAAGCGTTCGTCGCGGCGCGCAAGCGCGCGCACAAGGCCAAGCTCGCCTTCGAAAAGGTACAACCCCCGGCACGTAAGTCTAGCGATGACCTTGTATGCGCAGAAGTATAAAATACGGTATCCGTGGGTGCGCAGATCCCCTCCACGTGACTCGTCAGCGCTAGACTTACACGCACGTATACCCTCCGTCCACAACACATACTATGTCAACTAATCTCTTTCTTTTTAAGGAGAATCTTAGGAATCATGCTGTAAGATGTAGGCGATGCTAGCGACCCATCACTATTTTGATTCCCCTTCCACCTGTACGCCCACAATCATGCTAAACGTGGCCTTTAGGTCTTTGTTACCTTAGGCTCGTCTACCCCAAGGATTTATGTATGAATGTATGTAGTATCACTTACCGTAGCTATTTCTTTTGTAGGTGAAGAAAGAACGTCACGACAAATTCATGGATTGCTTCGAGCACGTGGCGAACGAAATCGATGCCATTTATAAGGTAAATTCTCCAGCATCCTTTATTTTTCTCTGTTATGCCGCTACAAACTTTACCGCTGTGTTTGTGCTGTTACATTAGTACATTATATTCCGAGGGTGGTGAAATAAAGAAAGCCTCGGATCGCAGGTGCTTGTCGCACGAACTAAAGGTTAGAGCGATAAACATGCGACCTTACCTACCTACCTTACCCCTACCTTCTTTCAGGTCGCATGTTTATCGCTCTCACCTTTAGCTTGTGCGATAAGCATCTGCGATCCGAGACTCTTTGTTTCACCACCTGAGGTGTGTGCACTTTACGTCTTCCTTGGAGAGAAAGCGGAAATTTCTGCTCGCGTAGCGGTAGAGTTACTGGGGTGGGTGGGAAATACTCGTAGTAGTACCTCTCGTTAGGTGTTCCTGTAAATATTCTCACGGCAAACTCGCTCGGTTTTTGACGTGACAACGTCTTATAAATTGGTTTGCCGGGTGACACTTCAAGAAACTGCGTTACGCTCCGCTCACGTTATGCGCTCACAATGAGAGCGAGTGAGAGGCACGCGTCCCTTCCACTCGGGCATGGTTAGCCCGCCTAAGAGCGAGAGAGACAGACATAAAAAGTGAAAGGCACGCGTCCCTTCCACTCGAGCACAGTTAGTGTTAAATATAATTCTTTGTATAAATAAATGTTTTAAATTGTTACTATTATTTCATCCTTCTTCCTACTATACGAATGAATATTCACATTAAAATTATTTTACCACTCAAAGTCGTTGTCACGTAAAACTTTCGCCCGTATACCGACTTTACAGGCAACCAATTTTTTTTTTTTTTTTTTTTAACTTTAGTCGGACAGACTGCCGATTGTCTTAATCTTGACAGCAAGACATTTTTTTTTATAGTAATGTTGCAGTTTTTTTTTCAATTTTAAATTGTAATAAGTATTTACAACGACGAAGACGACGAAGATCTGGAACCAACTTCCTGCTGCAACATTCCCTGAGCGGATCGGACAATTTAAGGATCTTTAAAAAGCGAGCCTTCCTGTTCGTGAAAGGGCTGGCAACGCACCTGTGATTCCCCAAGTCTTGCAGGTGTCCCTGGGCGAAGGTGATTACTTTCCATCAGGTGACGCGTCTGCCCGTTTGCCCCCTGTGTTGACATGAAATGACATAAAATAATGATGTAATAGGCATGAGTATGAGTCTGATGTTGTGTTGTGTTTTCTGGCAGGCGCTGGCGATGAACCAGTCGGCGCAGGCGTTCCTGGGCCCCGAGAACCCCGAGGAGCCGTACCTTGACGGCGTCAACTACAACTGCGTGGCGCCCGGCAAGCGCTTCCAGCCCATGTCCAACCTGTCTGGCGGGGAGAAGACCGTCGCCGCGCTCGCGCTGCTGTTCGCCATACACAGGTCAGTGCGGCGTCAACACACCTTGACGGCGTCAACTATTGTGTTTATAATTCATCAACATGCAGCTATAGTTGCGTGGCTTTAACATACATAGGGAAAATGCCAGAACTGCCCAATTTGAAGTACATGGGTTTTCTACACAGTATGTTATTTATTTATTTAAGAGCCGTGGTAGCGTAGTGGTTTGACATGTGGTATGGCCTCTCAAGCAGCCTCTCGTGGGTTCGAATCCCGAGCTGAAGGGTGGAGAGTCAAACTCTAGTTACGACTGTAGTGAAAGAACGTATAATTGTGAAATTGTAAAAGTGGGATTGTCGCAAGCAATATGCGTTTATGCAGCAGTAAACTATTTGTGCTACTGCTAAACACTAACAGCCTTATTCATAAAAAAATCCATAATTGAGGTTTGATCAGTCGATTAGTTAACAGACTGATTAAGTTTATTTGACAGTTGTTAAAAAGTATGATTCATAAACGCTTGCTAGCAGTCTGTTAGCTAATGAGCAGCTGATGGATGGATTAGACGCGTTATGTTGTCACCTTGACAAATTATAGACCAAAATTGGCCTTTTAGTGAATTAAAAAAAAAATTGACAGCAGTGGCATCGAATTAGCGGGAAACCAGCGAATTACCACGACGGACTAGGCAGTGTGGATCTAGTTTCCTTTACCTTTCCCGGAGGGAATAAAAACTTAAAACAAAAAAAACTATCTTGCGTATGGTTTTGCTCTTGCCAAAATCAGCTGTTCACATGTGTGGCGGCCATTTTGTGAGTTAGCAGAGAGATAAAGTAGGGTCTACGGTCCGCTAACTTTCTGAAGACTTAACAGACCCTTGATGGACTGATTAGCGCTAATTGACGTTTATGAATCATGTTTTTTGCATCGGTCCTATAGCGAGCTTATAGCGAGCCTCTAACTTTTTATGAATAAGGCTGTAAAAGTGGCCAATTGCCATACTACACACTACCCGCCCGCACCGAGTGCGGTCCCCGCGGTCGTCCCACCCCGCGCCCCGCAGCCGCGCCCTCGTACTCATTTAAGTGGTCGATCTATGATGTTTGTATCATTGCAGCTACCAGCCGGCGCCGTTCTTCCTCCTGGACGAGATCGACGCGGCGCTGGACAACACCAACATCGGCAAGGTGGCGTCCTACATCCGCAGCAAGAAGGGCAGCCTGCAGACCATCGTCATCAGCCTCAAGGAGGAGTTCTACGGCTGCGCGGACGCGCTCGTCGGCATCTGCTCAGAGGTGCGCTCTATTTATACACACTACTACTATCGATGGTTGACTGGAGAAACCCCTTTAGTGATAAATTTGCCTTTGTGCATTTGTGTGTTATGTAAATAAAGAGTTTCACGTACATAACTACATTGACTGAAAATGCTTGAAAGCAAAAAGAGAAACACTTTTTTCCTAAGTTGTTTTTATTGGATTGTATTTGAAAAAATATATAAAATATTTGTTGTTCAGATTTTTTCATGTCGTGTACCATAATGTTGACGGACGGGAAGACAGTGTAAGCTAAGCATTTTTTGTGCTAAAGAATGGGATCCCATTGTTAGCTTTGTATAATGATTTAGGGAACTCTAAAAGGGTTGATTAGAGTGAACAGATCCACACACCACAGGTACAATGCTTTCAGGACTTTCAAGTCCTGGGGCCTTACCATGACGTCTTAATGCGATTCAGTTTAGGTTCGCTCGCTGTCAGATTCATACTAAAAGTGACAGCTAAAACTTGAACTGAGTCGGAATTAAGACGTCATGGTAAGGCCCCTGGTTTCAAAATAAACGTTTTTTTTTATTGCAGCCTGCGGATTGCTTGGTGAGCGACGTGATCACTCTGAGCCTCGAGAAATACGAAGACTAGACTACTTTTATAATTATTATATTTTTTTAATTTGTCCTTTCCATTTGTTCGACTATTGTGCGTTCATGATTCATTCGCATGTAAGATAAGTTATGACATACAATGTAACGACTAAATGTTGTTTTATTTTAGTATTTAGGATTTCTAACACGATTTGTATTTTTAATATTGCTAAATTATAACAGTGTTCCTTGGTGGGATGGATGAATGAATCTGACTCCAAATTTGCAAATGACAAACGTATATTATTACAAAAAAAAAATAATGAAAATACGAATAATGTGTGCACGCTGCGCGGCGTTTCTTCAGCAAGTGGAGCGAAAGAGAGCCGTTCATCTCGCTCGTTCCGGGCACTAGGGTTGCGCCGGAACACAGCGGCACTGGGCGAAAGTCTGAACACGCATATATGCGTTCCCGACAGTGAAGTTTAGTAGATGCCTGTGTCGATGTTTTATCAAAGTTGAGTTTACCAGTCAAGTTTCCACACGACAGTTTATTCGAAATATTATAAACGGGATGTGAACCGCGATTACCTTTATTGAACTTAACCGTGAATCATTAAAAACTCTTACACGACAGTTTATTTTGAAGCGAAAGTTGTCTCTTACTCAGTATGAGCGAAACTAAAATTCGGAGCAATAAGGCTAGTACTCGCTGCAAGCTCTTCTTACCCTCAACTGATCGAGCCGTTGAGCAGCGTAATTGTGCAGTGGGTCAGACTGCTGCAAGTAAACTTAAATTAACCAAATAAAAAACAATTTTCTTATTAACCTCTATTATTTACAGTAGAACGTTTTATTTTACAACAACAAATTATAACTAAACATTAGACTAAGTAAAGGACAGCCATGTTTATTTAAGATCAACGATTTATCCTCCAGTTCAATGCTGACACGTATTTATACTCGTAACTAGACATGATCTACAAATAATTAACTGTTATGAATATGATACTGCTTTAACCAGTCACATAAGGCGATATCTTTAATCCCTTCACACAAGACGGGTGACATAAATCGTGTGTAGTCTGTCGCTCTGGCAATAATTCTCAATAGAAAGAGTTATTTTAGTTCCCTGGAATTGAAACGTTTAAATATCTGAACACGCACTACGCTTATTATATACCGCGATCAAAATAAGACTCAAAGGTCGCTCATTCCATATGCATTTTGACATGACAGTTCATTTCCTATTCTCATTGTGGTTTAGTAATACGTGACTGACAGTACTTGTTCAGAGATTTAACCAATGCCGTATCAAGATGATAAATAAAAGTTTTCAATATTAGCGATTACTAGACATAAGTATATAGATCTGTTTGTATATCGAACTGTACAATTTCATCGTCATTGACACATTTAAATAACAAAAAAAATATATAAATTAATTATTACCTACCTAATACGCTATCATCCAATTCTTATACAAGGTGTTATAAAAATCGTTACCATGTCACAAACCAGTTTCGTAATTTATAACCTAAAACTGTAATGTAATTATATAAAAGAACTTTGCTGGCGTGTTTAGACAGACTATCTCAAAATATTACCAATGATTTTAGTGACACCCGGTACATATACACACATAGAATAAGACAACAAAGAGCAGAAACGGATGGCAGAGCAATTAATATAATAATAATAATCCATTTATTGCTTGATAACTGGTACAGAATATAATATATTAAATAATGTAATTTTTTGTTGAAGCGCTTTACAATTTATCAATAATAACATACGTGACATAACAGGCTGGAGAGATGAAACAACGAAACAGTACCCGTATTCCATTTCTACATTTTATTCTCTTACTCTATTTCTGGAAAGACATAGTGCTCCGCCCTGACTCACAATTTAAACATTGAATTTTATTCGATAAATGATAAAATATATAATAAATTAAAAAATACAGTCACGTTAATGAACTGTGAATGAACTAATTGGAGCACATTTTTCATTGCACATTCAGAACCGATCAATTAAATTAATATACTAGTTCTAGCGTATGTTCCATCCCTTACGCGATAGTTAAAAAGAACAGGGACAGACCCTCTCGACAGAACAAGGAACACAGCAATGGTTCGTAAATCTTTTTTATTATAACGAGACTAATCTCTAAAATCTCGTTTAACGGTATTATATATTTTTTTTCATTAAATCCTTTGCACAACGAATGAGCAAATGAAAACATAACTTACTAGTACTTTATCTTTTTTTTTCTAACTAGATAAAATCAAAATCGACCAGCAGTTAACTGACACATTCTGTGACTTCTCGACTCGTCGCATTTACTCTTGTTAGCGGCAAAATTAAATAGGAGTGCATGTTGGAATTGGTTCTTCCGGCACATAAAAACAATAAGTGTACCTGAGTGGACGCTCGAGCGGAGCGTGCAGCGTTCATTTTAAGCACAAGCAGATGTGTGCAGGCGTCCAGAGTGCTCGCTGTACAGAGCCCGCCGCCGCTACTCGCCACGCTCCGCTGGACGCTTTCCATTCAGTTCTTACATTAAGGAAGAGCGATCGTTACACTGATTCGTAAGTGACAGCAGTCCAGAGGGTGGTAAAAGGAGTTACAGTGAGGGTTTTGTTGAGACAAAATAGCTCAACAATTGGTAAAATATATGGAGAACATTGAAGAGATGATAGATATGTTATTGTACTGCTTTGTAGTGTTCAATAAAGAATATTTGTATTGTATTGTATATCATAATAAATTTATAGAGCATTATGACATTCATTCACACTTTTCACGCATGTCATCTTCCTAAGAACTTCAAAAAACCGCGTTTCGGGACACCGGTGAACAGGGGGGAAACGCACACCCAGGATGAAGGGGAAAGAGTTCATAAATTTTGACTTCACCCCATGGCATCCCTATAGATAATGTTCTTCATATATTTTGCCAAAATTTCCACACATTGGAATCCTATTTGACTGAGCTATAAGGTCGAACATGCTCATCAACTCTTTGAGTGTCAGTTCTGACGGTGAAAGGAGTTACAGTGAGGGTTGTGGAGACAAGTAGTTAGTGTCTAGTCGGGCGTGTGCGGCGGCGCGGTGGAGAAGTAGGGCGCGGTGTGCGGCTGCAGCAGCGTGCGGCACACGGCGCACACGCGCGCCGGCGCACGCCGCGGCCCGCTCGCCACCGTGTGCGCCACGCACGCCGCGCAGAAGATGCGCCCGCAGTGCCGGCAGTGCACCTGCACACATCACACCACTGCTGGGTATAGCCGCTCAACTGATTTACCATTTTTTATGACAGTTCCTACACCAGAATAAAAATCACCGTGTGGTTTTGTGAAACCACGAAGCGAGTTAAATTTTTATAGGCATTTACTTAAAAATTTCGAAAAATTATTCTAATCAAATTGCGTCCTCGATCTGAACTTAATCCTTGGAAAATTGGAATGATAAATAATTGAAAACAAAATACAAAAATATCGCGAAGCACTTGCTCGAATAAGTGAGAATGTAAATGCTACACGGGTCAGCTGATGCGTTCTACGGGCGCTGCCATATTGTTTGCTCTGCCGAGCGCCTGCCACTTTATGCCCACTCCGCGGTCGGTTGTAACGGGACACCCGATAGATGAATGAAAACATTTGAGGCGATGGAAAAACAATTTCACTTTAATGCCTTGTCAGTTTAAAATCTTCATGAATTTTAGCCGCGCTTTTTTTGTATGTCTTTTCTAATATCGTATTATAAGTTATCTTGGGGTACCTTCTTCTTGGTGTTGGGCAGCGCGACGTGGCAGGAGGGGCAGCTGGTGACGTCCTCGTCGTGCTGCCACCGCACCTCCGTGTCCGCCTCGCGGATGCGCTGCAGCTGCACCTGCAACAACACACCGTTCACTAGAGCGTCACCAATCCAGCCGCTTAGCCAGTCCCAACATTATTTTATTTATGGAGGGTATTTTTAAATTTAAAATTTATGGTAATTTTGCCTATGAAATTTAAGTGCCCTTTTCGAGCAGTATATGTATGTATCTATTTCCTTTATGTGAAAGGGCTTTCCCGCCTAGATACGCCCACAATCATGCTAAACGTGGCCTTTAGGTTTTGTTACCTTAGGCTCTGTCTACCCCGGAAGGGATAAAGACGTGATTTATGTGTGTGTGTGTGGTGCCGACCTGCAGCGACTGGCTGAGCCGCACGAAGTCCTGCTGCACCTTCTCGCTGTTGTCGAGCTCCTGCTGCAGCGCTGACACGCGCGTGCGCAGCTCCACCAGCTCGCCCAGTATGCGCTTCTGCAACACCACGCATCGCATACGCATCACTGCAGCTGTTGCCCAGTAGGCTTATTGTCTAACTAACTCGCTCGCAATCGCCATCGTGTTCATTTTGACAGTTCTTGTATGAATGTGACAGCTAGCTGATTCCGATGCCATTTGTCAGCCCATACATGAACCGTCAAAATGAACACGATGGTGATTGCGAGCGAGTTAGACAATGTGCCTACTGATCTACGAATATGTTTTACGCTGACACACTGTTCAATACTAAGACATAAATATAGTCTAGTCTAGCCGTTTTTGTCCCATAATTTTCTTTGGTCATAATGGTCATAATAATCGTTAGTCATAATTTATTTGGTCATAACACATGAATCCGTGCAATTTTCAGAAATTTTGCAAAAACCATCAGAATGTAGTAGGTTAGGTTAAGTTAGTTTACCATAAATTCTAAAAAAAATATTTACTGTCTCAGAAATAAAACGCTTTATGACTAACGAAAATTATGACAGACCGTACATTCGGAACTTTAATTTTATGGGACAAAATATAGACCCCTAGTCTAGTAATACGTATAGCGTGCAGTGGAAGCGCCAGGGTAGACAGTTGTGCAAATTTGCGTCCTCTTACGCCTGCCTACCGCTGCCTACCGCACGCCGCTGAGTGCAAGCTTTGACTAGATAATGTGTGTGTGTGCTACCTTGTCGTCCAGCAGCGAGTTGATGGTGTCGTTGGACTGGCGCAGCTTGCCGCCCAGCTCCTGCAGCTGCTCGCGCTCTGTCGCCAGCCGGTCCAGCTCCTCTCTGGAACAACCCAAGCCACTACGCGTTATTATATTATAACACCAAGCACTTAGATCGGCCACATGTCTTATTTTGGAAAAGAGTCTTTTATCTGTTGCCATAATTTTTTTTAAAAAAAAACCTGGAAATGTTCAAACATTTTTAAAAACATGCCTGTTTATTGCTCTTTCTTTTAAGGTATCACTAATTCACATTGCTTGCTAAATCTGAGAGAAAAAGTAAAAACCAAACTCGGGGGAGCACTCGCTATGAATGCACTAGTATTGACATACAAATTTCTACACAATACAAAAATTATTTTAATACTATTTAAATTAATCTTATTAAGTTTCAGTGTAAGTACATTAAAACTAGTGCGTGCGCGTGTCACACAACACGCATTTGGTGTGCGCCGGCCTAGTGCGTGCTGCGTGCTGCGTTCTGCGCAACACGCGCACGCACCAGTTGTAATGTTGTAATGTGTCACGCAGCACGCTTTTGGTGTGCGCCGGTCTCATAAGTTAGGTTTCCAAACACATACCAAAACAAAACTTTTACTGTCACAAACCTAGGTGATCAGTCACATTTATGGCAGAGGGGTAAGGCATTTGTGTTTATCTTTTACTTCAAAAGTCTCAAAATTTCAAATTCCTTGTAGCGATTCACCGAATAGCAACACTAGAGAGGATTGCAGCCTAGAGAGCTAGGATAGAATACCCTTCGTGCCAGTAATTTCATAGGCTGTCTTGCCTGTCTTACTCTCCAAGCCGGAACACAGCCGTGCAAGCACTGCTGCTTGGCGGCAGGATTAGCGAGTAAGACAATGGTAGCGATCCGGACGGACCACACACGAGATCCTACCACCCGCAAAATACCATAAACCTATGGAATTTGTCAAAACTGTCGGTTATGGATATTATTATTACGGAGCCCCACTTTTGCCCGAATTTCATATGCCATAATGTAATGTTTGCCATAATGATCATTTGCCATAACCCTTTTTTTCTCTGAAACCGTAATTTTTTCAGGAGAATTGCAATGGCAATCCTGTAGAACTCTATAGGTTAGGTTAGGTTTGTTTCATAACAATCCGGAATAATTAACAAATAAAGAGAAAAAAGAGTTATGGCAAATGATCATTATGGCAAGCAATACATTTATGGCATATGAAATTCGGGCAAACGATAGAGACCCTTATTATTATTGTTAAAGTAAGTTGGTGCAACTCATGCTTAACTCAGTAATCGCTTGTCACTATTGATGTTTTTGTGAGCCAGACAGAGACAAAACATACCTTTTATTACCTTCGGAATGTGATGTATTATGTATTTAAGTTACCTAGGCTGTAAGGCACGACAAAAACAATTATAAACATAGTCTTTGCATTATGCACTATACTCGTTAATGAAAAAGGTAATACTAGATATTTTAGTTTCTAAAATAAGTAAAATCATAATCAATAAAATAATCATCAAGTTATTTTAGAACCATTTATTCGCAATTTTAGATTTTTCAACAACGGTAAAATATTCGAATTTATCACACCGAGAAACATGAGATTGCCAAATCCAAAAAGTAAAATTTAAAAAAGGCCATATCTAAACAAAATTGTAAAAATATTCAAGTAAATTATAAAAATAAGGCACATGCAACTATTACAGTTCTCACTATTAACTTTGTTCCATCTTATTCTAACGTGCGGCTAAAAATACTGAACATAAGATTCATACTAAGTATTAACCTTATCTCCTTCTAGTACAGCAAAAAGCAATATTACACGAAAATCAAATCAACAATCATAAATCACTGATCTTATTGCTTAACTTAGGTAAGGCACAATATTAATCAAGTTGATCAAAAAAGCAATCACTACGATCAATAGGCCATCATACATTTAAACAACATTAAAATATTATAGTTCCCTTTTCACCCACTTCGCGTTTTCTTCAAAGACATTTTGCTATCTTGCGATCTTAATGAATATAATAATTTTAAAATGGCATAGAAAAAGAACAATTCATAAACCGACTATACCTTTACCCACTATAAGTATTCAAATAATTAAAAATAAAACATACTTAACACAAAAATCATTCTTACACTTCTAATAATCCCATTTAAAATATCACGTGCCATTTGGCTAACAATTTAGCATCACGTTGTCGTCTTGTTTTCAACTTTATAATGACAATATTGCTTCTCTCCTTGGCCGCTACAACGCATGCGTACAACGCGGGATGCGGGTAGGTACTAGTTACCCCAATCACAGACCATTTTCAGTTTTTTTAACACTTCATACTACATAATAACACTAAATAATATTCCAAAAGAAGACTACTGCAAAAACATAGAAAATATTGAATAATAAAATATACAAAATGCATTAATTTAATATCATTTACCGATCCAGCTATAATAATTAAGCGTATTAAAAATAATCCATTCTGCTGTAAGACAACTTTTATATAACATGCTGATAATTATTATTGACATATATGTATGTATATTTTAATTCTTTTTATATTTAGTTTGAATTCAACGCTGGCTCTCGACGTGTGTCAGCCTAAACAATGACATCAATAATCGATACAGTTTTACTAACTAATTAAAAAAGTAGGTAGCTATAAATGTAAGCAGAGGTATTTTATTTCAACAATTCCAATTCGCCGTGCACGCGCCACGAACCCATCACTAAAGACAGCACTAAACTTTTTTTTATCGCAATTATATATCATTCTGAGTGGCCTGTGCCCGACTGCGCGACGTTTATAAGCTGCAGAAGATGATGATGATGATTATTATTATTAACTAATCGCCGGGGCCGATGTGATATTCCTCTAAGTTTTCTCTTGAAAGCATCGTCCAATCAGTCGTTATTTCTCCGGAATCGTTTCTGTAATAAAAGAAAAACGCTATGCAGTATCGTTACACAGTGCACAGAATGTATGCTGCAAACTAAAAACAATTTTTTTTCTATTTTCTAAAATTTATAGTAATAGCAATGTTTTCTACGCATTACATGAGTTAGTTGCGTTTGAAGCTCAAAGTTAAGCAGTGATTTATAAGCGTACCAGGGTTATATTTTAGAGGGCTCGGTTTAGTTAGTATTAAAAAATGCATAGACGTATAGTTTCAACTGCGCAGTTACGACACGTCCTAACTGCAGCACTTATAGGCATTAATTAACACTTCAAACTTCCGTCATTACTCACGTAATAATATATCGGATAATCGTTCGACAGTTACGCATCTATTTTCGCCAGCCGTGCTGTAACTCGAGAAGCACTCCATGAGTAACGATCTCAGACAGATCCGAAACCGTCGGACGATCATACCTCATATTGGCACGCGAGTAATCCAGTGTGAAGTTTGTGACGTTCATAAAAAAATGACGATAATACGATACGATAAAATACGATATCAAAAGATATAAGATAATATCCAAAGGAAAACACAGAATTTATTATTTTCTTACTCGTAATTATGGTTGCAATTCGTCTCAGTCTACTCGACTCTCCAAATAGTCATTTAATAATTGGTAAAACAAGTAGCAATAGTGAAACCAAACAAAAATGCAGCGTTTATATACATTCCCAAAGTGATACAAAAAATACTTACTGGTTTATTAGAAATATACACATCACTTTTTTACACTTAAACACTCAAAAAAGTAAGTAAAATTAAAAATAATTAAAGTAATTATAATCTATTGGTTAACGTACTGCCGGCAAACTGTACAGTGTGTAAAACGACGAACGCAAATTAGTATGAAATCTAGAACCCTTTACAGAAGTCAAAGTCAATTCAAATGGGCCAGCCTCTGAGGTTGATGGTTGTGACGAACAGACGATGCACACGACGTATTGGAATGATTTGTTATTGAGTAACGGAGACAGTTTCACGTCAAAGCGAGATGTCAGCATTTTCATTCCATTCCCTACCACTAAATCTTTGTCAGACAAAATCACGTTTATAAAATCACAATCGAAATACGTCAAGCATAATGTGTTATTTTATCATGCATAAAATGCTAAGCATGATGTGGTAATATAAATTAAAAGGTTATTAAAATATAATAAAAAAAAAACATGAGTGTGTCAGAAGCAAACACATTTGTCAACCAAGACTGACGGATGATATAAAATGATCACGTACAAAAGTGTGCTTATAACGCTGACTGTACAAATTGTTGACGCTGCTACATAAATAACACGATATTTAAGAAACCTTAGATAAAAATAATTTTCCAGTTCAACCGCTTGATAAAATATGAAAACGAACAGTAGATCACAGAACAGTTGATACTCGTACGTTAGGTTGAACAAGTACACCTCCTTGAGAAAAAATCGGGCACCTATGGTTTTTCAGATTTTTAGGCTCAGAAAGTAACCTTTTACGTACATAAAATTCAAAAACCTAATGCCCGTTTTTTTTTGCAAGGGGGTATTATGTATGCGTTCAAAAACGCTTAGCGACACTAGGCAAGTTGGCGCAGGTAAAGCTAAGCACAAACACTGCCGGCTGCCGGATCCAAACTTATTCAAATGTCTGGCAAATGGGTGAAAGTATGTGTTGCCGGCAGTGACGGCGGTGTACTTACCTGGCCTGGTGCAGGTGTGCGCGCGCGTCGGCCAGCTCGCCCTCCTGCCGGGTGAGCTGCGCGCCGTGCTCCAGCAGCTGCGCGCGCAGGTCCCGCTCGGCCGCCAGCGCCTCCTCGCGCCCCAGCTGCACGCAGATCAGCTTCTCGTGCAGCTCCAGCATGCTCAGCTGCAACTCCTGAAAGACATGTGTTCGTTCATGGTCCGTCTTGTTACCAGGCTTTGTCTACCCCGTAAGGGATATAGACGTGAATTGTGTATTTATTAGCTACTTAATTAAACTTTAGCATAGTATAAAGTAGCACTCACCTCGACGCTGTCCGGTAAGTCTATGAATTCATTCTGCATCTCCTCCGCCTTTTTGGTAAACCGCCCGACCAGCATCGCGTTGTCGCATTCCAGGCTGCAACCAAAGTACAAAGATGTTGGGCCAAATACACAGACCGCGCTCGCGCTCAAAGCAATCGGGGGCCGGGGAGGCGGGGGGAGTGCGGCGCCAGCCCGCCGCTTATGCTTATGCTATGCTTATGCATATACTTTACATTCTTCGGAGTTCCCTAGTACGTAGAAAATCACGGTCGGTTGGTTAACTTAAAAAAAAACGTGACCGTAACAATGTTCGTTAGTCTCATAGGTCAACAGAGTTCGGCAAAAGTCGGGATTGCCGAGTTTTTCCGATTCCCAACCCTTCCGTTCGCCAACCTTGTTGACTCATAAGTGACACACCCTGGCATGCTCTGTGCTACTTTCTGTTCATCATCAAGCAGGGTCTATAGAGCGACTGCGGCAACCAAGCTCCGTGCGGGCAGCTCGCCCCCCTGTCGTGCTGCGTGTACCTGTCCAGCTTGCGCTGCAGCGTCTCCCTCTGCACGGTGAGCGTGGTGACCTGCTGCAGCGCGCGCTGGCTGGCGGCGTGCGCGGCGGCGGCGCCGGCGGCGAGCGTGCTGCGCGCCTCGTCCACGAGCCCCCGCAGCTGCTCCAGCGCGGCGCCGCTCTCCGCGCGCTCCGCCCGCCACGACCGGACCGTCTCCTCGTGGATCGACCGCGCACCTTCTAACTCTTCCGTCGCCTGGTTTGAGAACGAGTCCAGTTACATAAGATGTCGACTAATCAAAAATATCAACACGTTGCGGGTAGTAGCACATTATACAGTGGTCCGGATCGCTACCATGGCCTTAGTCACTACTACTGCCACTAAACAAGAGTTTATCCTGCGCTCCGACCGACCGACAACCTAGAGCCGCGTCTACGCTAGGCGAGCCGAGCACGAGCCGAGCGCGAGCAGAGTCGTTCTCAGCGCGGCGTCAAGTGAAGTTCGAGGCTTGTAAGTCAGTCCACACTAGACGAATTTGTGTTCGGCTCGTGCTTCGCTCGTGCTCGGCTCGCCTAGCGTAGACGCGGCTTAGGAGATTGCGAGCGCAAGAGGCATACCGTCTCACCGCTTTTGTTTGCCAACACATTGACCTCTAATGGTGTGTCTATAGGCAACCCTGTATTACTAACCATCAGACCACACACTCGCTCGCTTTCGTATTGTGTGTGTGTGTGTGTGTGTGTGTGTGTCACTCACCACGCGCAGCGCCTGCTCCAGCATGTCCCTGCGCTCGCGCGCGGCGGCGGCCTCGCGCTGCTCGTGCACCAGCTGCTTCTCGTAGTTGTTGCACATGTCGCACGCGCGCGCGCCCTCTGTCACCCAACACGACACATTACTCACCACACAACGGTCTACTTAAAGCCCTACATAGGACTCTGATCGCTTATCTAACTCGCTCACAATCGCTATCGTGTTCATTTTGACAGTTCATGTATGGGCCTGCTGCTCGGATATGTATGTATGGAAAGTCATTTGTGATCGTGTCATGAAGTGCTTACCCGGTTCGGGCCGTGTGTCGCCGCTACTACTGCTCGCCGCGACATTCGTTGTTTTACTTTTCTAAAAATGCAAACAGAATACGTCACATTACAGTAAAAAATTATAAACACAATTTTACATTACCAATATTGAACTAACAGGTAAATAATACAGCTGTTTCGCATGGAAATTTTATCAGTGCAATTACTTGGGTTTACAGCTCGAACCATAGATTTAAAATACAATACAATAAGGTTAAATTTGATCGGCTCTCAAATAACTGACAGACCAAATAATTTGATACCGCTCACAGAAATATTATAATAAGCCTTATTCCTTTCGATTATGATTATGTGAGCCTGAATCACACGGCGGCCACGACGTACAAAATCCGCGTGAACACAGGCACGACGTCGTCTGTACACGCGTCAATGTGTGCGTAAGATACACAGGGCTGTCTATCGCAAAAACCTAGTACTATAAGTACTACCAATGACATAAATATACTAAAGATATGGCTTAGATGTGTGCAAATAAATGTACTTAATCGTTATCTATTTATTTAAACTTACTTAAAATGTGTCTATCTGTGTATTTAAGCATTATTATTTTCAATTACAATAGATGTACGACAACTAACTTAAGCGAATGATTCTGTAGTTATTTCATGTATTAATCGCGATAATTTCAGAAAGCGTTAATTTTCTAATGTTTTATAAAATGAAGTAGGTAGGATAGGTTCCCGAACTTGTGACGTGCGGCCGACATACATCGCGTTGCGAGCCCTACTAGTTGCCAGCAGCTTTCCGGCAGACTGCGCTTGAGGGGTGGGGTAACTCGAATAGGTGCGGGGCGGAGCGTGGCCATTCTGTACGTTAGTACTATTATATATTCTGTGCCTGAATATAAAAAAACCGTCTCCTCCATCGATCTAGCATACGCGTTTTACACCGCTCTTTCTCTTGCATCGCTAATCAATACATTCTAAATTTATGCCCCAAACTGCAAACGCACGCTGCAAACTGTTCAGTTATTCAGTTAAAACTGAATCGCGAATGATATCTTATCTGTAAGGGAACACTGCAGTCAATACATGCAGCAACAACTCCAAACCACACCCGATAACACGGGAAAGAGCTGTCAGTCTATCTCTAACCCTTTTAAAAATGACTGAAATGCTAAAATTCACGATTATAACTCGAGAACGGTACTATATAGTTTCAGTCTCTATGGAAGACCTCTTTCACACATTCGCTGGCAGCCGAGAAACCCGACTTTTTCAGGTGCCACAGACGCACACGTGCGTTCAGATGCCTGTAAAATTATGATAGCAACATTGGACGAAAGTCCATAAATACGAGTGAAGCGGAAGTGTATCAGTTAGCACGCGTCGCAGCGTGAAGATCTTGGTTCCATCTTAGCCCCAGATCAATCTTTCTATTAGATATAGACGTACAGTCAAGTGGATAAAATATATGTATAAAATATGCATCTATAACCCTTTATGCGATAAACCATAGGGCCGGTGACACATATTTAACATGATGACTGTATTGACATTTATGCCCTTAGCTGTACAAAAAAAAAACTGAAAAAAAAGTATTGAAAAAAAAAACACAATCTTGAGGATGCCTGTGTTCTTACCAGTGCTTCCTGTAGCTGTGTGTCCGTGTCTCTAAGTTTGTTTTTGAGCGCCGTGAGTTCTGTCTCGTATCTGTGTAGCTCTCCCTCTTCCACAGGCTGCAATCATTACGATTTAGTGCCACAGATGAACTAACCAATAGCATGCCGCACACAATTGACATCGGTCAACCATCTGCTTGTCGAAATCTAGTGTCTTATAACCTTGGACTATAGAAATCGCCGTAATGGTTTTCAAACAAATTATAAGATACTAGCTGTTGCCAGCGACTTCGTCTGCAAAGAATTCGTTTATCGCTATCCCGCGGGAACTAAGCAATTTTCCGGGATAAAAAGTAGCCTATGTGCTATTCCAGACTTTTCTCTATCTATGTGCCAAATTTCATCCAGATCCGTTGTGCCGTTCTGGCGTGATTGAGTAACAAACAAACAAACATCCATCCATCCATCCATCCATACTTTCGCATTTATAATATTAGTTAGATTTCCAATCTATATCTCTTTGATCAATATCAAGGCAAGAGATCTATTGAGCTACTGTAATTGTAATAATAAATCTGTTGAGTATTTAACTTATATTCTGCATTTTATAAAAAAAAATGATTTACTCAAAAACTTTTCCTGGTTGGGCATCTAACAATGAACTTATTTTTTCTTTATTCTGACCGTCTTCAAATCAAATGGTGAATGGGCCTTTAATAGGCAAGCGTGCTTCACCCAGATCACATCTATGCTTACCATTAGGCGTGATTGTGATCAAACGCATGTGTAATTTGCATAAAAAAATTACAATATACTTAGTGGGGCCTAAATATTTCAGGGTAAAAAAAAAAAGTGTTTAGTACAAATACAAATCGCATTGTTCAGAGATAAAATTCAGAAGCGAGAATCTGTCTTTATTCTGTTGTATTGTTCCAAAGTGTCAATGTTATCTATTGTTTCCAATGTCGTGCGATACAATCAATTAGTCAATGTCGATACACCAAAGCACGTGCACTGAAACATCGTGTTGTTGTCTGGATGACTCATGCACGTATTTGTATTATAGATGGTGAACTTTGGTGAAAAAAAAAACCGGCCAAGTGCGAGTCGGATACTCGTACCACCGTACAACAAAAATATATTTTTGTCCGTTAGCATAATTAAATTAGTTGGTAATAATAAAAAAACTGCAAAAAAATCACGTTTGTTGTATGGGAGCCTCCTTAAATATTATTTTTATTCTGTTTTTAGTATTTGTTGTTATAGCGGCAACAGAAATACACCATCTGTGAAAATGTCAACTGTCTAGCTATCACGGTTTATTAGATACAACCTGGTGACAGACGGACGGATGGACAGCGAAGTCTTAGTAATAGGGTTAAAACCCTTTAGGTACGGAACCCTAAAAAAAGAAAATAATCTGGAGGCACGGCAGTTATCAGTCAATTTCGAATTGAATGTTGGTCATACATGGATGACATTGGCGTAGCCTTGTTATTGACTGTCACAACTGGGTACCTAATAAGAGGTTAAAGAAAAGGAGTAGGTACACCAAAAGCGAGGTCTCACCTTCTTGGTGGGCTGGTCGTCGCTGTCGGCGCCGAGCTTGCGCGCCAGCGAGCGCACCAGCGTCGCCGGCGCAATCGACACGTCCTGCCACAGCGCACGCGCACGGTCAATGCCCTCGCTCACCGCCTCCTCCACGCCCAATTGGCTCAACCCGTCCAATCTCGGCGGAGGCATTACCCCGCGTTAACTACCCTCAAACCCGTGCTATATTTTTAATACTCCAAATCGGGGGCGGGTTCGTAATAGAGCGTAGCGGTGAGCGAGAAGGCATTAAATTACATTTTTAAAAAGCTTTACACAGACATGAATATTTACATTTCAAGATATCACTTAATGTTGCACTCAAAGTCAGTTTTCGGAATACAAGATAGCGAATATCCACTAGTTTTTGATGCGAATGTCAGGTGTGTTTCGCTTTATAAATATTTATAGTACCTATTGGTACCGTCTAAGTTGTATTAGTCATCGGATTTTCCTCAAAGAATTCAAGGTTGTTTTTTATACGATATTATTAAGGTAATGCCAATCTTAATAACAACACATCAGACATAAGAACGACTCAATGTCCGTTCATATTTTCCCGATGGTAATTCAGCACGCTCAGACACTCAAAAATCACTTCTACATATCACTTTTTTGACAGCTATAACACTGATAAAGCAAATAGATCCTGGATTCCGCCCCTTTACGATAAGTCAATTAGAGATTCACGATACAAGATAACAATTCATAGTTTCACAATCACAAACAAAATTACGAACATATTCGCACAACAGTCCACTACGTGTTCCTATTCAAAAATAACAACAAACGAGGCACAGCAAAGCGCATAAGGCTGGAGCCGGTCATACGAATAGCGTAACACTGGCTTTATAAAGTTTCAGAACACACGGTATGACCACTTAGTATGTAAACAGTCATTGTCAATGTGGCCTTAGTTGCCGCTACATGTTAATTTCGCTCGCGAGCTTTGGCGACGTTGTTGCACCGAGCGAGCGCGCGAACGACTAGGCCGCAACCGCAACAATAATGACTATGCTATACAGGGCTGATTGCGTTTCTCGATTAATTGGATAATCGGATTGGCACGTTTTTTACGTCAAATTAATATCCATACACTCATAACAGAGGGCGTTAAGAGTTGCCGGCCCTTTAAGAAAATAACAGGATGTTTGTTACCTACTATTTCTCGTCAAAACGGTCGATCAGATTTGGATGAAATTTGGCACAGCACGGCTAGGAGAAATCGAGCGAGAGCTGTGTCGCATTCGTGCTAGCCGTGCTGAGATAGATTATAATTCAGACTAACACATAAGTATGCTAATTTTCATCCCGGAAAATAGAGATAGTGATAGCCAGATTCTTTGACAGCCAGTGAATAATAAATAAGAAGGTAGGCGCTTCGTAGGATAAGACACAATAGCTCTATGACTGCTCTTCGTCATAAATAAGACATGGCGGTCAATGACCACATTGGTCATGTGAAATTAACTTTCCATGTAACGCGAGCTAAAAAAGCGAGCCTCCTATATAAGCAAAATGTATGTATTTCTCAAACGGCTAATTTCAGTTTGACCAACAAACGTTTCACAAATGTATAGTCTGACAACCAATTCATTTGACAATTCTTTATTTCCCATAATCTGTCAGATATGTGCATATCTGAGAATTAGAAAGCCCCAAAACTTTTTGATTTCAAAAGTTAAGGTCACTAATTTATTTGGTTAAACAGTGAACATAATACACGAATGTCAACAGCAACACCCTGTAAAAGCGGCTGGTTCTCTGAGAGCGATAAGAAAAAGGCTCGTACACACTGATAAGGACATTTTAAGCACCTAAAACAGTACTCGATAGAGCAATAATTAAACTGTTTCCTTCCAAGTTTTTAATTAAGAGAGGTCCACACACAAGAAAGAAAGACTGATATAGATATATAATGCAGTTTCGAGGTCCTATCCTACAGATGTAGCATATACGAACTACAGTTAGATTATATCGTCGCTGGGATAACTGAAACGAGACCAGACAATTTTACAGCGTTCGGCACGCATCAAAGAAAAAAAATTTCTTTCAATTAATGATGCCACTGGGTTCCTTCAGGCTCTGTCTGTCGGTCGACCGATTAAGACTTATCTATGTACAAAGCTCAATCTATAGCTCTTTTTATACCCAAAATGTAAAAAAGTTGTAAATCCAAATTAAAGTTAAGCAGTCACTGTTAGATATATAATGGAACTGTTAAGGTGTTCAAAAATATTTGAACATGACCGTATTCACAATCGCGTAAGTCAGCGATCAGATTTTGAGCACTTAATTTCACATTTCAAAACTAGAACTCATATTATAATCCTAAAAGTAAAGCTATGGCCGGGAATCGAAACCGAATCCTCATAATGATGAGGCCGTGATGCGTGCTTTTGTCCCTACACCACCCATAGCTGTATCTAAATATACTCAAGGGTTAACTGTAAAAATAAAAACAAAATCGAGAAGTAACATTTCGACTCACTAATATTACTTTACTTTCGTTGAAAAAACTATTCAGCAATAAAATTAGCATGCGTGTGGAAGACGGTTAAGGAGATAAGCTGTGGAAATTAGCATGATAAGGTTTACGTGAGGATAGGCCCGCGCCTGCGCAGATAACACAGCGCATGTCACCGCCGGCAAGAGACGCCGCGGGAACCAAACGAGGGTGAGTTCGTTCATCAGTTTATCACAGTAGCGGAAACAAACAATAGTGTCTCTCAAATCTTTACATAAATATATTTAAAAAAATAGGGGCCATCTGAGTTTCATCGGTAAAACGAAAATATAAACAAATACGTATATTTCAACAATTTCTAATTAATAATCGGATTTAATTATTAGCACACAACTATTTTCATACAAAACAATATTTTAGTATAAATATCATGAACCTAATTCCATTATTATTATTCCTAATTACACATATTTATTACCTAATTAACGCTTACTGGCATATTACTATATTATAAACAGGGTGTTTGGTAGCCAGGTGCAAAGCCTTAAGGGGGTGATAGCCGAGGTATTTTTGAGCATTTTGAGCCATACATGTCTTAGCCGAAATTTGTTTTTTTTTTTTAAATTGAAAATTTAAAAAAATTATGAAAATACCCAGAATTTGATAGAAACGTGTCAATATTGCACCAATGGGCGTTAATTTGTAAACAAAATATTTTTTTTCGGATAGTTTAATGTGTATTGGACCAAATGAAATAATTTTTAAGTGTCTGTCTTGCCACAGAAACAAAATGGAGGCATTCGAAATTACTAAAAATGTCTTATTTTGGAACAGAGTCATTTTCTGTGCCATAAAAAAAATAAAAAAATAAATCCTGGAAATGTTCAAACATCTTTAAAAACATGCCAGTTTATTGCTCTTTCTTTTAAGGTATCACTCATTCACATTGCTTGCTAAATCTGAGAGAAAAAGTAAAAACCAAACTCGGGGGAGTACTCGCTAAGAATGCACTAGTATTGAAATTTCGCGCTTTTTCATGTAATTTACTAGGTAAGTAATTACCTAGTAAATTACATAAAAAAAGGTAAAAAAAAGTTGTAAAATGAATTCAATTAAAAAAAAAAAATCAAATTTCGGCTAAGACATGTATGGCTGAAAATGCTCAAAAATACCTCGGCTATCACCCCCCTAGGGCTTTGCACCTGGCTACCAAACACCCTGTATTATATTATATGTGACGCGTACTATACCCCTACACCACCCATAGCAGGTACCTACCGTGGTTACCTGCTATGGGTGGTGTAGGGGTATAGCACGCGTCACGGAATGACGAGGACCCGGGTTCGATTCCCGGCCATAGCTTTACTTTTCGGATTTTTCTGTATTATAATTTTCAGTGTCGTTTAGAAATTAAATTTCTAACGGTAAAACGTAAAAAGTAAACATTAATAATCAAGAAATAAAATTTCTTGATTCATTTGATATTTCCTATTATATATTTATTATATTATATTATATTATTATTATTCAATTACGTGCGTCACATGTAGCAGCGATTAACGTTAAGTCGCGGTTATTGTATTATATTATAGTTATAGCACAAAGTAGTATGGAAAGTGGCCCGTTATATTTGCCCGTGAGTTCAAGCATATAGCTATTAAAACACAAAGTGGATCGTGTAAAAATATATCCGTAATATCTCAAAATTTACCGGCTACCGAAATATACAAATAAGACATTGTCAAACCGTAGCCAAGTGAGTTAGCCGCCTTCAATTTTGAAGAAATACCCTACATCATTTTGGAAGTGAGCTGATACTCTTCAAACCACTGGACCGATTTTTACCAAACGTGGCTAAGAACCACCGCACGAAGACTTGCTTTCGAATGAAAAAAACCATATCGAAATCGGTCCATCCGCTGGAGAGCTACGATGCCACAGACAGATACACACGCACACACACACACAGAGATATCTACGTCAAACTTATTGCATCCCTCTTTTTGCATCCAGGTTTTAAAAAGTCTGTCCTATGTACAGACTTTTTAAAACTCCTACATTTTCGCCAATGTTTAACCCAGTTTACACAATAATTCGCATTACATTGTAGCACTGGTTCGACGGCTTCCAACCCGTTCGCATCACGGCCTGGCAATGTAATGAAAATGCTGTATTTTACTTGCAAGCCGACGGGTATTTAGGTACCTGTTGGTGTCGCAGCTGAGCCAGCTGTTGCTCCAGCTCGGTGCAGCGCAGGCGCAGCTGCCGCAGCTCCCCCGCCCCCACCTCCGACGCCTGTATCGTCTCTGCGCCGCAGACAACACACGTTATACAATTACACCTAATAGAAAGTCAAGATAGCGTACTCTAACGAAACAATGAGGCCGGTTAGAGCTACGCCTTACCGCATGCGCGTGTGACTCCACCATTTACACAAGAGTCAAGAACCTGTAGGTATAAGTCAAAATTGCATGACCTTTTCTGGAAATGAGTGCTTGTGCTTGGGCTGCAGACACGCGATCCCAGCGTAAGATGGTAGGTAACTCATGGTAAAGTGTTGATATAATTTCGCACATAAAATCCGACAAACACAATACAATAACTCTTTATTGAACACCACATATAACAAATACTCTATAACACACACAACACACACACATACTCACACACACAACACTCACACACAACACACAAACACAACACACACTCTACAGTTACTAACTTTTTTTAGACCTAAAATTATCAATTTCTGTATAAAATATCGTTTTCGCTTAGCTAAGTTATACTTCACCTCTTGTGCCCCACAAACAAAAAGATGGCAACATATTTTTACAACACACAAGTATGTAGTTTGGTGAAAATTCAATCACTGAATGCTGTTTCCCTGCCACTGATGAAGGGAATAAGTTATCGCGATCAGTAATTAAAATAAATGAGAAGCCCAACACGCTTAACTAAACGTGTTGATAATAACAAAATTGAATGATTGCATACATTGATTATTGTTAATTAAGAGAGCTGTTGTATTTATGAAATAAACAAAAATCATTTGTGAACCCGGTGCCAGCTGGTGGTTTGGCATATACCCTCTCATGCAGAGGATCGTAGGTTCAAAATGTATGTGCGAAATAACAAGATCTGTGATGAATTAAAGCATAGAGAGATGCAACCTTCAAAAACTTTCGAAGTAGTTCAATAGTGTGTGTGATGAGTTTACAAGCTGACCTGGCCTCTTATACTTTAGGAAGGCATGTGTCCAACTATGGTAATTTTACATACAGACTGGAGAAGATGGTGATTTAAACACGTCATAGGTACATTTTAACAAAACATTTTTTTGTTAAGTGGGTAACTACTTTTCTAAAACAATACAGTTGTAAAGTTTGATACCCATGTCCAACACCAAAGGGTTGGAGATGCGTTGCCAGCCTAAATAACTAAGATGAAATACCCAATACATGTGCCAGTAATGTCACTAGTCTTGCTCACATTGACAGCACTGTACCGTCCAGCAAATGGTAGAACTCACCATTAATAATCAGCTGCAAGCTCAGTATGTTGGACTTCTGGTTCTCGCTGAGGGTCTCGAGCTGCTCCAGCTCAGCTCGCAACCCGAGCACCTCGGACTGCAGCTGCTCCTTATCAGAGACCAGCTGCCGGAGTTCCTCTGAAAGAAGTCACCATGTTAGACGGTAAGTGAAAGGCACAGTTAGTAGTGTTCTATGTTTAGATGATTTCAGATTTGGTGGACTTTTTTATGTAAGTTTTATGTGTGAATTGTTTTAAATTTTAAGGCATATTTTATCCTCTGGTGATGAAGTACCAATTTTTTTTTTTTTTTTTTTGTGTTTTGGTTTTTCTAATAATAATATAGATCAACATTATCGTCATTTAAAATAAAAAGTAGGATATTAGATTAAATAATAAATATTTTTTATTAAATAAGAGCAAAGACTTTACTTCTGGCATATAACCTCTTATATGCTTAAGAATTGAAAATTTTGGGCTTTCTTAAAAACTGGTAGTATTTGACACTTAATGAGATTAGATAAAGGTTTTGTAATTCTTTTTCTTTCATTAAAACTCAAATGAGTTAATGCAGCCTAACAATAATTCTACTATCAACTACTAAACTATGCTACTTACACAGAAACTTGGACCACAATCTATTAACTACATAAATCTTAAAAACCAACTGTAAATCCATTTCAATTATATGTAACACATTTCCTTAAACCACCACCTCATAGAAATTAATAGCAAACCATGATAAATTAAATTATTCATAGAGCAAGCAGCAATCACAATTATTAGACAATACAATACAATACAATCAAACATAATCTACTTAATAAAGATAAAATTTAAGGCCTCTCTCTAACTTTGATAAAGGGAGTCCAATGAGCACCTCCTCCCTTTAAGTCTGTTCAAAATGTCAGCCAGGCCCCTTTCTTGCTTGAGGCTGGACGCGTGGTGGCAGCATTGTTTCTTTGAATGATAATTGATATTGGAAATGCAAGTAAAGAATCAAAAGCTAAAATTAAGTCTGTGAATTTAATTATTATACTAGCTCCTGCCCGCGACTTCGTCCGCGTAGAATTAGCAATTGGTATGTTTATGGCTATCCCGCGGAAACTATGCAATTAACCGGGATAAGAAGTAGCCTGTTTTAATCTAGAGTGCCAGCTATCTTCGTTCCAAATTTTATTCAAATCCATCCAGTCATTTTAGCGCGAAGAAGGAACAAACATGCACACTCACACACATTCGTCACATTGTCACTCACAAACTTTCGCAATTATAATATTAGTAGGATATATTTATTAATTTACATTATAATATGAGTACTTACCCAGTGGCCTCAATAATAATTTTAAAAACCAGCTGTGGCCACAAGGCCTCACTATTTATAGTAATAAATACTTTAACAAGCAATACTTACAATACTCTAGATTATCAATTGTATTAGTATATTTTCTAAGTAAACTGCAATTATTAAAAAAAAACTTCTACCAAGTTTCTTGAGGTGCATTCTTCTCGGAAATTATTTTCGAAACTGCTGGTATAATTAAAATTAGATGCCTAAAAAGGAGACTTATTGGTATGTTTACATTGATGAATCTAAATTAGTTACTTCCACAAGCACATGTGGCTGCGGAGCACCAAGGTTTTGGTGTAACTTAATTATGAATATTACAGGATCCAACAATGTATCTGAAGAAACTTTCATTTGGAAAACATTGAGCAAGAAAGTCATAACTATCACGTAACTTTAACAATGACAATGTTTTAAATTAAAGAAAAACATTTATGGCAGTGAATGATGTATAATATGAAAAAAATGGGGACAAAATGTCACATAGGTACTGGTCAAATGTTAATGGATAGAGTTACATACAAAAAGTTAGGTATAGCTTCTCTGTCAGAATGCTAGCTTGCTCAGATTTATTAGTCTTCTCAGTTATAAATAGGGTGCAACAACAATGGTAAGGAGGCAAAATTCAAAACTATTTAGTAGTTGGTAGATGTAATAAGTTTTATATTTCTCAAGCCATAATTGTTTTTATTCCAAATGTTGGGAGTATTATTTAATTCATTACAGCAGTTAGCAAACAAAACAACAAATAGTGTTGTTAAACTTTACATAACTATTATTAATCACAAACACAATGTTAGATATAAGAAAGTCATGACAACTAATTTAGAAATAGCGTAAAGACATGCCAATACCATTTCAACCTCACGTCCAACCACCCCGACCGCCAGAAGCCAGTGCCCGCGGCCAAGGCTTTAGAAAACTACCTACGAACCTTCTTTCTGCAAAAAAAGTTCTTTCATCCTGGCTCGCTGAACATTAAACTCTTCCTCAAGGCCGCGGCGCGCCGGTGGCTCGGCCCCGCCGCCCCCGTCGGCGCCCTCGACTTGAAACAGAAACACAGCCTCCAGCTGAACACATTCAAAACCTAAACTGAACTGGTCCAACTCGCAATACACACCTTTCGAAACATCGCTCGAGTCACTAGACATCTTGGTGTTGATCACTACACTCGAGCACTAGTTAACTGTGATGACCTAAATCATCGCGATTCGAACATCATAGGATGTGATTTATGTAGCAATTGGAAGAAAACAAAGATGAAATAATTAGTCAGAATGAAAAATAATCACGAAATTACTTGACGTATTATTTGAGTGACGTTTCCGGTTTTTCTATTTTCACACCAACAAGGCTTAGAACCTACACCCATACAGCTTCTCAGAAGTAAAGATTGAAGTCCACCAGCCGATTAAAGCCCGAATGCAACTGTTACAGTTACTCTATTTTAAAAAATCAGGAAGAAAACTAAAACTCATTTATTATTTTTGCATTTTTTATTCATTGGTGTGGAAGTGTAAAGATAAAAAAATAATACGATTGATTATTTCGTGGCTGTCAAGCTTTAGATAAGACTGTTTGAGAAACAGCTATTAAATTTTATGACAACAGCACGGCGTGTGAGCGACGGGAAAACAAAAAGTGCGTGTTGGAATAGCGCACACTGAGAGTTCGGTTTCGGTGCAAAAATACCTACTTTAAAATTTTTTCGTTTCGCCACAAGCAAAAAAAACTTTCATTTTTAAAACAATCGTGAGGTATTTCTTTAAAACACAAAGGTATGGATAAATATAAAATGAATCCAATATATTTTTACATAAATTCGTGTTATCTTTTTATTTTTTCTCGTGATATTTTATTGTTTTAACCTCTAAGCGTACAAGAGGGTGACGATGGTAAGTGGGTACCACCAACACTTTGGACACCCGCAACATCAAAAGGATTACAGATGCGTTGCTAGCCCAGAGGGCTAAGGTGGAATACCTCGTGTGTGAAAGGATGCTAACTGCTGTTAGATTAGATCGGCGATGAAATAACCGAAACGAGATAAGTATGTTTATGAGTTTACTAGCTGTTGCCCGACCTTCGTCTGCAAAGAATTCGATTATGAGTTAGACTTTTCCCTATTTATGTGCCGAATTTCATCCAGATTATTTCGTTGGACCGTTATGGCGTGATTGAGTAACAAACAAACATCCATCCATCCATCCATCCATCCAAACTTTCGCATTTTTAATATTAGTTAGATTCTACGGTTAGATTGGTTCATTATGAGGGTCTCTCAGACAATTCTGCTAGCAGAATTTTGTTGCCATTGCTGATTTGACAGGCGATGATTACGTATTAATGTTGAATTAACACGTTTCTCTTTTTCTGTCCTTTTGTATGTAGGATATGGATAAATAAAGGATAGACGAGGATATTAGCATTAAGTAGTATGACTCAGAAAACAAATTAAATTTAAACTCTTTTAAATAAATAACTTTATTTGGTACATTCATTTCATGTTTATTTAATTATAAAATACCATCGACTCTATTACAACTATTATATAATAAGTGCTAAATAAATAAATTTGAATTCTTTTGGTTCGAACAAAACGTCATATACGGTGCTCCGTGTTAGTTCACAATAAACAAAATATCATTCGTAACACTATCGAGACGTCATCGACTAATTTTCGTTTATACATTGTATAGCGCCACCGTCCAACGATGCCTTCCAGGGCACATCTATAAAGGCACAGGCGTATCACAGTTCAATGTCTTTAATTATTTACAATAACCCTTAAAACAAAGAAAGAAAATGCAAATCGATTTAAAATCATGCACGAAACGTCTAATCGCGTCACAAGATGGCGCTATTCGCTTGTTTTTGCCATTCGCCACTAGATGTCGCTAGAATCCTTGTTTGGCGTCGCGGAAGTGCCGGCCGGTGGGTAAGTCCTCGAGACACGGGACCTGGACGATGTTGAAGTAGATGTGGCCCATGAGCTGTGCTGCTGAGGTGTTGGTGGACTTGAGGCAGTCGAAGAGCATGTCGTCGCAGGTGCAGTGCGACTTGCTGTAGAGCGAGTTGTTGGTGAGGTTGTAGCGGCGTGAGAAGGCTCGGACCTTGGTGGGGCAGAGGTCGTGGGAGCGGCAGCAGCGGTCCAGCCGCCGGTCCGCGCCCAGGTCGTGGTAGTCCGCCGCGATGTCGCCTGTGCCACACCATTTTGTGCCTGAAATGCGACAGAAGAATAGATAAGTGTTTGTTCTAAAGCATGCATGAAACAGCGTCGTAATGAAAAGTGGGGATGGTTAGAGATTCAAATTTTCCTCACACACCAATACGAAGTACTTAGGCACTTGGACTACCCAGCATATTTGCCTCACCCGAATATGGTAGAAAGTTCAAATGAAACGGTTGGCAATTGGCATCTTGAGTAGCGATAATCTTTTGGCTCCTTTTATTTTGGAGGCCAAAAACTCAAGCGAAAACCTGATCCTGACAACCTTTCCCTGTTCGCCAAAATCCCCAATTCTTTTCAAGGGTGATAATTTTTTTTATTTACTTAGCTCCTTATGGTACAGTACCTTCGATTTGTTGTCTGAAGCCAATTTAAAAAAGAGGTACTCACCAGGGATGATCCCCTGCAGCAGCGAGAGCGGGCTGCCGCCAAGCAGCCCGGCGTGCGCGCCGCCTGCGTCTAGGCGCGCGCGCGCAGCACCCCCCTCCCGCCACGCCTCGCCCCGCGGCGTTGTCTCGGACTCCACCCCCTCCACCTGTGATTAATCTTATGTAGAGCCTTTTTGTTTTTTTTTATAGGGTTGCATACAAGCAAAGTCAGATCAGCATCAGATGATGGTAAAGTGAGCACTTGCAGCACCAGAATGGTGATGACAGCCTATATAGAGGGCTAAGCATATGCGCTGCAGCTTGGTGGCAGGATTAAGATTATGGTAGCGTCTTGGAAGAAATTTGCACTATTTGCTACCACCAGCAAAAGTAGTTGGTCCCGCAGGATTGAAAATAAAAGGTGTGTAGGGACACAGGATCGCTTAGTTTGCGATATGACTAACACGCGCTAACTAAGCCGCCCGTAGCGTCAGTAGTCTCTCCCCCGCCACTGTAAACTAACGTGTTGTATTAAGGAATAACAAATGGAGTTAAGCTGAAAGTATAATTGTATCAATCCACCACCACATGTCATCCCCTACAGGTGTTTTTTTTTCCTTAACTTGGGAAGAGTTCAGAACATTCTTGGTCAAATACTTAAAATTAATTTCACTGTGACACTGCTCGGCATTACGTCATTTGAAATGACTTTAAACCAGTGTTTCAAGATGTTTTATAATAATACCTAGCCATGTTATTATGATTATTTGCTAATATATTTTCTAAAAATTCTTATTATTTGGTATAAATTCATGGTTGTGCATTTCAAAAACCAACTAGGTATCGTTTTACTTAATTTTAAGTCGTGCAAACAAAAAACATGCAAAGACATCTTCGTTTTCCAAAATTAAGAGACAAGCGTTTTTTGGTCCTTCCATCCGGATCAAATCTTTATTTGGTAAACTACAGTTGAACGAAAGATTTACTGCTATTTCCCATAAACCTCCCCTGTGTTCCCGACTACATTTGTCTAGTCTAATAAAATAATGATTCAAGTCACCTGGTGGCGAAGACGGGGCTTTACCTGGTGGCACTGGCCCATGAGCTTGATCATCTGGGGGAATGTGATGGCCAGCGGACGGTTGATGCGGCCCAGCTGCCGCAGGAGACGCTCCGTGTCTTCTTCGTCCCTGGAAACGAAGAGAACAGCAATAAATAACCAGATATGTATAAAAGCAAGAAAGTTTGTAGGTAACAGTTCTTCGAATGGCTGTCAGTAGAGAAAATTGTTTAGACTCGATAGAACCGTCATTTTGTGAACTTGACGAAAATAAAAGTATTGTCTCGAGCAAAGATGTTGTTTTCCAATTGAAGAACCTCAGTGTACCTACTTATTTTACGAAAACTTTGGTGTCGTGGCCTTCTGGCAAATTGTCTTCACCACATTATAAAACAAAGTCCCCCGCCGTGTCTGTCTGTCTGTTAACAATAAACTAGAAACTACTGAACGGATTTTCCTGCGCTTTTCATTTCACCAATGGATTCACGATTTAATAGTGATTCACAAGGAAAGTTGAAGGATATAACAATACTGTTTGGAAGTGTTGGGAAAAGTCGAGTTGCCCAAGATATTTGGGTCAATTTCCCCAGCAGTAAATTTTGATGGCAAGACTGAAAACGCAGGTGCAGAAGGCTTTGATAATGTAGAACTATTTTTTTAGGAAACAGCCCCCTATTGTCTACCTCGGGCAACAGCTAAAATTAAAATATTATGTTATTTAATCATTTCAAATTATATATTTAGACCATAATTCTCATCAAGGTGGGTTGTCCCGGAGCCGGTTTTAGTTACAAAATGCCGGATAATTCGGATACTATGCGTGACAATATTTTTCTTTTACCTTTATTTTATTATCATATAAATAGGTAGCAAAAAAAGCACATCACCTGATTTTTACCTTATTTGTAAACCTCTGAATATGTGCATATACATTTGTCCTGAGACACGCTCTCATTCCGCGGGCAAATTTTGGGAACGATTTATTTCCCGAGTTTGATCCCTAAGCCCCTCCATCTCTCGCGCACTCCGAGCAATAGTCAAACTGCAGCGCTCAGCGAGATTGGACGTGTGTTACTGTGGAACGTTTTCGAGTAAATTTTATTTTTTTATCATCGCCATGGTGTGGGGACAAAATAAAATCATCATTCCGGAGTTAGCCATAGTTTTTGAATTTTGTATTGCTTTTGTTTGTAATTTATATATGTCACGTAAAATATAGTCCTAATTTCAAGAGTTCAATTAGGTTAACATCACGACTCTTACCCTTCCTTTAATATTTATTTTTATGTCGAGTTTCTCATTCCACAATTTTTATTCCGGTGTTTCCGGTGTAGTAAAATCAAATGTAGCTTCACTTTAGTATTATGAAGGGGTCCGTAACATATTTTCTAAAATGAAATACTTACCCAATTGCGATGCGGTTTTTGGTAGAGTATTAGTATTGTACCAGCGCATATTCTTAGATAATGTTTAGGCTTTTACGCCACCAGGGAACGCTAAAAAAAGGTTTTTTTAAAAATAAGATTTAACTTTGTGCAACGCACTTAATAAGTACTCAATAGTAATTGTAAATCTGTGACCGATTCCTACAGCAGCAGGTTATCAGGAGTTAGTTCGGGAATCAAATAATACAAAATAATAGTTTTGATTATGGAACCCTATTTTTTACTTTCATTCCGGTGGTCTAAATATCATTCCAGTGGGCTGGTATTATCATTCCGGTGTACATTTATCATTCCATTGGAACTTATCTTTCATTCCGGGGTACATTTATCATTCAGTTGTGTGTTTAGAAATTTGACCTCTAATATCTCGAAAACTATTTAAGATTTCAGGTTCCCTTTCAGATATGTCTTACAAAATAGTCTAAAGTATCTTTTGGCATTTAAAAATCTAAAAAAAAATCAGATATAAGGAATCACACCGCAATGATACAAAAAATGCGTCTTGTTGAAATTGACCCATTTAATTCTGCGCGGACGAAGTCGAGGGCACACCTAGTGAAATTGTAAAATAATCGTAAATTCCTGTTATTAGTAACCAAATCAATGAAATTGTATTTAATATTCCTCCGTATTTAAGTAAGAAAGCCAACTAATCACTCAACGCGTCCGCTCAACTTTGTTCGAAAACGGCTCCAAACGTTCGCTTCGAAATGTCAAATACCTATACTTACTAACTATTAGGCCCACTTGCACAGTCCAGAGTTAAAAAATTAAATCGCTAACTCGGGGCTAGGTTTGACAGTTCCATACATTTTGACACTACTTAGCCCCGGGTTAGCATCTAACACGGGGTTAAGTCGCTAACCCTGGTCCGTGCAAGTGGCCCTTAGATTGTTGCCGTGTCGTGCCGCTAGGGGCGCTGCCAATTTGCCCATATTAGTCGAAACGTTTACCGATCTACAACTCAAAACTTATCGAAGGAATGGGCGATAATCATTATTAAAATCAATCGGCTAATGCTATCCTCAACATTAGCAACCTATTTAGACTCCTCTTTCCACCTAACTATATGCCCATAATCATGCTAAACGTGGCCTCTAGGTCTTACCTCAGGCTCTATCTACCCCGGGGTGCGACGTCGGAAACCTCCTCGAGAGCTCTAGTGTTACAGTTCCCTTCTAACAGAGGCTCTCGGCCTCACGGGGGGGGGGGGGGGGGGGGAAGGGTAACGCTTAGGCCGGTGCACCCTGGGCAACAACGGTTTTTTAATTTGTTTAGTAAGTTAGTTAACTGTTGGCTAATATCCGACTGGGGGGAGGGGTCAACACGCAACCCGGCCCATGGGGTCGGAACGTGGGCCGCTTGTCTTTTTCAAGACGGGGGCCACGAGGAGACAACCTCTATAAAAAATCCAAGCGGCACCAGTGGGGGAGGGCGGGAATTCCCAAACCTGCATTGCACAGGTGCCGCGAGGAGGGAACCCCATCCCGGGGTGGTCGTGGGGCGTTTGCGGTGACACCTTGTTCTCCCGCAGCGCCTCACATTCGACCGAGGAGGGAATCCGTGTGGTTTTTAGTGGGTATGCCTGCCGTCGCGGGAGAGCCCCACATACCCCCGGTAACCCCGTACTGGGCGGATGCATAAGGCGCATTTTCCACACCATAAAAAAAAAAAAGGCTATCTACCCCGTCAGGGCTAAAGCCGTGATTCATTTATGTACCTATGCGTAAATATTCCACTGCAATGATTAGTAGGTACCTATGTAGTTACCAATATTACGAGCGAGGAAAGCTCACGCACTAAGGTCATTGTCTGTGGGATTACGAGACTTGCGCAATATCCGGTCTGATTGGATCACTTTCACCTAGCACCGAATAGTAACGGAACTAGATAATAATATGTAGAACTAATCCGTGGATCAGTGGTTCTGGGGTACCGTAAGTATTATGTTACATATCCATAATTTTTTGTTTATAGAATCGCAGCCGTCCGTACCTCTCGTGAGTACCAACTGCGATTAGCAATCATTTGTTTAGGGAATACTTCCATGCTGGCCTGGGCTGGGAGCAAAAGAAAAACGTAGATTGTATACCATGCAGTTGCTTCCTGTACCTATCCTATCGAAAGTCTATCGAGGGAATAGGCGAAAATCTTAGGAATGATGGGCCCGACTTTTGAAAGCACATGTATGAAAATACTACTCAAAAGTGGTGAAAAATTGTGCTGAATTTGAAATACGAGTAGCTTAAAAGATACTTACGGCTCTCATTAATCATGTGGACTAGTCAAAAATTTAATTAGAGCCGTAGTAATTTATACCACTTTCGAGGGGTACTTTCGAGTGATGTGCTTTCAAAAATCGAGGCCCGTGTTATAGCCGATGCAGCTAGCACCCATCACTGATTTTGTTTCCCCTTTCCACCTATACGCCAACAATCAAGCTAAACGTGGCCTTTAGGTCTTGCTACCTCGGGCTGTCTACCTGTCGTATTAATTAACGTATACAAAGAAGTCCTGTCAATAGATGAATTGTATCGATTTTAGTTTTAGTCGTGTTAATGACATGTTTGTTGGTTGATCATCATGCATGATAAGAGTCGCGTGAGACTGTGGCATCGGCAATCACGGCATCCAAACACGCATTCAGTTTATCTATTTATTCGTTGCAACTATGCTATTACAAAGATCATAAAGATATTTTTCTCTTATTGTTATTTGTAACTGTCTCTAGTCTCCGCTACTCAGGCCCTGACTCAAGTGCAGAGGCTGTCGGGTCATTTCGATTCAGTTTAGATTCGCTCGCTGTCAGATCCATACTAAAAATGGGAGCTAAAACCTGAACTGAGTCTGAAATGAATCGCATTAAGAACAAACACATTGCAACCTTTTGCATAAAACGTAAACTTTAAATAAACCTTTGGCTTTTAAATAAACGCTTTTTTACTTTATTTTTATATTATTTGTACACAGTGCTACATAGATCCTTCTGGGATAGGGCAAAGATTTAAGGGAATATGTTAAGTAAAACCAAATAAAACGGAGTCCGGCGAATGGGGAAGAGACCGGTTTATTCATAACTAGCTTCTGCCCGCGACTTCGTCCGCGTAAAATTAGCAATTGATATGTTTATCGCTATCCCGCGGGAACTATGCAATTTTCCGGGATAAAAAGTAGCCTATGTTTCAATCTAGGGTACCAGCTATCTCCGTTCCAAATTGTATCCCAATTCGTTCAGTCTTTTCAGCGTGAAGAAGGAACAAACATACACACACACTCACATCGTCACAGCATCACTCACAAACTTTCGCATTTAGGTATAATATTAGTAGGATGAGTGACATCGTAACCTATCTTGACACTGAAACACGATCACGTTCGAGGAATTTCTTGCGACAGAATAGAAACTTAACCAAATTTAACTTTAAAAGGACTGTATCCAAAAGATAAAAATATGTGTGTAAAGAGTTTGCTACAGACAGCGCAAAACTCGGTCTAGATCCAGGGAAGGCCTTTGTCTCGCAGTGGACATCTTCCAGCAATCATCTTTATATTAGAGCAAGCAGGTTTCTCAAACTCTAACTCCACGTACCCATAATACCTGCTTTAAAAAAAACGATGAAACTCGTTAAATACCTAGTGTTAGGTAATCGATAGATTTGTTTATTAAAATCTGTTAAAAAGAAATAGGTACATGTATAAGTACGTTATGTAGACATGCCATTTTCAATAATAAAATTAATGAATGCGATGGGTCGTCTTTTGTCGCAAATGGTGTATATTCTCGGAACAGCTTTCTTTATAAATCTAGGTGTTAACAGTTAACTAGGCCACCGAAATTACGTAAATTTTGGTCGCGTGGGCGTCCGGGCTCTACATTTTAATACTTGAGAAACTCTATCTGTAAAATATTGCTTTGTTTCTTTAATCATTTATCCATGTCCATGTCAATGAACAATAATATTTACCACGCTTGTCTTGTCTCTTACGAATTATTTAAGTTATCATTAATAAATTATCATTCTGTAGAGTATATTTACATACTTATTCAACCTTCAACCTATCAGCCTTCTATTAAATTTGCCTGTATATGACCTGAAGTTATTGATTTTCTATAAGTGGCGAGTAATAATTTAACAACGATGCAGTTCACTAGGTTACGTACGAGCGTTTTACTATTGTTGACTATTACCGACTAGTAGCGCTACTAATGGAGACATGAATCAATCATGGATTAAAGAAGTTTTTTTTTTATTATAATTAACATGATACTTTGAAGAAAAACAACTATAGATAAATAGATAAATATAAATATACGAGATAAATCAAAACTAAAATAAATTTGAAAAAGAACTCCGCGGTATAGGTAGAACCAAAGATGCCGGCAGCATTTCCCCGCCTTGTCGTTGTGCGAGGAAGCTGCCAGCTCTTCAGTCCCCATCGAGAAAAAAAGTTGATTTCTTTGGTTTTGTGTCTTTAAAATAAATCCGTTCAGAGGAAATTCAAGATCCTGCCGAACGCGGCCGGCTGTCACTTCTTTCTTTCCCATTGCCGTTCCGAGGAGTTCGGTGGAAATGACTCTCAATTCCGTGTTAATTCCTCTTTCATCCGCTTACAACATTTGTTGTCTATTTTATCGTCTATTACTTACATACATACATATCGTCACGCCTTTTTCTTTTCTTTATCGTCTATTGATCTACGATAATCATTAATCAGTTTAAATTAGTGACGCACAATTGACGCCCAATAGCTTTCATTAGTTTGCGTGTCGGAACTGTACCTAACTATTACTGTCCGACCGGATGCTACTTTACATAAACTCTTATGACATAACGCATTGAATTTGCATTTTCCGGGGCAATTAGTGTGTTATGAACTTTACTTTTACCTTATCTGGGTCCATAGTCATGTTCATGTAACAAAGAAAGAAAGAGGAGAAGAGGTTTTTTTAGTTATCTACAGGGGCGTAGCTACCGCCGTATCTGCCGTATCAATTATACGGGGCCCCCGACGTGCGTAAGCAAAGATAAATGTGAGAAATCTTTACCCTTCATAAGGGCCCCCAAATAATTTTTTATACGGGGCCCCACCAAGGCACGCTACGCCCCTGGTTATCTACCTACCTAGGTATATTATTTTTGAGAAATTTTTACTTTGCTTTGTGTTTCCTTAAAAAATAAGTATGTAGGTAGGTACCTAATATAGAATGACCAATGCAAGATTCAATCATCATCAAATTTTATCAGCTTATAATTATAAACATTATTATTTGTAATGCATGTGGTGTAGAGCCTTATGCAAGGTCCGTTTGGATTGCTACCAACATCTTAGTCGCACATCTAGCCGCCAAGCAGCAGCGCTTGCGCTATTGTTCCTATTACCGGTGAAATTACTGGCACATGAGGCCATTTTAGCACTCTAGGCTGGCAACGTATCTGTCATCCTTTGCTGTTGCGGCTGTCTATGAGGGTGCTCACTTACTATCAGGTAACTCGTTTTCATGTTTTCCATCCCATCACTAAGTCTAATTTTATCAAGCTTCTTCTTCTTGTTCTTTGCACTTTCTCACGTTAAGTAGGGTCGGCTCTCCTAATTTTGCGGCGCCAGGACAATCTATCCTGGGTTGTCGGGTCGGGCAGTTCTTTTTCCTTAATTAGTTTGGTCATGCTGGTCTACCAGGTATTAGAAGGGCGTCCTTTTTTGTTTTCTTGCAGACACAGTGCTTTCCTGACCACAAGCTTATTGTCTTTATTTATTTTTGACTGTGTACGAGACCAACAGCTGTGCTACTTGCAGGTTAGAACCGGATCTTTCATTGCCGACGCAGTTACATAAGAGATCGTAAAGGGCTCGCCTGTTTGCCGAACTGTGCCAAGTGTAGAGCCGTAAATTACCTCACCGTAGGGCATTCACTCCGTATCCGAACGCCCTAGTATGCACTTATGCAGGCTGGGCCACTTACTCGTGAATATTGACGTAAAAACAAGTTTAATGAAGATTATTCCTGCATTTAAAACTGCAGGTACATACATACACACAGTCACGCCTCTTTCTATTAGGGGTAGAGAGACACCACTTTGTTCCACTTGCTACGATCCTAACATACCTTTTTCGCTTCATCCCCATTCATCAATCCTTACTAATCCTACTATAATATTATAAATGCGAAAGTTTGTGACGATGTGATGATGTGACGATGTGAGTGAGTGAGTGTGTATGTTTGTTCCTTCTTCACGCTAAAACGACTGGACGGATTTGAATAAAATTTTGAACGAAGATAGCTGGTACCCTAGATTAAAACATAGGCTACTTTTTATCCCGGAAAATTGTATAAGTCCCGCGGGATAGCGATAAACATATCAATTCCTAATTCTACGCGGACGAAGTCGCGGGCAGAAGCTAGTAATATAAATGCGAAAGTAACTCTGTCTGTCTGTTACGCTTCCACGCCTAGACCACTGAACGAATAAAAATTTTTGGTACAGAGATATTTTCAGTCCCGGGGAAGGACACCGGATAGTTTTTATCCCGGAAAATCGTATAGTTCCCGCGGGATAGCGATGAGTGAATTCTGCGCAGACTAGAGTAAGTTACTTAATAAGTGAGTCAAACATATAATTAGGTAGTTAGTACACGTCTTAGGTATTGAAATACTTATCTACCGTAAAACGGGGTGAGTAGAGACAACATTTAAGTTCAAACAAACCTCAATAATAGTACATTACTGCAGAGGCCATGAAGTAAGGGATTGCAGGACGAGATTGGGATACACGGCCGAGTCGTAGACGAGGCCGGATAAAGCGAGTCCTGCAATCCCTGTTTCCGGCCGAGGATTGTATAGTGCTTTTCTCAAGCAATGCGAGGAAATCAAGTAAAAATTGTTTAATTAGCCGCATTTTTAATTTTTGAAACGTGCCATTTGAACAAACTATTGCTCGCGCCATGTTCCCCGCGCCCCGCCTTGCGCCGCCGCGCCGAGCGCACCCGCCCGCCGACCGCGCCACATTACTTCTTGGCCTAGGCCGTAAATGTGAAACTTCTTGGCTTCATTTCGACCGCACCACATTACTTCTTGGCCTAGGCCGTAAATGTGAAACTTCTTGGCTTCATTTCGACCGCACCACATTACTTCTTGGCCTAGGCCGTAAATGTGAAACTTCTTGGCTTCATTTCGACCGCACCACATTACTTCTTGGCCTAGGCCGTAAATGTGAAACTTCTTGGCTTCATTTCGCGACATTAACGCGTAAATTTCCGAGCATGCTTGAGAAAAAAATATTTTCGTATGTGGCAATTTGGTTTTTACGTTTTTACGGATAAAAAAGGTTCCGGTGGTATGAATTTTAGTTGTGATGTGAATGATTATCTGTAGTTTACGTTTAGTTTCATAGTTTAAGTAATAAACACTAAAAATTAGGCAAATCCCAGCCCACCCCGTAGTGGGTACAAATAAAAAAATGACGATATCCAATTACCAGAAAAAAGGAGATATACCTAGTATGTCTAAAAATATAACTAAATTACTTTTTTTGTTTATTAGTTCCGCGGTCATAACGTGAAAGTTTGACGGTACATAACATACATTTACCAAAAACAGATATCTTTATTTTGACAACTCTCACACCACTTATCCGATTCCCACACTATAATTGCTCCCGAGACTACCAACGTACACTATTGTTTACCAGCTTTCCAGCGTGTGTGTATATTAACAATAGTTGCTATGTCCGCCTGCTTTCTACGGAGGTTTCTCCTGCCGCGTTCCGCTTCATTTCATGGAAGAGATTGTTGCCATCCAGAACGAATTTCTAAAGCTGTCACGATTTGCAGCGAACCGGTCCGTCTGTGCAATTTCAATCAGTCACGGATGCAATCATTTTATTTACAAGCAAAAGCTTCGAGCGTACTCGTAAATAAAGTGTTTATTTGTACTCCTATGTCCAAAGCCAAGAGGATAAGCAGTACCGTAAAACGGAGTGAGTAGGCACAAAATTGAAGTTCAAACCTCGATAAAAATATTTTTATTTATAAGTGGCAAGTTTATTTTTATAGATAAAAATGTTACGGTGGCATGAATTTTGGTTTAAGAATGGTCGTCGTGGTGGTCGTGGTATTTGTCGTCTAGTTTCATAGTTTAAACAATAAACACTAAAATATAGGCAAATCCCAGCTCACCCCGTAGTGGGGTCAGAAGGAAATGACAAGATCACAACTCACAAGAAGTTTTTGCAAAATGGATTCTAAATTAAAGAACGCGACCGTATTTCAGTGAAGTTCTCATCACACATCATAATATAGTACCTTATGTTAGTGACAACAAGGTCGGTCTGTAGATTTATTGGGATGACCCGTATGGAGAACTCGACAGTAAACAATAATAATGAAGACGTACCAATTTTTTCCATGACTCACTGAACGATCATTCATTTAAATTAAGCTTAACCGCCGGTTCCATTACATTTTATACAATAGATCTTTCAATCTTCCAGTCTCCCTGTCCTTACTACGAAATAGGCCACAAGGTTACACTAGGTTTGTTTTTACAAAACTTTACTGACAGTAGCTTTATTTTTACCGTTATGGTAACTTTTTTTAACTTCGACATTAGCAAAATCATTGATAGTACTTAGAGAAAGAGCTATATTTTTTAAATTAAATGAATTTGTCAAACAAGCTCGTAATCACTTACTATCTCCTTCCTCCTCCTTCATCCCATATTGTTTATCAAAAAGGAATGGTGAATGCGATTTTTATTCTGAATGCCTTGAAAACAAGTAATGGCCGCCGATTGTAGTGGTAAAAGCCCATCGAGGGTATCGGCGAAAATCGTAGAACCATGTAGTAGGCGACGCGGCTAGCAACCCATCACTATTTCGATTCCCCTTTCCACCTACGCCCACAATCATGCTACACGTGGCCAGGTCTTGTTACCTTGGTCTCTGTCTAGCCCGCAAGGGATAAAGACATGATTTATGTATATATTTAAGCAACATAACCCATTAGAATATTAATAATGATTTTAAATATTAAAACTGTAGAAGGGTGGCTCGACTCGCTAATGAACGGCGCCCGTCGTTGGCCGTCATCCTTGTCCCAGATAGCTGTTTCGTAACCGGTGTTTTTACCAACAAGATAGATTCTAAAATTTAGAATTTTCGTAATACCTGTTTATAATACTCGTAGGTATCCATTTGTCTTTTGTTTTGCAAACGTTTCAAAGTTCAAGTGTAATTTTATCTAGGTACATAAATACATGCATGTAACGTACAGTATTTTTTTTTGTATGCAGTCTCATTTTATCCATGGCAAAGGCCTGTAAATTTGGTTCGAATATATGTCTTTTCGTGTTTTATTTTAATGTTACAAATATTTATTTATTTCAAATGAATAGGTTCTAATAATGCTAAACAGTTTCTCGGGTCAACTGTACTCTACTCATAATTATGTCAAATTCAACACAAATTTTCACCACCTACGAGTGGTATTATCACAGTTGTGATTTTAAAAATCGGCCCATGATCATGCTTCTGTGTGTAAAACGGGCATGTGTGTTGTTACGTTTGTTTTAACACTTTCCCATTATTTGCACATTGGTGAGCTGCGTCTACGGTCTACGCTGGACTCTCGAATGTGGCGCAAGCGCAGTGCTAATTGGCATTCGGCGCATTCACTCAGCACGGCTAGCACAAAGTGCGCGAGATGGGCTGCACGTCTTTTACTTACTGGTTATCCTAGAAAGAGACGACTACTCGCTAGCTATTCATAATTAAATCATTAAGTACCCCATATATGGCAACTTAACATTCAAAATTCAAATTTCAAAACTTTATTTGAGATCGCAATGGCAAAAATATATACAAAACATTATATATAATCTATGTACACACGGCAAAATAATTCGGTAAGCATAGGCACGCACACAAACGCCGTCTATGTGTTGAGTACCGACATGAACATTACGTAGAATCCACATGTGAATCTGTGAGTGAGTTCGATCGTATATCTACCCTCTCAGTACAGTTTTTTTTAGTAATAAGATAAATAAGTAATGTCGCTGTAAATTACCTATTTATTATATAAACAACAACAATAACTATAAAATAACAATGAAGAAAGTTGCAATTATTTTAGTTAGGTAGTTTATAATAAACTAAGTTAAAAATAATTACAAATTAAACTAAAAAATCCCCTTGGTATCGTGCCTGGCTCAAAGGTTTAAAAATTCAATATCTCCGGTTTAAGTTAATTCTGCAGAAATAATGTAAAAGTATTATTTTATTTTTGCATTTTCCTAAAAACATTTTACATTATTATCTTACATTGGATATTGTCATCGCAAGTGTAAGGCAAGAGAAGGCACCCTGGATCGAGTCTTACTTTGACCTTGAATCTTTAAATTTATGCAATCTGACGCATTGAACTATTATTACCAGCGTAGTAGCTACCATCTCACTGATTCAACTTGTTATATTTTTATTTCTCATCAAGTCTGGTCTGAGATTCAATTCCAACATTTCCAACCAATATTACAATTGTAGTCAGCGAAAAAAAGCTTGTAGAACGTAACGAGAACTAATTATAAATTGTTCCAAATAACTGACCATTTTTGAACTTTATTAGGTATATCACATAGGTTAGTTGAAAAACGCTGAAGATCAAGGTCAGCTAAACAAAAAGAAGTTATATTCTTTTGAGTGCGCCTGTACCTTCGGCTCACGTGTATGGCCCTACTTCAATGGGTACATTCGCGAAAGACCGATTTGCAAAGGTATATCGTCCAATAAAGAACCACGCATGAGTCACTCATATACATATTATATGTCTAAAGAATACGTAACAAACTAAGTTCTTAAGCCATTAGAATTTGTAATCAAAATGAAAAAAAGTGAAAACCCAAAAAACAAACAAAGAGAAAATGAAAAAAAAAACCTACGCTAGCAGCAAATCAGCGATTTGAACGTATAAAAGCGAACATGTGCGAGTCGGATTCGCATACCCGAGGGTTCCGTACAAATTCGTCAATTGAATATAAAATCCAGTGTTAGCAAAACTCTGCTGTATCTACCTAAAGCAAAATGTAGGCAGTTGAGGTAATTTTGAGGTTAAATGCATAGATAAGGGTTCCGGTTTTTGCTTGAGGTAAGGAATCCTAAAAATAGACCCGTTAAAACATTAATTAAATAGGTACAAACATTAATTAAATCGCAAACCGAAACAGCACTAACAGAATCATCAACAGCATACACAAACACATTAAAACCATTAGAAACTCCAGGACCATAAAATTCTTCTGGATAAAAGCACATCACGGTTTATGTGGGAACGAAGAAGCCGACCTAGAAGCCAAGAAAGCCGCCGCCCTCCAAATAGAGCCAGATTTCTGTCACTTTCCAATCAGTCACCACAAACTTAAAAGAAAAACAGAATCAGAAGCCCAAGAAAACATAACTTACGAGACCTCTCCAACCGGCGCCCACCTGAAGCGCTGGTTACCAAACTTAGCAGCCATCAATCAATTCCGAAATGCAATACGACCGACTTTTGAAATCACCCAAATCCTCACAGGACATGGATACCATAAAGAATACCTGTGTCGATTCAAAATCATCAACGATGCTCTATGCCCTTGTGACGGAACCAGCCTTCAATCAATTGATCATCTCCTAAAACACTGCCCAAAATTTTCTTCGCAACGACTAAATCATGAAATCATCTGCAGCAACTTTAGAATAGACCCGTACATCTTAACAGAACTCATCTCAAAAGAAACGACGTTATCATCTTTCGAAAAATTCACTAGCATAATAATCAATAGTCTTAAAAAGTTCAACGGCACATAGTTCCCACCTATATTTTAATATTAGTACCAAGCAAGCATTACAATCATCTTCACAAAATCATTAACAATCCTCATGTCACTCATATAAACATTACATAACATCACCGACTTTAAGTCATATTAGTTTATTTTTATTACAGCACTAACATCCTTGTCCATTAGTTCATGGAATCGCAGTCGCCCGTACCTCTCGCGAGGACTGCGATTTGTTCATTATCGTACAAAAAAAAAAAAAAAAAAAAAAAAAAAAAAAAAAAAAAAAAAAAAAAAAAAAAAAAATAGGTACAAGTTTTTAGTAAATTTGGCAAGTAGCAATTTCAAGGTCCGCGCCATTATTGCTCAACACAATTCGAATATCGCTTTGGAAATACTCTAGCATTGTTCACGAATATCTTATTAAAAACACGAGTATTATACCAGGTTTATGCCATTGTTTCTTCCTATTCGCGATTCTGCACAAAACTAAGAAAAGAATTTACATTAATTTTTCAAATGTAAGTGTTTTTTTTTACGTAAACAAACATATTTACAAGATCTAAGAAATGATATAATATACATAAAAAACAAATATATAACCTTAAACTACCTTAATCTTGAATTTACTTATAATCAACATTTTTGGATCATAGTTGACAAATGTTTCCATACATTGATAGGGTGCGACCACACCGCCGCTTAAAAAACGGTGACGTTACGGAATCGCAACAAAATGTATGAAGAAACGGTGAGAAAACGTGACGGATACGACACGTCACTGCGTATACGCGGCGGTTTGGTCGCACCCTGATTTTCAAAGTGAAGCGTCAAGGGCGGGACTAAATTTTGAATCAAAAATTTAAATGAATAATCTCTGTAGATATGTTCTGTCGAACCCAACCCAGCCCCTATTTCATCACCATAGCGACAATTGTCGGTGACAAGTGACAATTCTAATTACAATACGTGGTCAATATGAAGCCAACCGGCGGAGATTTTCGTCGAGTTTGTAATTTAAACAGAATTGTCAATTGTATGGTGAAATAGGGGCCTGCTGAGATAGGGTGCGACCACACCGCCGCTTAAAAAACGGTGACGTTACGGAATCGCAACAAAATGTGTGAAGAAACGGTGAGAAAACGTGACGCATACGACACGTCACTGCGTATACGCGGCGGTTTGGTCGCACCCATATTCCGGAAAAAATCTGAGACAATAATCCTACTAATATTATTAATGCGAAAGTTTGTTATGATGTGACGATGTGAGTGAGTTAGTGTGTATATTTGTTCCTTCTTCACGCTAAAACGACTAGACGGATTTGGATAAGATTTGGAACGAAGATAGCTGGTACCCTAGGTTAAAACATAGGCTACTTTTTATCCCGGAAAATTGCATAGTTCCCGCGGGATAATGATAAATATATCAAAGGCCGTAGCTGCCTAATGTAAGTCTAATTCTACGCAGACGAAGCCGCGGGCAGAAGCTAGTAATAAATATAAGTAGATCATAAAAAATCATCTTGTTTAAGTCCTGCACTCCCGCGTAACGCCGTCCTGCGCTCGCGCAGATTGCGATGCGGCAATTTGTTCAATGATCCAATCAGTGGCGAGCATGCTGTGCCCTCGGCTCACGCGACTTCTCGGCACTTCTAGAACTTAAATGACCAATGGACCACAGCCTGGGTAACATCTACAACGAAAATTAGCAAAAGATTACGGATTTTGTGATCTTGACCTCTTAGACGCAAATATATCTTCGGATTTCTTGCCTGACTTGACTTCCTTTAACGTAAGGGTACATGAAAGGATTCATTCACGTTTTACGATTATAAGATTACGTCTATCATTCCTTCCAAACTGGTCTGAGAGCAAAGAAAAAAACATAGAATGTACCTACCACTCTCTCTTTCCGCGCAGATGGTAAAAGCCCATCGAGGGAATGGGCGAAAATCTTAGGAATCATGTTATAGGCGATGCGGCTAGCAACCCATCACTATTCTGATTCCCCTTTTCATCTAAAGGCCCACAATCATGCTAAACGTGGTCTTTAGGTCTTTTTACCTTAAACTCTGTCTACCCCGTAAGGGTTAAAGACGTGATTTATGTACGTATGTTTATGTATGTCTATCATTTAGGTGAAACCAAAAACCTATCTTAATTATGTTGCCTTAACATGGTTGAAGGAGTGACATAGGAACATAATATATATAACACTAATTATGATGCATGACACACATCTGTAAATGCATTTATAACATATATATGTTGTGAAAGTGACCGGGTCACTTCTATTAACGTATGCCATCGGGCGACCTCCATCCGAACCACTCGCTGTTCCTGGGGGCCTACTACCAACACCAAGTCCGAAATTCGAAGTTTGTGACATATAGTTCCTCTCACTCTCCTTTTAAACACATTTAGTGTGAGCGGGATGGCATAATGATAAAAAAATCGAGTTACTATACATATAGTAAGTATACCATACTTGCCTCGCACAATGGAATGAGCCGATTTGCAAGATCTCATTGTTGAATGAATGAAAGTACAATTAAATATTTTTGAAATAAGTCTTATTTACCCCTGAGTACAAACAAGCAAGTATATAAGTACGAAAGAACAAACATTTCTCCATTGTAATAATTATTTTACTGGCTTCTGCCCGCGATTTCTTCTGCGTACAATTATACATATAAACCTTCCTCTTGTATCTATTAAAAAAACCGCATCAAAATCCGTTGCGTAGTTTTCAAGATATAAGCATACATAGGGACAGACAGACAGCGGAAAGCGACTTTGTTTTATCCTATACTAGCGACCCGCCCCGGCTTCGCACGGGTGCAATCAGTGTTTCTGTATTATATGATCGTGTATTATACATATAAACCTTCCTCTTAAATCACTCTATCTATTAAAAAAATCCGCATCAAAATCCGTTGCGTAGTTTTAAAGATATAACCATACAATAGGGACAGACAGACAGCGGAAAGCGACTTTGTTTTATACTATGTAGTGATAGTGACAGCCTGCGAAGCTCGCGGGTCGCAGCGGCAAATAACCTAACAGCTAGGTCTAGAATTCGACGCGTCTGGGCCACCGCGGTTAGCCGTTGATGGGCTAACAATTGGCCTGGCAACGGTCACCCGAGCCGTCATTGTGTCCATTGTGAGACCTGCACACTATCTATCGCACAAATCATCTCGTATGACAGCGGCACTGACTGACGCGGCCGAAAACGGGGAAAGAAGTTACAAAATCTAACCCCCTTATTCATAAACGCTCTATAAACTTCTGCTAACTTAGCAATCGTTTGCCCTTATCTGTCACTTTGAAATTTACCTTTCACAGATAAGGACAAACGATTACTAAGTTAGCAGAAGCCTAGAGCGTTTATGAATAAGGGGGTTATAGTGTATGCGGAACGGCACAAAACTATGACTGCCTATAGTCCAATATAGGTCCTCCACCAAGGTACTTAAACAGAGTCGGGGTGTCGCAAGGTAACATTTTGGGACCCCTGTTATTTCTATTGTACATAAACGAACCTACTTATACCAAATATAATCTTTACAAATGACTTATATGTATTTTGTAATACCATGTCATAATGCTGAGAATTATATTAGCGATATAAACAATTCTACTATTAATAATGACTTTAACGATTTGAACATAAACTTAAGTAAGACAACATAATGTTCAAATTATACCAGGAGAACTACATATACAAGCGTTTCAAGACTACGTTTGTTCCCTGCAAAAATACAGTAGGTACCCTTATTTGGGGTAACTCGATTCACCTGAGACGGGTACTGGGGCCTTACCATGACGTCCTAATTCCGACTCAGTTCAAGTTTCAGCTGTCGCTTTTAGTATGAATCTGACAGCGAGCGAACCTAAACTGAAACGCGCATTAAGACGTCATGATAAGGCCCCTGTTGACACAAAAACAGTGCGTAAGAGCAGTTTGCGATGCAAAAGTCTCAGATTCATGTAGAGCACTATATTCAGAAAATGGGAACTCATGACAGTCTTTTTTTTTTTTTTTTTTGTACGATAATGAACAAATCGCAGTCCTCGCGAGAGGTACGGGCGACTGCGATTCCATGAACTAATGGACAAGGATGTTAGTGCTGTAATAAAAATAAACTAATATGACTTAAAGTCGGTGATGTTATGTAATGTTTATATGAGTGACATGAGGATTGTTAATGATTTTGTGAAGATGATTGTAATGCTCGCTTGGTACTAATATTAAAATATAGGTGGGAACTATGTGCCGTTGAACTTTTTAAGACTATTGATTATTATGCTAGTGAATTTTTCGAAAGATGATAACGTCGTTTCTTTTGAGATGAGTTCTGTTAAGATGTACGGGTCTATTCTAAAGTTGCTGCAGATGATTTCATGATTTAGTCGTTGCGAAGAAAATTTTGGGCAGTGTTTTAGGAGATGATCAATTGATTGAAGGCTGGTTCCGTCACAAGGGCATAGAGCATCGTTGGTGATTTTGAATCGACACAGGTATTCTTTATGGTATCCATGTCCGGTGAGGATTTGGGTGATTTCAAAAGTCGGTCGTATTGCATTTCGGAATTGATTGATGGCTGCTAAGTTTGGTAACCAGCGCTTCAGGTGGGCGCCGGTTGGAGAGGTCTCGTAAGTTATGTTTGCTTGGGCTTCTGATTCTGTTTTTCTTTTAAGTTTGTGGTGACTGATTGGAAAGTGACAGAAATCTGGCTCTATTTGGAGGGCGGCGGCTTTCTTGGCTTCTAGGTCGGCTTCTTCGTTCCCACATAAACCGTGATGTGCGATCCAGAAGAATTTTATGGTCCTGGAGTTTCTAATGGTTTTAATGTGTTTGTGTATGCTGTTGATGATTCTGTTAGTGCTGTTTCGGTTTGCGATTTCTTGCAGGGCTGACATCGAGTCTGAGAAGATTGCAAAATTTGAGGAAAGGTTTGTTGCACAATGGAGACAGGCTCTCATGACAGTCTTGCATGTATATTTACGAAGTGTGTCGTTTGTTAAAGTACATGCCGAACTCTAAAACAAATAAAGACATATGTAGGTTTAACACGCGGTATCCTGACCGTCTCGTGTTTCCTGCGAAAAAAACAAAGTTGTTTGGCAATAACGCATATCGTACGTCAATTGTATTTTACAATAGGCTGCATGATGACATTAAAAGATTGCCAGTTAGTTTTGAACTGTTGATGTCCTTTTGGAAAATTTGTTCGTATATTTTTGCATGCCAGTTGCTGGTGAAATTTTTTGATACTTTTAAATATAAAACAATCTTTTGTACCACTTTTTAATCAAAATAAAGACATTTGTATTCAGGAAATATCAAATGAATCAAGAAATTTTACTTCTTGATTTTTAATGTTTACTTTTTACGTTTTACCGTTAGAAATTTAATTTCTAAACGACACTGAAAATTAGAACATATAGAAAAATCCGAAAAGTAAAGCTATGGCGTCACGGAATGACGAGGACCCGGGTTCGATTCCCGGCCACAGCTTTACTTTTCGGATTTTTCTATGTGTTCTAATTTTCAGTGTCGTTTAGAAATTACATTTGTATTTGATGCGCGCACGCAACAGGCGCTCATTGTGGTGGCACGTATTCGCTATCGCGGGTTATAATGAAATCTCGCGTGAGACAATTGGCCAATCACTTTGTTGTCCGCTTGGAAAAGTTACGATGCAGACAATAATACATAATATTTATGATAACGTAATGACGTTCATATTATGACGGTGAGGGCCAAGGTTAAGGCTGCTTGGCTATGTTATTGTATCTTAAAAACTAGGGTGCCAAACGAGCAGTGGGATACCATGGTAAGTGAGTACTACCTGCTACGGTTTAGAAACACCAAAGGATATAGATAAGACGCCAGGCTAGATGGCATACCTCATGTCATGTGCCAGCAATTTCATGATTTTGATTGATCTATTGATCTATTCTAACGAAATTGCATACATTAAAATTCAGTTTTTTAGTGATCATATTTATTTATCCTTATCCTACAGCAAACATGTATGTACCATCAGCTAAATATGTGGTCTACCACCCTAAGGGTAAAATTTCTTTGCACGTCACAATATATAACGTCGATAAGACAGGCTGTCCACTTGAAAGTTCGACTTTAGCGACATTTTCATTTGATAGGAAGTTGGATGAAAAATGGTAGTAGATTATTTATTTGGCCGACCGTACACGAAAATGCCAAAAAATTGTGAAGGAAACATGTCGCGAATAAATTGCGTGCGAACAACAAAATAGCAATGAAATTCTGGAATTTAATGCTGTCCTCTTAAAAGCAATTTCAGCCCCTCTGTCCACATGCAGAGATTAACTGCAATCTGCAATTGCAGTTGCTGCGTACAGTACTGCAGTGTTTAATGCAGCATATTCGATTGACCCGGTAAGTAATTTGAACTACAATTTTTGTCGAAAACATTACACTTTAATTTATCAAACATAGATCACGTCTTTACCCCTAACGGGGTAGACACAGCCTGGAGTAACAAGACCCAAAGGCCACGTTTAGCATGATTGTGGGCGTATAGGTGGAAAGGGGAATCAAAATATGGGTTGCTAAGCCGCATCGCCTAAACATGATTCCTTGGGCTCATTAATTTATCAAATATACTTGATGAAAGTCTTGTTCCTTAAGACGATCGGGTAGCCTAGTGTTCAGTGATACTGACTATGAAAGGAGAGGTCCCGGTTTCGAATCCCGGTAGGGGCAGGCACTTGTATGATGAAATGAATGTTAGTAGAGTCATAGATGTTTGTTATGTATATATTTTAGTATGTCTATCCGTTGCCTAGTCATAGTACAAGCTTTGTTTAGTTTGGGACTAGGTCAATTGGTGTAATTTTAATTTTATGTATTGTAATTTTAGATTAGTTGGTGTAATTAATAGTAGATTGTACACCAAGGGGATAAAGCACTGTATTATGTCACGGGCGCGACATTGAATCCTGAGCGCAGCGAAGGACTCCAGATTTAACTCCCGAGCGCAGCGAGGGTGTTATGAGTTAATTCCTGAGCGTAGCGAGGGAATTAAGATTGAGTCCTGAGAGGAGCGAAGAATTTAAGCGCTCCCAAGACATAATCAGTTTTATCCCCGAGGAGTATACTCTACTTTTCGCACCTTCTGCGAGACAATAAAAACCAAGGTAACTAGAAAAAGAATTTCATTTAAACAACAGTAAGTAAACAAAATTTAAAGTAAAAAGAAAATATTTAAGACATTGGTCCGGTTGTAATATTTTTATTTGGAACCTTAGCCGTTCTAATGCGTAACAATATTACAGCGTCAGCAAACACTCGCGGCTTTTGTTTTATTTGAAAGTTTCATTCGTTTGAAAATCGAACGCCGCCGCTTGCCGTGGCATGGCCATCTCGATTTTCGATGCCGTGCTTATTTTACGAAATTAGACTTTAAGAGTATAACAATAAGAACTATGAGAAGTGAGATTCACATTACTAACCGGCGGGTTATAATGAAATTCAGTACAATATTACTACCCGGCTAGAGCCAAGGGCTATAATGAGTTACTTTGAGTAAGGTTTACATGATATATAATCAGCCATTGTCGAGCAGGTGGTGTGAAAATGTATTTTATTTCTCTGTAAAGCCCAATTTCATATGATACCTATTATCTAAACAGCTCTAACAATTTTAAGAAATATTTGCAATTATAAGTATGAATTAATTAATTGTAAGATAATCTGTATTTGTTATACACGTTTCAGTAAGCAGAAGCCTTAGTAAGGCGAGGAAGGACGCGTATAGTGCGGCTGTAGTGAGTTCAATATCGATTGAGCCTGTTGCTGAATTTTTCAGCAGCGTGGGTACCGCCAGCTGCGGCCAACTGTTCCCTTGAACTTTACCTTCATCTGGGTAATCGAAGCCATTATTATTTACTACAATTTCAGTTTTATTTCGGTTCATTATTGTTTCCAACCGCCGTGCGATCGATCTTCCGTGCTGTAGGCTTATTGTCTAACTTGCTCGCAATCGCCATCGTGTTCATTTTGACAGTTCATGTATGGGCTGACAATTGGCATCGGAATCAGCTAGCTGTCACATTCATACAAGAACTGTCAAAAGGAACACGATGGCGATTGCGAACGAGTTAGACAATAAGCCTACTGGTCTGAGAGCAAAGAAATAACATTAGAATGTTATACCAGCTGCTTCTCACGAATCACGTGGGAATCATGTTATAGGCTATGCGGCTAGCAACCCATCACTATTTTCATTCCTTTCCACCTATATGCCCATAATCATGCTAAAAGGCTCTGTCTACCCCGTAAGGGATATAGATGTGATATGTGTATGTATCAATCAATCAAACAATCATTTATTTATTGTCAAGACTGTGTATGTATATGTGCGATCGATTTCTGAAACATTGTGAAAATATCACTCGGAAGTGATAAAATCTACGTATTGTTACAAACGCTCCAGTTTAATTATCGACTAGTTGACTTAGATATAGCTGTAATTTCGTGTCAATTTTTCCCTTTTAATAATATCTTTGTGTTTCTTTCAAAGTGTATTGACGAATAAACTTTTTCTTTCTTTTACTCGTACGTTCAACACAATTTTGTATCAATTACGAGCGAGGATTTTGATGCGTTGTTACAAAATCGGTCGCCTGGGTGGAAGATAGACCCATGTTTTTTAATAAATAGCAGCTTAGATTGGTGTGTTACTCCATTCCCCTAAGCCGTAACTCCAAGATGATCGGTTTTGCGCTACCCACATCCAATAACGCTTCCCGCAATGTTTACAGAACCGTCAGATAAATATCTTACGCTTCGCTTCCCTCGGTTTCGCTTGACTCAGTGACTTTGTATAACGGAATATAAATGTATTCAGATCAACGTAGGGCAGATTTCCTAATACATGACGTGGATTTGATTATCAAATTATCATTCGCATTAGAAAATCGTTCTAGTTCAAACTAAAAGCTAGATTTTATACGTAATGTGCGTCGATAAAGTTTTTTTATGTAGTAAAACTTTGGAATACGTTTACTTTCGACATCCTACTTAAAATTACTGCTCACGTTTGTAACTTGTTTCTTTACGAACACTTATGTTATGTCACGTAAAATTGGAAAACTTTTTAATGCGATAATGTAGTTAAAGGTACACAAGTTGCTACTTAGTTACTTTTGATGCTAGCTTCGTAATAGATATTTATGCCAGTATTTACTAGCTATTATTGCCCATTCGTTTACTTATTAATTCTTTTATCGCTATCCTGCGGGATATATTATGCAATATTACGGGATAACAAGTAGCGTTATTATTATGTATTCCATAATGTTCAGACTACCTTCTAGCTGAATTGTAGAATTGTGAAGAGGTAGGAAACCAACAGATAAACAAAGAGACACAGTTACTTTCAGGTCTTTATGTGTGGATACTGACTGCAGTGATCGTGATAAATATTTAATTACTAAGGATTAACCTAAAATGGATTTCAGACCAAAATCATTTCGAGCCAACAATAATTTTATCCATAGAATATTTAATATCACGCCAGCTAGATAAGTAAATAGTGTACATGGAAATCGCGGTAAATCCATATCATTTATTTAAGTCACGTACGGAATAAGCTAAGCAAGGTTGAAAGTAGGCCTGTACCTATGTGTGCTATGTACATACACTTAGACCTTGCTGCCGAATACATCTTTAATGTGACACCCAGCGAGTATCAGTATCAAAAGAGAATGCCAAGTACAGACCAAATTGCGATTTTATAAGCTACTAGCTGTTGCCCGCGACTCCGACTGCGCAGAACTCGCTTATCGGTATCCCGCGGGAAATATACGTGTTTCCGGGATAAAAAATATCCTACGCATTGTCCCAGGACCGAAACTATAAATTCAAACTTAATCGATTTTATAGTTTAAGCGTAAAGAGGTGACGACAGACAGACACACTTTCATGAATCACCGAAATGTATACGCGCATAACTTTTGAGCAACTGCACCAAAACGGGATAGTTATTTTCTTGTTGTGTTTGTTATTTTCAGGATAAGGTTTTCATCAAAAAAGAAAACAACTGGAATGGGGGCGAAGCCGCCGGCTAGCTAGTTTATAATAAAACTAGCTGTTGCCAGCGACTTCGTCTGCAAAAAATTCGTTTGTCGCTATCCCGCAGGAACTACGCAATTTTCCGGGATAAAAAGTAGCCTATGTGCTATTCCAGACTTTTCTCTATCTATGTGCCGAATTTCATCCAGATCCGTTGGGCCGTTCTGGCGTGATTGAGTAACAATCAAACATCCATCCATCCATCCATCCATCCATCTATCCATCTATCCATCCATCCATCTATACTTTCGCATTTATAATATTAGTTAGATTAGATAATTGAGAGTGCGGTTAAATAACAGAAGGACACAATAACAAATTTGAAAGGAAAAATGACTCAAAGTTGCAAACTAAACGTCATGGCCACACACGAGTGACTAGTCAGCAGACTAGCCGGTTAAAATGCATATTCCGACGTCCGCCACCGACTCCGTGTCCGGATCCGGCAAATTTATACAAAGTTAAGCGTAAAGATAAGATAGAGCTTCTAAATTATAGCTCTATACACTCAGCTCATGTCAGTGTGTGTGTTGGAATCAAGGTGTGTTGCCACGAGACCAGACCTATAGATTAACAGCCTTATTCATAAAAAGTTAGAGGCTCGCTATAAGCTCGCTATATGACCGATGCAAAAAAACATGATTCATAAACGTCAATTAGCGCTAATCAATTCATCAAGGCTCTGTTAAGTCTTCCGAAAGTTAGCGGACCGTAGACCCTACTTTATCTCTCTGCTAACTCACAAAATGGCCGCCACACATGTGAACAGCTGATTTTGGCAAGAGCAAAACCATACGCAAGATAGTTTTTTTTGTTTTAAGTTTTTATTCCCTCCGTGAAAGGTAAAGGAAACTAGATCCACACTGCCTAGTCTGTCGTGTTAATTCGCTGGTTTCCCGCTAATTCGCTGCCACTGCTGTAAATTTTTTTTTTTAATTCACTAAAAGGCCATTTTTGGTCTATGATTTGTCAAGGTGACAACATAACGCGTCTAATCTATTCATCAACAGCTCATTAGCTAACATACTGCTAGCAAGCGTTTATGAATCATACTTTTTAACAACTGTCAAATAAGCTTAATCAGTCTGTTAACTAATCGACTGATCAAACCTCAATTAAGGATTTTTTATGAATAAGGCTGTTAGGCTCGAGTGGACGCTCGAGTTGTGGGCATGCGGCGTGCATGTTAAACAAATGAAACTAATGTATACTGTTGTCCTGAGTGCACGCACAGAGCCCTTTGCCGCTGCCCGCCACGCTGCACGCCCCGCCAAACGCTCCGCTTCGAGCGTCCGCTCAGCCCATACATTTAGGTCTATTGAGGCTTGAGCTGTTCGTAAAAACCGGCTCAGGGTCGAACTGATAACCAGCGCCCAAGCTTGCTCTGTGGGAAAATAAATGTAGAGCGCCCCTTTGTCTTTTTATCTCAACCCTACTGTAAATGTGGAAGTAGCTCTCTGCCTGTCTGTTACGCTTTCGCGTTTCCAAATTCGGTACAGAGACACTTTCAGTCCCGAAGAAGGACATGGGATAGTTTTTATCCTGAAATATTAATTGCAGTTGTCACGGGACAGCGATAAGCGAATCCTGCGCAGACGGAGTCGCGGACAACAGTTGTACCAAATAAAAAGTCAAGACAGATTTTTCCAAGCAAACTGGTTCAGACACGCAATGTAGAGTCTCACTATTTGCCTTTTGGCAAGGGCGTCGCCAAGGGAGGGCATAATCAAAAAATGTAGCATTAATTAGCACTGTTGATACCAATCTGTTCACCCATAAGTACCTAACCTACACAGTTAAACAATAAATGATTCGGATTCTGATTCTGATTCTGAATTTTTTGACAGTCGAGAGCCGCCATACTGTAATTCCTAACGATAGACAGTATACTTCTATTAAGTACTTATTGTTGCTTGGCTGTTAATAATAGTGGATCTCTATTGTCTACCGGCAGTCCCTTGGTCCCCCTGCAGTTACTGCGTCCGCGCAGGTTAATGACAATAACCAGACGTTAGCGCGAGGAAGTCCGAGTGACGTCCCGGAGACGGAACGTCGTTGACATTGAGTATTCCGTAAGAGACTTTGCATGTTCATATTAAAACAATATTTAATAGACTATTATCTATGGTAAAAATACCGTACTAATGTCGTCTAAGTAAGTACTTTGTCTTTTAATTTCTGTAACGTTATTATTGTACTGGTTATGTTCAATGAAATATTTGTATTGTGAATAGCCGGGTAAGTACTAACATTAGGAAATATTTTTTCCGGCACTTAAGTTTTCCTTCTACCTAAACTTCCTGTACAATATTAGATGCCTAAATATCGAAAAAATAAATTAACAATAGTTTAGGTACTGCTGCATCATGCCGACACACGAACTTTGTGGAAATTTAAAAGAAATAAAGTAAACAAAAAAGTTGTTAAAACTTCATATAAGTTTTGACGTAAGCAAATCTAACCCTGACGACCCCTTGTCGGGTGTCTCGACGTAAGACGACCGTTGACGTTGACACGACAAGACCTATGACTCTGTATAATGCCTAAAGACGGAAAGGTCGAGGTATATTTGTCACTTAAGCGCAGCGATCGCCTGACGAACGAGATTCGTTTAGAGATTTTCACCCTTGCTCACCTATCATTCCAGTTTCCAGTCCTGTTGTTTAGAAGTGTTTAATGGTAACAAAATTTATGTGCAACTGTTAAATTTAACCACATTTTTGCTGCAAGTGGCCGTTGCGAAGATTAATTAATATTTTATAAAAAAAAATGTTACCTTAGAAACAGAAGTACTTAATAGATCAGCAACGCAAGAGAAAGAGCGATGTAAAACGCGTACTATCTTACTTAAGGCGAGATAGAATACAATACAAATACATTTTATTGAAAACCACAAATCAGTACAAAACAATACAGAAAGAAAGAATAAAGTAAACAATAGGCGGTCTTATCGCTTAACAGCGATCTCTACCAGACAACCATTAAGACATAAATAAGTTGGAGACAGTTTCAGTAGGTGGCGGAAACAAGTAGACAGGAGAAACGCAGGGATAATAAAAACATATATAAAAACAACAATACTAACATAAATATATAATACATAGCTACATAAATAAAATAAAATAATACATACAATATACACATACCTACACACATAACATAAGATAAAATATATATGAGAATGTAGTAACGAAAAAACTCATCTAACGTGGTTTAGATAGTGTACAGTCACGGCCATAAATATATGACGACTGTACGTGATGGCTGTATCCATATTTATGCCCTCGATTGTAAACTATATCTATGAATGTTACAAAATCCTCTTTTAACGAGGGGCATTGAACGCTACTAAATTATGCTTATTACCTACTACATTTCGCAAATAATAACTAAAACATACATGTGATATGAGTGGTTTTAGGTGCTACAGGGTGTTTATTATGATTGATGTAATGACAATATAATAAGTTTGATTCCGATCGAGTAGTCATTCGTTACAAGGATGGACAACAATAATGTCGGCTGTCATCTGTTTGTATTTTGTTTGCTGCATTTAACTAATGAAATAGTCATATCTCTCCGTAAAGATTTGCCACTTTCAACATGAAACTACCGTGAGACTCACACATAATTACAACACACCGGATAACTCACGTATAAAAGCCGAAGGATTGCTCCGACAATTGTTTCGGACTATTCCGTAGCCCTTCATCAGGGAGCGCTCGAAACGAACACTGTGCTGCGTGTGCTGTGTGTGTGTTGTGTTCGTTTCGCTGCCGCCGGGGCGAACGCTCTCTGATTTACTCTAATCAATTTCAAAGTTAGTCAAGTTAAATAATATAGCTACAAAATCGATGTCAACTTTGGCCCTCGTATTCGTAGTTATTTTTCTTGTACGGTTTTACCTTGACGTGTTCAGTGAAAAACTTTTGAGCATGGCTAAGTAATTCTTATATTAGCGTGCGTGGTCACGGCATTAACCAAAATGTCTTCGATACAATTTGATCAGACGCGTGTTACTTTGCGTGTGTACTGCGTATAATTAGGGTTTTATAATTAACTTTTATAATTATTTATAAGAAATTTGAAGGTTTTAATTAGTAAATGGTTATTTGGTAACCTATAGTGGAGTAGCCTAATATAAATTTAATAATTAATGTAATTATTAGGTAACAATACAATCCGTTTGCTAAACTGTTATTGTCATCGCTAAGGTGTTCACTATTCAAATATTTCAAACCGGCGACAGCATTTTACGACTGGCTTCAATCAGCCCAAACTGAATGGGATATCTGTACGAGTTCAATCTGCATACATTGTGAGGGTTCAATTCGCCGAGAGGTGTTAACGAGCGTCTTTGGATCGTACCTATTGGGATTATGGAATCTCCCGACGATTTTACAATTGGCTTTGAAAAGCTAAATTAAACTTCGATTGGGATACTTACAGGGTCTCAATGAGTTCACAGTTGAGGAGCAGCTTCCCGGGACCGAGTTCGACTACCGCGACTGTCTGATCGAAGTGGTAGATCATGCGGAGGGTGTCGTTAGCGACCCGCCTCCCTGTGTAGGGTTTGACGCCGCCAGCGGGCTCCCGCCGCTCGGCGTCGTCCGAGCGAGCTCCGACACTGCCCACCAGGCCGGCGAGCGACCATCCCGCGGGAAAACTGAACGAGAACGGTTTCGCTGACACTGAAGGCGGCGAGGACACAGCGATGCAGCATATCACGATTATTGAAACTAGGGATTTGAGCAGTCCGTCCGCCATTGGTGCGCCGCGTGCGAGGGCTTCTCGCGCGGATCTTACCGCGCTGAGTAGTCTCCTAAATGACATGTTGGTGGTTTTATAGCAGCGTGTGCGGCGCGGAGTCGGCCATTGCGTGCGGCCGGCGCGGGCGGTGTTCTCGGACTGCCGCCGAGGCACTTTCTTCGTGACGCGATCGCGCGGTAATTCATGAACTTGGTTTCACTCTTCGCTTCCGTACGCACGTTTCTTTAGGTTACGGCAACTAACGTGACCGAGAGGTGAAATCAGTTTTATAGATTAATCAATTGAGTTTAATTACGGGATGTTCGACTAGCTACTTATGTCGTAAATAGTTGGATTTATGTTTCGGATGTTCATGATGGCATTTCAAGTCAAACAGCTTGCTAACCTACTTAGCTAAAAATAAAATAAAATAAATCTTAAGGATAAGATTGAGATTCAAATCATAAAAAATCAGGATTGTAAGTATTTATGTTAAGCGATTTCAGTTATTGTAACGTCCCCTTTTTATTCATTAGCCGCTCTACATATCGGGCTGACACCGGTTTACCCAAAGGACACGATTACACGCAAGAGAGAGCACTATCCTATCTGCTTCCATCTCACTATAACATCTAGCCGAATCCTTGGGAACTCCCGACGGTTCCAAAATGTAGAGCGGGCTCAATAACCACGTGAATCTCATGCAAATCTACATACTAGGCCAGTAATTGTTCACTATGATTCCTACTTGTATTTGTTAGGCTCACATTATGCAAATACGTACAGCTTATTACCTATTCGTCTGCGTTTACCTTGTCCGTCTGACCCCAGTGGTTGACCTACCGTACAGTTCACCGCTACAGCCTTACGGAATATTTGTTTATTCACCATTACAACACGGTCTGCGTCTAATATGTCATCACTTACCCCTTGTTGAGTTACGCAACTGACTTGTGAAGCCTTATTCGTTTACCTTTTATTAAATTACGGATAGATGCGACCCAGATATAAACTCGGACGTTGGCACCCTTCCAGTTGCTGAAACAGAAGCCTTCACCCTTTCTTAGGCCTACGACTTCTTATAAAAGATATGCAATTCGTGAAAGAAAGACGTAAGTCGACTTAAGTCTATTCTCGCGAAGTGCGAAGTGAGTGCCAAGCGAGTATACAAAACTTTTTTTTTTTTTTTTATTGGAAAAGGAAGGCAAACGAGCAAGTGGGTCACCTGACAGTAAGTGATCACCACTGCCCATAGACACCCGCAACCCCGGAGGGATCGCAGATGCGTTGCCAACCTAGAGTGCTAAGATGAAATGCCTCTTGTGCTCGTAATTTCCCCGGCTGTCTTACTCTCCACACCGGAACACAACAGTGCAAGCGCTGTTGCTTAGCGGCAGGATTAGCGAGTAAGATGGTGGTAGCGATCCGGACGGACCTTGCACAAGGCCCTACCGCCCGCAAAACTTAAATTGAAGTGAGAAAATCACTGGCCGCTAATTAGATGTCAACTGTTTTAGAAGAAAATTAGTTCTGGTTTCAACTGTTTCTGTTTTTACGTCACCTCGTTCCGCAAGCAGAATTTATCGAATAAGCTAACATTAAACGCTTTGCTCTGAAGGTCGTTATACATATAGGCTAGACAATATTTGATACAAAATTAAAGATCTAGATTGTATCCGCATTGCTCTCGCTGTCGGCTCACGCGTCAAACAGCAACCTTAAGCAAGAGTCTGAATAGGCATAGCATTTAAAAAGACCTTCTGGTCTGTCTTGCTGTCCTACTCACTCTTATAGGCCGTATATTAAAACACAAAGGTTGTTCTAGGAGCTCCACGGACTGTAGAGCTACCATACAAATAAAATAAAAGATTAAAAAAAAGCATATAATGTTAACATTTCCTCAAACATGGTCTACATCTACACTACACTCCTCTAATGATCCGAGCCAGCCAATCGCGATGCGCGGACAGCGGGCTGGCCAGCAGCGGTGCGGTGTCATCACTCAGGGCTACTCCCAGAAGCTGGACCTTTCCACCCTGGACCACCATCACCGGGCCCCCTGCGTTCATCTGCCAAGCACACCAAGGAGGGAAACTTAGGGCCTGTTCGACCACTTCCTGTTCACTTCTTAGGGCATGTTCCACCGCTATTTTTAAGTTCCTGATATCTTAAGTAAAGTGCGAAATATTTGATGTGACGTCTCAATTTATTACTACAAAACAGTTAGGTAGAGATATCATCGATGTCGTCAGATTAAGTGTAAACTTAAGATGTCAGGAGCTTAACAGAGAATTGTGAAACAGGCCCTTAATCGTAAGTGTCAAATGTCAATGATACCATCTTTGTTCATTTTATAGGTATAAACAGAGACGGAATCATAAATATTTGACTATTAAAGTTTATTTAACATACAATTTCGGCGAAAGGGGGCCTTATTGATATTGTTTTAGCCTGGCAGGCTGGGCGAGTAGACCCATATTTTAAGGACGACGTCTAAGCATAATAATTACCCTCCGTACCCCCTAGTCGTCCTGTCTAGTTGATCGAGTTACCTCACTATTAGTAGTTTATTAAGTACCTACACTATGGCGCAGCCTTTTATTTATGCAAACTTTTTATTCTGTTACATACATACCGTCACGCCTCTTTCCCAAAGGGGTAGGCAGAGACTACTTTGTTCCACTCGCTACGATCCTGACATACCTCCTTCGCTTCATCCACATTCATCAATCTCTTCATACATGCTCGTCGGTTTCGGGTACTCGTGACCTGGTCCTTTTCCAAAACGTCCTCAATTTGATCACGGAACATCCGTCTATTCTCTTATTCTCTTAGGCTGACATATTCAGGCAAATAAGGCCTTGACTAATATTTTTAAGAGCACTGGTTTAGGTAAGTCGTTAGAGCCTCCTTAAATACATAATTCTTCACTTAGTTCTATATCATTAACTTTAAATTTACTAAGCTTGTTACGCGTCGGCTAACACACAGGTAGATCAGGTATTAAAAAAAACTAACAAAAACCTATTCCATTATTAAAGTAACCACCGGTTTACGGAAATGAATCCATTCCGTAGCCAATGGCGACGAGCATTTGCAGATCTAACAGTTATTTACGCTTGAATATTGTCGTTAGTAACACATTGCAATAATTATTCACGGTTGGGGCCGAGTTTGACATGTACCTACTGTCACTGACAATAAAGGCTTTGTCACAATCCGGCGTGACTGATGACTCGCTAAAAGTTACTATTTTACAAACTATATAGCAACTTTTGTCAAATGCCGAGCACTGATTGGTTGATTGGGAAAGTGTTGCTAGTTTAGATTTGTAAAATTGCAACTTATAGATTCGAGAAACGGGCCACTGGAAATACTGGAATCATTATTATACGTGACCGTGTTCCAAGTTAGCCATTCCATTAGGGCAGTGAGTCACTTTGAACTCTCTCTCATTAAAATATGAATTCATATTTAAATTTTGTAACTACATATATATAGTTTTAGTAATCTATGTATGCATGCATGCATAGGAAACATATTGATGATATGGCCTGCTAAGCGGAGCAGTATTTTATGTAACTTCACTAAGCTGATTTTGATTTCTCAATCCTAAGAAATTAATGCACTTATCTATAAGATACCCACAGCCCACAGAGTTATATGTCGAATAGAGCCTATCTGATGATTGAAAAATAAGCCCTGTAAATTAACTTGACAACAAACTTACCAAAACGCAAACGCGTTGAATATCTTGGGTTTTTCCGAATACCTAGGTACTCGAAGACGAATATTTAATTAGAAGAAATTATTAATTTTTATACTGACCCTAGTAATATTGGCAGATGTTTCATTCGACGTAAGACACAGGGTTGAATTGTTCTCTAGGGCTCCATAAGAGCTTCGGCACTTTTCAGGACTCAACAGGTTCAGAGGCAGCGAAGAGGCCAGCATTATTTCGTGGCCAGATTCATTCTAAAAATGCAAGCAAATACTATGTATAAACACAAAAGTAATTCTGAACTTTGGTGCGGAAATAGACAAGATCTTAGGGAACTTTTAGGGAAGTACTTACATACTTTTTTATCCCGAAAAATACATAGTTCTCGCGGTAATTTAAATAAAATGTTTTTGTGCTCTATTAATTTCGCATAATATGCTATTAAGTAAGTAGGTACCTACAAAAAACAAACATGCAATAGGTTGTTACGACGTTGCCCGTAATGTTAAGTCATTAAATTTTATTTCATAACGATTTGAATTTTAAAGACATAAGTAATACCTGTAAGATTAAACCTCTTCATCTTTCTTTATTTCTCTGTTTATTGGAAAAAATTACGAAACCACTTGAAAAAAGAGAAGAAAGCAACTATTGGGCCGATTTGAAAAATTGTTTCACTATTTGACTGATGACCTGCTAAATTTAATTTTGCGCAGGCGAAGTCGCGGGCAACAGCTATTAATAATAAACCTACACGTGTACCTATTTCCATGATGGCCGATGGAAAGCCGATGGAAGAATAGAAAAAAACATAAAATGTATAGCGCTTCTCTTCCCACGCAGATAGAGAAAAGTAAGCGACGCAGCTTAGCAACCCATCACTATTTTGATTCCCATTGCCACCTATACGCCTACAATCATGCTAATTGTGGCCTTTAGTTCTTGTTACCTTAGGCTCTGTCTACCCCATCAGACGTGATTTGTGTAAGTGTAAGCGTATACTGATGTCATAAGCTACTTACTGGCACTAAATTCCAACCGTACACCCTAGCGTTGACTCCATCCCAGTCCGTTCTATTTTCCATCACCGCGACCGCACCCTCCTGCAACCCTGGCTCGATCCTCATCAGAGCCAAGCTGGGAGTCTTCACGTTCGCAATAGGCCGTTTAATATTCAGCCACTGACGTATCAAAGCCTTATTGGCCACGTACTTCAGCCGGTTGTCTGGGTCTTTCACTATTTTTGGAATAGGATGCAGAATGATTTCTGAGACGTTGTGCACTGTTCCGTCTTTTAAAGAGTTTGTGGCGCCGATAACTATTATGTATGATGTGTTTATGGTTTGATATGATCTGAAAAAAATGTCATTAAAAACTCTTATTGAAAAAAATGGATACATAAGCTGTGCTTTTTTGCCAAAAAGAGCGAGGAATATAAAATCGACTGAGCCAGAGCTCGACTTTTGAAAACACATCCACGTCACTCAAGAATACCATTTGAAAATGGAAAAATCCCGACATGTTAGGCACTTGTCCCACGCGGGATGCGAGAAGCGAGCGTTTTTTAGTATAGAAATTTTGTCGCTTTTGTCGCCGGGCGACAAAAGTTGCATACTAAAAAACACTCGCTTCTCGCTACTCGTCGGCGGTGGGACTGATGATGATCCCTCCGACCGGTTTCGGCCATGGCGACCACCTCGACTCCTAGTCAGTACCGCGCTCATGCGCCCGAAGATGGCTTATATAGCCAATCTTAGAGGTGAAACCCCGCGCACAATGAGTGCATGTGAGTACCCCGTTGACGTAATGGTAACGAATGGCAACAGGCTGGCGAGTCTTCAGCTCATCGCGTTTAGCGTCGAGGTCAACTAAACGCTGCTCCTCGAACGCGCGAACTTTGTCCTGCACCAACCTGCGCCATTCCGGACGCTGTGCTGCCAAACCTTCCCAATGAGAAGGCCCGATATCGCATCTCTTCAGGTGGCGTTTCTGAACATCTTTAAATCTGAGGAGTTGTCCGCCCTGCTTTCGCTTGCCCTCCTTGAGTTCAGAGTAAAAGACGCGCTTCGCCACTCTCTCCTCCGCCATACGCGATACGTGGCCGCACCACCGAAGCTGTCGACGCATCAGATAAGCCTCGATTCCACCAACCTTAGCTTGTCGTAGCACTTCGGTGTTTCGCACACGGTCAGACCATCTGATATTTAATATATTGCGCAAGCATTTCAGGTGGAAGCGGTCTAAGGTGCGAATGTGGTGACGGTACACACACCACGTCTCTGACGAATACAGAAGGTTTGGCAGCACAATCGCCATGTACACAGCAACTTTGGTGGCCAGTTTTAGGTCATGAGAGCGGAAGACCCTGGAATACAGCTTCCCAAATGCCGCAGCTGCAGCACTGACTCGGCTGCTAATCTCGGCATCAAGGTCACACTTAGCTGTTATCGTGCTCCCCAAGTAGCGAAATTTATCTACTTGCTTCAACACGTCCTCACCAAGCTGTACTGTCAGTGCTTCGTGACCATGTGAGTCTAAAGACATCACCTCGGTCTTTTTTACACTGATTTTCAGCCCAAATTTACAGCAAGCCCGGTGAAAGACGGATATCAGCCGTTGTAGACCATCTGGGGAATCCGCTAAAAAGCATAAGTCGTCAGCATACATGATCTCTGTGACCAACGCATGTGAGACTTTCGTTCGCGCCCTAAGTCTAGCCAAATTAAAAAGACTGCCATCGGTACGAAAGCGGATGTGAATTCCCTCGGTAACAGTTTCCAAGACCTCTCTGACTACTACTGCAAAATACATGGCGAACAGTGTAGGTGCAAGGACACACCCTTGCTTCACTCCACAGGTAACGAGAAAGAAGTCTGACTGTTCGCCATCTACCGCGACGCAGCACTGCATACCGTCGTGCAGGAGTCTAAGGAGTCTTACAAACTTCTCCGTGCACCCCAGCTTTGTGAGCACCAACCATAAGGCTTCGCGAGGCACACTGTCAAACGCCTTCTCCAGGTCAACAAAGCAGAGGTACAACTTACGACCTTGTTCCCTGCTTTTCTCTTGCAGTTGACGCACGGAAAAGATAGCTTCGCAGGTACCTCGGTCAGGTCTGAAGCCGAATTGGGTTTCAGGCAAGATCTTTTCAGACAAAACCATCAGGCGGTTCAGCAGTATTCTAGCAAAGATCTTCCCAGGTGCTGTGAGAAGTGAAATACCACGGTAAGAGTTGCAATCTGAACGATTGCCTTTGTTCTTATACAGAGCCTGGATACGAGAAACTTTAAAGTCTTCTGGGACTCGTTCTTCTTCCCACATATGAGTAAACAGTTTCCAAATAAAAGTGTGCAACTCCTCACCGCCGTACTTCAGCAACTCCCCCGGTATGAGGTCTATGCCAACTGCCCGCTTGTTTTTCTGCTGCCTGATGGCAATGACAACCTCATCACGCGTCAAGGGCTCATCCAGCTCAATTACAAAAGGGAATTGGGGCATTAAACTGATGTGTACTAGATCTGCTGATCGATCTACGTTGAGCAGGGAATTAAAATGTTCTGCTCAACGATGCAGAACCTCGTCTCTGCTGGTCAACAATTGGTTGCCATCTGCGGACCGCAAAGGAACTTTCGCTCTGCAGCAAATACCAACAAGTTTGCGCACCTCGCAATAGAATTCCCCAAGCTGATTTGTATCAGCGAGCCACTGCATCTGACAAGCCTTGTCCTGCCACCACTTGTCTTTTATTTGTCGAGACAGCCTACGCATTTCAAGGTCACTTGCTTTGACTGTCGCGTCGCTTCCACCTCGTCTACCGTGCTGACGTAAAAGGCGCCGATGTTTGTCGAACGCTGCCCGGAGAACCTCGTCATTCTCATCAAACCAATCTTCGTTACGTCGGTTTTTCCTACCCAGCGCAACAGAAGCGGCTTCCATAATGTGAGTAGACGATTTCCTCCAGACGACATCAACGTCATCTTCGCTACTGACTGACAACAATTTCTCGGACAGGGCTTCGTGATAGTCACGCCTCACCTCACGATCATTTAGCCTATCCACGTTCAGAGACGCAGGCTGTTTCACTAATGATCTTTTCGGGCGTCTAAGGCGAAGTCGCAGCTTAGTGATAATAAGCCGGTGATCCGTCCAGCAGTGTGCACCACGCATCACACGGGTGATCTGCACTTGACTGAGGTCTCTCTGCCGCATTATAGCATAATCGATCAGATGCCAGTGTTTGGACCTTGGGTGCATCCACGTTGTTTTGTGCTTCGCGGCAAGCCTGAACATAGTGTTCGATATTGCCAGCTCATACTGAGCACAAAAACTGAGTAGTAACTGTCCATTGCTGTTCATGTTACCCACTCCGTGTCTACCCAGAACTCCAGGCCATGCCTCATAGTCTCGTCCAACTCTGGCATTGAAGTCACCCAGCAATAAAATCTGCTCTTTGGCATTTATGCCATTTAGGCATCGAGTCAGTTCATCATAGAATTTGTCCTTTATGTCATCAGACTTGTCTAGCGTTGGGGCATAGACACTGATGACATTAAGGTTGGTATCCTTATCCAAGTGAAGGCGCAATGTGGTCACGCGGTCCGAGATGTGCACAGGATTCTCCTCTAGTCTTTTCACTAAATTGTTCCTGATGGCAAATCCTACACCTGAACGGCGAGGCTCAGAGGCAGCAGTACCCTTCCAGAAGAAAGTGTAGCCACCGCCATTTTCCACCAGCTCTCCTTCGTCGGCAAGATGTGTTTCGCTGAGAGCAGCCACATCCACGTTATAACGGCGAAGTTCTCGAGCTACTATGGCGGTTTTGCGTTCAGGGCAAGCGTTACCATCCCGATCAATAAGTGTTCTCACGTTCCACGCACCAAAAACCATGATGGGTGTACTAATCTTTTTACTTTTGTTGCGTCGACCACGAATATAAATGATGCGATGGCAGCCGCGGTTACTACCACCTTCGAAGCAGGGACGAGCATTTTTTTAGGGCACCTTTTCTAGCCCCCTCCCCGACTGAGCGAGGAAAGCAGTGCCACCCTAAATAGGGCTGCTTTGTCGTTCTAGGTGCTGCCGAATCCGCACTATCGCCCCAAATTTGTAGTGCCGAAACGACCACGGCATGTACTCACACCCCTAGAACCGCCCATGTGCAGGAGTCAGACAAAGCCCAGCGTGCACCGCGCCAGACCTCTCTACCTCCTCCCATCGCCACAGGACTTTGTGAAATCGGAGTCCAAATACGGAAGCGGTCAATTGCGCAGGATATATTTGGGTGCGTAAACGCTCGCGCACACGTAGACGCACACACTCGTCCTCCCCCTCCTCGGTTCAGTGGAACGGAAAACCGCTACGACTGAAGAAGGGGGCCAGATGATGTGTCTGGCCGACAGCATCTATATGTCCTCTACTGTCGCCCTAGGCCATTCACCTTGCCCTGCCGAGTCGCCGAGTCTGCCAAGCCCTAATGCATATCTGCGGAGGGTTGCCTTCCTCGCCGAGACGGACTTTGTCGGATGCTATGCAGGAGGTATCCACATTTAGCAGCAAGCGACCGCAGAAGTGGTAGTTTTATCACGGGGACGCTGCTGCCCGCCCCCGGAGAGAGCATTTACTTCCACTATATGCAATTGATGGATTGACCGCCATTATTCGGTTGACTGACTGCACTGGATGTCCAGCGGGCGATGAGGTCGTCACTTCTCGACGCCAATCAACTACTACGGTGGGACTAGTGCCTTACGGACTCGTAGTTCCTCTTGGAGCGCTCGCCCCGGTGGCAGCGAAACGAAGACTGCACGCTAGCGCTCTGTTTGCGCGGCTACTCGACGCAACTGACGCGCACAACTACCCTCGACTCGACTCGAGAGCAAGGACTACGAACAAGTCCGAAACATGTCGAGCATCAAACGACTTTTATACGTGAGTTATCCGTTTGTGTAATTATGATTGAGTCTCACGGTACCTAGTTTCATGTTGAAAAATCTGTTTATTGGTAAATACAAAATACATACAGTTCAAATAAAATTTTCAACTAGATGATTATATTAATTAGAGCTGTAAATTTCTTCTAGGTGGCATTTATCATTTACATATTATACATACATGTACGAGTATTTAAAAATCGTGCCCTTGAGCGAGGCTAGCATAATGAAGTGATTCATTTTGGTGGATTTTTCCTCGTACCTCACTCAATGGACGCCGACTGTACTCCAGGAACTCAAGACAGCCCAAACAGTCAAATTTATTTTCTGACCTTTGTTTTCGGTTTTCCTTCACCGAAAAAATTTCAAATGTAATATCGAACAAAAATTCCGAAAAAGTCAGAGGTGCGAGCCCGGGCTCGAACCCACGACCCTCTGCTTGAGAGGCCACAGGTCAAACCAACAGGCTACCAATACGGCATCGTGAGGAAATCTGCACACATCTGCGAAGCAATTCAATGGTGTGTATGAAGTTCCCAATCGGCACTGGGCCCGCGTGGAAACTATAGCCCAAGCCCTCTCATCCCGAGAGGAGGCCTGTGCCCAGTATTGGGACGTATATAGGCTGGAGATGATGATGATGATGATGATTTTCGGTATCTATCTACATTCAAAATGAAGCTAAGTAGCAGCCCTAGCGCCACCTAGTTAGTTGAGGACTGCAAAAATGTTATACGCACTAGTTAGCGCCCAATGACGTGTTCTGTTTCATCCGTGTTCTGTTTCGCGCTATCGAAATTTCATAACGCGGACATATAGTATATAGTTACGCTTCCAACTCTTTACAAAACTTGAATCCAGGCAAGAGATCTGCAGAGAGATCTCTCTATGCAACCTCTGTACAACAAAAACATTCGAAAAATTTCAACTGTAAAATGATCCTTCGAGCCGGATCGGATACAGGTATGGTTTAAGGTTTCATGTAGCGGCTACAAAAATGTGGTCTCACGTGTTTCTTACGAAAGTATATGCCAACGGCGTAAATTAGGTAACTACCTATGCTTACTTAAATCTAAATTTAATAATTGTGTGAGTAACGCCTGCCAATACAAGTCGTTTCGGTTTTAAAACGTATCACTCGATTTGATGAACTGTAACGCGAATAATAATCCAAAATTTTACTTACGAATTGCTGTAAATAGGACCCAGTACGTTAATGCAGCTGGCGGCCGTCAGGACCCAGTTTGGCGCTACTAGCGCACCTCCACACGTTTGCGCGGTAACATTTGACACTGTTTCAAATATGGCGGCGGAAAATGGCGCGCTTTCCGGGAAAGACTGTTCGCTGGGATGAAGCGTGCCGTTCAACTTGAAATAGTCTGTCTGAGGTATTTCACACTCACTTATATCTTCGTTTTTGATTGCATCGCCAATTAAATTATTCACGATGAAATTTGATTTCTCTAACGGCTTTTCCTTGGATACTGCAATAGAATTGTCAATGTCTATGCCCTTGTTTTGATAAAGAGCGTCGTGTGTTGTTTTTTTGTATTTTTGTCTGTGATGCCCAGAATTTCCAATACCAACCGTCTTTTCTGTTTCAATGGGTAAGCCGATATTACTATCGAACATTTCGAGAATAGGTACTGCAATCGTGAGCCTGCAAGCCTCTCCGTTAGCATCAGGCGCCATCTGGTGCAGTGTTAAATTAATCACATCGTTAAAATCTAAAAAAAAACAACCGTTAGACTCGAATTAAATTGCAAAGAGAATATAATCACTTTAATTGCAGTGCAACTCAGAATCTAATCAATTAGTGTCGCGTTGAATACAAATTAATGAAATGATTAACCGATTACAATGTTAAACCACGGCCACACGTGCAAAACAGCGAAACCTCCGCGACATGTCAATATTTTCATGTCAAACCCGCACTCACATAATCACTCTACACAGCTCACGTAGGTATCCAACTGTGTGGTATCGAAGAGAGAAGATGTTAATGCCTTGTCTGCTCAGATATTTAAGGACTAAGCTTGTCCCGCGGGTCGCTATCTATCTTACCCTCTAGGTAATTCCACAAAAATTTACTGATTCAAACGTAAGGTATTTTCATCATTCTTACCTGTCCTATTTGGTAAACAAAATTCTAACCTATTGAGGTCAGAATTTTGTGTGCAAATTTTTGTAAAGAATAAGGTGTATCATGTTTTCAAATAAACCTGAGGCAATATTTTGTACATAATTTTGCTGATATTTTATCTCCAGTTCCTTTATTTACGATGAAATAGTTAAAAAATCACAAAAAAGAGACGTTTTGCGGTTAGAATTTTGTTTACCAAATAGGACAGGTAAGAATGAAAATACCTTACACGGTTTGCATCCATTTTACTAATTTAATTTTGGGAACCATGGACGTCGCAGCATGTCATGATTTGTTTAGTTAAATTCGTAAAAATGTGGACAGAACTCCGGAAACTCAAACTCAGTAACCTGACTTAATTAATTAATTTACCTGGTAGACCGTCTAGCAAGAAAAGTAGCACAACAGCTTCGGCCATTACTTGATTGTTATTGACGTGTTCCGCGGTACAATACAATGCTTGTTGACATTACGGCAGTACCGTCGGCAGCGTACGTTGGAAAGTGTTCAAGAACTTACAATCCTTTATTATTTTGGCTCTAAGTCTCATGTGCCGTTCATGAGCACAAATAAACAATTAGACAGACAGTGCTTACCTTGTATAAGGAAAAATTCAATGCACCAAGTTGCACCAATAACTACTCGTAACTATAGCTGATGATTTTCGACAGAAAATCTATGAAATATTAGGTATTAAATAAAAGTTAACAAAATTAAGGTCAAAATCGTCGGTTATGGTAAGCAACTCACACTTATTATAGAATAAGCTTCTGCCCGCGACTTCGTTTGCGTAGAATTCTACATATAAAGCTTCCTCTTGAATCACTCTATCTATTAAAAAACCGGATCGAAATACATTAGGGACAGACAGACAGACGGCGGAAAGCGACTTCGTTTTATACTATATAGTGATTCGACTTTAATTTATTTATTTACTGACTACTTTATTGTCTTTCTTCACGCAGGGATTTCTGTGTTATTTTCAGGCAATATTATATATTTAGGCAATAATGTTATTCATCAAAAGGAAAACGAGTCACAGACGTAATTAGGTATTTGTTCTTACGATACGTCCGACGTATTTGGAACAGGTCTGTGGCAAAGTTCTGTAGTCCTTTCTCAAGGTGAGCTCGAATGGAAAGCCAAGTAAATTAACCCGTGATTCATCGGTGGACATTGAATTTGTCAATGATGTGTGTTAGGAAAAGTTCTGACTGATTCATCATCAACGTCCGTGAAAAAGAATAATAAACTATATATAATTTTTATTTTTATTTTATGTCAATTTTATGTAGCTTTTAATAAGTTCTTGTTTTTTAATTAATGTGATTGTCATAAATAAATAAAAAAAAATTGTGAACCGCCGTCAACTGTGTCGAGTGGCTGCCCTTTTTGCTGCCGACAGGTCAAAGGATCTAAGAGGAAGGACTACGAATAAGTCTGAAACACGTCGAGCAGGGACCTGATTTTTGAAAATACCGTGGTAATTTTTTTATGTTTACAAAACTGCAGATTAAGTTAGAATTTCGAATAGTTAATAAGTTTAACCATAAGTTTCTAGTAGGTACCTACTCGTATTTCAATTTTAGTATAATTTTTTCACCTCTAACGAATTCTGTTTAAAAAAAATCGAACTCCAGTCCTAAACTGCAGGCTTATTACGTAACTCGCTCGCGATCACCATCGTCTTCATTTTGACAGTTCATGTATGGGCTGACAATTGGCATCGGAATCAGCTATAGTCTGGCAGCTAAACCACTGCAGCCAGATGACACTTCCAAATGTCATTTTACGAAATAATGATACCACATTTATTTCACTAGTGCTCGACTAAGGTCACGTAATGAATGATTTGATTATTGAACGAACTAAATATTTTATGAATGTCACATTCGTAGTTTAGTATATTTCAAAATAAGCGCGATACTTTTGAGGCATTCAAGGTTCATATTAACATAGTAGATAAAATGTGCGATGACTTTGTAATACACGTAAATAGTGACAGCAGCAGTGAAACTGATTCGGAATAATTTAAGTTTTTAAGTAAAAGTACAAAGGTAGAAAAAAATATTAATGTGATAGTTGTTGTTTTATTTATGGCAAAATGGGGAATGAGTTGAAAACTGGTAACTGATTTGACATGCTTCCACACATTTCCAAATCGCGCTCTTACACTACTAACTACAAAACATCCAAAAAAACCTTATTGAACAAACCATTTTATTAAAATTCGCTTTGAAAATTCTCATTTATGACGCAAATTAATTTCATTACATCGTTCATTCTTTCATTCACTCACTAAGTCACATCACTATTTAATATTTGCCAAAAACTGACAACACTGAAAGTGTCATCTGGCTGCAGTGGTTTATCTGCCAGACTATAGCTGTCACATTCATACAAGAACTGTCAAAATAAACACGATGGCGATTGCGAGCGAGTTACGTAATAAGCTAGCTGAATCGAATTCCGATTCAGTTTAGGTTCGCTCGCTGTCAGACCCATACTAAAAATGACAGCTAAAACCTGAACTGAGTAGAAATTGAATCGCATAAAGACGTCATGGTAAGACTGGTACTTGACTTTGATACGCGGGTTAGGTATCCGAAGGGTATCCGTCTATTTCACAATCATCATCATCATCATCAGCCTGAAGACGTCCACTGCTGAACAAAGGCCTCCTTAGCACACCATAATGAACGACAACTCGCCACCTGCATCCACCGGTTTCCCGCAACTTTCACGATGTCGGTCCACCTAGTGGGAGGCCTGCCAACACTGCGTCTTCATTTCACAATGGCAACTGACAAAATTGGCACAGAACCTTTGGTGCGCGCACACATTAGTTCTTCAATGGTGTAAGTTAATTTTAAATCATACTATAATGACAATAAAAAACTAAGTTCAACGCAAGCATCGTTTAATCAGTACTAAGGTTAGTTTACACTAATCATGTCAGACATTCACAACCTTTTTACAAACGAGCATTTTAAAAACATTTATTTACAAACAAACAGTCAGTAGTTAAATAGACTAGACTAGACGTTTATTTAAATATCTGTACATTCAATAATGAAGTAAAAAGTTTGTTATAAGAAATATCATGTATGATTAGTTTAAGTTAGTTACTAAAAGCACTTAACTAAAACATTGATTGTTTTTAATATTATTCAATCTCTCGTGAGACAGGGTCAATAAAAACTTAATAATTAAACAGCTACTGCACTCACCCTTAAAGAAGGTCTCCCGAAGGATTGAAACTAGTCGGCCTGTTCGCGACTTAGTATCGTGAGTTGGGCCGTTTACATATTCGTTTTATTGACTGTCTCTCAACTTTGCTGTGAAAATGGAAAATCCATACAAATGGCAAGCAGAGTCCAATACCATAGAGCAGAAAACGGATAAAAGTGGAACTAAACATTTTTTCATACAAAATTGTTGCCATAGTCAAACGCTTAATAACAAAAATGTGAAAGTCGTGAACACAGTGGCGCCCTCATCGAATTTCTCCTCTTTATTGTTGGCTACTGTAGAATCATAATGCCTAACCATGCCTCTCTTTGGAACTTTTTCACAGGTTAATTTTAATAATGATTGCTTGTACACTGTACTATTAAATGATTATGTATCCTAGCGCTACAGGCATAGAGATCAAAATTGACATAACTGCTTTTTGTGACTCTTTGTAAGTTTATACTTAGCCGACTATATGCAATCACCTTCACACTAGCATTTGTTTTGTTCTGAAATATATTAGTTAGTTATAATGAACCTTAATGCAAGCAAATAACCCCGTATTTTCATACTTGTAGTAAATAATAATTATTTTGTTTTGTTGACGTGACAATGCTCCTGAATGTAAAGTCAAGGGCATAAATATGTGTACGTTACCAAAAGACCTCAAAAACATCGATGTATACACCTTTATGCCACAAATAATAACGTCGGTGACATCTACATTTGACATGATGCCTGTAACGATATTTATGCCTTCGACTGTATCGATTTTTTTTTAATGAATGATGCATATTGTGCTTAATAAAAATACTTACTAAATGCACAATAAGCAATTTTAATATATTTATATAAATATGAGATTTAAGTACAAAAGGTAACATCAATTATTTATTTCGCCTCACATAAATCAACATACAACAAGTTTTAACATGTACTGACTTTTGTGGAAGCAGTAGGTGGATGGTCATAGCACAGAAAAGAAACACAGAAATTGAATGAATGTTTGAAATGTGCGTCTGTTGTGTTCTTACTTTTTAGTGTATCAATGTGTGGAATGCAGTAATAAATCGTGATGGACTTTTATTTTCTTATTAAACGAGATATATTCTTATATCAATTTAATACGAAAATAAAAGTCAATCAAGATTAATTACTGCATACCATACATTTCCGACTTTCATTCAATTTCTGTGAAATAATCGTAAAAAAACAAAAAAATGTGAAGTTGCCAGCTCAGTCGGAATAAATGCTCTTAACAACATTAAATAAAAATAAATAATAACCCCTCACGCATTCATCGAATAATCATAATCACAGTGTAAATAAAAAAAAATATCAAATCATACATGATTTTGGAAAAGAGCTGACTCTTCAAATTGCGGGATCAATTTTTATTTTTACTAAACATGGCTCAGAATAAGAACCACCGCAAGGAAACTGGCTTTCGAATGAAAAAAGCCGCATCGAAATCGGTCCATCCGCTTGAGAGCTATGATGCCACAGACAGACACGCGCACATCAACGCCTAACTTATAACACCCCTCGAAGTGTGGGGGGTTAAAAATGGTTTGTTTTATTTTACACGTTACATCATATCATCTCGAGGTAGCTAATCTATAAACATGTATTTGTTTTTCAATCGGTCCACCGCTCTCTCTGCTCTTGCCGGGTGGTCTCCGGAGTGTATCCATGTATGTAGGGCAGCCCCGTCCCAACGGACTTCTGGTACTCAGCGTACTGGGGCCCGAAGAAGGTGAGCAGCGTCAGCTCCTCAGCGAAAACCCGCTCGCGGAAGAAGGACCACGAGGCGAGGGCGTAGACCACCAGGCAGACCGGATTCAGGAGGGTTATCTGTACATACATAAGCATGTAGATGGTTCTATGGAAACGGTAACAGAAAAATTACACTTTGAAAGTGAAATTAATTTAAAATAGAAGGTAGGTGACTTTAGTTGACCTTTAGTGCATAGACCTTAACCACAAACGTGTTTTTTTTGCGGTTTTTCTCGATATTAATAGCGGCAACAGGTAGAGGCTTGAAATATTCACAGATGATGTATTTCTGTTGCCACTATGACAAAAAATACTAAAAACCAGAATAATGTTTGTATGTCTGTATATACCAGATGCCGAATTACGCGATTTTAAAAACATACATATTGAATTGAAACTGTAGCGATTCGGAATAAAGGGGCTATATTATTATTATTATTATTATTATGTATACCAGTGACCCCACACTGCATACATTTTGCTTAGGAGCAGGGCTCTCCTTACACTGGTTTATAGATATTTATAGATAATGGTACGGAACCCTTCGTGCGCGAGTCCGAGTCGCACTTCGCCGTTTTTTTTAAATTTCTCGTTTCAGTTTGCTGATCGTGGGAGACAAAAAGTGTTGCTACCTGTGTGCCGATGGACCAATAGAACCAGCCCACGTAGCTGGGGTGCCGGCACCACGCGTACACCCCATGTGTCACCAGCTCGTGGTCGGGCCTTTTCACAAACTGCACCTGTCACCAAACATTACTTCATTGCAGTCCGATATCCAAATATATGTAGCTTTTTTGACAGAAAATAGCGGTATTAACATACTGTATGGTTGAAATTGGTCCTGGCAGTAAACATAGCAGATTTCCGTAACAGTTCACCACTGATGCACGTCAGAACACCTATACCTGACAGCCAATAGTGGGTTTTCATTTCTGAAAAGGAATTATTATGTTAACATTTCAAATTTGAAAATGCTTAAAATTTAATTACAACTGTATTCTTTGCTAAGTGACTTAATAGAATGCATGATGTTCTTTTATAATAATAATGTAGTCTGTTCTTTCTGAGCATTTCTTATTTGTCATTGGTTCTAAACTATATACATCTCTAAGGCTGGAATGCCTCTTGGCACAAGCCTCCTTTAACTCTTTCCAATAGGGCCAAGAGACCACCTATGAGGCTGGCATAGCCACACAGCTGAAAAAAAACCCTTTTGAAGTATACTTCGATTTTTTTAGCATTACAAAGAAGGTAAACAATTTTGGCATGTCTTTTTATTGAAAACCGCTTTTTAAAAATCCGTAACTGGAAAATATAAAACCATATCAAAACAATGACAATATTCCAGGGATTTTAAATTTAAACTTGTTTTTAAACTGCTTTTTAATAAAAATAAATGCCAAAATTGTTTACCTTCTTTCTAATGCTAAAAAAAAACGAACTATAGTTGAGGTCAAGTGCCACTCTCATACTCACTGTCATATACATAATGATAAAGTGGGTAGAACTCCTTTGCTTTCTATAATAAAAAGTGATTGATGTAGGGTACACTTATATTCCGATGTAAGACGATCATGTACAGCTCCCTAGCTCAATAAAGTAATCTACAATTATTCTAGTGTTTTAATGGACATAATACTCACTTGCTGTGGGTTTGAGATCATCCTCTTATCTCCTGACTTGGCGCTCTCAGTCATTTTAACATTACTTTAATTACTATGATTCATTGAAGCATGACAGCCATGCAACCAGTTACAACACTGACAAGATCTTGATAAAAATATACTGATTTTAGACTTGAAATAGCTCACCAGGAAAGAAGTAATATTCCACTCCCCATTCCATCCAGCTGGCTACTGCAGCCAAACCATACTCCACACTGTGGTTCAAAATGAACGAGTCTAACGTCAATGTCCGTGGGTTGGTCAGCGCTACAGCCATAAACTCGGAGAAGTGAAATGCTGACAGCACCATCATGTACAGTCCGAAGACGCTCCAGCCGCTGTCAAATGTCGCCAGGAAGATGCCCGTGGCAAATGCAGAACCCAGGCCTGCTGATCTGACTGACACCTTAAACAAAATTTTGTTTTTAAGTGTCATGTTCTAGTTTTACGGTAGATATCAGTGATTTGGCTGAATAATGTTCCATATAGGATTCAAGCATCGCTTACTTTAGTAATATAAAAGAGAAAATTTGTTTATCATGCAAAAATACTAATCTAATAAGGCCTTACATCGTAAACGAAACCTTTGTAGCAGTATCGTAAAATGAAGTTAAACAGGCAGAAGTACAGGCCGGGGCCCCAGTATGTCAGCGCCCACAGGTCCGCCGAGTAGCCCATGATGCTCCCCGAGAAGAAAGATAGCGTGAAAATCAACGCACACACGGTAAAACACAAAATCCCCTGCCTCCCGGCAGGATGCATGTTTCTCGCATCTGGCGCATTCATTTTGTAAATTTTCTCTTAAATATTAGGACTAATCGAAAATAAACAAATGTGATTTGCACATGTCATCATTATAACACAATTATTACAAGAAAACTCATGATATACTTCGCGAAATAGACACAATCACAATTTTGACGTGAATCGTGAATTTGACAGATGCGATAAACAGACGAGGCGTCCGTGAAGTGAGGGGTGAGAGATGCATGTGTCATGCACAGATGACAGATAAATAGTTGCTAGATAAGAAAAAATATAAAGGTTGAAATTAAAATTTCTTAAATATATTTTAAAAGTCCTTGTATATTACAGTTTGTTATAGAGTAACCCATTTAGTATTGTAACGCGATTGTAATGTTGTCCAAATCATGTTGTTCATTTTCTGTTACCATAACAATAACGGTCCATGGTAGCCATGGCAACACAATGTTTGACATTAAATAATTAGTCTGTTTGCATCGACAGAAGTTTTATACTGACTTTATTTTCAAGGTATTTGATTGGTTCTCAAATGCCAGAGCATAACTTGATTGATTGCTCTGAATGAAAACAAATGTGAGCATTAGAACTGTCAAAGAAAACAATTCAAATAATAATTTCAAATTCTTTTTGTTTACGGACCGCCACAGTTTTTTCTTATTACTCCAAACATTTCAAGTGAGTGCGCCAAACGTATTATTATCCTAAAATAGCTTAATTAATGTAGTTTCGCGTGCCTTAATAATTAAAGTGGTCATAAATTGTTTAAAGTTGTTATTAACTGACGTAATCAGGCCGTGACACCATCGCTCGGATCATGCTGTCGGCTTTTTAACGAAAGTGGTTTCCCCTTCGCGTAGAATTAGAATCAGAGCAGCGATAAGGGGGAAACTTTCAAAAGTGATCCGCAATTTCCTATGCGGGGGAGTAAATGAGTTGGCAAGTTTAGCGTTAGTGCGAGCGTGGTCGGGTTGGGCGGCGCGGGCGGAGCGCCTCGGTCTGTGCCCATGTAATTGAATTAAATAGACATGAACGATCCGTGGGACGTGAAGTCCGTGCGACAGTCCGGGCAGTACGTCTCCTGCATGAAGATCAATGGGGTACCGCTTCTGCCGCCACTCGTAAGTCTCATTAGCATCAATCTCTTAAGTTTAATTTGTAGATTGCGATTCTGTACGTAATTTTGATGTTCCAGACTCAAATCAAGTAAATATTATGTGCAAAGCATTGGCTCAATTACAGCGACTGATAGGCAGCATCACTTTCAAAATAAGTAGTTAGATATTGGGAGTTCTGCCCCACTCCCTTGGGCTACGTCTCGCTCCGCTCGCCTTCGCGTCGTGGGGCAGAACTCCCAATATCTAAATGGGACAGAACTCCCAATGGCATAATTCTATAGCAGTGGGACAGAACTCCCAATGGCATAATTCTATAGCAGTGGGGCAGAACTCCCAATAGCATAATTCTATAGCAGTGGGACAGAACTCCCAATGGCATAATTCTATAGCAGTGGGGCAGAACTCCCAATGGCATAATTCAGTAGCGTTGAATCCGGGTTGTATAGGCTTAGTTTACGACAGATCCTTAACGATACACGTTCTGAACTTGTGATTTATCAAACTTGATGAGTTAGTTCTGTTGTCAATGTTAATGCAAACTCAGTTATTGAACTTAATTATTTTATTGTGTAAAAAAACAAAAGGCTTAACACAACATGTCACAGGAGTGATCAGTTCCCATAACACGCCAGAACCCCAGATCGTCAGGCTTTTTCCTAGATGCTTATCCAGGGTTCTCTGTGGTGTTTGTCACATTCAGACATCGCAAAGTTGGCTAGGCTCTTTGATGTGATGAACATGTGGGGGTTCACCTAGTACTACCGACCGCATATAGCATAGGATCACCCAGAGGTTTGTGTCATAGCGCACCCTTAGAGAGCCCTGCCCAAGGTAGGGTTATTAAAACCAAGCTCAAGGTACACTAATACGCCACCGCGTGAGGTTTGTGTCATACCGCACCAAGTGCCCTGCCCAAGGTAGGGTTATTAAAACCAAGCCCAAGGTACGGTAATACGCCACCGCGTATACCAAAGCCATCATCGCAGAGTTAGCCAGACCCTTTGACATGTCGATGGTATAGAATCACCATTACTACCGGTCGTAATAGCAACGGATCATCCAACAGCTAAAACAAGGAACTTTTATTTATATGAACGAATGTTAAAAACTCCGTAAGCGCGATGTAGAACAGCTCACTAACGAATGAAACTGTTAATTGCAAAACAAACCTAGTTAGAAGGTGACAACGTTAATAATAGAACATAAAAAATATGATCACATAACGGATTTTACTTCTAAAGTAATAAAGTTTGCGCGCATGACGTTTAACCCATTCTAATGTCTGTTAATACAAATACAAAGAAAATTAATTTGTTCTAATTAGAACCTAACATTACGTATGCTTAAGTCTCAATTTGTAATTCAGTATCTGCATTACATATCTTTTTTCTCGGTTAACACATTACTCATAAAAGTAGTGCAATTTATTATCATTCTAATGCTAATCTCATTTAAGTTCAAAGTAAGATCCATGTATGATTCACTTATTATATTTATAAAGAACCCGATCTTAGTAAGCTCATTGTATTTTATCACACATGAAACATGATCAATTATGTTGTTGGCAATTTAATTTAAAGCTATGTCTCCAGTGAATACTAAAATACGCTCGTGTCTAATTAAAAGAGTCAAGTGCATTATTAAATATAGTTTATTTTCACATTAGTCATTTTATGTACATTATTTTGAAATATTTCTAAGTAAAAACTAACTTAAATATTAGGTACATGAACATTCTAATAGCTAAAAAAATCTAATAGTTAACATTTCCTAACTTTTTTGCAATCTTATTCACTAATCCTTCCGCGGCACTTAATATTTCGTCAAAATCATCTTCTACAATATACTGTACTGCAACCTCTTGAGACTCGTTATCCTGTTCAAGATTTGATATATTTATTTGAATGGCTCGTCTGCCTTTCTTATTTTTTTTAATAATGTAGGAGTTCAATGTGTTGTTGATGGTTTTGTTTTTTCTATTCTCTGCCTTCTTAGAGTTTTCCTTCGCTCGCTTGGAATTTTCCGGCAAAGAAACATCTCGACCTCCATTTAAAACTTTATTTTGGTACGCGAAGTAAGCATCCACATCTTGCGAACATTTAAGAAATGGATCATCAAATGTGGGTTGAGAATAAAACGTTGTTGGCGTTAGTTCATCTGCATTTGTTGTGATATTCATCGGTTGCGAACTGGATATTCTCTGTAAATTATAAAAAATATATTTTTAAAATAATTTACTTACTCAATCTAAATTGGTAACAAGTAGTTAAGTATGTAAGGGAAAGCAAAGATCAATAATTTCATTGTATACTTACCATTTTAGTAAAGAAAGAATGTCAGCGAGGGCGGTCTCGAACGACGTGTGTTGCTCTAAACGTTTACGATGAGAATGGTTAGCGCGTGGATGCAATAAACGTATCATGATTGTATTGAACACGTGTATGTATGATACATTCATACAGGTTTTGACTTGTTTTTAATAAACTAAAAATAATAAAATAAATTTGTTCACGCAAATCATAGCATTCAGTGTAGACAATCTTAAATCATAAACAAGGTTATTCCGTACCTACACGTTCAACAAATACAAAATCGAAAACTCTCTATACTACTCTAGCTCGAACGTAATTTAATACGTCTGAGCGAGACGGAAGTTGATATTCACTTCACATTTAACGATACGTTGATGCAGCGGCGTATGCCTTTGTAAAACGAAATGATACCTAATACATAATTATTTATACGTGTTGCAATGTTTGCAATTTTGCAATCGGCAGCTTTATTTGATAATTCGATGCCTACTTTGTCGGTGCTTTGTGGTAAACAAGTAACAACATAATATTTTGAATACTATTTATGTACTTATAGTTGAGAAAGCGATATTTCTATATAACATTATAATATTTAGGTCTAAAGTCGAATGCTCGAACTTGGTTCTTGAACCATATAATATTCTTGTTTTGGATTAATACCAAATCATCAAATATTTTGCTATAAAACATAGTGTTTTATGTATCGATTTCCTTTCCATTTCGTATTGTGACTTCAAGCTCATCGTTATTTTTGTTAAGTGAAGTAACTGCAACTACCAACTTCATTTAAAATGTAAGTAAGTACTATATTTATTGAATGCCCATAAAAATTGTTAAAAGTATTTTTAGTTTATTCTTATAATTTTTTGAAGATCTAACTCAGTAGATATTTTTATTGAATCCCTATAAAATATTGTTAAAAGTATTTTTGGTTTATTCTTATAATTTTTTTGAAGGTCTGACTCACTAGATATATTTATTGAATCCTCATAAAATATTGTTAAAAGTATTTTTGGTTTATTCTTATAATTTTTTGAAGGTCTGACTCCGAATATTCAAAATACACGCGCACGCCCTCACCGGAGCAGAAAATTATTTCTACAAAGAATATTAAGAAAAGGAAATCGTGCACAGCATCAAGGTATTTCATATACTTAGTTTATATTTAAATAAAATAATCTTCATAGTTATATTTTACGGTCTCCGTATCCTCTAGTCGTTAGTAGGTCTGTGTTAATCCCGGTAACGACATAAATATTTGTGTGTAAGATAATTTATTTTTCCGTTATAGATGTTCTCTCATGTATTTATATCGTCATCTGACCTCGCAAGCTGTGAACTTTGCTAAGTTTACTGTTAGGTAAATCTCTGTAACATGTCCCTCGATACATAAATTAACATAATATTAAAAAATATATATATTTTATTTTTAGGTCTGAATTTGAAACAGCAAATCAGCGATCACGTTCACCATCGCCTTGCGCGCAAAAGAAAAAAGCAACCAACAAAGTTCGTGCATCAACCAGTAAAAACAAGAATTCTGGCTTCAGGTAGGTACTTATTTATTTTCTTGTTGTTTTTGAAATTAAAATAGTTTATTGTGATTATGCAACTATAACAATGCATTCGCTAAAAATATTATAAGTGTTTTTTTCTTTTTTCTAGTTCTTCAAAAAAAACACTCGAAACCGACATCTTCAAAATTATAAGTGAAGAAGAGAAGATCACCGGCGAGAAAAAATTGAAAACCGATAAGACAATATCATCGTTTACCAGCCGCGTATCTACGGGTTCTTCTCGGCGTACTACGATAACGGACGGTAACTTTTTAATTGATTTAAAAGTGTATAATATCGATGATTTTCAAAAATCTATACCTGAAGAACGTTATAAAAAAGCATTAGCGTCGGTTAAATTACAATGTAAGGAGGATTCCTCTGAGTGGAATCAAATCCAAAAGTTTTTAGGCGAAGCCTTTAGTATTTTTGAAGATTGTGAGCCCGTTTATTTTGGTAATTATAAAAATAATAAGTAGTTTAATATAATTCCAGTTATTCAATCAAGATTGTGGGTCTGTTAACTTTTTAATTGATTTAAAAGTGTATAATATCGATGATTTTCAAAAATCTATACCTGAAGAACGTTATAAAAAAGCATTAGCGTCGGTTAAATTACAATGTAAGGAGGATTCCTCTGAGTGGAATCAAATCCAAAAGTTTTTAGGCAAAGCCTTTAGTATTTTTGAAGATTGTGAGCCCGTTTATTTTGGTAATTATAAAAATAATAAGTAGTTTAATATAATTCCAGTTATTCAATCAAGATTGTGGGTCTGTTATTTTATTAATTATAAAAAGAATAGTTAAATGTTTATTTTAATAATTATAAAAATAATTTAAAACAGAATTATTTTCAAACCAAATTTGATATTTTTAATTCAAAAGTTGTTGTTATTACTGTTTCAAAATAGTCTAGTACTTTTAGCTACATTAATAATTTCAGTATGCCTTTTTGTGTTCCGTGTAGTACGTCTGTAGAAAAAAATAAATGGATAGGTCATCTTCGAAGCACTGCGCATAAAACAATTCTATCCTCTAACAAAGTACTTAATGATGGCGTTGAAGTAGTAGAGTCAGCATTTCGGATGCGCATTGCCACATATCGCATATCAGCAAGCAACGATCAAAGTCTGGCATCTGTCGATGCATTTATGAACTCTATTAGAAACAAAATAAAGCGACTTTTAGATGATTCACTTATGAAACATACGTGCGTAAAAGTAAATTTCGAACTTTTTGGAATGTTCCTAATGTTTAAAGATAATAGTCAATCAATAAAATCATTTGGAACTAAAAATAAAATTTTATATTTGAGTTATGATTTTGATGCACTATTTTGCGAGATCGTTAACTGTCTAAAGAAAAAATTCGAGGAGTTTCAAGACCGTGATAGTGGATGGGCTTTTGTTAGTAACTCACATTTGGAAATTAACATAAACAAGTATCAACCATTACGAGGTTCAAGCTATGTTGACCTGCCAAAGTTCATAAAAAACAAGAAAGCATGTCTAAATATACAAAACAACGACCAATGCTGTTTTTTATGGTGTGTAACAGCGGCTTTATATCCTTGTATCAAACATCCTGAAAGAGTATCATCTTATCCTAATTTTCGTGACGTTTTGAATATTTCTCAAATTTCTTTTCCAGTCACACTTGATGACATTAGAATATTTGAAAAAAACAACCCCATGATTTCATTAACGATTTTTGGATTGAAAAATAATAAAATTGTTGCGGGTCCCCTTTACAAGTCTGAAGTATCCAGTAATCAGAAGAGTAAAAAATATATAAACCTACTTTTAATAGACGATGGCAGCCACCCACCGCATTATGTTCTAATTAAAGACTTAAGTCGTCTGGTGCGTAGACAAGTAACGAAGCATAATAGTAAGATATACTTTTGCGAAACCTGTCTTTTATTTTTTCTTACACAGGAAGAACTTGCAAATCACTTGTGTACTGGAGTAGTTACTGTCTTACCAAAAATGGGGTCTGTGATTAAATTCAAACATTTCGATCGTAAACAGAATGTTCCATTCGTTATATACGCAGATTTTGAATCGTTACTACAACCAACTGAATCTACTGACTCCGACACTGATACTACTGTTACAAGTGATAGTCATACCCCTAATACTACAACTTTGCATCATCATATACCAGCTGCCTTTGGATATTATATTGTTTGTAATGCAGATCCAAGTCATAATCGCTATTTCTCTTATCGTGGTACTGATTGTGTTGATAGATTTATTGAAGCAATCTATAAAGATGTTGCTAAAATTTATAGAGTTTTGAACAAAAATACCTCTATAATATTTAACGAGAATGACGAGCTAAACTTTTTGAACGCTAAACGATGCCATATATGTAATCATTTCCTATTTTCTGATCGGGTTCGGGATCACTGTCACATTACAGGAAGCTATCGGGGAGCAGCACACAGTCTGTGCAACCTACAATATAAACGTCCTTGTTTCGTACCTATATTTTTTCACAATCTATCTGGTTATGATTGTCATCTATTTATTAAAAAGCTAGGTGAGGCACCTGGAAACGTGACAGTTATACCTAAAACTAAGGAAAACTATATTTCTTTTACTAAATTTATTCCCATCGAGAATGAGTATTTTCAACTTCGTTTCGTTGATTCTTTCAAATTTTTAGATACAAGTTTAGAGAAACTAACTACAACTATGCAGAAATCTGACTTTGTTCATTTACGTAAATATTTTTGTAATGATGATGAGTTTAAATTACTTACACGAAAAGGCGTGTTTCCCTATGAGTATATGAATAAATGGCAATGTTTTGAAGAAAAATACTTACCATGTATTGACTATTTTTATAATTCGATTACTAATGAGAAAGTTTCTATAAAAGATTATAACCATGCGCAATCAGTATGGCACCAGTTTAAAATTCGTAATTTAGGCGAATATACAGACCTTTATTTGCAAACCGATGTTCTTCTGCTAGCCGATATTTTTGAAAAGTTTCGCGCTACTTGCAAACAACACTATGACTTGGATCCTGCTTTTTATTTAACTACACCTAGCTTATCATTTGATGCCATGCTTCTAAAAACTGGTATTGAATTAGAGCTTATAGATGACTTTAACATGCTCAGAATGATCCAATCTGGAATTAGAGGTGGAGTCTGTATGACCTCTCTACGACATGCTAAGGCTAATAATATATACTTACCTCACTATGACCCATCCCAGATAGACTCATACCTGATTTATATCGACTGTAATAATTTATATGGTTACAGTATGTGCCAGTATATGCCTTTATCAGACTTTAGATTTCTAGAAAATCACGAAATAAGTGTTTTAAATATCACTCAAATCCCAGATGATTCGGATTATGGTTTTATTCTAGAAGTTGATATTATTTACCCAAAGGATTTACATGTTAAACATAATGATCTACCATTTTGTCCTGAAAAAAGTATTCCACCAGGTGGAACGCATTACAAACTTATACCTAATCTATATGACAAATACTCGTATGTGATTCATTATATACATTTGAAAACGTGTCTTAAACATGGTTTAAAATTAAAAAAGATACATAGAGTAATTACATTCAAACAGTCTCCTTATTTAAAACAATATATTGATATGAATACAAGGTTACGTCAAGAGGCAACGTCTGTTTTCGAACAAGACTTTTGTAAATTGATGAATAATAGTATATTTGGCAAAACTTTAGAAAATACCGAGAAAAGGGTCGAAGTACGCTTAGTTAATCAGTGGGCTGACAATGATAACAAAACCAAAAAGAAAATCACAGCCGATAGATTGATTGCAAGACCCAATTTTCACAGTGCATCAGTTTTTACTGAAAATTTGGTTGCAGTTCAATTGAAACCTGATCTGATAACTTTGGATAAACCGGTTTACATTGGTTTCGCTGTACTAGAGTTATCTAAAAGTCATATGTATGATTTTCATTATTCGGTATTCAAACGTTTTTATGATAGTCGTCTACAAATGTGCTACACGGACACAGATAGTTTTGTTTATTTTATACAGACAAAAGACTATTTTAAAGATTTAAGAATGCATTTTTTGTCTTATTTCGATACTAGTTGTTACGATGTTGACAATAAATTTTTGTTACCAGTTCAAAATAAAAAAGTACCAGGACTTTTTAAAGATGAAATGAAAGGTGACATGGTTAAAGAGTTTGTGGGACTGCGTTCAAAAGTTTATTGTATTAAAACCACTGGTGATATTAAACCACATGTTATTAAAAAAGCTAAGGGGGTGAAAGAGCCTGTTATACGAAATTTAAAGTTTACTAATTACGAGAAATCATTATTTCAAGGTGATGTAATAAAAAGAAAAAACATATTATTTAAGTCGATTAAACATGAAATATTTACCCAAAGTGTAAATAAAGTTGCTCTATCAGCTAAAGATGACAAGCGGTTGATATCTGATAATCAAATATGCACTAAAGCTTGGGGTCATACATCAATACTTAATGTTTAATTGATCATTCATGTCATAAATATATGTAAAGATAAAAAAACCATAAATGTAAGTTAAAGAGAATTAATGTACCAAATGCACTATCAGTCCTGAAGTTAAATCTTTCTTCCATCTTACTCCCTTTTTTTCATTATGATATGTAAGTGTTTTTATTTTATTAACAAATTATGTCTTATGGTAAATAAATGTATTTATAATCTTATTATTTTGTTGTTTTTCTTATAATTACCCTAAACCATTTTATAGATAGTTTATTGTTAAAGTTAAACGTGTTCTTATTACACTACATGATGTGATGAATCAAGAACAAGTTGAGACTTGTTTTAGGTATACCACGTGTAGCGTTAAAGTTATCACATAACACGATTGCGCATTTACATTTGCTGAACAAACAGTAGCTCTCCTTTATAAGCGCAAAGTAATTTTAATTCCTTACATTTTAATAATACCAAGCGCGCCTTCATTATCTACTCGCAACCATAGACCTGGTAAGTTGCTTTTTGACTAACTATTTAAAATCAAATTTTATTTTTATTTTTAACCATTATTTATTATTTATTTATTATTATTATTTTATTAATTAATTATTATTTATTTATATTTTATTATTTTAATTTAGGTCTTGTTACTTTAGGCTCTGTCTACCCAGTAAGGGATAAATTCGTGATTTATTTATTTGTATGTATGTATATGTATTTAAATTTACTAGTCACCTATGTGGAATAAAAGATCTTTTGCAATCAAATAAACATTATGATTAAACATTTTTGATAATATTTTATCAACTCTGTAACTACTACATATTAACCATGTATCTTTATCAAAGTAATTTCTTTCCGTTATGTTTTAGGTTTTCAAAAAATGGGAGATACCGAAGATATTCAGATTGATTTGTCGCAATACACACAAGATCCGTTCCAACTACCGCAAGAATTTGATGATAGTGATTTATATAAAAAAGTCAAGAATGCTATCGGCAATCCAAAAGCCAAAAAACGTACACCAAAAGTGAATAATAAGATAATTAAACGAAACCTTGGATATCCGTCATGTTTTGTCATAAACAATGAAGTCGGTGAAGGTAGCAAGCTTATAAGAATCCAAATAATAGACATCAAAGATGGCGTTCCGGATCAAAACGATCAAGATGAAAAGGTTCTGTTGAGTGCGCAGTATGTAGCAAATGATACCTACGATGAAATAATTGACAGCACTGAAGGTGTTATAAATAAGATTTCGAAGAAATTGTGTGGTTACAGTGTTAGTTTTTAGAATTGTTGTTTAGAAGTTAAATAGTGTTAGTTTATAATTTTTGTTTTATTACGGCATAATAAATTTTATTAAAGCCATTTGGTGTTTTATTAATTTCCTTATATTCACACTGGATGATTAATCAATCCTTTTTTGAAAATAAAAAATCAATTAAAATTATTGGAAAATCATTTATTTCAAAAATAAAGTTACAAGTTAACATTAGATTAGTGATTGTCTAAATACCATTTTTTAATACATAAAACATTTTTTAATGCACAAGACTTTTTATGATACACACAATTAAAAATAATTTCAGCAGAACAATATTTTTTATACAGCTCTTGAAAATTAGGCATATACTCGTATTTTTCACCCAAATCTATAACAGTACAGTTTGGATATAATTCGTTTATCCATTTAATTTTTTCCCTACCCTTCACGTATATCGTCTTACCTTTAATGTGGGTGGCAATAACTCTTTTAAATTCCCTAAAGTCAACATAACCCTCATGCCATGTTATACCAAAATGTATTTCTAACCATCTTGCCTGTCTTTTTTCACTTTTTGTTAATTTAGAAAATGGAAAGGGAGGCTTAATTAAAAACAATTGAGTGTACTCTAAAGTGTCGTATGCAAATTCTTTAACGATAAACTCGTTTTTGTCTGTTTTAAATCCTTGAAGATCAACGAACATGTAGTCTCGCATCATGATATTTTTTTTGTAATATTACTTAGAGGGTTATATTGAACAATACTATCATTCAAAATCAAACAGTAAGCTGATGTTTGCTTGGGTATGGCTGTTTCACACTCTAACTCTACTCGCACATCCACCGAACCGGTTTTTAAAGTTTCGTTTTGACGTGAACAGTCGATAACAAATAAAGGTGACTTATTTTTAAAATCCTGCGGGCTCAGCAAGGGTGCCTGAACACGGTTATAATAAGACTGTTGAAATTTTGCATACTGTTCATATAATATAGCAAACTTTTCAGAAGAAAAACTGACATCAAAACTTTCGTATGGAAAGTAGTTTGAATTTAAAAACACCTTAACATCTCTTAAGTTACAGTGATCAAAGTGTGTTATGTCTTTATCAGCCACATTTTTTCGATTTGTTTTTAATCCAATTATAATGTAACGCGGCTTTTCTGTTTGAGATGAAGTTTTAATAGCCCAAGAATGTTTACTCGTTTCTGGCAAGAGTGGATATTCATACAAATCCCAGTTTCTAAATGCTACAAGAATACCGCGATCTCTTTCCAAGCATTTGAGTAAGGCCAATCTTTCTCGATCAGACACCTTAATATGTGGCATACGCCACACTATTTTAGATATAGTTATATTGTCTATGTATTCATTCGCATTTAATTTAACGCTATTTAAATTGGTGTTTGATCTTAAAAGTATAAGCTCATGCTTGCAATTAACTACTATTTTGTTATAATCCTCGGCAAACCCAAGAATTTTGTTTAAAGGTATGGACACAGAAAATGTTCCATGCGAGTTTTTTGTACCGTTGACATCCCAACCCCATAACTTAGACATCGATGCTTCGACTTCATTCATGGATACCAAAGATTTCATAGTTGTTGTCACCCCTGCATTTTTAATTCTATCTATTTCGATACCATTTAGTTCGTATCGAATATCTTGAAATAGATGGAGTATGGGGTTATTGGTAAAAAGAACACTCTTTACCTCTTGTTTCGTTTCTCTATTGATTGCAGTTATAGTACCTTCTATGTATAAAGTACTCGCTGAAGGTAGTACGTAGAGATCTTGCTGGTTTATAGGTATACGTATTTCATCATTAAAATTAAAGCTTGTCACGTACGGCTTATACGAATGATATTCAAAGCTCTCGATCGAGTTGTCTGTTGTAAAAGATTCTGTTAAATTTAATATACTCATTTTAATAGACCTAGGCTTTGGAGGAATTGTTTGTTTTGTTTTGTAAGTCGCACTTTAGGTCTTCTTTTCTTGATTGCTTGATGAGTACTAGTACTGTTTTTGATTGTGACTGAAGTTTTATTGAAGTCTATCATTTTTTCTGAGATGTAAATATATCTGAATCTCTTCACCTCGTAAATTAACCAAATTATTGTTAACGTCTAATATTCTTATTGTAATTGAACTTAAACTGTTTTGAGTAACAGGAAAATAAATTACGTTTTTTGGTGTTTCTATAATCCGATAACCAGGCGGTACATTAGGCACAAACTCGTGAATTATATGACTAGGTTTTCCATTAACAAATGAACCGCTCACTATGTCACATTCAATGCGTACTATAGTTGTAGACAGAATGGAAACAGGGTAAGGAGATTCTGTTAATATATTAGCTGGAATAGAGTCTGACCCGAAACCAAGTAATCTTCCAACAGATCTCTCTTTATCAAAATGAATACTTTGAGAACACAAAATAGAAGTTTTTAAGGTATTATTATTGCAAGTTAGTGTAAATGAGCAGCCTTGAAGGTGTTCCTTCAAGTAATCATCAATATCTTGAAGTTCGTAAGATCCTTCAGGAATTTCAATTACTTTGTTTTTATCATAGTAGAACTTATTATTTCTATGATCTATATTGGGTATTGAATTAAAAGTTGATATATACAACAAACCGCACTCGTATTCCTCATCCAGTTGTAAAGTTGGTGAAAGGTTTGTTATCAAAGTTGAAGAGGATCCAGTTATAGACAAAGTGAAAGACATTGTGAGAATGATAAGGTGTTTATTGAACGAAGGTATTTAAGCAATTATACCAATATTGTTTTAAGTATTTAAGACATAAATGCCCACAATTTACAGTGTTAAACTTTTGGTACGTGTTATAATTATAGTAAATATCATAATTCTTTAAATACTTTTTTAATTCCAGCGGAGGTGGTAGATCACCGTAACTATTAAAATATTCACAATAGCTGTTATTTTTGACATAGGCCACCCAGTGAGTTCCATTATTCTTAGAACTATCCAAGTTAACAATTCCACATTCTACTCTTTTAGGACGCTTTGGTAAACTGTCTCTCATATAAACTCCACGAAAATACGGAATGTCTGATGAGTGATTTAAAATGTCTATATTTGAAAGAGCACGTCTGGGTAACCTCTTATTTAGTTTTTTGATGTTTTGATACATAATCCTTTACCATTTTTATATGGTCTAATATGTAATCCTTTGCCTAATGCAATAGATTCCATCATTTTGTTGTGTCGTTCTGATTCAGCAAAGTTCTTTTTTGCAGCTTTGTAATCACCTACAGCTTTAGCTATTCCGGCAGCTCCACCAGCTAATGAGCCAAGCGCAGAAAGACCAGCAAAAATAGGTATCAGCGGTAAAATCCCTCCGGTTTTTGGAATCGGTATTACACGCGGCATTCGTACCTTTGTGTTATTACCAAAAACTTTTTTTGCAGCTGTAAGTGCTCGATCAATTATATGACTTTTTTGTTTAGGTTTCTTTTTTATTTCAGCCCGTATCTTAGATACAAAATGTTTAAATGGTTTTATTCCCGCACCAGCCTTTAATTTAGATTTCATAACTTTACTCACTAACCAACTAGCAATTTTTTCACCTGTTCCAACATTTTTCGTCTTTCTCCTTTGTTTCGCCATTTTGTAAAGTTCTAAATCAGCACGATGTCTATCAGCTATATCAGAATATCTATCATAAGCTATATCGTGCTTCATACACGCATTATCTAGTGGGTTTATGCCTTTATCACCTCTTTCTAACCTTTTGTGTAACTTTGTGCCCGGCCCACAATAATTATAACCAGGTAAGTGTAGTTCGAAAGGTAAACTATTAATAGCACTGTTTAAAAGACCTCTTCCTTTCATACCCCGTTTGATAATGAGAAATTATATTCAGGAGAAGTATATTTAATACAAATTATATAACATCATTTCTATCAATCCAACTGTTTTCGTTTTCACTAAGTCCAAGCCATTTAACATACAGCTTTGTACCCTTCTTTTTAATCACTTTTTCAATAAGATAAACATCTGGATACTTTGTTTTTTGAAGTTCTTCTTCATAAAATGTGCCGAGTATAGTGTTTTTTCGTTGGTCTTCAATGTGATACGTTACAGGTTGAGTATGATTTACATGTTTAATTGTGAATAGTTCTGTAGACCAATTAGGTGTATAACCTTTACGAAATACACTTTTATACTTACTTATACGTACTCGATCTCCAACATTGAGTTTATTCAATTTACAATGCGTCTTGAATTGTGATTTTATAATGTTTCTTTTTACTTTGATTTCATTATCAAAATTTACATCAACAGGTTTAAATTTTATTGTATGATGTACAGTTTCATTATATGATTTAACTATTTCGTCTAATGGTTTACCAACCCATTTATAGTTGCCTATGAAACTAAAATATTTGTATATTTTGAACTTAAGTGTCTTTATCAATCTTTCTACAATGGAGGCCTTTTTAATTGAATACGTTGAGTAATGATTTATGTTCAATGATTTTAAATAGCTATCAAATTCATTATTATAGAACTCTTTTCCAAGATCTGTTTGTAAGTTTTTCGGTTTTCTTTTACTTGATGTTATAATTAGAGCAAATGCATTTTTCACTTCCATTCTACTCTTGGATTTTATAGGTATACACCAGGCATACTTTGAAAATGTATCAATAACAGTTAATATATATTTATTTCCTTTGTTAATCGTGTGTAGCCTCTGTAAATCAATCAAATCAGCTTGCCATAAATCGTCAATTCCTTTTAATATAACAGATCGTCGCTTAAAATTTTTTCGCGCTGAACGATGGATCTCGTTCACTATTTGTTGTTTTGCCATTATTCAAATTTTGAAGATACTTATTATCTATCTCCTTCTTTGTATAAAAGTTTAGTTTTAACTGAGTTACAAGCTGATGAATTTGATTATTTATAGTATCAAACAGAGAATCTATATACGTCTTATCGTATATATTTTGCATATATTGATCAACGTACTGCTTGTTTACTGCATCATCAGGTGATAAGGGTTTCGCAACTCCCTTTAATTGCAAAGATTTTAAATCAAAATATCCTTCGTCAGTCTTAAGCAATGCCTTGTACTTGAGATCGGGAATCTCACTAGAACGCAAGCGTTTATGAACATGGTGACCAAATTTGTCAATGTTCATTTTTGTTGTATATTGTATTGAAGTCAAACTACAACTGTTAATAATAAAACATATTTTTATTTATATATTATTTACTAAGCCTGCTTCGCGTAATTCTTCAATGATAGATATGATTTCGTTATCTAATCCTGTATTTCCAGCGTCACGCGATGCTATAAGCAGTTTTAATCGTTCTACTAATTCGTTTGGGTCATCCCAATACACATAAGAGACGTCTGCTTTTACTTTTTTCATTGATGGCAAACCTTCACCGGATACATGTATTTCTTCACTTAATGAGCGTTGTTTAGTTAATTTGAAAAGTGGTCTTATGATGTATAAATATTTCATGCCCTTGTTACTTTTTATAGGTTTATTAGGATCAAAATCACGTCTATGAGCATTTGTGGTTAGTAACAATGTTTTATACAATCGTTTATCGTCTTCGGTAACCACATTTAAATCAGGTGTTTTCTTAAACAACAAATCGTTTAAGCCTTCTGTTAGGTAATGAGTTTCTCCGCTTATTATTAGCTCTTTATCATTAACAGAAATAGGATAAGATCCTAACATTAGCTTACCACGCTCCATTCGTACACCAAAAGGAATGTTCATGTTTGAATATTGCTTTTGCCATGCAGGATCTTCGCGAGGAGAAGCATACGAATGTGATGTTCTGAATGAGACATTATTTGATGTATCAGAATCATTTCCGTTAATACTATCGTGTGGTATACTAACTCGAGTAGTATTGTCGGCAGTTGTTTCATCTTCACTTTCAGATTCAGATGAATTTCTCAGTAATGTTTTATTAGCTAAACTTCGTCTCTTTTCTTCATCAAAAGAACTATATTTTAATGGTTTCATAGATTGATCCCACTTGAAACCTTCATTATCAAAATCTGTATCACTTATGATATTAGGGTTTTTATCATTATTATTTTTGGCCATTACATTTAGAGGATCTGTGATTGGTTTCAACATTGTTTCCAACATTATATTATTACTGGTTTTGGCATCACGAATAAGCTTAACTTTTTTTCTGACTGCTTCAGCAGATTGAAGCACTTTTTGTTTAAATAGTTTCTCGTCGCTTATTTTACGATTCATGTCTGGTCTAGGCGGTTTCATTTTAAGTAATAAATGTCACATATAGATACTTCGCTTTATGTATAAACTTAATCTGGCACGATAAACGTATCAAAACCTTTCCTATAACATCCAGAATTTCTATTACAATCTTTACTTATAACTAAGTAATTAAATTGTGTGTTCCATACTTGGGAACACATTTCGCGAAACTGAGACCATGACATATCGCTTCCTACGTGCTCATCATAAACATGACGTAAATTCACATCATCTTGTTTAAAAAGAATTATTAAATTTGCATTGTCTCTTATCAGTTGTTTAGGTATTTTACTATACGTTTGGTTTAAGTAAAAGCTATCTATATTCTTATGTCTCCCCATTGCAAAATAATCGCGTATATTATTTTGATTTTCACACGCAACGTCGTCAAATATAATGATTGAATTAATGTTTGCATTATGAGGACTTAGCACTTCATCATTTTCAGTATATTTTTGAAATGATATTGACGGCACCAACTTTAAAACTTGCTCTAAAAATTTATACATGGGTTGGAATAGAGTTTTAGAGTATACATATACATTTTGAAAGCGTAGACCTTGTTCATGTAGCAGCAAACCAACAATTAAATTGGTTTTTCCACAGTTAGACGGGCCGCATATTAAACACCGAATATTGCTAGGTAAAAGTGAGCCATGTCGAAAATCTCGCTTATTGTGAGAAGCACAAACGACATCCAACTGCAATCTTTGAGGTTGTTTTATGAATTTCATGTTACCAATGAGCACGTGCAACAAACTTGAAAGACAAAATGTAAATAATATGTTTAGTAGTGTGTTTGTGGGGGTTCTGGCTCATCGAGTGCGGTTGACCAATCAGAGCGCACTTAGATCATTAAGTCTCGCATTGTAATAAGGGAAGACAAATTATTATGAAGACAATCATGTATCGTTAAGGATCTGTCGTAAACTAAGCCTATACAACCCGGATTCAACGCTACTGAATTATGCCATTGGGAGTTCTGCCCCACTGCTATAGAATTATGCCATTGGGAGTTCTGTCCCACTGCTATAGAATTATGCTATTGGGAGTTCTGCCCCACTGCTATAGAATTATGCCATTGGGAGTTCTGTCCCACTGCTATAGAATTATGCCATTGGGAGTTCTGTCCCATTTAGATATTGGGAGTTCTGCCCCACGACGCGAAGGCGAGCGGAGCGAGACGTAGCCCAAGGGAGTGGGGCAGAACTCCCAATATCTAACTACTAAAATATTGTCTGTTTCAAGAAAAATTATGTTGTCCTTACACATTGAGGTGACTTTTGACTAATTTGTGCTGTATTTGGTAAAAAAAAATTAAAACTAAACTTTTCTTTAAATTACAGCTCTCCAAAGAATGTCGAAAAGAAATGCAATACTATAAACTTCTAGCGAAAGAAGTTGAAAAACGCATTGACCTTTTGAAGCCGTATGTCACAGAAAGTGACACAGACACAAATGAGGACACAACGGATGCTCCTGACCTGCCTCCAGATTATGACCTGATACACCAAACCACTATACAAGATGCACAAGATGCCTACGATCTAGATATAGCCATTGCTAATGACAAATCATTCACACCTGAGTCATATGATAGTCTGTCATCAAATATGAGTAAAAAACTTGGTGGCAACGCAGATCTGTGTCATCGTGAAAATTTTGTAATTGACCTTAGTGTTAATTTTAAAGAGTGTGGTAAAGGCTTGTTGGAAAAAGTTAGGAACCCTCAGCCATCTGACCCTCCGGAGCGAGATTATAATAATGCACCCCAGAAAAATAAGATGTATAAAGTAAAAAAAGAACTCTTAACTGACATTGAAAATTCCTATCACCACACAAAATCAGATGTAGATGATGTGTTGAATTTTAAATTCGACATTGAAAATGTGCTTAATCAATCAGACCCTTTGCCTGATATGCCGATGGAAGATGGACCCTCGTCACTCAGCGCTAAGAGCTTCACTGGATCCTTGAACAACATACATAGAGAGAGTCTGAAAGAGACTTGTCCCTTACTCCGTCAGAGCTCCTACACTGTTCTGAACCCTAGCCCTCAGCTCATAGCCCATTTGAAAGTCCAATCACTAAGCACAGGAGTGGATGTGACCTCAATATCTATGAGCGAGTCACTGTCTAACATCAGTGGGTACAAAAAAAGGAGGAGTTGGGATTTAGAGTCGGCTAAAGTCAAATGGTCATCAATGGCTTTAGAATTAAAACAAAAGACAATTACTAATCCAAAACCACACATCAACAAAAATGTATCTCGAACTCCGGCAAAGAAAACTCGACCTATTTCACCCACAAGGGCTAGATCTGTCGCGCCCGATAGAAGTCGGAGGGGGAGTTTGCCTAACAAAAATCAACCTAAATCTGAGCCTATTCAACGAGTAAATAGAACTAGCCCTGTTAGAAACATACCTTCTAATAGAACGATAGTTAAAGAACCTATAAATAAACCCAATCAGAAAACGTATTCGCCAAAACAATCTCCAAAACAAACCCCAAAACACTCTCCAAATCAATCCCCAACCAAACAACACTCTCCAATCAATAAGTCACCAAACCTGCCGCCATACAAAATGACACCAAACAAACAAACACTGAATCAAATCATATCCAACTCTGAAGACCCAGCAGAAAGGGTAAGGCAGCTGTATGAAAAAATCCAAAACCAACAGCTTCAACAAATGAATACTTTAATAGAAAAACAGAAAAGAGAGCAAATGCTGTTACACCAAGTCTTTGAAGAGCAGAACTCCATACTTTACAAGCAGCTGAAGACCATCTGTCCCAAGTCCCCCGTAGAAGTGAGGAAGGCGTGGGGAGACAAGCCCCAAGATTCTCCCGATCGCGGGCCTGTCAGTTTAAGTCAACTAATAAACAGCAAGCCAGAACCGCGAGTCGAGAGTCCGGTAACATCGACTCTAGTCGACACCCATAACAACCTTAATAAGTGCGACACGGTACTTAGAAAGAGCAGAGACTTAACTGCGAGCATGAAAAGGCAGCAGCCTAAGCGCAACTCGTCACCGCCATCTCGGAGTGATAGGTCTCCTACGGACGGTAGTCGGACGCGTACTCACTCTCCTAACATTCGACAGCCTGCTATATCTAGGAGACTGAATTACGACACAAGTCCGAGTCCGATATCTGATTTCGGCGCGACGTCGGCTTCGAGGGAATACGAGCCGATAATGACCGATCGAACGAACGACACGATGGTTGGTTTGAACGTGTCCTTTCCAACGGACAGTGATGACTGCCCTGCGACGTATAACAGTGGGTTCAGCCAGTGCGGTAAGGAGATCACCATGATCCACTGTTCGCAGCCTCCGGCCGTGGCTCCGCGGTCATCCACAGACAGCGCAATTCGCGTCATGGAACAATCCATACACGATTCTATGAACACCATGGCTATGCGGAATCAGTCTGCGTTTTACAACTGTCCAGCACCACAGCAGGTTAGTATTCCATGATTCGTCACTTCAGTATACTATTACAAAATGTAAGAAACAATAAACACGAATCAATGCAACACCCAGTTGTGATTAAAAATTGATTGCGATTGTAAGGTTTATTGAAATCTTAAAACTGAGCACATTATTTTGTTACGTCATTGCTTCCCACTGCTTCCCAGCGCCACAACGCTAAACTGTTTTAAACACATCCTGCCTGATCCTGCCATTTTTCATCAGAGTCCTCGTTTTAAAGCCTGTGTTCTTCCTCTCAAAACTCCTGATCCTAATCTTGAAGTTCCTGCAATTTTGGTTTCTTCCATTCTTCAATCCTCCACGATCATTCCGTGCACAAAAGGATGATGGCAACAATGTCAATTACATTACACGCTAAACCAACTTTCCAATCCTGTGATTCCTATGTTCTTCCATTCTGTACCCCGAATCCTCAAGCCTAAAGTCCCTACGTTGTTTTCCTTGGCATCTCCCCAATCCTCTTTGATTTCACGATCCTTGAGCATCGTCCGGCCTTTCTCAATCCTGATCTCGCCGATCCCCGTCTTCTAAGCTGTACCGTGCACAATGTGACGTTGGTGACGGTGTCAGGTGTTGGCCGCGTCGAGGATTGTCGCGCACGCTAAGGGCTACCTGGTCCGTCGGCTGATGCGGACTGAGCGGGTCCAGGCGACCGTGCAGACCATCAAAGATGCGCTGCTGTGTGCGCTGCAGCTGCACCAGGACCGCGCTGGCATACGGGGCGCGGATGTGGATCTACATCGACGACTTATTCAGCAGGTGAAGTGTGGTTGGTGACTGTGGGTGGATCTTATGAATATAGTTGGGTAGACTCTTGGAGATTGACTCTTTCTGGACGGATCAGTAAGCTTCCCATTATATGATCACTGCAAATATATTTGTATGTTCCTGTAAATTATTTTTAAACTTTGAATGACAGGATATTTTCTTTCTTACATGTGAGTTTGATGAACTGAAGCCTCAATGTTGCTACAGACTACGCTTAATCTACATGTGAAGACGTCATGGAAATAATTTCTGTAGTTTCCAAATT